>JBAMNC010000007.1:0-600000 GCA_037902135.1 Cetoscarus ocellatus
TTCTGGTATTGTAACTGAGATGCTCTGCCAGGTAGCCTAAATAAAGGTGACTGCATTTCACACAAAAGTTCAATTTGTTTCTGTTCATTTATACATTCAGACTTTACTAGCATTCAATAAAGGGTTATTAGATGTTTGATTTTATCCAAGTGTAAAACATGACTTCAGAAATTCAAGGACACAAAAAAACACTTTACACTTCATATTACTACCAATCTTTGTTTGTATGGCGCTAATTCATTCAAGTGTTATCTCAAGGCACTGCAGAAAAGAGCAGGCTGGAGCCAAACTCTTCATTTTATAAATACACATATATAAAATATATGTATACATATCCATCCAGGCAGAGACAAATGGACTAAAAATAAGAAATTATGATGGTGATAAACCCATGAACACCCAGATCATAAATCTGTCCTCATCATATATGTCTCTGCTGAATATAGATTTATTACCTCTGCCAAGGAGGTTATGTTTTTGCCGGCGTTGGTTAGTTTGTTTGTCTGTTTTTGTTCAAGATAACTTGAAAAGTTATGGACGGATTTGGATGAAATTTTCAGGAAGTGTGTGGAATGGAATAAGGAAGAAATAATTAGATTTTGGGACTGATACGGATCACCATCCGGATCAAGGAATTTTTTGAAGGATTCTTTAACATTGCCAGATAGGACCGTTTTCACCAAAGTGGACTTAAGCTGCTTGGCGGAGGTCTGCGCTCTCTGAGTGCTTTTCTAGTTTGAAATTATTATCCTTGCGGAGTTGCAGGGGGGCTGTAGCCTATCCCAGGTGATACTGGGTGAGAGGATGGGTACATCCTGAACTGGTCGCCAGCCAATCCCAAGGCCACATAGAGAGACAGACAACCATTCACACTCACACTCTAAGGCCCCGTTTACAGGACAATGAAAACGTCCAAGAACTGAGAGTTTTCATTGCGCCATCTGTTTACAGGAGAACGGTGCCGCAAACCAGGGTCCAGAATGAAAAGTTTTGAAAATGTTTTGGTATCTGTCTCTGTGTAAACTGGAATCAGCGTTTTCAGGAAAAACGATGATGTGCGGTGCATGAAAAGTATTCTTCAGATGAAGGTTGTGCATGCACCTAGGAACAACAAAAACAACAACAACAACAACAACAGCTTCGGCCGTCTACCAAGCAACATGTGTGCTGCTCACTGTGCTCGGTTTGTTATCCAGACAAAAACAGTCAGACAGATTTGTTGTCCAGACAAGAAACTCCTGCGTCTTCGTGTGTCAACTCGTCATTGTTGTTTGTTAAAAGTTTGGCTTCACCGGAAAGCGTACGTGTGTTGTAACACTGCTGTTTCACTACAAAGCTACATCACCAACTATTGGCCTGGCATGCACGCTACATGCACGTTTTCAGTCATTCTCGTGGATCTGTGTGAACGTGCATCGTTTTCACACCGCCTCTGTGTGAACGCATAAGGAAGCTGGAGTGCCTGGAGAGAAGCCACGCAGGCACAGGGAGAACACAGGGACTGACACAGGGATCGAACCAGCAGGTACACTACCTGCAACAATCATGCACTGCTCAAAGTCGCTTAAATCACCTTTCTTCCTCATTCTGATGTTTGGTTTGAATTTCAGCAGGTCATTTTGAGCATATCTACAAGCCTACATGCATTGAGCTGCTGCCATGTGATTGGCTGATTAGCTCAATGCATTAATAAGCAGCTGAATGTGTTTCACTCTCCACAAACCTCACAGTAAAGTATGCCAGCAGCTGAGTCAAGGGCATGTTGTGAAATCCACAGTACGTTAGAAATCTTCTAAAATATGGTGCAACCTTTGGATTAATGTGCAGGGAATATCGCTGAAAGGAAATGCACAACATCAGCACATTTTCTGGATATTCTACACTTCTTAAAATCTAAACAGAATCTGTACAATCAACAGGAATGCAGACTTTTCTCCAGAGTGGAGGACCTGCAGCTTTGAAGCCCTCATGAGGAATCTCACACATTTTAAATGACTTCCATCTAAAGCTGTTTCACACAAGCAGCCTCTGCTTTACGGCCTGGAGGGGTTTCACTTTGCCCGAGAAACCCTGCTGATCAGATTTAAAGCTTAAACTCATGATATTTCTACCGATAAAGGGCTGTCAGATTTTTAAAGGCATCATTTCCTCTGTATCCCTCTGGTGTCGGAGGGTAATTGCAGCGGGGTTTACCTCTGCGAGAAGGTAATCTGTGGCCTGGATCAGTGACCACACACACACAAACAGCGCTACACGGGAATGGGAACCCCCTCTGCCCCTGTGGTTAGTGATTTGTGCGGACCAATTACACAGGTCATTCAATGGGTCACAATCAGGGCACCACGGCACGGAGGTGCGGCGCTGCAGAAAGAGGAGCAAATCAATGAGTAACCACCTAATGTTTCACCATCACGCTCTACCGCCGTTTATGAGGCCGTCACACGCCTCTGCTGTATGCGTTTGTGCCTGATAAGAGCATGGCTTTGGTATTTTGTCACTATTTTTGTTTCAAAGCACACCAGTAACCAAGGTCTGGTTCACTGTGTTCGCTGAGCAGCAGATCAAACATCTTATCTTATCTCTGCTTTCACGAGAGACGCAGTAGCTTCTGCACAAGAGGGACAAAAGTGGTCTTTAGTTTGTTGAAATGTTGTTTGTGTGGTGCTAAGTTTGTGAATTGGATTAAGGCCGGGCATAACTCAGTATTTAGTAGCTGAATTGGGGCAATATATTCATCGTAAGTCTGCATGCTGGTAATACAAAAAAGGCTGTAACAATGCAGGAGCTGTAAATGTGATTCTAGTAAATTCTGAATTGAGTTGAAAGCTTTATTTTGAACATGTGGTCAACATAAAAAAATACATGCATAAACAAAAAAAACACAAAAAGAAACAAAGAAGGTAAATGTCTTTCATGTGCAGCAAGTTTACATGCTTGAAAAGGAGTAGGAAGAAGTCTAAACTTATTCGATCCTTCTCCTTTTATTACCACGTGCTACAGTCAAGCTCCAATCCTCTACAACTTCACTCGGCTAAAGCTGAACGACAGCAGAAAGTGACTGCATGTTTGAAAACAATGGCGGCGTGTAAAGCGGTTTCTACAGTTTTTTCAGAAATGGATTCAATTTCTTCTTTAAAAGAGGAGCAAAGAATGTCACCTAAATCTTTTTTACAGGAAACAATGTTTTTGCTCTTCTCCTGACTGGTTCTGGTGAGAGTTTGATCTACCAATTGGTTCCTCTGGTCATGGAAAAGATGGGAAGGACTCCAAACCCCATTGTGATAATCGTGTCTCCGTTGGTTGCCCTCATGGATGATCAAATCAGAGAAGCTGGAAAGCTGAGGATCACTGCTGGGAAACTGGGAGAGAATGTGAAAATCCTCCGTGGACCATGCCGTTAGGCTATGGTAGCCATGGTTACTCAGTGATCCTCAGAAGTTTACCGGGAGAACTTGGTGCAGATTGTTGTTGATGAGGTTCATGTCACATATAAGTGGTAAATGATACATCTGTGTGGTATAATTTGATGTAAGACGATAGTCTGAGGACTGAAACATAGTTTAAGCTAACGGCTAACAACAGGGCCTAGCTGCTACGTCATACTGTGGCTTGATGTGGATTGGTCTGTGATGAGTGTGACTGGCACACCGATCGTCCAATCATCAGCTGCAGTTGTTTTTGAAGGTTCTGCCTCTGAAAACATTTCTATGGGCTCTTCTCCAGATGGACTAGTGAAATATTTCTGCAACGGATATATGAAACCGTCCATCTGGCGTGTCAGGTTAGTTTGAGACAACAGTAACATAAATCCAAAAGCCTGGATGTTTTGTTTTTTAAACAGCAGGTGATCTCCTTCACATGGTCTGAATTATACAAAAACACTGATAGATTTCGATGTAGGAAGATAGCCATCATTTTCCTTACTCCTCGGAGACAAAGGGTCCATTATGTCATTGACTGCTGGCTGAGGATGAAGCGCCAAAGTTGGACTTGACCTGGGACATGGAGCTGTTTGTGCCTGATGACTGCCTGCTTACACTCGTCATGTGCTTCAGTCATCTTTGTTATCCATCAGGTCTGACCTTGCACTGCAGCTGGACCTGCCTGATTTAATGTCTGTAATCAGGCAGATCCATGTTGCCAAACTCCAATCCACAACTGTGCGCAGCTCCAAGTGGCACGAACCAAACAGAGGGCTTTCACTCCGGCACAGTTCTAGTTCTGGAACCAGAACTGGATTCTCAGAACCTGGGTGCTTTCTAGCGAACCAGTCCATGTTCATATCAGTTTAAGCGGAACAAAAGTGGAAGGGTGTTACTGCGTGTTACTCAGGAGGAAGCAAACAACACACAGGCAAAATGGTGGATCAAAATTCTAAACTTATTTTATTAATTTTCCTTCATAAGGAAGTTGATCTAGTTTAAAGATTCTACATGTTGCAACCTACTTACTTATTTTTTTTAACCTAATTTCTTATGCTCTTGTCTATTTTAATGTCTTTTTGATATTCTACTGCTATACTATGTATATGAGGAACTGAAACAACAGAATTTCCCCTTGAGGATCAATACAGTATTTCTGATTTCTGATCTGATGAAAGTGTTTGATGCTTGACTTAAGGTTTTTGTTTTTATCCAGTAAGTTCAGAGTACAACTTGTTGTTTCTTGTCCTGCTCTCGAGCTTCAATTGAAATTCTGGCATTGCCCAAATTGCCATCAAACATTTCGTCTCCTCATTCGACCACTGCACGCTCTTCTCTCTCCATTTTCCTCAACTTCAATGACTTCCTGCTCATTTAATAACATCGAATATGAATCAACTTTTTTTTGGTTCCAGCCAACTTTTCAGGTACCAATTTTTTTCCGGTCTGAACACCCCGGCAGGATCAAAATTAGGCTCGGAAACCGGAACCTGCACTAAGCCGTGCCAGTGTGAAAGGAAGAGGTGAAGCTAGTGAGTTGACAACAGGAACTAACTGCACATACAGGGATTAGCATAGATGCTAACAGCTTCAGTAACAGTTTTATCAGATTGTTACTGCATTGCTTCATTAAATGAAAAACAAATATCAACACTACAAACTTCTCTAAAGTGAGGACATTTTGAGTTCTGGTTGTGGCAATTTCAAGATCAGGTGTGTGTATTTTTCTCCCTGATACTTTAGCCCTTTTTTGTTACTAAGTTATTTTTGTCAACATATTCAGTTGTTTAGTTAGAAGTAGCTCTGCCGACATTTATTAAAGCCAGAATGAGTTAAACCTAGGCATTCACGGTAAAAATCAACCACAAGTCACTCAGCACTTTAACCCACAAGACGCTAGCAGGGCGCCCCCCACAGCAGCAGCCACGAGCGAGGAGCCGCTAACACTCAGCATGTTGGTTGGAGAGCTTGCGAAGCGGCATAAAAACGTTACGAGTGAACCTACCTCCTCCTTGAATGAGGCCCTGGCTCAGCCCAATCCAGACCTCGCTCCAGAAGATGGCTGAAACTGTGGCCTCACACACCGTCACGATCTCTGCAATGGAAATGGCTCTGGCTGCTCACTGAGACAGGATTACTTGGTTGGAGGACGGTGTTGCTTCACTGAAGTCCAAACCACTATGCTGTAGAACAAAATCCCCAAATACTTTCTATGGGCTCTTCTCAGGTGGACTAGTGAGATATACTGAATGGTCTATCCAGTGTGTCATGTTACATTAAGCCTTCCAAACAAGGAATCTGAAAAATAACCTTTAAATAAATAAAAATTCACAGCTCAATTCAAGTGTGCAGCACGGTGCACCACGGTAAACTCCTCCAGCTCCCTCGGTGAGTGCAGGTCTGTTGTTTTCTTTCCTCTAACTATATCAATGTTGTCTTACTCTCTTAAGACGTATAAATAAGTCTCAAAAACTTAATTTAATGCCGATCTCTTGAGGTGTTTTCTCAGAGGGAACTTACAGCATCTTAAATCTCTGCTGTCAATATTCAAATGTCACGTTTCCTGTGCTTGAACTTCAAGATGAAAGCTACGACTTCCTCCCCGCCCGCTCGCTTCCTCGCCGCAGACGCTGAGCTGATAGACATCTCAGGTTACAGGCCTGACTGAAACGCTCTCTCGGGGTAATTAGGGTTAATTGGAGACGTTTTTAACCCTGAGGAGATTTTTGTGTGCCTTGATGGCAGAAGCCGCATTTGAGTGTAGAGACTGTAGATGGTTTTAGAAGGTGGGGGGAGTGAGGGGGTCCTGTCTGTGTCTGCGGGGCCCTCCTGACCTGCCCAGAGGTGATGCTTGTGTTTGGATGATGACGGGGCTGCGGGGGGAGAGGTGAGGGCGCTGAAGTCATAAAATCAAGACAATAAGACCTCAAATCCTGATGCTTTACAGACACTTGCATCTTAATAAGTGTATTTGTTTCTCTAAATCATTAAAAAGGCCTGAGCCTTGATAACAGTTCAGATATTTTCATTAGTAATAAGAAAATAGAAAGATATGGCGGCTCAGGCCAAAACATAAGCAAGAAACAGATAGATAGATAGACCAATATATAGATAGATACATAGATAGATAGATAGATAGATAGACCAATAGATAAATAGATAGATAGATAGATAAAAAGAGAGATAGACCAATAGATAAATAGATGGATAGATAGACCGACAGACAGACAGACAGACAGACAGATAGATAGATAGATAGATAGATAGATAGATAGATAGATAGATAGATAAAAAGACAGATAGACAGACAGACAGATGCATAGACTTAGGTCTTGTCCATGTGGAGTAGACAGCTTCTTCATTTTTAAAATGTTTTCTGTTAACATCATTTTAGAGAAATGTGTCCATCCAAATGAAAACACTGAAACCAGAGAAGAAGACATTGAGCATGCACAGAAACCCAGGCGGCAACCTCTGGGGCTGTAAATGAAGGCCGATGCAGAAGTGCCATAAGCTGCAGTACCCAGAGTGTCCACTTGAGGCTGGCTGCAGAAAAATGAAACTTTAATGACTGTATGTGGTGCAAAGACGTTTTTTAGGGCCTTAATACACATCAAAATACTTCACTAGTCCATCAATAGCCCATAGAAAGTATTTGGTTGTGAGCAGAACTTTTCAAAAGCATATCTGGCAGGTGATTGGATGATTTTTCATTTTTGTTAGGGGCCAATCAGACAATGTAGTAGATGGGCACTACCGCCACGGAGTAATGGACAGAAAGTGAACCACTAACTAAAACAAGTGAAGTGGAGCCAATATATTCTCTCTACAGAGAACTTTATAGTGCTGTTACCTGTTTCCATTTAATGAAGAAATGTGGTCCAGATCTGATAAAACTGCTACTGAAGCTGTTAGCATCTATGCTAATCTCTGCTGTCCCCTCGTTCGTAGCTCCCACCTCTTCCTGCCAACATGTGGACGTAGCTTCACTTTTATTTTCTTTATCCCTCTGTTCGAGTTTAAACGCTCATAAAACAACATCAAAATATACTAAAATGATCTAAAATGTGTTTGTGCTTGAGGAAATACTTAATCCTGCAGAGTAACAAGCCAAGCAAAGCCTCGTCCTTGGTTTTCTGTCTCTTCTATCGACTGCTGCTTCGATCGTCCATCACAGAGCTAATAGGTATCGGCCCCCGAGCGCGGCCTGCAGTGGTCATGGAGCACAGACGGGGTTTCTCCTCTGAGGCCGTGGTGCTAATCTCCTGCAGCCTTAATGTGATTATGGTAATGATCACACAAACCACCCCTGGGCTTTGGGGGATCTGCTCCTCACACATCCTCACACAGGCGCTGCGACTTCAGCGGCAGAGACCGCCAGACTGAGCCGGTCCCGGTGGCCCTGCCCCGCGTTCTTCTGTCCTCGCCGAGCTCGGAAGAGCCGACTGAATGAGCAAATAAATTCCAGCCTGGAACAAAAGAGCTGAACGGCCATGAGAGAGATGGATATCTTTTGTTGTCTGACACTCAATGCCGTATTCCAATCCAATTACCTCAGCCTTTCGCTTCCCCTCCTGTCGGCATTGAAGCCCGTCTGAATTCAGCCTCGGACCCCTAACAAGAATGTGCTGGATTAGGTGCTTAGCGAGGCGCCCCCTCCCCCCTACCTTTACAAAAATCAGCAGAGCACTCTTTCCTAAAAAGATTTACCAGCCCTCTGAGTAAGAACTGATCTGATTTATTTTAACGTCATTATTGCCTGGGTCCTAAAGACACAGGAGAATGACCCCCCGCGGTTCTTTAAATAACCAAACTGAACAGAGCTGTGTTTCTTCAACTATCAACCCTCAGAGAGAAACAAGAGGCCAACGCTGACGGGTGAGGATGTATTAAGTTTTCTGCATCAGGACGAAGCAGCAGTGACTCAAACTTTCCTGTCAAACCTCCTAAAACGTTATGAGGCTGCTTTTGAAAACCTGCAAGAGCTGGTACAACAAAACAAATCCCCTCCATCATTTGGTGAAAAAGTCCCTGGAGGCAGAGCAAAAAGATTAGCAACACTGCTGCTCCCCAAAAAATCCAATTTATTTATTATGTTAATGTATTAAAAAGCCTGACCTGGTTCTTCTGCTGACCTGGTTCAGGTGTTCATCCATCAAACCAGGTTCTGCCTGTGATCGACGACTTCAGAGTAAAAGATGGAAAAGCTCCAAGCTTTCCCCAAAAGTCCTGGAAATGTACAGATTATAAATGTTACACACCAACAGAACAGAAAAGCATGTAAAATATATACACAACAGATATTTACATATGCAAAGTTCAAAACCAGGGGCCCCTGTGATATTAAGTTAGTAAATTGGGGCACCTATGCATCAAATTTGATTAGTTAGCAACTTTCTGATTTCTTTGTCTTGTTATGGTGAAATCTTATAAGGTACAACATAACAAGACAAAAAAATCAGTACATTAGCAAAAAAAAAAAAAAGGACTAAAACATTTCTGGTGAACTCATCTAAAGGGTAAGCTCGTCCAAATTACGGTGATTTATTTTACAAAAAAAAGTTATATCTAGAGTATTATTATCGTTAATAATGATGGTAATTGTTATAATAATAACAGAAAAGAGTTATAGTTAGAATAAAAACAATTTCTGCAAAAAATAAAAGTTTAAATCAAAATATTATATGAATGAAAAACAGTTAATATGAAATTATTTGTGAAAAATGACAGTTTAAGTAATAATTTGGTAAAACAGTATTTAAAAACAATAACAATAATGAAAATAGTAGTGAAAATAATTTAATGAAAAAATTAAAGTAAAACAATAGTATTGCTGAAAAATCAAAGATTAAATAACAATAACAGCTGTAAAAGATAAAATAAAAAATATTGTTAGTGAAAAAAATAATAGTAAATTTGAATTAATAATTTAAATTAAAAACTGTTAAAATAATATTAGCATAAAATAATCGTCAAATAATAAAAGGGGAAATAATAATTTAAATGAATAGAAAATAAGTGAACAATAAAATAATGATATTATCAGAGAAAAGTCATAGATACATTAATCAATAATTTAAGTTCAAACTACCTGTTATATTAATGATGGTAAAATAATAGCAAATAATAAAAGAAATGAAAATAACAATAATATAAGTGAAAAATAATAAAGATAACAAAAATATCACAAGTAAAAAAAAAGAAATACTGATATTTGTGAAAAATAAAAGTAAAAGTAAAAATAATATTATTGAAAAATAATAGTTTCAATAACAAAAATATTTGTGAAAAATAATAGTCACATTTTTATGAAATAATAAATGAAAAGTATGAGTTGAAATAACAGAGTTAATAGTGAAATTAATTGTTTAAATATATATGTGAAAAATAATAGTATCAAAAATATTAGTGAAAAATAATAGTTAAAATAGTTACTTGCAAAAAAGAAATATACAAAGATTATACAGTCTCAAACAACCATGATTAATAGAAATGGTTTGATTGACACATTTCTGTTTAGTCTTTTGGGGTTATGCTGAATAATCAGTGAGCGTTCTTGTTGTATCATGTCTCTGTTTCCCATTTTCTCAGATTTAAACATGTCTGTAATAGCCTGCACCAACATCCTGTTCGGTAAAGAGGTATAATATATTAATTGATATGTATTATTTATGGATAAATTAACAAACAGCTCCTAACTGTTGAACTGTTGAAAATTAATTATTTGAATATGAATGATCAACTTCATCTTAATGAGCCTTTTAATACCCTTTATTTGGTAAACTATGTTTATCTGGCTCTGAATTCACACTATCTCTGGGAAAATAATAATAACAAATCTCTTCAGTTTGTGTTTATCACAAGGCTTATTTAAGGCATTAAACAAAAACTTATTTGGAAACATAAACTTGAAGACACTGAAACCAGAGGCACTAAATGCTGATTAATATCATTACAGCAGGGCTCTGTTAATGTTTACTTTTTACAGGTACATAAATAATTTTGTAGGTTTTCATCAAAAGAAGCACTTTTATGCCCCAACATTAAATATATTGAGTTTAAAGTGACTTTTCTCTTGAGTGCACAGTGTTGATCTTTTATCACACTGTTATTTAGCTTTTCCTCAGAACTGTAAGGCGGATGTTGCTGTAACGAAGTGATAAACTGAACCAGTGGAGCTGTTTTCTGTGGAAACCCCACAAAGAGGAGACGAAGACGATGAGCTGGTTTACAGGTCAGGCACGCCATGCTCTGGTCATGTTTGGCTCTCCTCTCTGGTTTGCTGCTTTTACTATCAACAGCTTCAATTGATCCTGAAATCCTCAGCTGGAGTATTTTAGTGGAAGAGCCACAAACTTTTGAGTTTAGCAGAGAAAGAGTAAATCGGTGGATTAATGACGTGAAGTGCGTTTATGTGAGCGTGAGAGAAGTATGTGAGAGCTGAAGGAGGACATCTGAGGAGCATCACGGTGTTTACTCGCTGTGTTTACGCTCTCTGCTCTTACTGAACGTGTTACAGACGGTATCAGCCGTCCACGCTCAGATAAATATTATTTTCCACTCTTAAAGGTGCACTCTTTGTTATGTTCCACATTTATTTGAGTCTGCTCTGAGAGGGGGTGGTATCCCTACGTCTCGGTGCGGCTGGAGCTCCAGCTGCTCGGTGGAGTTTCAGTATAAATTGGATTATCGAGGGCTGGGCTGAGAGCGCTGGTTTAGGCTTTCATTGGGTTAAACTGAGCTTTAATTGCTGCGGTGATGCTGTGGGTGACTCATTTATGTCAGAGTTATTCAAGCTGTACTTTTATTTTTCTTCTTAAATGACTCTGCAGTGAAAGTGACATGAAAGGTGACAAGTGTGTTAACCCTTTAAACCAGTGCTCCCAACTCTCTGGAGCCACAGCCCAGTTTAACATAAGATAGTACAGCACACATGTTATTAGTGGCAGTTCAGCTAGATGCTGCCGTATGAATCAACATCATTCCTCGCCAGATTATATTCATTATAGATGTTAATGTTACTATTAGACTGATCCCTCTATCCATGGTTGTATTGATTATACATCCACAGTAATTATCTTTACAACCATATAGACATGAGGACCCTCTTGATGCCACATCTCAAGGGGCTTACCTTTAATTTTTTTATTAAAGGTTATTGATTGATTGAATCTATATTCAGCAGACACAAATAAGATGAGGACAGATTTATGATCTGGGAGTTCATGGGTTTGTCTCTATCATAAATTCTTATTTTTAGTCCCTTTGTCTCTGCCTGGATGAAAACATCTCTGGATGTATGTATGTGTATCCACAAATGAATTTGTAAATAAATTTACATGTATTTGTATACAGTGCTCAGCATAAATGAGTACACCCCTTCAGATTTGTCAGAAAAACTTTAGTTTCCTTTCAAATTCAACATTTTCTATGGCATACTATACCACAAAATACTCCCCCAAATGTGGGCCACTGATTGCAAACACGATTTTAAAATTGCACACAAAAAAGTATTTTTCTCAACTTAAAATCAGGATACAGAAATGAGTACACCCCAAACAAAGGGGTGGGAGCAAAGCTAAATTTTAGTTATCATATCACCCTTATTTTCATCTTATGGTAAAAAAAATATGTTATGTTAAACTCAGCTTTGTCAAAACTTTGGAAATTTTTCTTTTGTTCATTTAGATATTGATTAATACATTACTTTTAATAGGGGGTGTGCTCATTTATGCTGGGCACTGTATATGCATATATGTGTATCATAAAATGAAGAATTTGTCTTCAGCCTGCTCTATTGTAAAGTGCCTTAAGATCTTGTAAATATTATAAATATGTAGAAATTGAAACGTCACTGTAGGATGTGGTAATAAAAGGGTAGGATTAAATAAGTTTAAACTTCTTCCTACTCCAGCGGTTTGCCTTGATTGTTTTCTTTAGTTTTTATGTGCATGTGTTTGTTTATGGTGACTACCCATGTTTGTTTTTGCATGTTCCAAAAAAAAAAAAGCATTCATTCATTAAATCATTCAAGACTTTTTATGATCCAAGGCAAGATGGATCCATGCTTTCATGATGTTTACGCCAAGATAAGTCTACTATAGTCCAGGTTTGGTGAGCTCGTGTGAAATGTAGCCTCAGCTTCCTGTTCTTAGCTGACAGGAGTGGCACCCAGTGTGGTCTTCTGCTGCCGTAGCCCATGCTTCAATAACCAGTATGTTCTACAGTCAGAGTCGCCTCCTGCATGCCTTGGTTTGTTAATAAGTGGTTATCTGAGTTACTCTTGTCTTTCTATTGTCTCTGAAACTCTGGGCATTGTTGTCATGAGTCAAGCTCACTGGATATTTTTCCTTTTCAGACCATTCTCTGTAAACCCTAGAGATGGTTGTGCATGAGAATCCCAGTAGATTAGAAGCTTCTGAGAGAAAGTGCCACATTCAAAGTCATAAAAATCACATTTCTTCTTCATTCTGATGCTCAGCTTGAACTTCAGCAGGTCTTCTTAATAACACTAACATGCCTAAATGCATTTTGTTGCTACCATGTGATTGGCTGTTTAGTTGATTAGTTCCAGGATTACCTCTGTTCTCCCTCTGTTTACAGGTGCCTGAGAGACTCAAGTGGGCTACAGATGTCTAGAACACCGGTCTGTGGTCCAAACACCTCATTCACTGACAGACTTGTGTGAGATCCTGTCTGATCACCAGCAGGTATGCAGAGGGATGTCCCTGAGTAAAATCACTGATCAGTGTCTGAGGAGGGAGGACTCAGACTATTCATGCAGGAAGAGAAGATCCTTCACCCATCACACCATCAGAGGTGGTCTCTCAGAGTGAGGGGGGGTCTGAGGATCAGTGGGTCAGAACAGCTCTCTCCTCAGACAGGAAGTTATCCCTCACTAAAGGTGAGCACAGATAATTACCTGAACTTCCTATCAGGAGGAGGTGACACTGATGGCTACGTCTGCTTCCTGCTTCAGCCGGGCTTGCTCCCTGATTGGTTTTGCTCTGGTCTATGTGGACAAACACAGGGGGCGTGCTCAGGTGTCCTCGGTGCTCCACACACATCAGGACCTCTGGTCGAAAAATACCGAACATGTTAAAAGGGATACGCCATTTTTTTTTGTTTTCATGTCTTGCCTCACTCCTGAGTCCATGACGAGCAGATAGACTCCAATCTTTTGACTGTGCATGCAGCAACAAGGAAGAGATGAGCAGAGTCGCCCACTGCTAATTAGCTTAGCTCAAACACTGAGAGTCAATGGGTAATGTTAGCCTACAGTCATCAGATAAACTCTTCAGCAACTCTAAACGGTCCTGTGTGCTTGTTGAGACTCCTTTTTTACTGTGTTGTTACGTTATCTAATTTTAGATTAAAATTAGCACTTTATGTAATTTTTGAAAGAAATACAGTGCCCAGCATAAATGAGCACACCCCCTATTAAAAGTAATGTATTAATCAATATCTAAATGAACAAAGGAACAATTTCCAACGTTTTGACAAAGCTGAGTTTAACATATTTTTTTTAACATAAGATGAAAGTAAGGGTAATATGATAACTAAAATTTAGCTTTGCTCCCACCCCTTTGATTGGGGTGTACTCATTTTTCATCCTGATCTTAAGTTTAGAAAAATACTTTTTTGTGTGCAACTTAAAAAATCTTGTTTGCAATCAATGGCCCACATTTGGGGAAATATTTTGTGGTATAGTATGCCACAGAAAATGTTGATTTGGAAAGGAAACTAAAGTTTTTCTGACAAATCTGAAGGGATGTTCTCATTTATACTGAGCACTGTACATACAAAACGAAACCACAGGGCGCATGCACAAACCACCGCGGACATGCATGTAAACAGGTCAACAAAACAAAGTCTCTGTTTAAGAGTAGAGGATGATTGGTAATAAGGATGGCCGACTTTTTAAGGGAGGATGAGGATGATTTCTTCAGGACTGACGAAGATCCACAACCTTACCTATTTGAACCAGAATATACGGAGGAGGAACTTCACGTTTTTGGAGCTAAGCGTGCACAAAGAGAAGCTGAGGTTTGTATGTATGTCTATCAAAACGTACGTAAAGTGCTAATTTTAGTCAAAAAATCGATAACTTAACATTACGTGGTAAAAAAACGAGTCACAGCAAGCAGGACCGTTAAGAGTTGCTGAAGAGTTTATCTGATGACTGTAGGCAAAGGCAGGCTAATGCTACCCACTGACTCCCAGTGTATAATCTAAGCTAACTAGCGGTGGCTGAGCTCTGCCCGTCTCTTCCTTGTTACTGCACACACAGTTGAAAGAATGGCGTCTATCTGCTTATCATGGACTCATGGACTGATGCAGGACATGTAAATAAAAAAATAAATAAGCGTAAAAAATAAATCTTTCCCCATTCAGACCAATAATAATGGGACAAGGATGAACAACCTCCTCATGAAGTTTTTAACTGCAGACAACCGGAAACTTTCCAACGAATGTCCATATCCTTGATACAACTTACCCTAAAAGTCACAGAGCCCTGTCAGTGGCTTCGTGAATGTCCAAAAAAGGCTTTAGTCCCTCAGAAAACCAAAGCATTGAAGCATCTCGATGACCATAAGCCCAGTCAAAATGACATTCACTGCCGGACTTGAAGGAAAATATTGATGCTGGCAGAGCTGTGCCGCCCCTTGTACCATGACATAGCGCTTTTTCCATGACACATTTGATGATTGCTTCCAAATGGGCCTGTCAGTTTTAATATAGGCGACCCCGGCATTTCACCCTCCTCTAAAGTAAACAAAATCCACCAGCTCTCCCACACACACACGTACAGAGAGTGTGATCACGCTGCAGGAATGAGCCTTGAGATAAAGCAGGCATTCGCGAGCTGAAATATGTTTTCATGTTCAATCTTTTCACTCCGCAGTGCGGCGGCTTGAATTGATGTTGTTTTCATAAGTGTGTTGATTGAAAGTAAGAATGTTATTACAGGAACGAGGATTTAAATCTGGGATATGATGTTAAAATGTGGTACGTGGTGTTAGGAAGTAAAAATATAAGCAAAAATGAGATTTAAAGTGAAGAGAAGAAGCCTGTCAGGGAGTTTACACTTCTCCCCGTGGTAATTAATAAAAACCTAGTCCCAGCTAGCTCTGCTAATTTTATAAGACAATAAACTCGGTCCCTGAGATGTTTAGAGCTGGGCTTGGACCCAATGCCAACATTTAGTGAGTCAATACACCGACAATTAGATTATACCGTGTCAACTAACAAGGGAAGGACAGGATTGAGTTTGTTTATAGACGTGTGTCCGACTGTGCCGCGGGAGAAGTGGAGCAACCGCAGCAGAGGATCATGGGAAAATGTGGGAACTGGAGCTGAATGTGAGACAGGTCCACTTCACTGGAGCACGACAACTACCTGTTAATGTTAAACTAATGAGGCCACTTCAGTCTTAAAGTGAAGGTGCTGCAAGGCACCAACTCAAACATAAATGAAGATGTACAAGAGTTGATTCGTGCTGTTTGAATCCTTTTTGAACAAACGAAAAGCTCATTTGTGGTGGGATGCTGATCAAAGAAGCCTTGGATTTACTTACTTATGCTCCTTGAAATGGAAAAACTTCAACAAGACACTTATGTAAAAGGATAAACAAAATAAGTTTAATCCACAGCTTGTTTATGCCTTTGTACATGAGAATTCAAAGTCAGGTTTTAAAGTCAAAGAGCTATGGTACGAAAGCACTTGGAGAGCTCAAACCTTCGCCAAGGTAGCTCACATGTTGCTGTTACATCTATAAGCAATAGCTCCATGATAAAGTTACCATCATAATATGATTCATGATCCTGAAAACCCACACCGAGCACTTGGAATCATGTTGATATCATTATTAGCTGGACAGTTATTGAGCAAAAACAATTGTTTGCTAATGGTGGTTATCTGGATCACCACCAAAATCTAATCATTTTAAGTTGGACCATTACCAACCTCTCCTGAAAATTTCAGCAAAATCCATCCGGTAGTTTTTGTGTAATCTTGCTAACAAACAGACAAACAAACCTATGCCAGCAAAAACATAACCTCCTTGGTGGAGGTAATAAAATTGAAAAACAATTTTAGCTGACTTTAACACATTTGTTAATTATTTACAAAAATGAAATTTCAAAATAAAGATAATCTTTTCAACAAAATACAGATTGTTCTCATTTTTTAAAAATCAATCTATGAACTAAATCTGGCTCCCACACCATTGATCAAAACAAAATAAGTATATACTGTACTTTGACATTTTAACCCTATAGGCTCTCTTAGAAGAAGTTACGTAAGAAACTTAACCCCACTCTCATGTTCATATGTTAAATTTGAAGATGGATCCTAAAAGCCATTAGCTTAGGATCGCAAAAAAGGTCAAGAAGCCTGCCAGACTCTTGCACAATTTAATCAAAACATGCATCAAAATACTGTTTTCTATTCAGGTTGTGTTAAAATTTAAAGAGCCCATATTTTGCCTTAACTCTAGTTCCTATTTGATTTCAATAACTACTAGAGCACATTTATAATTGCTTATGCTATCAAAACCCTCTAGTTTTCATACACAGGGTACCCCTGATCCACCTGTGTCCATGCTCTGTCAGAGATGCTCCCGTAGAGTACCTGCCACTTTAAGGCCACAGATATAACTGTTAACTATGTGAACCTATAGTTGGCTGCATAGGTACCTCATGTCAAGTATGCATATGACACTCTCATCAGAGGCAGTCAGCAGATATGATAACTAGAAAAGCACTTAGTTCCAGCAGTGGCTTTTCCACAACCCCTGTAAAAGATTCAATTCTGGATCACCAGACCCAGAACAGAGCCAGGATCCAGACCAAACTCAGCACATACATGGAGGCTGTTATCCTGTATGAACACAACAAGTTTTGAGAATATCACTTAATATTTACATTTATATGAATTATTGAATGTCAATGGGATTTCCCATTATAAAGTTCAATGTTTTTTTTTGTGACATCAATCTGGATTGGATCCAGATGAAATTCACCTTGATGACAAAGCCATGGACCCAATATTATCCTGTGAAATTTGAAGCGAATCCGTTGAAAAATGGCAGAGATATGATTTTTTAAAATTCTGCCCAATGTTAACTCATGGAATTTTTTGAAATATTGGGAATTTTTGGCATCCAGACAAATAAACGTATCACGACCAAAATCAAATCATTTCTAAGTTGGGCCATTACCAATATCTCTTGAAAATTCAAGCGAAAACCATCCAGTAGTTTTGTGTAATCAAAAATCAGGGCAGACAGAGCAGAGGTGGTCTTTTCTCAATTTTTGACACAAAGATGCTTACTATGGCTCATCCCCAGGCTCCCCTGAATGGACCTACCAGTGTGACATCTTAGCATTGTTTTGTAGCCCGTTGGCCCAGTGTAGCGGCCCCTGTGCAGAACAGAAACTGTTGACAGAATGTAGACCTACTGAAAATATCAGCACTGAACTGACCAATTATCACAGAGTTAGCCTGTAAACCAATCAGAGTGGCACAGTGAGGGGGAAGAAGCCTGAAAGAGACAGGAGCTCTAACAGAACATTTTAGACTGAGAGGGCATAGAGGTGGATCAGGGGTATTCAGTATGTGAAATTAAGAAAGATTTTTGAACATCAGTGATTGTGAAATACTCTAACAGCCATCAAAAATCAAACATATGAAGCCGAGTTAAAGTAAAATATGGCCTCTTCAAGCTTGTTATGCTTGGCAGTGTTTACTAGCTGCTGCTTTATCGGCCGTCTTGCAGCTAAGGGCAGGTTAAGTGCTTTTAAGTGAAAACATCTCTTTGCCTGAGAATGTTTGTGGTGGGAGTGAACCCAGAGCGGTAAATTTGTGATCCAGAAACCAAAACAAGCACTCACAGGTGAGAAGAGCTGCAGAGCCGGCACTCATTAGGTCCATCATGAGTGTAAAACGTTAATTAAAGCTGACTGAAATCAAAATCTGCACCTCGGACTGCTTTTCACTTTTTCTTATAAAGTGTTTTTTTTCTCGCCTGACAGCCAAGCGTGATAAAAAGGCCTATAAGGAAACACTTGTTCAGTTTTATAAACTGTGTGAGCTGAGGAGGGGAGAGCTATTAAACAAATGTGCAAATAAATTATGAGCCGACTCGTCCAAGTTTTTAGAGCTGCATTACAAACATCAGGCTGTTTTGACTCGGAGTGATGTTACCATGCCTCTTTAACAACAAACTTTGGACTTTTCAGCCAGTTTGTGAGGACAAAGCAAATCTTATGCTCCTGTTGAGTTTGTGTGATAGAAACCATGCCACTGGATCGATGGTAAACCTCACTTTGGTTAGATTTCAGCGTGACTTAATATGCAACAGGAGCGTTTTATTACCATCTCTTTTTTTTCTTGGCCATGACTCTGAAAATGCTGTGTGAAGAAGTCATAAAACTGTCAGTGGGAGCAATATTTTCCAAGGCATGATGACAAATAGCATGTAAGCAATGCAAGCATGGCTGTCATACAACGACACGCTGTGTGATACTTCTTCACATTATCAGCTCGGTTCATTGGGTTGTTGTCTGCAGGCTGCTTGTTTTGTTGGCGCTGGAGAAAATAAATATTTATCTGGTTAGACAATCTGGAGTATTACATTCCTGCACTTTTTACTGCCACAGTTGCTTTCTTGTTCTTGTTAATCTTATTGGCTGAGCTTAACCCAACGTGAGTCAAAGGTTTCTGTGTGAAAATAAGCTGTAAAACGATCTTATCTTGTCCACATTTGGTCTTAAATCAGCTTTTAGTAATTTAAATCTGCCTAACACTTGACAATAGTGGAATTTTAAAACTAGAAGCATCTTTAAGGTCAAGATGGGCACTATTGTAGGTCAAAAATCCTCATTTTTTGTATAAATCAAGCGAATAAGCTGGTTTTGGACCCTATACAGATCCAGCTGCTTCAATTTCCCCTCCCAGCCAGCTGCCTGCCAACTTCCAGATAATTACCAGATAAATACCAGCCACTGGGAGCCCCCCACCTCACTAGGGTTGTGCCTAAAATCCATTGAAAACATGTCAATTTCTGCATTTGCAGGGCTTCTCCGTGAGATTATGCTTCCTCCACAAGATGACTTCAACCTTTTCCTTGGTTGATAAAGTAGCTGCCAAATCAACTGAGAGCAAACATGACACCACAAATTCAGACAAAAATGGCCTAAACTTTACAACAAAAACTACTAGGGTGGGCAGGCCCCGTCACCAAGACCCTGTCAGGGAAAGTGGGGAGGTTTTTAGTGACTACATCTGTACATCTGCTCTATGCTGCTTGCTCTGTGGTTGCCTTAATTATGACCCACAAAACTTTTTTAATAACAGGATTTGATCAAGACTGTCACATATGTCTTGAATTAAAATATGAACTTAAGCACTCAGAGAGAACAAACATCTACTAAGGTAGCTCACATATTGCTGCTTCATCCATAAGCAATAGTTCTATGATAAAGTTACCATCATAATATGATTCCTTGGCTCTGAAAACCCACACCTAGCACACACAACAATAGCCTGAGCTAATTTGCAATGCACATCCCCAGTTGGGCCAAAGACATAAAAAAACATCAATAAATAGTATTAAAACAAACAAACAAACAAAAAACCTACAAGCTCAACAATTACAGACAGAACAATACAAAACAAACACAAACAACAATACAAAAAACAGGTAAAACAGGAAGCACACGATCATTAATGACTACAAAAGATTGTTCGCTAATGGCAGTTATCTGGATCACCACCAATATCTAATCATTTTTATGCTGGGCCATTACCAACATCTCCTGAAAATTTCAGCAAAATCTGTCCAGTAGTTTTTGCGTAATCTTGCTAACAAACAAACAAACAGACAAACAAACAAACGCCAGCAAAAACATAATCTCCTTGGTAGAGGTAACAAAGAAATACTTGGACATAGTTGGAGGAATAAATATGAAAATAAAGCTGTTTTTGCAAAGAAATTTTGGGCATAGTTACAAAATAATAAGCAGCATTTAAAAGTGCATTTATGCATTTTCATGTAAACAGGGATGTTTTTAAAAATGGAGGAGGAGAACCTCAGTTTTAAAGATTACTGGCCTACGTGTGGACACAGCCTTAGACGGAGACTTCAAGCATCATTGAGTGAATGGGTGTAAGTAAGAGGACAAACTTTCGCCAAGGCATTTCTGACATTCTTAGCTGAGTTAGCAATTCTGCTTTAACAACCCGAGGGCAGCAGTAACTTTTCCTATTTTGAAAAGCAAACTCAACACCAACCGTTTAAGTCTGGCTTTCAGCTGATTATATTGATTATTATTATTTTATCTTAGTCATTTATTTATTTTTTTAATCCTCTTTATCTGTTTTATATCTCCATTTCAGTTCAGGTTTATTGTTCAGAATTTATTTTCTGTTAATCAATTTTCTTTTCATTATCCTACTTTAGCAGATTTTATTATGCATTTGGTGTTTGTCTATCTCATTTTACCATACGATTGCTTTGAATTGTATTTTATCTATTTTTTTCCTATAGTACTTTTTTTTAATCTAATTTCTTATCATGCTTTTTTTGTTTTAAATCTTTTTAGTCTTAGCTCCTGTGTTTCCTCATTTTTAATTCAAGATAGTGTTTCCTCAGTCCTCTAATTCTGTTTTCTGTTAGAATCTCCTCTGAATGTCTTCGCGTGTGTGCGTAAGTGAGTGTGTGTGTTGTATGTGTATTGCAAGGGTGGGTAGGGTCTTTTATTTTCATTGTATTCAATTTTCAACTCTTTATTTTTTTATTCTCATTTTTTGTTGTTCTTCTTGTGTAAAGCACTTTGTGTTACAAGATTTTGTATGAAAAGTGCTATACAAATAAAGTTTGATTGATTATCAAATCCATCCTTCCCCCCGCTGATTTAGAAAAGGTAATTCATGCATTCATCTTCTCCAGTCTACATTACTGTAACTCCCTCCTCTCTGGTATCTCCCACAAATTACTCTCCCGCCTCCAACTGGTCCAAAATGCAGCAGCTGGGCTTTTAACTGGTTTTAACAGACGGCATCACATCACCCCTGTCCTTGCTTCTCTCCACAGGCTCCCTGTCCATTTTCGAATCCATTCTAAGATTTTACTGATCACTTTTAAAGCTGTTACAGGTCTGGCCCCAACCTACATCTCTGAATTATTGATGCCATATGAGCCAGTCCGCAGCCTCAGATCCTCGGGAGGGGGCCTCTTGGCTGCTCCAAAGTCGAAGCTGAAGACGAAGGGTGATCGAGCATTTTCTGTCAGAGCTCCTCGACTTTGGAGCGCCCTGCCCGAGGAGGTAAGGCGAGCTGAATCAATGACATCTTTTAAATCGCATCTTAAAACACACTTTTTTAGACTTGCTTTTACATGATCCTTTTATTACTCACATACCTGTTTATCATCCCTGTTAACTACTCATTTTTTTATGTATGTATTCATTTATTTTACACAGTTATTTTACAATTACCTATTTAACTATTTTAAACTCTCCTGCTCTTACTCTACTCACTGGTTTCTCACCGTTTTAGTTCTGTCTTTACCACCCTTTCTTGTTTTAATATACTCCCTTTTTATTATTTTTATCCTTCTATCTTATGTGTGATATGTCTTCTTTCTTTTACCGTCCTCTATCCATCTTCTTTTCCAACTTCCTGATGTGATGTCGTCAACTATCATTTATCAAACTATCTACAGATCTATGATCTATTTATTGTCTTGCTGTCTCCTTGTAATTGTACATAAAACCAAATGTCTTCTTCATCAATGTTCTTCTTCCGTACATGTTGCAAATTACTTCAGCTGTTTCCAGCTCACCAGTTCGCTATTTTCCTTCCTTTTGTTGCTTTAGTTAAAATGACCCCCTGTGCTTTTTCCTCTGACTCTTTTGGTCTCTGTTTGACCTGATTGTGGTTTTTATTGTACCCAGAGTACTGGGTTCTATCTGTTAAATCACTTTGTAAACATTTGTTTTTAAAGGTGCTATATAAATAAAATTATTATTATTATTATTATTGATTGATTGATTGAATCAAATAATTGTGGCATTTCCAGTTTGTAGATGCAAATTTTAAAGATGCCTGGTAGTTTGGATTCAGGACCAAGCAGCCTACAAAGAAGAGCTAACGAGAGAAAGCAGATCAGGGAGCATCGCCAGCTGGATGTTGCATTTGGAAGAAACACAAGCGTAAGCACTCAGTAAAGAGACTCCTAACTCCACTAACATCTACAGACATATCTGCAGAGTTATCTAATCAGCTGCGTGGCCCTTTGTTGCCACAGCATTACCACCTTCAACTGACCCAGGCCCCGTACATGCAAGCTCCAGAGTGGCGATGCTAATGCTATCGACTCTACCACACGGCCTCTTACCGGCCCTCCAACTACTACATAGACTGATGAGCAGCAAGAGCCAGAACGTCATCATGAATACTTAAAGACTTGTAAAAATAAAAACACCCTGCTTGTTCAACTGTGAATTTGGCACTCTATGGAGTCACATATTTAAAATAGCTTCTGAATGTCAGGTGTTTGGTCTCACAGCCTGGCCAAATCCCTCTGATTATGACATCTAAAATCGAGTCAAGTCGCCCCTGCATCTGTGCTCTTGTAGGTTTTAGTAACTGGTTGGGATTTGAGCATTGCTCGGTGTGTTGCCAGCCTAATGGGACAAGGGTGGAGGATGTTGTTGTTGGAGCAAACCAAGAACTGTCTTGTGTGTTCCTTGTGTGCACAGATCGTTTTTCAGATGGGTACTAGAGGGTTACTTTTTACTTTCCAAGTCCCTTCAGGGTCTCCACAGGTGTCAGTTGGATTATCACTGAGAAATCATTACAACAAACAGCAGGAGGGTGGCATCTTAGTTGGGCCATCAAGTTCAAAAGGTTATAATGATAGAAAAAATCAGTCAAAACTGTCCTGACATCGGTGAGCCTCCATATTTAAAAGAGCTGATTCATTCTGAATATTGTTCAGCATGAGGCCAGTCTCACGCTGAATATTCTGGCCTTTGAATAATGTTTCCCACATCTCTAAAGTCTGGGAAAAACTGTTGCTTTGCACATCAGGAAATGTTCGGAATAGGAACTCCCAGGTTCAAACTTTCCTTCTTTTGTACCCACGAGCCTGCCAGTGCTTAAAGTGGAAATAGAATAGCCTTCCAGTAGCATGTCTTTGGCTCTTTTCAGAGTAAACAGGTATAAAAAAGCACCCCATTACCCTTCTCCTTTAATTATTCACAAATAAAGCCAAGCAAACATGCCTGAACATGCCCTAAACTCTCAATCACGTTCCTTTCTTCATCTACAGCTCTCCCAGGCCAAACCTCGAACCTGCTCTAAGTGTGAGAACGAGCCTTGCTGTTTGAACTTGGGGTCAGAAAGGTGAAACCTCGGTATGGTTGGCAGACTCGCGGCTCTTTGAAGAGGTGTCGGTTTGCAGCAGGCTGGCATCTCTGCTGCCTGGTTCTGTCCTCGTCTGGTTACTCTGCACTAAACGGGCCAAGAACACCAAACCAAAGGGGTCCTCGAGTAAACAGGGCAGAGAGAACTGATCCTGTTCAAACATTTATGAGTAAAGATAGAAGTTTTTAAAGGTAGAAAGTGTGTTGAAAAGGCAGAAGAAAAGAGTCGACAGATCTTTACAACACTGACTTGCTGCCTCACTGGTATGTGTATGAAATAGATCAGTATCATGTTATAAAAACTTTATTACCACACAAGAGGGTTATCATGTCAGACAACTTATTTTTATTGCTACAACAAATAAAAGATCAGGTTCTCACAAAAAACCTTAAACCAACTTGTCACACTGCAAAACTACATGTCCAGCTACACATCTTAATTCAGTATTTGAAGACAAAAAATAAAACCCTGAATTGCTTGTAGTAAGTTAAAATATCTGCCAATGTGGAAAGATTAATTTTACTTGTAAGATGTCTGTGAAGTAAGATATGCTATCTTAAGTAGTTTCTATACCTGATTTTGAAACCCTCAAGGAGCCAAATTCTGCTTGCTTCATTGGCAGATATTTTCTGATAATTACTGAGTTATTCAGTGTTTTATTTTTGTTTTGATTCCTTGTATTAAAATATCCATCTGGACTAATCAAATGAACATGAAATTTTAGCAAGTGGATATTTTTTTACTTGAAATTAGACGAATAATGTTGCTAAGATCTGAGTTTTTGCAGTGCACATCTTACATAATGGGTTCCATTTGGATCAACTTAAATTGATGCTTGCTTTAATGAAACCTGAAAAGTAAAGTCGAATGAAGCATGAGGAACATAATTCATGCTTAATTTTACACCAAATAACTATAAAAAAATCCAAAAATGATGATGGAATTTCTGTTGATTTGTCAAAGAAATTCAGTTCCCCCGCACTTTTCTGATAAGACAAACAAAAACCTGATATCTAAACTTCTCCCTTAAAAACTGGTGAACATGTCTGTTTCTGTATGTTGCCAGCCAATCGCTAGGCCACATAGAGAGACGGACAATCATTCACTCTCACACTCATACCGAAGGGCAGTTTAGAGTCACCAATCAACCTAATGAGGATGTTTTTGGTCTGTGGGAGGAAGCCAGAGTGCCAGAATATTCTACTTTATTTTACATGCATGCATTTGTTTCTCTTTTTCTGTATATATATGTATATTTTGGAATCCATATTTTATCGTTGTATCTTGTCTCTATGTGAGTTGTTTGCAGTGTTAATTTTGACAGCACTTTTTAATTTTGTTTCAGTTATAGTCTATTGTCTGAAACATCTTTTAGTTTTAGTCTTAATTTAGTTATATAAATTGTTTTAATTTCAGTCTAGTTTTAGTTGATGAAATTTCATATCATTTTAGTTGATGAAATCTACTGTAAATTTAGTTGACTAAAATACGAAGTGTAAAGGGTAAGGCATTTTTTATGTTTCCTTGAATTTTTGAAGTCATGTTTTACACTTGGGTAATATCAAACATCTAATAACCCTTTACTGAATGCTAGTAAAGTCTGAATGTATAAAATAACATTATTTAGGCTACCTGGCAGAGCATCTCAGTTACAATACCAGAACTGACAACAAACAGTGAACCTGCTCTACATGAATATATCAATTCATAAAGAGAGGAGCTCTGATTGGATCGCTCCACAACTTATCCTGCCACCACCAAGCTAAGGCAGCTGTGACTGGATGTCCCTCTGAACTCATCCAACCTTTCCACACAACCAAAGTAGCTGTGATTGGATATATTCCTAACTTGTCCCTACTTTCTACATGACCAAATTAGGTCTGATTGGATTAAGTCTCTGTCAAAATTTTCAGTCTAGTTTTTATTTGTTGAGGAAAATGTCAGTTAATTTAGTTTGAGTTTTTGTCCATGTGCACTCCATAACACTGCTGCAAACTGAGACCCCCTGTGTTTAAGTGGACCAGAGTTTCTTCCTTGGTCCACACCAAAGGTCTTTTGAGCTGTCACACCCCAACTTAAGTGAACCAGTACCAAATACGTGAATGCAAATTTATGTGCATATACTTTATGATGTCACACTGGTATTGTAGGTACTGACCACTGATGGGAAAATCTAGATTTGTTTTCCAGCTGCAGTTGCCATATCGTGGTTTTCTGATTCTGTTTAAGCACGACTATGGGAACACTAATTAAAAACCAAGCTTCAGAATTTAAAATGTGGTTTAGTTCTTGTTTTTGGCCTAGCACTGTAACATTTATGCAGTTAGATATGTAACATATGTAACATATGTAACATTTCTGCCTTAGATATGTACAAATACAACAAATCAAGGAGCTTCACAGGCCATTAATCTGAGTAAATGTTTGACTTTTGAGAAGCTTTGGCTTTTCTTCAAACAATGACGACATGTGTCACACTTCTTAACGTGTTTAAAATGTTAAACCGATGATCTGTGTGTATATATGATAGTGATGTGGGGGGGCGACAGAGCCGTTGTCTGTCTGGCTGCAGCCTGGCAACAGCAGACCATGTTTTGACACGAGGGTGCCTGTCTGTCACTGGCCGAGTCGACTTGTGCTGAAAGAGGGCGAACCGCTGGCACGTCTCTGAGGATCCGTGAATCGAGGTCGGCCCCACAGAGGGGGGGGCCCAGTGTTTTCTTTGAGTCCCCGACAGACTCGACCGACTGTGTTTACGGTGACGACTAAACACAAACAGTCTGGGGAGCTGAGACTCCAAAGCTTGTTCTAATTATTTTCATTTGATAATGTTTTTCATTCTGACCTAATCACAAAACCCTGACTGCTTTTTAATGTGGCCAGCCTCGTCTCCCGGGGTGCACGGCGCTTTATGTAAATCACCGAGAAAAAAGGCCGATCTTTCGTGTCAGCACATCTGACATTCCTTTGTGCTAGGCTGAAGGCTTGTCTTCTGAAATCATGCTTCACTGCTATTGTGAACATGTGGTTCATTATGGGGAGCTTCGAGTGACATTGTGTTTGCTCTGAGGGTTGAAAGTGAGAGGCTGTGCTCGTTAACGACCCACAACGAGTCCCAGTCCGAGACCAGTCTGTCTAGTCCTAACCACCACAACGATATCTGCTGTGAAAACATAACCCTCTGAAGAACGTGTTCGCTCAGTCATGGTTACGCCGCTAACAAGTCCCCCTGCCAATTCATAAAAAAACACATTATTCTGGCTCAATTAATACAGAGAGCATTCACGTTAAGCAGCAATCATCACGCTCGGCTGATCTAAAGGCCATTGTCACACAGGCACTTGAAGAAGTCTTTTGTGTAACAGAAGAATGGCAGAGTGACCCCCGGCGGCGCAGAGCGAGGCCAGCGAGACGTTTCTTCAGCCCCGCCGCCCGCTCCCCTCTGCAGCCCGGGGTAAAGTTTCAGGGTCCGAGTGGCCGTGAGTGTCGCTGAGTGATCGGCAGAGAGAGGAGACCCTAAACCCAATAGCTTTGATGATTGAAACAAAACACAGAGTCCCCCCAGACCATGAAGACTGGGGGCCTGTGACTAAGCATGCTGTCATGCTTTCATGAAAGGGCTGCAGCCGAGGGCGGAGGGCCTCGTGCTTCAAGGGGCCTCAGATTGTAGTCACTGAAGGTGTGGGTTAAGTATACGACATACAGTCACTTCAGTGAATTGCATTTAAGATTAACTGAACAGGTAGTGCATGTGCCTCACTGCAAGAGGGTTGCTGGTTTGATCCCCAGGTAAGGCCTTACTGTGTGGGGTTAGCATGTTCTTCCTGTGCATGCGTGGGTTCAAGGGGCGGACGGTAACGTAGTAGATTTACTTGAGTACAGTACTTGAGTATTACTTCTCTTTGGGAACCTCTGACTTTTACTCTACCGTAAAATACCAACTAATAGCCGGGGCAGACCAGGTGTTTATTTGAGACCAGGCAGCTAGACCAGGTGTTTAATTCCTCTCTCACAAAAATCTTGCTGAGCAAAGAATGAAAAAATATAGTAAATTTAATCAAGTTATTTATTTACACCAGTATGAATATCCCCTTTACATTTTCAAGGCAAGATTACAGTACCGTAGTTATACTTTTGTCTTCTTCTTTCAACTCAGCACTCTCTAAACACTCCTAATACTGGTAAAGAACTAGTTAAGTTAAGATCGAACCTGTTTTTTTGCTGTACCGGGGTCATGGCGATCAGCAGGAATGTACCGGTAACTGATGCGACTGGCCTCCTGACGTTAGTTTTCTCTTTTAAAAGCACGTACAAACGTGAAAAGCGTAAATAACATGCAGCGGCAGTGGCAACATCTTCTTTGAATTTTTAAAGCCCCAGTATGTAAGATTCCGGTTTTCTGTGCTCTAGTGGCCTCTATGGACATTGAGTGTAACTGCACTATTGTAAAACAGAGCGCCTCACACCAACGTGCATTTGTTGACATACAGATGGAGGAGAAGCGAGCCGACAGGACGTCCCAAGAGACAAATAAACCATGTGGACTGATAAAGTACAGTCTGATCATGTTTCTTGTCCAATAAATCACTTTTCAAGCGTCAGCTGTGAGCTGTGAGTTTGCAGGTGTGTTCTGTAACTTTGATCGTAGCTCATAGGCTGTGCCTAATAAATTACACCCGGCGTTTATTTGGAATGGCCGTCTATTTGTCAAAATGTGCTGATACACCCGTCATTTATTTGGGACCCGGTGATTAATTGGAACCCGGCTTTTATTTGGTATTTTACGGTAACCCTTTAAAACAGATCTTTCTCTCTTTTGTTTGAAACATGACAGAGAATCATCAAGTCTTTGTGTTTCTTTATGTAAGCACTCAGTCATGTAATGGAGATTTCATCGTTTATTAACACTTTGTAATTAAGTGTTCCGAAAATTTCTGCTCAATTTTGAAAGCTCGCTTTTTATCAGAGTAAAATTCAGTTCTAATGTCATTGAGTTAAGTTTTTCAAATCTCCTCAAAAATGCTCTGAACATTATGTTTGCTCAGTGCCTTCAGCTCTCAGAGAAGGGCCTTGTCTTTGCCTGGGAAGTGTAAATAGTTAAAACGATGTTGCAACCCCCTTAAATCTCAGTTCTGTTTTTTACTAATTTACTTTAATAAAGTAGATCTGTGCACATTTACTACATGCTTTACCAGCAATCATAAACTCATCAGCCATCAATCAGCAGGAAACAGCACCCCGCTGACGAGCAGACGGTCTTGACAATGACAATGATTTTGAGAGGTCAGAGGTCGACCCACTGGGTCACATTTCTGTGACCTTAATAGAGATAAAATGACATTTTTCTGGTCAGCTCCAACCTCCCCATTCAGTTCAGTATCTATAGAAACCACGACTAAGATAAGATTCACAAAGCCTTTAAAGTGTTGGCTCTGGTCTGAGAAAAAAGTTTACTGAAGATATTCTTCTGTTTGACATCAGAAATAATTTTGTATAATTTTCTAATTAATATATTAATTGTGAAGGGCTTCGTGGAAAAGTGTGACCATGAGTTACAGAACAGACAGAAGGACACCTTTTGAATGTGAAGCCAGGTTCTCCTAATGACCAGCAGCAGTAAAGGTTAAAGACAGTTGCCAATTACTGTAGAATTTATTCAAGTTTCCCCTTTTTGAGTGTCTAATTTTCTCTACTTTTACACAGGAAATAACCTCATGAATCCATTGAGTGCTGGAAGGAGCTGTTGTGGATTTCCAGTTAAGAAGGAGGTGGTGTTTAGCAGTTACGGAAGGAAAAGCTATTTTTCCCAGTTCTTCAGTAGAGTATCGAGTAAACTCTCTAGACTGAAAATATCAATGTGTGGTGAAATGTCAGTAGTTCCTGAGAATACCTTGGACATGTTGTTGAAATAAATTTGCCAAAGATTTGTGAGGGCTGGACAAGAAGAAAACATGTGTAAGTCTGCAGGGTGAGCCTCCACATCTACCGTATTTAGGAAATCTGTGCTGGCTTGTCTTTGAATAATGACATCTAAATACAACTTTAACTGCACCCTGTATGGGTTCAACATGTCTCCTCTGCATGACAGCACTTCTATAAACAAGACTACAGTCTGCAGCATCAGGACTTCACCCTCTCTTCATGTTCATGGCACCAGATGCTGACCAATCAGCTCGATTCTCTGATCCCCCGAAAACATGCAAGCCAGTGTGACGTCCTACCAGTGTTACTCCTGCAGTTTCCAGAATGAATGACAGTTGTAGACAATAGGGGCTGAACTGACGAATTACTTCAGAACTGAGCTGATACCAGTCAGAACAGACAAGGCCCTTCATTTATTCAATCCCCCATTCATGGATTGACTCCCAAAGCCCTCTTCAGTAACCTAATGGCTGCCATCATTCAGATTTCATGAAATATTGGGGATACTTTAAGCCAGTGCACACCACAAGCAATTTTTTTGGGGGAATAATTCGTATGTAATTATTTTATTAAGCCCATGGCCAGCCAATATAAGCTCTCACATCTGCGATCTGATATCACTCTGCTCAATTTTGGCTTTTATTTTTTTAGACTGTCACCTATTTTTTCCCCAAGCTTCACTCTGATAGGCCCACATCTGGCCAATGACAGCACTTGTTGTTGGCACTTCAACATGGCGGCCTGCTTGATTGTCTGTTTGTGTCACAGCTCCCCATGTATTTGAGGATAACAGGTAGACAGTGTTGGAGCTGCAGTATCATGATAATGAGTGTATACTCATGCTTCTAATGCCATGAACCGTTGGTCCTGAAGCTGCTGTGGTTCAGTTTTAGCTCCAAAATGTAACGGTGAAAGTCTCCAAGTTCTCCTCTCCTTTATAGAATCAGATGGACCCTTTTGGTTTAGCATCACGGCCATTACAGTCTGTTTGACTTCCACTTTTTTTACAGCAATGGATGCAAAAATATATTTTTGTTGTCCATCTTCACACAGACAGCATTGTTCACCATGTTTTAGGGCTCAGTCAGCCAAAACACCAAAGGTTTGGGTAAATTATGCTCAAAATCTGCATCAGCTGTTTAAGTTTTTAAGAGCCTTGGTCATTCTTTAACTTTAAACCAAGTACATTTAAAATATTATCAGTGTTAATAAAAACATTTCAGGGTGACCCAACTGGAAAAAGTAGCTGCTAAGAGGACAAATGTTTGCTTTTCAGTGGAACTGTTACTTCCATGTGAAGTTGCATCTGAAACTGTTTTAACTTCACATAAAGGATTAGCTGAGGTTAAGGGGAAATAAAGATTAAGCAAAGCAAACAAAGAGCAAAGCGAGTGGTGAAATTCTGTTGCAAAATCCTCTTGGTGTTTAACATAAGCTGTCAGATTTTTTTGGCCAGTGAAGTATTTGTTTACCCTGCAAATGAAAGCGGATGATAATTTCAATATTTTGGGGCATAAAGCACGTCCTGTGGGTGTGTTTCCTGAAGGTGTGGTGACCCACAGTCAGCCGGGTTGTGGTTACGAGCGGAAATCGTAAGACATATACAAACGGAGGAAGAAAAAACGGGAAGGCTTTATGAGTTTTTACGTCAGCTTTATTACAAATGCTGATTCAGAGTGTCAGATTTTCACGATAACTGGTGTGTTAGGGGTTTATAATAACAGAGATATGGATCTCAGAGAGTCGCATAAGAAAATCTAGAGGTTATTTACACAAAGAAGTCCCAGAACAGTCTACTATAAAAACTCATTCACCCTGTTTGTGGAGCTGGACCACAAACTCTTAGAAAAGGGTCAAAAGAAGTGGAAGAGCTTTCAGTGTCTTTCAGTAATGCATTAAAGGAGAGGGAAAATTAGGGATTTAGGGTCAGTTTTACTACCAGAATTCTAACAATTTATCCAAACTGAGCAGCAGATCAGACTGTGATTGGCCCTCATGCTCTCCTTTACATCACATGATCAACAGCGTGGATGACCTTTGGCACTGGCTGATGTCAAACTTGGATTAAAACTGACAGGCTGAAAATGAGGCATGGGCAAACTGTTGATGTGGCATCAGATGTTAGCACGCTGCATGCATTTCTGTTTTGAAATGCAGTTGGTGTCTCAGATATGAGAATAAAAACATACGTTTTACAAATTTAAGTCATTATAACTCAGGATCAGAGGGATCTTGTTTCTAAACCAAAACAACAAGACAATCACGAGGACTTGCTCTGTTCTCATCAGCTGGTTAACGATGACATTGAGGAACACAGTCAGCTGAAAGTCACCAGCTGGCATGGTAGCTAATTAGACCGCTACACCTTCCATACAAAATGTTGTATAAAGAGGTGTAGGGGGTGTGACATTTGTTTATTAAGATTTTTATTTTGTAACAGGTCAGCTGAACAAGAAGAGGACAAAACAGTGTAAACAGTTACAACAACTAATTTATATTATGTGTTTTTAATTTATATTTTGTGTTTAATTAATATTTTGTGAAAGAGGGGCAGACTAGAAGATTTTTCTTCTTTCTGCTTCTTTTCTTAAACATGTTTGAGATTTTGTTGTTTGTTTTGAACGTTTTATTTAATGACAGACTGAAATAAAGTCCTAAACTAAAAAAAAAAACTAAACTAAACAACAACTATAATAATAATGATAATAATAAATACATAAATACAAATAAATAGAAAATAACATGACAGAAGCAAAAATTAAAAAGCTATAAAGGTATAAAAAGCAAGTGCAGCAATTTTGTGGAAGTGAAATGTTCATATATGTGTTTATGAAAGTGTAAAAACAAACCAGGACAAAAAGTGCACCTGAATTTAATCTCAGAATTCTGAGTGTAATGTAAAATGCCTTTTGTTTTCAGACTTAAAAAAATTGGAAAAAAAAGTAAACCTTAAAAAAAAACTGTAGCTCTAATCCTCTTCCCTAGATACATATATTTCTCTACCATCAAAATAATAATAATAATAAAAAATCTAAAAGTATTAATAATTATAAAATAATAATTTAAATAAGATAAAGAAATAGTGAAAAAAAATTATGACATTAATAATTATTATATATAAAAATAATAATAAAATAAAAATATATAGAATGATAAAATAAGTAAAAAAAAAACTGAATAAAATAAAAATGGTAAGAAACAGACAAATTATAAATAAAAAATAAGTGTAAGTGTTTAGCAGTATTCATCAAAGCTCTACACCTTAAGTAAAAGATTCGTGGTGAGGGAATTTAATTTTCTTTATATACTGGAAAAACAGATCCCACACCTCAAATTTACAAGCAGAGCCACCGACTGTAAAATGAATTTTCTCTTGTGTCATAAATTTCAGGATTGTCTCTAATCCAGAGATATCCTCTTTCTATCCCTGCCCTGTTCTGGAGGCTTCTTTGATATCACAGGATGGATGCAGTACAGCAAACTCTGGAGTTAATTTATTCTTTAAACTCTGAAGATTGGAGCTGACACTCACTTTATTCCCTTAAAAACGTTACTCATAAAATCTGACTGTATTCACGGGAGGGGCTTGTGTTTAAAGACAGTAATTCTCGAAGACTTTCGTCAGCGCTGTAGGCTCCACGTCTTCAGGATGCATGCGAGAGTGAAAACACTGCACGGTAAAACCTTCCAGTTCTGTGGGATGTTGTTGCAGATAGCGGCTCCTTCTCATTTTTATGACCCTTCAGAAACATGCTCTCAGTATTATGTTATCAAACTGGGAGAGGGAGGGAGTCCACGGACAGCTGAACAAAGGCAAACAGCTGTGCCAGTGCAAACAGCAGTCGGATTATTTGTGAGGGAAAAGTTCGGCCGGCCTCTCTAACACAACACTGCCATCACATAAAGTGCTCCTCAGCTGTGCGTCTCTGTAGAAGGAGCTGTTTTTATTTCGTCTATCTACAGCTGACGGTTGTATAAAGTTGAGATCGGCTATTAAAACAGAGTCCTGATTAGTGTGAGGAGCACGGCGTTCGACTCGCTCGAGGTTCTCAGCCTCGGAGCGTTCTCACTTGAGGTGTCTGGCTGCAGTAGGAGGACCGATGTTGATACAGCTGATCTCTGTTATTCCAAGTGAAATATATGGCCCTGTTTGTTTTCAGAGATAGACCCAACGCTTTGCTTCAAGTTCATATTTATCTATCAGGGGAAATATGTCAGAGCAGATCCAGTTTGGACTTTTACACACTCTCTCCGTGTCTTTATGCTACCGAGGGTCCATTAACAGACCTGGATCTTTATCACCAGTGATAACACCCTTCTGATGGTTTGGCTGAGGCTCAGAGGAGTAACATGATTTTTAAACATTTACCGCCTTGGACTATCTGGTCTTGGCATTTGGTTACTGCCACGTTTGAGATTTATTGATTTTACCTTATGTTTTGTTTTTTTGTTTGTTTGTTTGTTTGTTAACAAGATTACTCAAAAACTACTGGACAGATTTTGCTGAAATTTTCAGGAGATGTTGGTAATGGCTCAACTTAGAAATGATTAGATTTTGGTGGTGATCCAGATAACCGCCATTAGCGAACGATCGTTTTTGCTCAATAACTGTCGAACTAATAATGATATCAACATGATTCTGAGTGCTAGGTGTTGGTTTTCAGGGTCAATGAATCATAATATGATGGTAACTTTATCATGGAACTATTGCTTATAGATGTAACAGCAATATGTGAGCTACCTTGGTGGAGGTTTGCGCTCTCTGAGTGTTTTCTAGTTTAAAACATGGGACAGTACGCACTAAGGGACAATTACATGTAAATACATGGGATAATAGCCAGGTGGTTAATTTCCATCCTCAGTCCCATTAGCAGGTTGGTGTCAACACATAAAACAAAAACAAACATCAATAATAGGCAGTGTTAATTTTGACAGTACTTTTAATTTAGTTGTAGTTATAGTCTTTTGCCTAAAATATCTTCCAGTTTTGATCATAATTAAGTCATCTAAATGGTTTTAATTTTAGTCTAGTTTTAGTTGATTACATTTAACATTTTAGTCGACAAAATCTACTGTAAATTTAGTCGACTAACATATAAAGTGTAAAGGGTAAGGCATTTTTTATGTCTCCTTGCAGTCACCTTTATTTAGGCTACCTGGCAGAGCATCTCAGTTACAATACCAGAACTGACAACAAACAGTGAACCTGCTCTACATGAATATATCAGTTCATAAAGAGAGGAGCTCTGATTGGATCGCTCCACAACTTATCCCACCACCACCAACCAAAGTAGCTGTGATTGGATATATTCCTAACTCGTCCCTACTTTCTACATGACCAAATTAGGTCTGATTGGATTAAGTCTCTGTCAAAGATTTTCAGTCTAGTTTTTATTTGTTGACAAAAACGTCAGTTAATTTAGTTTGAGTTTTTTTCCATGTGCACTTGTTTTTATTAGTTGCTTTCCAGTTTTCGTCAGGGGAAAAATTCCACAGAGCATATTAAAAGACAAGCAACATACATAAACTGTGACCATCTTAAACTACATACAGTCCAAAAGCAAGCAGATTTGATTAGGTGCTATTTTGAGACAATAACAAACTGTAACTATATACACTTTATATACTTATATTACTGACAACAGCCCGATTCATCCTGCCATTTCAAGGTGTAATATCTACCCCTCTGTGATGTCTCCCCTCCACTGTGAATGTTGTGGAGACTGAATGGGCAGAATGAATTGTGGATTTAATGTTAATGTCTCTGGGTGTAAAAATAAAGGCACTGTGCACCGGGCTAAAGAATCAGGTGGAGACGGGATGCGATGCAGGAGGACTATGGAGAAATTGTCAAACATTTTGGACATTTAACACTTAAAATATAAAATATGTTGCATGTGGTTGTATCATTTCTTATCAGGTTGTAAGGCTGCCAGACTTAGGGGATCATTATCATTAATCAACAACAGATAAGAGAGAGTTTTAGATTGCGAGTAGCAGTGTGTACAAAGGGCCATGCTCTCCTGTGAAGGCTGAGAAGTTCTTCATATCTGAGTTAAAGGAAATACCGCCTTCATATTTTCTCTGTTTTGTAACCAGGCTGTGAAATCTCAGTATGTAAAGTAACTCCTGTTCTCTGCGCTGATGCTGGGTGTCACGTTTTTAATCAGCGTGTCATGTTTTGGTTCCTTCTCAACCTGTGACTTCAACACGTCTTTCCACATAACTTATTTAAATGACGAGCAAAAGAGCCGCACTTACACACAATTACCCTCCTGTGAAGTGCCCCAGATGAGAGGTGTAAACTTTATGAGCCGTGTTTGAACAGATATGAACAGTGTTACCCACGGTGTTCAGAAATGACACCCCTCAGCACCCTCGAGCTCTTGAAAGGGTGCCAATAACAGTGGATAGCAGTAATTTTAGAGTTGCGTGCAAGACACAATACCTCGCGGAGCTGCTGCACACCCATGTGATGGATTTCCCCTGAAGAAGTCAGAAAGGTTTGATTGGAATCTATTGGAGAAAAACAGGAAAATGACTGCACACATTGTTCGATTCTCTTGGCAGGAGCCGAGGTAACTCTCCGTGTGTGAGAACTCCCAGCAGAGTACTGTTACAGGGAGGGAAATCTTTGATATAGAGCACCGTGAGATGGATTAAAGAGGAGAGAATAATCATAAAAATGACGCAGATCTTCTTGGTTTTATTATACGGGGTACACGGTGCTGCAGGGGGCTTCTGAATTACAACAATAACAAAAGAACAAGGACAGAAAGTGAAGCCATCCTTTCATACCAATTTACATGCCGCCGACACAGCAGTGGGAGCAACTTGGGGTTAGCCTTCTTGCTTAAGGACACATCGGCATGTGCCATCTGGAGCTCGACTCCAAACTACATCCTTCCAGTTGTTGGTAGACCAAACTACCAGACTGTGCCACCTCCTAAAACACTGTTTAAAGGGATACGACAAACCATGACAAGCAGATAGACACCATTCTTTCATTCTTTCAACTGTGTGTCTAGTAACAAGGAAGAGATGGATAAAGCTTGCCCACTGCTAGTTAGTTTAGCTCAAACACAGGGAGTCAATGGGTAGTGTTAGCCTGCATCAGCCTAGTCATCAGATAAACTCCTCAGCAACTCTGTGTGCTCATTTTTTACCACGTTAATTATTTATTTTTAGACTAAGGTTAGCACTTTATATAATTTTCAAAAGAAATACATGTTTTGTTGATTACTTACAAGCATGTTCATGGTGGTTTGCACCTAAACCTGTGGTTTAGTTTCGTTTGTATTTCTATCGAAAATTACATAAAGTGCTAATCTTAGTCTAAAAATACATAATATAACATGACGCAGTAAAAAATGAGTCACAACAAGCACAAAGGACCATTTAGAGTTACTAAAGAGTTTATCTGATGACTGTAGCCAAAGGCCGGCTACTGCTACCCATTGACTCCCAGTGTTGGAGCTAAGCTAATTAGCGGTGGGTGATCTCTTCCTTGTTACTGCACAAACAGTTGAAAGAATGGTGTCTACCTGCTTGTCATGGACTCGTGAGGCAAGACAAGAAAAGAAAAAAATATGTTGGCGTATCCCTTTAAGGACTGTTTCTTGGATGGACTTGTGACACACATGATCTGGCATGCCAGGCTGGGTTAGATTATTGCATGTAAACTTCTGCTCAGTGCCAAAGTTTCATAAATACTTATGTCTGCAACATTTTGAATGTGAATGGAGATGGTGAGAGGTCCTTTGCTCCTTGTCTTTTCCTGCTTTTCCAAACATTGTTGACATATTTATGCAACAAGAAACTAGGGATGGGGCGATTATACATGTCATAGTCAACCATGGTTTTAAAAGTCATGGTTAATCAACCTTTTAGGCTGCCAACACCATGTTTTCTTCCCATGCTAAAAAAAAAACAGGCCGGAACCTAGTTTCCACTGTCACTGAGTGTCCCAGCTTCATTTGCTGAATTTAGCCACCGACATGCTACACTGCGATAGCTTCACTACTGCCAAAGGACATAATGGTTAGGCGCTAAATCTGCACTGACAATACAGACACAGCAACCATGGAAGTACTGATGACAAATCCTATCTGCAACACTGAAAAGAAAAAAGTAAAGGCTAATATGCTAAAGGCATCAAATTTTATGCAGCATCTCATCTGAGCATCTGGATTATCATGAAATCAAGATTATTTCTTTGAGTATAATCAACAAAAATTCAAATCGTCCTGTCCCTGGCAGTGCTCTCTGTTTCATTGTGTAAAATATTCAGTCAGGGTCAATGAGCTTACATGCTTCAAAATTTTTTCAAATGCTACGAAATGCGCTCATGTTAATGGGAGAGGGTCTTGTCTTGGTTTTTGTCAGGGGACCTTTCAAACAATAAAACTTCCCCTGCTTATAACACAAGATTAGTTATTTGCAAAATGAATTTAGACATATCAGAATGAAAAAACATTCAGAGAAAAAGGTCTTTGCATATCCTCTCTCAGCGCTCTGGGTGCTTGAGTCGATGCTCAGGTTGGAGTTTGCAGCGTTTTGTTGAAGTAATGATATTACCTCAGTGGTGCATGAGGCAATACAGTACTCCTCGACGTCTTTGGAGGGCAGGGGGAAGTCCCCACGTCTGTGTGCTGTTGGACCGGACGGGTTGAGTAATGCAGCCTGGGATTAGGTGGAGCAGCCTCGCAGCAGCAAACCCTCCCTCACACTGATCTGTCTGGACCAACACAAGCGAATGGCTGGACCAGAACCACAGCTGGCTTCAGGGTTTTCACTCTATAGAAGCATTCATGGCCTTAAAGCTGGAACTTTTCTTTAGTGTGAAATAAATTAGGATGAACAAATGGACGAGGCTTATAATATATGATCGACTTTTGCCAAATAGTTATGAGGGGGGATGCATTTCACTTGATTGATGTTCTTTGGCCATGTTCTGTTCTAATGCAGGAAGTAAGCCATATTCTACTTTGAGAGTTTTTCTATATGTTTAATCAAAAAACATAATGACATATAACCAATATAGAAACCCAAATTTTCAGGGGACAGAGTTGAAATCAGTGTGCTGTACTTCGTTCACCCTGTGTTTACGTCTTTTACTCCCCTTTAGCTATACAACTGATTTTGTTCCCACCTGTTGAGTAAGATTTCATAATTTTGTGCAAGAAAAGCCAACTGAAACTGCAGGGTGCTGTTGGGGACACACTTGCCTATAACATGCATACTGGGAGACTTTATTACAGTGGACAGTAATCAACATAGTCAGTTTTCACACCTAGATTGCTCGGTAGAGTTGTTCCATTTGTTTGAATATATATAACACAGAAATCGATTCCTATTTCAGCACAATCAACCATGCCAAGTCCGCTTAAAGGTGGTCTCGGCGAGCTTCCAATTGTTTGCAGCGAGGACACAATCAACCGAGCAACAGGGTGATGAGTTCACTCTTCACACTGCTGTGGTAGTATAAGCACAGGAGTTGAAATAATAATTGAATTACAGCAACCAGGCAACCAGGCTGATAACAAACTTAATAATAGTGTTTTGAAAATATCAACATGCTAATGTCACTCACCATCTCTACAGCAGATCATTACAGGACTCAACAACATAGACTGATCCAAAAACTGGTTTGGTTAAAAGAATTTAGTCCAGCTTGTTCAGGCAGGAAAATTTATGCTTTCTGAACCTGCTCTCTACCTTTCCCCATTGTTGTACAGTTGTTACGGTGTAATAAGCTACCATGCTATCTGCAGTCCACTGTGGTCCGCTGTAGAGAGTGTTGAAGCCCCTCTTCTTCGTGCACAGAGTTGAACATTTACATTACTAGAAAGCACTTGGAGAGCGCAAACCTCCGCCAAGGTAGCTCACATATTGCTGCTACATCTATAAGCAATAGTTCCATGATGAAGTTACCATCATAATATGATTCATGACCCTGAAAACCTGCACCTCGCACTCAGAATCATGTTGATATCATTATTAGTGACCACATTTCATCACTACCTATGAGGTTTGTGCTCTCCGAGTGCTTTCTAGTTGTTCTTTGTTTTTTATTTATTAAAGAAATTCGTTCCAGATCTGAAAAAACAGCCACTAAGCATCACCACCTGTCACTTCCTGCTTTCGTCATGGCCGTAGTTCCCACCTTTTCCTGTTTTCAAGGACTCTGATTGGGCTGTGCGTCTGCAGACTGAGCTCTATCATTCTGACTTGCAAGATAGATCTGACTGATTAGACACAATGAATTAGGTGGATCCAGCTGCACAGCAAGGTTACTTCACTCTGATGCCTCTTCATTTCTGCATGTGTGTGCGAGCGTGGTCTATGAATGTGTACGTCTGACAAAAGAGCATGGGCATGAAGAAATATGGAGAGAAACAGGGGATGTTGCAATAAAAAGCTCTCATTTTATTCTAATGTAATTTTGCAATTTGAAGACCTGCAAAGGCATCACTTTCTTGTTTTGTCTTCAAGATTACAGCAAGCTCACGAGGATGATTTTTGTTGAAAAAGCCTCAGAATGTTTAACATAAGTCAGTGGATTTTTTGGCCGGGGAAGTATTTGCTCACCCAACACTCGGATGTGGATAATATTTTTAATACTTTGAGGTATAAAACATGTCCTGTGGGTGTGTTTCCTATAGGTGTGGTGACCAGTAATAAAACGGGCTGTGGCTTTTGAGGCTTAGTGGACGTAGATTTGAAGCCATAATGGACAAACACGCACAGAAAAGAGCAACAGCAGAGGAAAGATTTGTGTTTCTGCACGGTTGGTCTCACGCTTGATTTAAGTCTGACAGTTTATCATGATAAGAGTGTGAGGGAGGGAGTAATGACAGCAGTGATGAGGATATTTAACGTTTCATGTCTCACTCCAGTCATCCGTGACACTGTAAGTCATATAACACTTAAGCTGTCAATGAACTCCACGTGTTTCAGGGCTTAAAGCTAGTGTTGGCTAATTAGTTAGGTTTTAATATCAATGATGATTCTGGCCTTTCACAGTCATGGACATAAAATGACCAAAATTAGGTCATTATTGTGCAGCATATTGTGACATTGTGCTTTTTTTTTTTTTTTTTTTTTTTTAGAATAGAATAGAAAATAAACCTTTATTCATCCCACACGGGGAAATCTGCAGTGTTACAGCAGCAAAGGGGACAAAAATGACCAAAAAAATGGACTAAGTATAAAAAATGGTACGTACACTATTATAAATATAAATACTAGAAATATAAAACTAAAAACTACGCTATAAGAGTTATTTACACATTTACAAAGTTATTGCATTTTTATAAATTGCTGATAAATTGTAATTTAACAACAGGTTTTTGTCATGTTTGGTAAGTGGAGCCCAGATCATCTTTCTTTACAGTTCAGTGTGTGCACTGCTCATCGCACTAAAACAGCTCTCATACTGACTTAAGTGAGGAGCAGAGGGAGCCACAGCAAGTACTCCTTGTACATGTTGAGAGCGCAGATGATAGAGAGGCAGCCATCAGTTAGAAACTGGTAATTATAATCATGTAAATGTCCAGAAAACATACTTAAATACTAGGGATGTAAATATTATTGGAAAAGTACCAGTATGGGCAAAAAACAGCAAAATTAGTTGATTATCGATAATGGCAGATATTTACCTTTTTGCAGATATCTACAGACAATATTTTTTGCAAATACTAAGCTATACATATTCGCCATAACGGTTTATTTAATCGTCCCTGAATTTCGACTTTCATCAATAAAATCCATGTCATTTATTAAATTGTAAAATGTTGTTTTTTTTATTTCACATTTGTTTCTAACACATAAATTAGATTAGATAGATTAGATAGAACTGGATTAATCCCTGAGGAAGACTCCCTCAGGGATATGAAGATTCCAGCTGCATAACAAGCACACAGGGTAAAAAAAAGCACATCATAAAAATAAATAAAAACAAAAATATGGCTACTGGCTACTGCTCCTTTCCATTTCATTACATCTTATCATCGCCATTTGGATTCCAATGAGGAAAAATACTGCACATAATGTTCACCTTAATCCAGCAGCCTTACCTAAAGGCCCATAAAACGAGCACCTTTTCGTAAAGCAGAAGGAAAGACCACGCGTATCAGCATGAACTATCTCCAGAGTGAGTTCTCACAGAATGTTCCAATGCTTCACCGTATCAAACATAATAAAACACAAACAGTATGGGCAGATAATTGCCAAATCAACTGATTATCAATAATATTATATATCAATAATATAATATATTTGCTGCAAAAACTGGCTATACAAATTCACCATAATGTTTTACCTCATCATCCTTGAATGTCACCTTTCATTAATCAACAATGCCATTTATCAGAGGAATAAATGTTGTTTTGTTCACATTTGTTTCTAACGCATATCAGATGAATAAGCCACTATGAAAGGAGCAGGCCAGTTCTAGTAAAATGGTTGCTTTGTGTTACTGACAAAAGAAATATCTGTACTGGCGATAATGAGGATGGGAATGTCAACATGTAAGATATCAGCAAAGATCCAGAATCAAGCATCCAGAGTAATTACATCATTTCATTCATTCATTCATTCATTCGTTTTCTACACCCTTTGGAGGTTGCAAGCCAATCACAGGACCACATAGAGAGACAGAGAACCAGTCATGCCCACACTCATACCTAAGGGCAATTTAGAGTCACCAGTCAGGTTAATGAGCATGTTTTTGGTCTGTGGGAGGAAACTGGAGTGCCCAGAGAGAACCCACGCGTGCACAGGAAGAACATGCAAACTCCACACAGAAAGGCCCTGCTCGACCCCGGATCCAACCAGCGACCTTTTTGCTGTGAGGCTACCGGCTGCACCACTGTACCGCCCTAGTAATTACATCTTAAAATCACCATTTGAATTCCAATAAGGAAAAATATCGCATAGAATTTTCACCTTATCCAGCAGCCCTGCCTAAAGGCCGATAAAGCATGTACTTCTTTGTAAAGCAGAAGGAAAGACCACGAATATTCCGATGAACTATCTCTCCAGAGCGAGTTCTCACAGAATGTTCCCATGCACCGTATCAAACATAATAAAACACAAACCACTCATTTGGTTTATGGGAATTAAAACCCCTCATGTCATCAAAGCAGCAGATACATCAGTGGCAGAAAAACATCTCAGTGTAATATGTCAGCATTAAATCATTTGATAGACGTTGAAGATGGCGGTTTAAAAGCACAATTAAAAGATGATGAATGCTGGGATGTGACAGGATGAGAATTAATGAGCGATCCAATCATATAAGTGGTTAAACAAACTGCTCGGAGGCTGAAAACACCCCTCACTTAGCCCCCTCCTCCTTTAGACATCCTCATTTCTGTTTCAAAATCTGTACGGAAAACTAATCAAAGTTTCATTTGGAAATGTTTAGTTGTGTACAGAGAGGATTGTGTTTGCTTAATTACAAAAGAAACAGAGATTAGTGTAAACGCAGGAGAAGACTGAGTAAGCATCTTGATGAAAAGCTTCTTTATGTGAGTGTTTATACGGCTCCTCCGGGACTTGTCACATACTTCAGGGTGATGATGAAGGAGGCGTGGACTGCTGCGCTAACTCCGCACCAATCAGCTCCGTGGAACAGCGGGGAAATTGGCTGTATATTATCAGAAGATTACAATCTAAGCAGCAACGTGCGTGTATGTAATTCATGCCACATCCTGAGAGGGCCCGGGGGGTTGAACAGGAGGCTCGAAGCTGCGTGAGCGAGAACTCAATCACCACGGGGCCCGACAGCACAAAGAGGAAAGTGTCTGTTGGCAGTCCATCATGACTGACATGAGTTTAGATGAAAACAGTGATTATTGAGAAAACGTGTTAGCTACAGCTTGTGGGGTTTGAGATGCCTTTTCGATAAAGACATTTCTGACTCTAACGCTGGAGTCGGACTTTAATAAGTGACGGTGAGCGGCGGAGCGAGGGCTGATGTGATGGATGGGGTGTGTAGCTCACAGCTGGAGTGTGTGTTTCCTCAGGGGCGGCCATGTTTGCCTCTCTGGGGTGTCTGCACTTCAGCGTCCTTGGACGGGCTTAGATGGACTCCCATGTTCAGGTCCAGCTTTAGTCCCAGCGTGCAGCGGTGCAGAGTGACAGATTGAAAGGCTGAGGGAAGCTTTTAACCTCTGCTGGACCTTCAATTAACCAGCTTGTGTCCCATTTCCTTAAAGAGCTTGTGAACATATTTATTGGTTCAGGGGATTCATTTTGGCATTAACAAGAGAGCCTCTCTGTCCCATTTAGGGAGTCTTGCAGTGATGAGCTGGTTGGAGTAGTTCAGCCAATGGGGACATTTTTGATCTGAGGCCAGTCTTTCATTTTATTATTGCTTAGGGTGACCATATTCTGAACACCCAAAAAGAAGATGTGTCGCAGCATGATGCTCAACATCTTGACAGGTGGTACATTGAAATAATGCCAGTGGTCCAGTGCAGCGCTTTGTTATAAATACGAACCCTTTTCCTACTATGAATATAAATGACTGTCTGGTCTTTTTTGCCTTTTTTGTCAATACATGTGTCAGAAAATGCCCTTTGAGTAAATTATTTCGCACCTTTTTTCAGGTAAAAAGAAAACAATCTAGCAAGTATTTTTCATTATTAAGTAGTAAATGCTTAAAACAGTGTGTAATTACAAGAATAGAAAAAAGAAAACTATTTATGAAATCCATAAAACATGAACTATAATGAAAAAGACAATGACAAAAGATGCAAAAATACGGCAAATAGACAGTAAGGAAACACTCCAGAATGATACTAATGCCATTATTTACGATTTTTTTGACAATATTTACACCAAAAATACAGATAAACCACCGATAAATGACTCACATGTTTGTCTCTGAATCCTCTCTCTGCTCTCTGGCTCACTCAGCTCACTTATATAAATTATAATATCTTGGCTGAATCAGTTTAGTTTCAGAGGTGCTGGCCATACAGACTTCAGTAAGAAGAAAACATGTTGCCGTTCAGGGATAATGACCCCTCGACATGTTTCTCAAACTCTTAACGACTCCCAAGCTGCCAATCATCACCTGATTAACACCAAAGTGGTCCTCTTCTTCCTCCTCACTTTCATCTCTGCAATGATCTCTCCTCTGAGTGAAATGGAGACCCTGGACTTGTCAAAACCCAGTCTGTGGACAGTCTGTGTCTTGTTATTAGCACCTCCACAGCTTTTACTGAAGCCAAGAGGGGAAAAAACAACACAGAACGTGCTGAGTCATCTATTCTGTTCCTCATCTTCAAAGTTTGAAGCGGCAGGATATGATCATTATGCTTCATCATAACCTCTTTGTGGTTCTTTTGAGAGTTCACCTCTTAAATTCACTTATTTTCCTGGAGCTTTCTCTGCCTCCTCGACACGACTGCTTTGAACTTGAGTGTCAGAGAAAATGAATCTGATCCACTCAGACGCTTCTCACTGACAACCTAAGAAAATCCTCTCAGGTTAACGATGGGTCAGGTCTGAACAGGGGAACGGGGCCCCTGCATTCACCAGGTCCCGGGAGAGGCTCTATCTGAGGGTCCATCTGGTTAGAAAACATAATAAGAGCAGGTCACAGGTGAGCCGCAGATGGTTAGTGTGTGTGTATCAGTCTGTCTAGATCTTAACGGCCCCTCTGATTCATAAACTACTGTTGGACTGTTAGCTGCAGAATCATATTTCAGCTAAATAGGCAGCTTACATTATCGTAAATTACAGCGATGTTACGGCTTATCTTCCTTTATTGGCCATTTGCGGACGGAGCAGATCAAGATAAAATGAGCTGCTGTGGAAAAAAGGGACAGCAAAATATGAGGAGTTACTTACAAGCTGCAGATTTAAGTCTAATCCAGAAGACGAGGGGTTTTGAGGCTCAAATGTCTGATGGATTTGTTTCCATTCAACAAAAAACAGACTCATGACCACTATCTCATCAAGCGCATTTAAGTAATACGTAAATGAGAGCATGCATAATGAGTTAAGCTCCTTACTGTGAGCAATACTGTCAGTAAAATGGACCATTTAAACACACTAAAATGACAAAATGATAGCTTCAGTCAGGGCTAAAGGGGAAGGAGTGTCAGACAGCACTAACCATATGTTGCTACTTAGGTCAATTATAGCTAGGCACAATCTTTCTTTTCATTGTTATGCAGATGATCTACATATCTAGTGAAACCCACAGTGACAGTGTACAAAATTCTGTTTTTGCTTGTATAGCTGATATTAAGGCTGCCTCTGACACCTTGTTTTCAAAGCTCTGTCCAACCGTCAGAAATCTGGAGTGGTTTTCAACAGACATCTGAAGTTTGACAAACAAATGGACAATGTTGTCAGGACTAGTTTTTTCCAACTACGTCTCCTGGCCAAAGTTAAAATGTTTTTAAGCCATCGTGACCTTGAGAAAGCCATCCATGCTCTAATTAGTTTAAGATTGGGCTACTGCAATGCACTTTATGTTGGTGTCTCCTAGTCTTCTCTTCGTCGCCTTCAACTTGTGCAAAACGCTGCTGCCTGTCTCTTAACCAGCACCAACAGACGAGAGCACATCACTCCTTTCCTTAACTCCCTTCATTGGCATCCCATCCGTTACAGAATTGATTTTAAACTTTTAATGTTTGTTTTTAAAGCTCTTATAGCCTCATCCATTGTATTTATCTGAGCTTTAACTGTTTGGGAGCCTGGTAGAGCTTTGAGGTTGTCTAACCAACTTCTGCTGGAAGTGCCCAGGTCAAAATACAAACACTGGGGTGACCAGCCTTTAATGTTGTTGCAAATCGGTTCTCATCATTCACTTAAAAGAGCTGTTCGAGAGACTCAACTCGTTCGTGAACGTCACATCTCTAGCGCAAACCACTGCGGAAGCAGGTCAACAAAACAAAGCCTCTGTTTAGGAGTAGAAGAAGATAATATGAAGATAATAAAAGATAACCTAAAATAAAAAGGTAAAAAACGAGTCACAACATGCACACAGGACCGTTTAGAGTTGCTGAAGAGTTTATCTGATGACTGTAGGCAGAGGCAGGCTAACACTACCCAAATACTCCTAGTGTTTGAGCTAAGCTAACCAGTGGCGAGCGAGCTTTGGCCGTCTCTTCCTTGTTACTGCACGCACAGTTGAAAAAATGGTCTCAATCTGCTTGTGTGAGGCAAGACACGAAAACAACACAAATGTTGGAGTGTTCCTTTAAGCTTAACAATTTGTGAAAGTTAGGTTTGCCTGTGACAATTATTGTGCTGAGTTCATGACCTTCTGATCAACAATATCCCACAACACAGTGTATCGGCTTTGACTTGAGAAAACTAGCACAATGCTAACTTCGGGGCTAGCCTTCAAAAACCAGTCATCCCTGCATCCTGCACCACTTTATAGGACACTCTAATTTGGTTTCATCTGCGGGTTGGTGGGTTAAGTAGCAGAAAATCACTTCCATGAATCCCTGCTGTCCTGACAGTCAAGTGTTGCTGTTTTGATTAAGCACCTTCTGCTGGAGCAATTCAGATGCTTCATATTTAAGTAAGGATGCACTTGGTTACTACAGAAATTCATATTTTATTAGTTGAAGGAAAACAAAACATCAGTTAGCTTCAGAGAATTATGATAATAAATCAGGGCTTCTGTGGCCAAACTCCAGCTGCTCAACATTAGCTGCAGATTTGTTTGTTCAGCCCAATGATCCTCATGTTTTCAACTGTTAAAAAAGGAGAAGCCAGATTCTTTATGTTGTCTACACCTCAGTGATTCCAGATGTGACATCCACTACAAAAAAACCTCTTCAAAGTTTGTGCGAGGATGCATGAACACAAATAATTAGATATTTTCGTGGATATGGCACGCTGGGTTGGTCTCGCCACGTTCTGAATGTTTATTTGGGTTCAGGTCATTATCACATGCATTCAGTATTTTATTACTGACTCCTCACTATAGGTCTTTGAGGGGAGATTTGGGGTGTGCTTCAGGCAAACACAACCACTTATTAAAGTCTAGACGCAACCTAAAACCGTCACAAGTCCTAGAGTAAGCATTAACAGGCTCTCATGGACAGAAAGTGTCTGTTTAACCACGCAGCGTTTGGAGAGATTCAGTGCATCACATACGCAAGAGAAAGCCACTTCACAGCATGTTTTTAAAAGGACAAGAGGGTCACAAGCAAGACCTGGCAATTTTCTTATCCTTGACATTATGATAAGTGGTGATGAACTCTCTGGAAATACCCACAAAGGAAGAATTTAGGACCTAAAATGAGTCACTTGAGTTTAAGGCACAATTAAAGGAGACAAATTTCTCAGAGATAAACCAAGCTGACTCATATTTACAACTCCTACAGTTTTCTTAACTGATGGTTTCCTCCACAGCCGAGCCAAGACATTCCTCTAAACCCCGCGGTCCCTCACCTGTGCCACAGTAAAGATATCCTGCTGGATTTACAAGCTCTGAAGTTGCATGCTAAAAGCTGAACTTTCATGCAAAAGAAAAAAAACACCTGCAGGCAGTGCTCACAGAAGGAAGAACATTTCTGGTTTAAAATGACATCCTGCAAAATGATATACGTGTAAGTTTATGAGAAGCAATGTCCTCCACATAATTACCGGTAAAAATTAGTTTAAAAAGATGATTGATATGCAGCTGTCTGGCCTGACACTGTGTGGCTACAGACTCTGCGATGTGTAGATGGATGACGGGAGACAAAAGCTCCTGCCAGCCAGTTTGAGCAAAATAAAATATTTCACTACAGCAACTTCACACGACTATATTGTGCAATGAACAATATATAAATTATGGACGCACGGTATTGGACTTTTGCAGATATCCAATTTACCAATATTTCAAAACTTACTTTTGAAGGTACTGATATCATACTGTTAGGGCCCTGGCCATATTGTGATTATATAGCGTGCAGCAGCTCTCGTCGCTCTCGGCCTCCAAATTGTGCTTTGAATAAATTTGTTAACTGTGTAATTGTTAGGCTGTAGTTTTTTTATTAGTTAGTACTTTTGGGTAAATCCTTATTTTGTGTGTCAGCTCTTGCTACCTCTTGTTTTTGTTTAAGAACTCACTTTTCAGTTTGTTTTTGTAAATACCTTTTGCTTTTGGTTTTTTGAATAAATTGTGTAAACTTTTATATTGTTGTTGTGTTTGGTTTTCAGGACCGAGAAGTGACATCCCTTACACAACCTTTTTTTCCTCAAATATGTTATGCACTCAGCCCCTAGACCTGTGCATAACAATACTGATATACAAAAAATACTAAAAGTTGGTTATTTTTGATACTCTTTGGTATATTACAAATATATTTTTTAAACAGTAACAGTAAAGTCATGCTTTATTTGCAATTTTGAGAGATATAAACACTGACTTACTTATCTGTTGACATGAAATCAGCACCTTTTTGGGAGCTTATACTTTCACTTTATAAGCATAGATGCTAACAGCTTCAGGAACAGTTTAATGCAAGATTTGTTGCAGGTTTAAAGGGATAGTTCAGTTTTTTTGAAGTGGGGTTGTAAAAGCTCCATATAGCCACCAAGTACATTAGATGCAGTAGAAAGTTCTCTCCTTTCCCTCAGTAAGCCACAGTCTCTAAAAGTTTGTGACGCAGAACTAGCTGCAAACAGGGAAGTACTGTACCAAATACAAAGGGTATTTTCTCCACCTACAAGAACTCCTATCAAAAAATAATACCACAGTATAAGAGTACGCTACCTAGCAATTTTTTTGAGTGCATTAACTTTTCGGAAACATAAAGTTTATCGGGAAATAACCGACTCACGTCATACGTCAATACGTGAGGTGAGTCGGTTAGTTCCAGATAAACTTTATTTTTTTTATTACAAACTTTGCCTTACTGAGGGAGAGGAGAGAACTTTCTTCTTCATCTAATGAACTTAGTGGCCATATGGAGCTCATACAACCCCACTTCAAAAAAACCAAACTATCCCTTTAAGGCTTCCAAAAATAAATTATACTTTGGTACCCTGACTGTTGATCCCTCTCAGTGAGTTGATGTAATATCTCTTGCCCGTCAAACCATCACTGTGAAATTTTTACAACTGGCAGGTGTGTGGTCTCGTACTCTGGCTGATTTTCCGAATGTGGATTCAGGGAATTATGATGTTAGAATATGTTGAAAATGTCCTCGTGCCTGTGGTCTCCCACATTTTCTAAAATAGTCTAATCTAATAATAGATTTGTCCAGAGCGCTGCCAGCCTTCCTTAAATATGATCATGCTTGTCCACTCAGGGCTTTCATACTTTTTACTAAATTATCTGCACTGGGTGAAAATATGCAGGCTCTTTTGCCACTTCTGCACTTAATTTCTTTTTAATGGCGTTGCTGGAACGCGACAGTCTCGACGACTTCAAATGCAGAAAGAGCACAGAGATTGTATTACGACTAAAGTGCATCTGAGGAGTTTATGAGTATGAGTCTTGTCATTTCGCTCTCTGACTCACCGTTGGCCATCAGCATGGCTTGGCAACCTTTAACAAAAGAAAGAAGAGACTCCGCGGGCCGCCTGACTCGGCCTCGCTCCGTCTCATGACATTCATAGAGGAATCGTGAGCACTTCTGGAATGAAAGCATTTCTCTAATCTTTTAGCGGGACATTGAGATAGAGAACACAGCGAGGTGAAAGGACTGTGGGCCGCCTGGGTCTCAGGAGTCCGGAGGTCTGGCCCGCTCTTCAAATGGCACAGTGTTTGTTGGGGAATGTGCAATTATGGAGGCCAGGCCTTTGATCCAGCTTCTCCATCAGGGCTAAATTGTCCTCACATTGAGTGCTGCAGTGTATCCTTGGGCACTCCTTTATATTCTGGTGCTCTTTCATGTGCACCCCTCTGGAACTCAAAGCATCCCCTCCTGAAAAGTGAGCTTTGGCCTGTCCATGCTCCACTGCAGGAAGAAGCCGCAAAATTGTTTATGTGATCAGCTTTAACTTTTTACCTTCAAATTAACAGAAAGAAATTATTCTCAAAGGAAAAGAAACCACCCGACAACTGAAGTAGTTTTCACACCAAGATCATTTTGGAGCACTGTCATGATACAAGAGGGTGATCCCTGCACAGCATGGTTTGTGGCTGAGGGGTGGGAGAAAATTGATGACTGTTACCGAATTACTTTCTAACATTTAATAAAGCTTTTGGTTCTATAGATATACAATAAGTTGAGCAGTGTTAATTTTGTTGACTATTTTTCTCATAGTTTTCATCAACAACCTTTTTCCCCTGACGAAAAATAGACAGCAACTAATAAAAACAAGTGCACATAACAAAAACTAAATTAACTGACATTTTCATCAACAAATAACAACGAGACTAAAATGTTTGACAGAGACTTAATCCAATCAAACCTAATTTGGTCATGTAGAAAGTAGGAACAAGTTAGGAATATATCCAGTCACAGCTACTTTGGTTGTGTGGAAAGGTTGGATGAGTTAAGAGGGACATCCAATCACAGCTGCCTAGCTTGGTGGTGGTGGGATAAGTTGTGGAGCGATCCAATCAGAGCTCCTCTCTTTATGAATTGATATATTCATGTAGAGCAAGTTCACTGTTTGTTGTCAGTTCTGGTATTGTAGCTGGTGACTGCATTTCACACAAAAGTTCAATTTACACATCCAAACTTTATAAGCATTCAATAAAGGGTTATTTTATGTTTCTTGACTTCAGAAATTTAAGGAAATATAAAAAATGCCTTACCCTTTAGTCGGCTAAATTCGCAGAAGATTTCATCGACTAAAACTAAACTAAAATCAAAACAATTTAGATGACTAAATCATGACTAAAACTAAAGGTATTTTAGGCAAAAGCCTATAACTAAAACTATATTAAAAAGTGCTGTCAACATTAACACTGGCTGAATGGGGACACAGATTGCTCTGATCAGGTGGTAATAGAGAGTAAAACCTAACACAGCCAACATACAACTTTATCTCCACTTTCTGGATCAAAATGCTGACAGTTACTGTGGGTCATACAAGATGCTTTCTACAGAGTGTTGCATATTATGTTTAGATGCCTGAATGTGTTGAATTTCTGCTATGAGACTGGTTGATTTATTGTTTCAGGTGTACCTTGCAAAGTGATTGGATAGATTAAATGAGAGTGCTTTGGCTCGTTCAGTTTAGCTGTGTGGGGAATAATGAATCAATGATGTGTCTGGATGATTGTTTGTGTTGTGTTTTTAAAAAAAGTGTTTGTGACAGAATGTTTGTGTCCTTGCATTTGCGTGTTTTTGACTCTGCGATTGTGATTCTTTCCACGTGTTTTCTCTCCTCGTCTAATAATGACCACCTCTCTACGATCAAAAAGAGGGGCTTTTTCTTTAAAATGTCTTCTTTGTTTAAATACACAGAAAGTTCATTTTCCAAATTTAGAGGCCATCAATACGCTTTCTTTCAACGTGTGGAGCATCATTTTTCTTACAGGATGGAGATTTTTGTTCTGTGTGTGTCCTCATCTGACTTAATCATCTGACATGACAGGACAAGTAAGGCTCCATAATAATCAACCACAAAGTGAGACCAGATGTTTTATAAGGAAGTGAAATAACACTGTCCATGGAGGTGTTTGACTGGTTGTATGTTTTCGTTTACACTCACACTCACTGACTTCTATAACTTGTGTATGTTTAAATAACTGCCTCTGAAGTCTACATGCATCTAAAGAAGGGTAAACCCAGCTTTAGGTCCATTAAGCCACAAATAACTCAGTTTATTCAGAGAGAAATAAGGCATTGGTGTGCGTTTTTTCTGCACGGAAACATTTCAGAGGAATTATTTAGTCTTTGAGGAAACCGTCTGGCCAAAAGTAATCTCTCTTTGGAGGCTGAACCTGTCTCCAGACATGCATCATCATCAGAGCGGAGGCACTGACTGAAAAACCAAAGCATCATTCATACACTGTTTTAAATCTCATGTTTGACTAATACCTCTGCTCTTTGTCCATGTCGGTCTGTCTGTGGTTTCAAAATGATGTTCCAGACTAAATAAATCGATGAAATATTTGATAGTTTGCCATGACATTTTATAGGTCCACTGTGGATAAATATTAATGGCCTTGGGGATTCCCTTACTTCGTCCACTGAAGCTCAAGGTTGACATTTTTGGCTCTCCATCCAAGGACCCGACAAGTATTGAAAGAATTGCAGTAATATTTGGTACAAATATTATGATACCCTTTGGATTATTAAGAATTTTTGGTAGTCTGCTGGCGTTTCTTTCCCCAAAAATCAAGAACTTTAGTGGTTCATTGCCTCTGAGACCAAATTCCTGCAAAACTAACAATCTGTGTAATATACAGGCCTAAGGAAGGCTTTTGTTTTGTATTTATTTACTAATGCTGATGCACCGATATGTTGACATCACGGCAGAATTGACATTGGATTAAAATGGACTCAACATTGTCTTTGTTTGGACTCTTATGAAAAGGCACAAAAAGATCTGCAACCAAAAGTAGCATCTTTCAATAATTTAATTTGAAAATCAGTGACATTTATGGTTCTTCTTCATTTTCAATATACACAGGTGACCCAATCCAGCTGGAACCCATCACGATCTAATAAGGTACCAAAAAGAAAATTTGAAAGACAAGACATATAGCTATAAGATTAGGTGCATATTTTTGAGAGAATATCAATGTTCCTATCTTCATACATATATTTATATCCAAACAGTGTGAAGAGTCATGAGTGTCAGAACATCACATGACACAGAAAGAACAAACACCAATATCTTTACAAAAATATACAGTATATATACAATAATGTTATGTAGAAAATCATGCAGCTGTCAGCAGTTCACTTGTACCTGATCTTCTGCTGGTTTCTGTATACTTTAAATTCTGCAGTCAATAGAGTCAGTATAAACATTTGTATATATTTGTAATTTAGATAGATAAGCTGATTATAACTCCATGTTTTGTTTTTCCTTTTTTTGGTACCAAATTAACTTGTGATGAGGTCCAGCTGGATTGGGTCACGTGTATAACTGTATGTATTGAAAAAGACAACTCACTAACCCCTTTTCAAGTCTGAGGAAGAGCCGTACGGCTTGAAATGTCACTGATTTTCATATTAAATTCTTGAAGGGAGCTACTTTTGGTGTGCAGATCCTCTATGCTTTTACATGTGAGTTTTTTTTTCTTTTTTTGATTCAGCACCCAACCAGGGACGTGCATGTCTAGTTTGTCTTTTTCCATTTGTTTTGACTCTTAATAGAGTCTTATGCTGGCTTTACACTTAATAATTTTCTCAAAAAAATTTTCAAACAGGTAGAAAAATCATGGGGAATATTATAGAGTTATGGTGCGCTCCCTTCATTGCAGTCGTAAGGTGGGTTTACAGCCTTTTTCCAGTTGTTATGATAGTTCAACAGAGTAAAAAAGAAATTGTAGACACTGTCAGCATCACATGAACACCACAGAAGGTGTTGTAGTATAACTAGTTTCATTGTCAACAGGACTTTTGACTAAATGCCATTTTAAGCAGCTTTTTTCGTTTACATACTGTGTTGATTTTTTGATGCTTAGTCTTCAAATTGTTTGTTTACAACCCGTAACAGAAAACTGATCCCATGATTTTTTACCTCTTTAGCTCAGGCTTTTTCATTCACTCTAATTGACTCAAAGAAGATGGAGATGGTGAGCTAAGACCACTGACTCCATTTGATTTTCCTTCCCTCTCCCATCCATACATCTCAAATTCTACATCCTGATGAACTGATTCAAGTTTTTTTTCCCTCAGAGAAAAAGAACTTTTGGTTTTCTGCTCTTCCCTTAAAGGTGCCGTGTGTAGAATTTGGCAGCATTTGGCCAAACAGAAACGGTGAATATAGGATATAATGTTTCTATTTGTATGTAAAGTCCGTCAAAATAGGAGTACAATCATCCTCATTAATTTGTTTTATTTCTATTTAGTTAGAAAAAGTTAAAAAATTTACATTACCGCGGGCCGCGTTCATGTAGGCCGACATAACGATCTGCCATGTTGTCTACGGGTGGATTTTAGGGACAAAAAGAACGAAACACGAATCTGTCCGCCGGTTCTGAAATCTACCCGGAATGCAGGCGAAGAAGAGGAGAGAGGACGGCGGGGGATGTAGAGACAGTTGTTGCTCTGCACTAGGGATTTAAATTGTGTTTATTTTACAGTTAAAGCTTGTTAAAGCATTCCAGGTAGATTTCAGAACCGGCGGACAGATTCGCGTTTAGTCGTTTTTGTCCCTAAAATCCACCCATGGACAACATGACGGATCGTTATGTCGGCCTACATGAACGCTGCCAAATTCTACACACTGCACCTTTAAAGGACTAATGATTATTTCTTTTAAAGAACTTTGAAAAAAGGGCCCCATATTTTTTGCATTTGATTGATTGTGTTTGAATTTTATTCTTTGTGTTTGAGAGTATAGTTGAAGGGATGCACAATATTGCACTTTTGCCGATATCTTTCTCTTGAGGCTAGCTTCAAAAGTCCAGAATGGGAAATACACCTCCATGATTCACTGAGCATTTTTCCAGGAGAGATAAAAATGACTATAGCCTGATTCAAAAATTGTTTCTTAAACTTTTCCCCTAAACAAAGTTACTACCCTTGGTCTTAACATGAAGCACAGTGGGTCTGCTTCCACTAACACCTCCAGTATGTTTAATTCAGAGAATAAATGATGACTTGACTGAATTCATATCCAACCCTGAGGCCCACGTGTGACTGCTGTAACTGAACTTTAACATTCTCATTTCAGAGAGGGTGACTCACCCGAAACCCTTTGTCATTACAAAGCACCTCTGTCTCTTAAGAGCCAAAAATAGACTCCTATTAAAGCCTGTGAACAATGTTTTCTGTAGGTGTGCCATTATATATGGCCGTGAGGCGAGTACACATGGATCCAGGAGTGACAGGCCTCCACATGTCAGACATTAAACTTTTATGTCACTAGTCAGGCAGTTTACATCTGCAGTTTCAAAGGCGAGGACATGCTGTACCAAAACAGGGTTTGTAATCAGCCTGTGCTGATTATTAGCCTCTCTTTTCACACCATGGTTTCTATCAGTTTTTCTCCTTTTATGCTTCTTTTATAACATTTAAATGAGTTGATGATGATGACAAATGGTGCCTCAAAGGTGAGGTTAAGGACAGATCTGGGAACAAGCCACTGATCATTGCATTTTTTTTACTGCGTGTTTAATGCAAATCAGTTACTGAAACCTTCATCTTCTGGTCAGTTTTGGTTTCTTCTGACTTTGTTTTAATCCCTTGAATTCTCTTGTACCATGTGAATGACAGCCTGGGAGGGGAGAGAAAGAAAGTCTGGGAAAGATGTTTTAACTTATTGCCAACATTGATTTGCATCCCAGAGCTGGAGCAGCAACAAGTGTAGTTCATCCACAGTCTATTACGTTATCAAATAGACATGAAGGATCAAGACCCTGCTCTCAAGTAGTAGGATGGATCACAGACAACCTGATCGTGGCCATACTTCCTCTTGTATATAAGAGAGCTTACTGAGGGAAAGGAGTTTCATTGGGAAATACTGCTGGACCGACATGATGATATGTCCCTCAAGAGCATCTCTAGAGTGAAGACAGTGGTGATATATCAGACTAACTACAGCCTGGAAGTTATATGCCTCTGCTGAGTGCTCAATAGGGATAGGAGAATCGATTCTGCAGTACTGAAGTATCAAAACTTTTTTGGTGTCAAGTAACTCCATAAAATATGAATACCAAATAAGAACTCCAACAAAAGGTTTAGCTACGCTTGTCTCCTGACAGTTTCAATCACACTTTCACTGTTTTAGTGCCAAAGCAGCCCCTCTTTTCACTGTCATGTGACGAAAGAGACCAATCAGATGCACCCGCAAGAGCACAAACACTAAAAAAAGGAAATATTTGTAAGTAACTTAGAATTTATTTGTTTAGTAAAAGAAAATTCGTAAATCAGAAGGGATGCACAATACTATCAGAACAATATCGGCATCAGCCAGTCGTCTAAATTGTTTTAACTTTAATTTAGTTTAAGTTGATGAAATTTCACAACATTTTAGTCGATGAAATCTACTGTAGATTTAGTCGACTAAAGTCATGAAGTCATGTTTTACGCTTGGATAAAATGAAACATCTAATAACCCTTTACTGAATGCTAGTAAAGTCTGAATGTATAAAGCTAGAACAGCTGTGATTGGATGTCCCTCTTAACTCATCCAACCTTTCCACACAACCAAAGTAGCTGTAATTGGATATATTCCTAACTTGTTCCTACTTTCTACATGACCAAATTAGGTCTGATTGGATTAAGTCTGTCAAACATCTTCGTCTAGTTTGTATCTGTTAATGAAAATGTCAGTTAATTTAGTTTTAGTTTCTGTCCATGTGCTCTTGTTTTATTAGTTACTTTCTAGTTTTTGTCAGGGGAAAAAGTGTTGTTGATGAAAACTATGAAGAAAATAATTAGTCAACAAAATTAACACTGGTCCATGTTAATTTTACCCACCTTTCCTTGGAGTTTAGCAAATGGACCTGTCCATTTCAGCTCAACTAACGGTTTCATATTTCATCCACTTCCTGTGGTTGAGGTAAGAGTTTTTATCCCACCCCCCTCTCCCACAAAGCATCAGCCCCCTGACCCGCTCCTCTGCAGGCAGAGTTTGGAAGACCTCAGCTGTTGAAGTGCAGCGCTAAAGAGCTACAGGAATGTGTTTAAGTGGTCTCTGCGTTTTGGATGAGGCTACTTCAGGCTCCACACTTACACCCCCTCCCGCCTCCTGCTTTTTCCTTTTCTCTGGCGAGGGGCCAGGCTCTGCTGCAGGGTGGTGGGTCCCCTCTGAAGGTGATGGTTTAAGAGAGAGAGAGTGTGTTACAAGGCTTCGTTAGCAACTAACTCTGCGGGGAGGAGAGCTCTAACGGGACGACTCCTGTCCCTGCTGCTGGGTCTTTGAGTTAGTGCTCACAGTCACTTATCTCCACCAAAACACTCGTCACACACAACGAGAGAGACGCTGCTGCGAGCATCTACCATGTATCAGAATCAGGTTGCTGTCCCTTCCCCACTGCGTTACAATACATTGTGTGAAGTATTCAGCACACAAACAAGACTTTACACATGAAAAAGCCAATACTGGGTAAAATCGCAGAGTGCAATGGTCTGGCTAAAAGAGGATGCAGCAAGCTAACCAGCTTGGCAGAGAGCTAACAGGGGATACAGCGAGCTAATGGGCGAACAGGGATACAGCAAGCAAACAAGCTAAAAGGTGATGTGGCCAGGTAATCAGTCAAGTGGCGAGCTAACGTGCTAACAGGCCAACAGGGGATGCAGCAACTCACAGGCTAACTTTAGCTGGTCCCAGCATGCACCTTGGTTACAAGTTTGTATGATGGAAACCCATGTAGCCAAAAAGTACAAGCAGCGTGGACAGTCAAAATAGAAGGACAGACTTCTTTTTGATATCAATTTAAAAAATCAAGAATCATGGCTTCTTTAATGCTGATTGTGTGGTCATGGAAATAGTAAGCGCTGGCAGATTTGGCGGCCATCCGATTTCCGAAGGGGTGCTTGAAAGTTGTGACCAAAGTAACGTGTTACAGTAACGTAACTACTTTTTTTGGGTAAAAAGTAAAGTAACGCACTAGTACTAAATATGTGGTAACGAAATGTAGTTCCTTTTTCAACTTGGTGCAACGTTACTTTTCCCACGGACAGATCTGACACCGATGCTGCCTTCTTAGCTGCTCACAGACACGAGCAGTGCGTTGCCAAGTCGGGTCATTATAAGTGTCTTTGGGTCTGTCTTTCTCTAAAGTCGTGAGTCACGGCCGTGGGTTGTGTTTTTTTGGGCTTGTTTCTTAATGTGCAGTTGTTTATTGGGGCTCTTCTGTCTGTGTGAATCCCCCTGATTATTCATCTCCTAGCTCACCACAAAAAGCAAAACACAAGTGCAGTAGGTAGTTTGTCCTTTCCACTTCCTTGTTTCCTGGTCATCGTGCCCGCCTCCAAACACACTCCAGAGTCATAGTTGCCAGGTCTGCATATTATAAGCAATGTTGGGCTTCTTTTTGCTCGCCACTGTGAAATTAAAATGTAATGTAGACAAAAACTAGGATTTCTTAAAAAAAAAAAAAGTAATATATCACATTAGAAAAAGTAATAGCTGGAGCTTGCTTGTTTTGGGCTTGTTTTCATTGACCTGGTTGCTTATTTCAGAAGAAAAATCTGGAAACACTGGACAGGAGCTCTCATTCCTAACGATATGTGACATGATTTTGTATAATAAAGAGCACAACAGAAATACCTCTTATGTCCTCCATAGAGGAACTTAATGTATGCCTACACATTTAGGAAGAGATATGGGGTTCTGCCCAAAGTTGAGTAACATAACAGTAACTTAAAAGTAACGAATAACGTAAAAAGTTGCTTTCCATAGAGGGTAAATAAGTAAAGTAATGGATTACTTTTTAAGAAGTAACAAGCAAACTTTTGTTGATCTGTCTCTAGGCTTTGTTACTGCTGTTGGGACTGAAGTTCCTTTTCTAGTCTCATTTTTTACTGACTGAAATCTATTTCGACGGCATTTTATTTTCACTTGGTCTCTTATTTACATTAAACAACACACTGAAAATAATTTGACCCACATACCACAGCTAAAACGAGTAGATATTGAGGCTAAACTCTTAGGCAGAGTCCTACCTTAGCCTAATAGTAAAACTGCTGACACTGAGAGTGTGCACTTGGCCCTTTAATAGGTTTCTACTGTGTTTCATCCTCCGCCAGGCACTCGTTACACTCTCCAGTCCTGCTGCAGAGGAGTCAAAATGTAGCGCATGGCTTTTATCTCACAGGGGAATAAACCGCTACGAGTATTAAATTCAAACTAAATGAATTGGACATCCTTTTTTTTGTCGCACAAACTCCAGACGACTCTGAGACATCTTGTTTGGATTAAACAGCCACACAGGCTGAACGAGAGCTGCGACTCCTTCGCTACATTTCTGAAGGTTTCAGGAAACATGATTGTAGAGAGAGATTTCTATCCAATGAGACACATTCCCCGCTGATAAAAAAGTATTACCACAGACAAAAGGAGGCGTTGGGGAGAATTAGATCGGCTGGGACTGGTGCCGACGAGAGCTTGGCCGGCTGCCCCGGGAAGCCACACATGAGCGTATTTAATTGCCAGACAGACCAGAATAATTCTGCTGTAATCTGAATTTATACAGTCACTTGAGCGGGGCCGCTGACAGTGTGTGTTGGGTATCAAGATGGAGTGCCTGGTGCACATCAGAAGCGGCAGAGAAAGAGAGACGGATAATGCGGGTATTGTGGAGTCGGAGGGCCCCCGTCACTGTACGGGCGACTGTAATGACCATGAACAAGCACTCCTTCAGGCTCGACCTTCCATGTCTCCGCCGGACAGACATAAAAAACGCCCCTCAGACCTTGACAGAGCGCGCTTGTCTGGTGACGGCTTTTCAATCTGGTTATCTTACAAAACGCAGACGTGCGAGGGCCTCCCGGTGCCCTGCGGAGTGGCCTTGCTTCCTCTCGGGGTGTCTCGGAGTGCCACATTCATTAGAGACCTCCTGTCATGAGAGGAGGAAAGACCAGAGTGTGTGCAGGGCGGATTTCTCAGAGCTGCGAAGGTGCCAACATCCTCGGTGAATGATAGATCCTCCAGTAAGGTCAACACTCCCTCCCCCTCGGAGCGTCCCGGTAATTTCCCTTGACCCCTCCTGAAGGTCTCCCTGCCTTGTTGCATCCGTCCCACCCTGGAGACGCTCAAGGAGAGAGAGTGATTTTTTTAAAAGGCAGGGTACAAGGCTAAGCTTCCCCTACAGTTGTAGATCTTTCATGCTGTGTGTGCGTCCTTGAGGAGCCTTGAAGGATTTTTCTGTGTGGTCCAAACTTTCCCTGATGACACGTCTGTCAATGCGACTGTTTCTTTAAAAGTTCCTTCAAGTGCGCCGACTCTCAGGGCAAACTTTTCAAACAGTTGAAGACGAACTTCAGCTGAAGGCACGTGCTCCTCATTAAGATTCAATGATATGCAGTGATAGTCAAAATCCCACCTGCTAGCACTTCCTAAATCCTGAAAGGCTTCTTGGAAACACTTTACTTCCTTTAAAGCTGCAGATATTTACATAGAAGGCTGCAGGAGGACAATTTCAGGGCTTTAAGTGAAAACAGAAATCCTCAGTTATCAAGGGGTTGAAGAGACTGAACAGATCATGTCCACCAGCGTCTGCTTTTCACCATTTATTTATATTTAAACATATTATGGAACCAAAAGCAAGCTAACTGCTCTTAAAAGGGAAAGTTCTGTTTCTAATTGTTTTTATGTGGGGTTGCGTTGGGTTCAAGGCACGAGCCTGAATGTGTGCCACAGTGTTACAGTTCAGTTCAGCTCAGATGCTAATGCTATACATTGTTGTACATGGTGCCAAACTCGCCATTTAATTAAAAGAATTGTGGGAGAAAACCAGTCATAAAAACAGCAAACATGCTACAAACAGTTTGTTTACATCCACCTAATTTTCCACAATCAAGCTGCTTTGATTTGGCTGCTACCAAACCAAAGCAGCAGTGAATACTTGTATGAACTGGAGTTCACAGGAGAAACTTCTGTAGATGGAGAGTCAACAGGTCTGAATTAAAAATGGAGGAATCTGCAATGAAAACTGGAGGACCAGAAAAACACACAGTACCTGTTGATTCAGGTGAATAAATCGTGAGCTCATGTCGTCAAACTGGATGAAATAAGAATCTGGTTTGTTGCCCTTTCATACACATCAGGAGAAAGAGACTTGCCAAATAAGAAAAATTTTGGCAAGTCTGTTTGTCTAATTTCAGGTCAAAATGATCTAAAGCACTTATTTTAATTCGTATTCACTTGACAAGTCCAAATAAATATCTTACTACAAGGAATAAAAGGAAAGAAATAAGGTATTGAAATGCTTGTAATGATAAGAAAATATCTGCAAGTGAAACAAGGAAAGTTTTCCTGAGTGAGGGTCTTAAATTCAGCTTTAATAACTACTCTGGATAGCACATTTCATTTTAAGACACCTTCAAGGTAAATTTGCCCCATCTCATTGGCAGATAATTTTACTTATTACAAGCAGCTCAGGCCTTATTTCTAGTTTTGATTTCTGCAAATAAGATGTTAATCCAGACATTTCAGGGAATTGTGCCTTAGAATAAGTCAACTGAAATTTTTTTTGGACTAGAAATTGGACAAATACCCTCACCTAGATCTGTGTTTTTGCAGTGTGGTGTTGTTCTGGGAATAATATAGTTTGGGATATTTTAAATTAAAAACGTTGGGAAAAAGCACACAAGTCATAGCTCAAAAAATTGCAAAATTTGGCTAATTTAGAAGCCATCCATGTATGGGATAAATTTAGGAGTATAAGCAAAAGTTTTTTATCTTAAAGGCAGTTCGTCCACATGGATACGACGTTTTGGGAGCCCAAAGATGCACATTTTTAAACAGGGACTCATATAGAATTAATCTCCAAATGTCACTCTTGGGTTTCCTTGTTTACAATTAACAGGCATATTTTCAGAAACAATGATTAACAATGATGGAATACAGTGTTGTGTTTGTGCTGAAGAAGCATACGAAGCTTGTTTTGGCTTTAACAGCAAAATCTTCTGCTCCACCAACAGCAACAAGAGGACACAGAGAACAGCGTGGGCTAGCTGTGTTTGTTTACATCGCACACGCTCCATGTCTTCTTCTCTGGTTTTGGTGTATGGCTGAGGCAGTGTTTCAGTGCCACTTACAGGCCTGGCATATATATTACAGAGTTTTCAGTGTTTTCATGTGGATGCGTTTCTTGACATGAAATGAAACCAAATAGATTGTTTTCATTTCCATGTGGAAATGGCCTTAACAAAGCCAAAATGCTTCAAAATAAAAGTTGTTTTTGTGCTAAAATTACAATCCATGGGCTTGATGACACGATGATGATCAAATAAAAACGAAATCACTTTTTTTCCCAAAAATGATTTATGTCCAGACGACTAAACCAAAAATGTTGGTGTACATATGCAAGGCCAGTGCTATGCTGTGCATTTTTCCTCTTTTCGAAGTAAATTTTCAGCCTTAAATGTCTTTACCGATAGGACAGAGACAGGGAATAGACTTGTAAAAGAGGGTTGGAGAGCAAAGGGGAGGACATCCTCCAAATGGGCCTCAGGCTGAATTTGAACCCAGGCCAGCAGAACCAAATACAAAATGGGCCTGGTTGCATACTACTTCGCCAAACCAACATCCTGAAGCTGTGATTTTTGCCAGAAAAATCAACACATGCATGCTCACATTCTCCTCCTTCCACAGGGCAGTGAGGTGTGAAAACACAAAAATGTCAAACTCACATATGCTCATGTGGATAAATAATAAAATGTGATTACTGATGCACAAAGGATTTGTGGGAGCAAGTAGAAACAAGCAACATGCTTCAGTTTCTGGCACCAGCTGCCAAACAGCGTCCCATCAAAACCAGTTTCTTTGAACCATGCCAAAACGTCAACTGTCTTATTGAGCTATTATGGTATCTTTACCAGGTTTCATGGGTCCTACAGTAAGCTTGTTTCATGCTATGTGTACACCATCTTCACATTCTTACACTCCATTTTACTTGTTGATAGGATGGGCCATTATTCTGTTAAATAAGTTCCAGTTTGAGAGGAAATATAGTTTTTTTTACCAAACATGAAACAGAAAACATGCAGTTTTATTGGTCTACTGTATCTCATCCTGTTATTTAATGCTGGTTGTCTCTCTGCTAAAGCAAAGTCAACTTAGATAATGAACACATTCTGTTTTCTTTAAATTCTTCACAATAAAAGTCCTCAGTTCCTTGGCTAACATGGAACAGCCAAACAGGATTCAGGTACATTTACAGCTGCAGCGACTTAACACAACAGTCTGAACTAATAAGCTGGTAGATGGAGACTCACAGCTCCTCAACAGCTTTGATAAACTCACAGTGAACCTCACTAACAGAGATCAAAACATCTTCCTCTGGTCTGATGAACTTTACACTCACATACTTACTCAGGAAAAATTTTCTACTCGCATATACACAAGGGTGAAGCACCACAGGCTTGAGGGGCAGTGGGTTCATAGTGTAATAAGTTTGGATGGGCAAATATTAACCCTCTAAACTCCGTGGTAACCTACTGTTTTTGCTAATATCTCTGAAACACTGTAATGGATCTATATGGAGACAACTGTGTTTAAAAGCTCACTCTTTTGTCAATCTATGGAGATTTTTGGTCAAATAAATCCCTTGCATTTTTTCTCCAGTCATTTTTTTTCTGGAATGCACAGTGATGAATCTTTAATGACTGTTTTTTTTTCTTATCACATTTTCTTGATTAAAAATGTAGCAGAAAAAAAGGTGGATTAAAAACTCTAAGGGTAGACCTTGCCTCAAGGAACCCTGACCATCAACAAATTCATTACAACTTTACATAAAGGTTGTATTTAACACCCAGAAAACTGCATAAAAAATAGTTACTGATCCTCTGTTCTTTCTGCTCTTTAAAAGCAGTTAGCTTATTTATACAAATGTTTTGGGAATATCTCCCTGTGGCAGTGTTCTGGAGGACAATTGCATCTAACCTCTCTGCAATATTTGACTTGGTGCTGCCTTGTTCACCATCATCTCTGATATTAAATCACCTACCGCTGGCTGATATTACGGTTTGCAAAAACTGGACATTATTGGCTGGACTTACAGAGGCAAAAAAAGTTGGTGGCTACTCGCTGGAAACCCTCTCACTGTCTGTCTTTTCGGGCTTGGCTCCTTATGTATTTGGACATAGTCCGTCATTGAGATGTGGTCTATGGTAACAAAGGACCTCCAAAAGTGCTTGAATAAATAGGTACTTTAAAAAGTTTTTTTTTTTCTTTTTATGTGGCTAGGGGCCTGGATTGGGATGGTTTTTTTTGTTCACTTTATTATTTCATTGTTACTGTTTTTTTGTTTTGTTTTTCTCCATTTGTTTTTCATGTCCATGTATAATTTACTGTTTTTACTAATGGTTAAGGGGCTACAGATGACTAGTGTTTGCCTGATAAATTTATGTACTGGTACCTAAAAGAATCCAGCAGTGGACTTATGCACAGGTATATTGGTGAAAATTAGAAAAGACAGAAATTTATGCCCTGCAAGATCTGTAATATTTACTGCTTGTAATGTCTTGTTTCATTGTCAAAATGGAAATAAAAATTTGATCGCAACAAAAAACCTCTAAGGGTCAAGATTTACTAGATCTCTATTTTGACCATTAGAGAAAGTGACAACTTCTTGTCAGTCCATGACCATCATGCTAGCCCAATTTCTTCTTTAAATGTTTTTTTTTGTAAAAGAAGTGTACAGTCAGGGGCTGTTAAAGGTAAAAAAAGAGACAAATGTTACCTGTAAGTTTCTAGAAGAATTAAAAAGGAAATGTGAGCAATACTGTGTGGCCATTAGTAACACTGGGCACAGAGACTCGTCCAAAGTGACAAAAAGAATTATACACTGCAAAATGTCTGGAGGAATAAGTGCAAATGTGAAAATATTTTTTGCTGTGAGATTTGTTGCATACTCAATTTTTTTTTCCTGATAGCAAAGGCCTGACAGCCATATCTAGATGTGTAAATGCTTGTTAAGCACATATCTGTCTGTGTTTTGTTTAACTTTATGTGAGTTTAAATTACAATTTGATTTTTTGTTTTTATTCCATGGTCAAATATATTTTAACAAATTAATTTAGCATTATTGCAGCACTAATATTCCAGTGGCTCAGGCTGCCTTGATAACAAAGACATCTTTAACGTGATTGTGCATGAAAGGGTTCAAGTTCTCCATGCTTCATTACACAAAAGACTCCAGGAAGACTTCAAATAGCAGAAATTGATCTGAAGTTACATTTAGCAGCTTGTGTATCAGTGATGACTCTGTGCATTTGTTTAAACATGATTTTAAAACATTTCAGTTAAAAACATGTCTGTTTTCAGCAGAAACACGTTTGCAGAGATCGCTCGCTCAAGCTCTTTTTACTTATTTTTATATAACCTGTATTTAATCAAATAATTCCCACTAAGATCAGGATCTCATTCACATGGGCAACCTGGCCAGCAGCACATCAGCAGCTCATAATAAGTACAATTTCAAGGAAAGATTAAGGCAATAAATTACAATCAATAAATAAACTGTCACGCTCTTCTCTCACCCCGACCCCTGCTCTGTTTTCTGCTCACACCAACATTTTATTTCTCCTCGTTCTGGCCTGTTTCTGCTCTCACAGGTTCCCAATCAAAGGTCTAGTTTACCGTTAATAATGCAGAAGTAAAATCAAATGCACAGAAATGACTCCAGACCTCACTGTAGTGTTTTGATTCATTAAATGCATGTAACATTTTTTTTCTTAATATTCTCCAACACATTGTTTCATTGTGATGCCAGCCTACAAATTGCTCTACAGTGTGGTCTTTGTATGCAAATGTTTGTCATGCATGTTCGTTTTTCATCTAGAATTTTGCCACAGACTTGTTTCCTGCTATGCGTTGAATTTGTTTGACATAATCCGAGCTCATTGAGCATTTCATTGCATTTGATAGTTATGAATCTGCGGTTCAATCTCGTCATCTGGAAAGTCTATCATAGGGGCTCATCTGCTTTCTGCATTCAGCCCGTGCACGGCATCAGATATTATCTTCCGGATGAGGTGGATGTGTTTTGGGTTTGTGGGCAATCCGATGATTTTTTGACTTACTGAATGTATTCTCTCCTTGACCGAGGGGTGTATTTTCATCCACCCCTGCTCTCTGTGTGATGATGGGTTCTGCCCCCGAGTGAGCTGTAAGTACTTTTCATAGCCTGAGGTGCACAGCGCCGGCAGCTCGGCGTAGCTGTTATTGCTCAATACCGGCTTCTCTGCAGGTTAAGGATAAACAAATGTGAATGTTCCACCCCCCTCATGCATTTTCAGGGCTAATCTGTCCCCTGAGCATGAGTTCTAATTAGAGTTCACTACCTCAGCCGGTCCGTCTGTAACATAATCCCACCCAGAATCACGACTAATTGAAGGTAGGCGATCAGGGGTGACTTTAAAGCTCAGCCGTTCCAATAGAAATTCATTTAACTGGCCATCAAGTGATTATATAACAGGAAACCCAGCCTTCAAGCTCAATAACAAAATCAATTTCAAGCTCTCTGTCTCCAAACTTTAATGATACATTTCTTCAGACATCAAACACTCTTCGCTCTTATTGTTTTTAATAATGTGGTGCGCCATGTGATGTCAAACTGTACCAAAGAATTTTCCAGGGTTGTACAATTACATGATAAATGTGCCTGACAGGAACAATAGCCTGGCTCTTGGAAACTTCCTTGCAACACGGAGCAGAAACTTGAGGCAGAAGTTGTGAAGTGATGGACTGGACGCTGCAGAGGAACCCCCTGCTGGGACGCAATTACAGCTGAAGAAATGCACTTTAAATCATCCGCCTGTCTGCAACAAAAGAGGAGTGGAGTCAGCTCCAGCAGCACAGACGTCCCTGTAGGCCGGATTTTCTACGGACTGTGCTGCTTTTGTGCCTGATAAACCTGTGCAAATAAAAAGACAATGTCTAGATGGGGAAACAAGCAAATGCAAATAGTTGAATGAAGCCTTGAGCCTTACAGGAAACATGCACACTGCAATGTTATGGTTCATAAGACATCAAGAGAACAACCTGGCTAACTAGACCAGAGCAGCTGGATCACCCATTTGAGTATTTTTAAGTGAAGAAAAATGTATGTTCTGCAATCCATGTAACTTGAATTTAGTCATTTTTGCATAAATTAAACAAAAAACTAGAATCAAAATGGCCAAGAGGCTCTGTGGACCTTGACTTTTTGACCCTTGACCTCCTAAATTTAACATGTTCATCACTCTGTCTTGGAAGTCATCTCAGCAAAGTTTGGAGAAAATCCCAACAAGCTTCTTGAGAATCAGTGTTTACAAATCTGCATTCATGAGCAAAGAATGACAGTGAGACTTACGACCGTGACCTTTGACCCGTGACTCTCAATTCTAACCGGCTGATTTCTAAAAAAGGTGGACTTTTCTGCAAGGTTTATGAAACTCCCTTAAAGCATTCTTGATGTTGTGATCCCAAGTGAAGGGAGTCCAAGAGGCCTTATGACATCTACCCACACCTTCAAAATCTTGATTCCTGTTTTAAGGGGAAAATTTGTACAAAATTGTATAAGATGATCCCTAAAAGCTCTCCTGTGATAAATGAGGCTCCAGGACTTAAACCCTTGACCTATGACCTTCTCACTCTTGTCAGAGTGGACATTTGTGCAAAGTTTGATGGACACCCCATCCAAGTACTCTTGAAGTGTCCCATTCAAAAGCAAGGATGACCATAAGTCTCCATGACCTTGACCTACAGCCTCTTGAGGTCATATTTTGCCTTGCCTTTGACTGCAAGAGTATTTTCACAATCATTATGTCCCAAAAAAGTTCTACTTTTCATAAACAGAGTCCCTCTGATCTGAGCTCTGCCTGAGACCTTAGTAGAGCTCCTGCCTCTTTAAGGGTCCCTTCCTGACTTGGGTCCAGTGAGCTCTGATTGGTTGACTGTTCCACTCTATAGTAACTGGTGAATATCTGTTCCAGCATGGGGGAAATAACTAGAACTTGAACTATAAATAAACATTTGAATACAAAATATACATCTCAACAGCATATTAAGGTGTCTGGAGCAGTGACCCACCTGATCCAACAGAGGGCGTGTGCCCCCGCCATCCAATCGGCCATTGCTCTCTTGACCTTAACAACAGCTGCATCTAGTCTCCTTGAAACCAACAGAAGAAGAAGACACCTCTAGGAAATGGAGGACAGACAAAGCCACTCCGAGTGGACACCAAAACATTTGAGGAGCACTGTATGGAAGCACTTTGGACTCCACTGTGTGTCAGTTATGTGCAGTGCTTTCAAGTCCTCCTCGACAGGCCCCCCGCCAGAGTTGTGGAAAAAGGCCATCATGGACAAGATTGCAAACTTCACGTACAAGGACATATGGTCCGTCAGTGTGGCCTTGGGAGAGGTCAATCTTAAAATAATCTAACGCAGGGTACACACATAAAGATTATCTGCTGTTTTTGCTCCGACTTTCCCCCTTCCTGACCAAGGACGGCAAACATCATAGTATCTTCTGTTCTATAAGATTATCCTATCAGATTTTCCTGTGGTCTGAGTTGTGTCAAGAGTGAATTTGTCCCGATAATCAGCTCAGAAATGGGTCGGGTCTGACAATCGTAAATATTAGACTTGTTCAATATTTACGACTCCCAAGTCATGACTCCAAGAATTGTGACGTGAATGTTGCCAATCAAGAAGCGAGCTGACTGAGGAACAAGGAAGCAGGCGTAAATAAAAACAAGCACAGCCGACCTGAAACGAAAAGTTTGGTGGACCTAAGAAATGGAGGACCAGCTCACATGTTCATTCTGTCTCAAGGATTTTTTCCACAGTTTTTTCCTTTTTCTAGTTCTGGATTTTTTCAATAAAAACAGTCCCAAGACCACCATCAATCCCTCTTGTCGTATGTCCTCTCCCATGTTGCATGTTGTGTTTTCTGGTTGTTGCTATGTTTCTTCTTCTTCGTTTTTGTTAGATCACGTTTGATCAGGCCAGATTTCTGACTTCGAGGGCTAGATTCTAGGTCTGTAGTGGGACAGAATGGTAATGACAGCCCAAATAGGGACTTACGCATTTGTGAATCTTCCCATGCTTTTGAGGATCTTTGCACACATTTGTAAATAGTTTTGCCACAATATGAGCTCCATGAATCAGTTCCTGAGTGTGTAAACTCTCTGGAGAACCTCTGCCGACTTCTCCTCTTGTACTAATAATAGCAGAGTTTTCTTTCCTGAATTCGGGCTGCGTTGTAAGGCCTTGCGTCGTCTCTATGAGTCAGCAGAACTATTATTATTATTATTGCTATATGGTGCAAGGATTTCCAAACACAGAAAGCAAATCGAAGCTGCTGTGAGACTAATAGCCCATGTATGATTTGTTGAATTAAAATAGATGCCAGACAAGAAACAACAGCACATGAAGGAAGAAATAACACATAAAGGCTGGTGGAATGTTTTAATTACAGTAATTTTGAAAGAGGAATTACATGTGGCTACTGCGCTCTGGGTGAAATGTATTGTATGCGCTCCAAGGCTGGGCTGTCATTAGTGAATGTGTGGGAGGCCCTTCACAGCATGAGGCTGACTTCACACTGTAATCAGATGGATCCATAGGTTAATAAATATTCACTGCCAGAGAGCAAAACAAAGGCGGTTTGCTAGCTTCTAAAGCCACCTCTGAATCCCTGCTTTATCATTACAGAGCCTGTTTTGGTTTGTCTGCTTTTATTGCTTTGTCCCAGTGTTTTACAGCACCAACATGTATGTGAAAGTGTCAAAGTTTAAAATCGGTCACAGGATATCGGCTGTGAGAAATCTGCGCGCGAGAGAATACATGAAAGCGAGGCAGGGTACTGTGGTTCACAAAACTACATATTGTGATAGAGATTGAGAGAATGAGGACACGAGCGAGGAAACGGGAGAGAGGAGGGGAGAGTTCAGCAGCAGTGAGGGATTCAGCGGGGAGGGCAGAGGGAGGGGATAAAAGCAGGAGGCCCAGACAGGCCAGAACAAGAAAGCAAAGAAAAATATCTAATTGGAATCAAGTGTCCTGACAGAGTGCGTGGGCGACTGGATTCCTTAAAGCGTGCTCGCTGCTTTTCCACTCGCAGAGAGGAAGAAGTGCAGGAGAGGAAGGAGGAGGGGGCAAATGGTTGAAAATCCCCGTGCATTTCAGTAATTTTATTTCTGGGTGGGTTTGTTTAAGACAAATGATAGCAGGGTGTGGAGGAAGGCCACAACACAATTTCCATTTCAAACTCCTTGGGCTCTGCTAACAGATGTGAGGCACACTCGGCCTGTGTGGTTGGCTCTGGGACAGGAAATGCTGCCCATGACAAACTTCAACCACTAATTAAATTTCAATTTCTAACAAGCTTAATTGGAAAAAAGGGGTGATGGTGTGTGTTTCTCTGTCAGAGGGGTCAAATGACATGGCATCCTTTTTAAGGGGTCACTTCCTCTGATTTCAGACTCACTGCAGCTCATCTGATATCCAAGTTGTTCCTGAACATTTATCTTTGGATAGACAGTCAACAAGACCCCAGATGTGCCGGGACAAACCGCCAATACTGAGGCCAACTTTCCATAAGGATTCAAAAAAGGTGACCTTTTTTTTTTTGGCTGTTCATTTATAAGGAAACATATTTGGTTGCCAGAAAACAAGAAGTTCTGAAAATGGAGTTCAAGCTTTTCAAAGTGACTCCAACTCTGTCAGCGTGTGAACTTGATATACGAGGCATGGCTATTAAATAATGACACTGCTCTTATGAGGATAAGACCATGTGGTTCACACAATCCAACAATCGGCCCGACTTTTGGCTCAGATCCTAGCTTCTGATCGAACTCAGCAAAGAGTCATTTTATCAAGGTACTTGCTTTGGTGGAGTAGTAAGCAACCAGGCATGACCCATATCCATACTTCTGCTGGCCCAGCTTCGAATCCAGCCTGTGGGCAGTCTGCAGAGTGTCCTCCCCTACTCTCTCTCTCGCCCCTTTCACAAACCTATCCACTGTCAGTCTCTCTCCTATCAATAAAGGCACAAAATGCCCAAAAAATAATATGAAAAATAAATAAAAATAATAAAAGAGTAAAAAATACTAAAAAATATGTTCAATATTTACGACCAGAAGTCCTGATGTGTGTGGAGCACCAAGGACAGCCAAGGACCAGAGCAAAGCCAATCAGAGAGCAAGCTGGTTGAAGCAGGAAGCAAACGTAGCCATGGCAACGAGAGTAAAGGTGAAGCATAAAGTTGGACAGACGTCAAAATGGAGGTCCAACTTGTTAATCTGTGTATATAATCAATGGTTTTAGTACTGGAATACCTGCTTTTGAAAATACTTTAAGTATTAAAAGTACATTTTTGTTTTCATGTCAACATGTTATTGTATTGTTGCCACAATGAATTTAGAGAACCTAATGCCTGAAACAACCTACTTACTGCATTGACCTGCTTATAGAACCTGTAGAGTAAAAAGCTTGTAAAATATGCTAAGAAGCCTAGAGAAATGCCTAATGAAACGTGACTGAATCAGACTTCAGGTATGGCCATGGGTGCTCTGGTGTAGAATTGTCGTCTGTATCTGCCGCAGCCATCATTACTGCCAAGACAAACAGATATAACAGTTATCAGAGCAACGTTAACTCAACGTTTACCCGCCTGATCTGAGTAGCGCATACAAGAGGTACAGGTGCAGCATCACCCCTTGAACAAATCACACACAGATCACATTTTAGAAGAGAAAAGAAATTTCATCCTCCGACCTCAAAGCTCCTTAAAAGTAACGAGTAACAAGACCCTTCATAGAAATGTAGTGGAGTTAAAAGCACAATATTTGTCTTTCAAATGTGGTGGAGTAAAAGCCATAAGTTTCCAAAAAAATAGTACTCAAGGAAAGTACAGATACTCAAAAAATGTACTTAAGTAAAGTACTCAAGTAGATCTACTTCGTTACTGTCCACCCCTGTATATAACAAACTGATGATGAGAAGAGCTAAAATCACAACTGCCAAGAATGTGATAGGAAGCTAACCGCTAGCCTCATTTAGCTTCCTGACGTTGTCCACCATGTTTGTTTACATTGAAGTCGGGTGTGATCACAAGCTGTGATCCTGGTGAATGAATCAGTTGGTTTGTGGTGTCCTGTGTCTCTCTCTTTGTGGATCACCACTCTTTACAGGAACAACACTGATAAATCTGACATTATCTGTCTTCATGTGAAGCTCTCCCACTGTTTCAACATCGGTTAAAAGTCTTTACATGTGGACCAGGCCTTAGGTGACAGGAAATGATCGGCTTAAAGGTTAAGAAACGAATTGGCTTAAAATTTTTGGTGAAACTGAACAAACAGCAGCCAAATCTTTTGTTATGTTAACTGAGGTGTGTGAGGAAAACTGCATGTCACGTGCATGAGGATGTCCAAGATGATGAATGTCCTGGGCACCCATGCACATCAAAACCTTCTGCAAACATTCAATAAATTGAACAAATGGCTGGAAATGATAGATGACTCAGTGTAAGAATTAGAGCAGAAATGGTCTCCATCATTAAAGAGACAGCTCAGCAAATTCTGCATGAAAATTTGACATGACAAAAGTGCGTGCCAAAGCTGTCCCCAAACTTCTGACTCATGATCAAGAAATTGCAAGCAGATTTGTGGAACAAATTAAAGGAAACCCAAATTATTTAGAAGGAGTGATTTCATGTGATGAAACTTTGATCTTCAATACAATCCAGAGACAAACATCAGTTAGTTCGCTGGAAAACACCATCGTCACCAAGAATGATGAAAGCACAACAAAACAAGTCCAAACTCAAGGCTGTACTGATTCTTTTTTCTTTGGATATTGAGGGATCATTTTGGAGGAGTGGGTTACAGGACAGGCAGCACTGAATCAACACAATTACAAACAGGCTCAAGAAAAACTGAGAAAAGTCTGCAGGAAGAGACAGAGCTGTGGAGAAATGGCTCCATTCTTCATCAAGACAACACTCCAGCTCACACTGTGCTCTCAGTAAAGCAGCTTCTGTCCCAAAAACAAATCACAGAGCTGATCACCCTCCCTGTTCACCTCATCCAGCACCATGTGCCTTTTTCCTTTTTCCTGAGATCAGATCTGTGCTCAGAGGAACATGTTTGGAGTCTGAGGTAAAGACAGGGACCATGGGTGATTGATTTTTTTAACTGCTGTCACAGAATTGGCACAATAATGATTTAGCTTAATCTGTATCAATACATGTAAAGGCTGAGGGTGAGTAAGGAAATATATTGAAGTGATGGAACAACATGGCCAACAATTCGGCACATACTTCATTTTTGTTTTTGTCACGATTTTTGGTTTGGTTTGGTTTTGACAACTTGGCAATTGAAGCCCTTTTTTAAAGTTATTTTCAGTTTTGGGGGATTTTTTTTTCAGAACAGCAAGGCATTAATAAGTATAAAAAGCTGTTTTTCCATTCCTCAACAAATACTTCATTCACTTTTATGTGAAAAAAGACATTCCCATTAACACCCTTGATGCAGTTTATGATGTAAAATAAAATAAAAAAAAACTTAATAATAATAAGCACATTGAAAAAATGTCCTTTACATGTGCTTTTATCACTTGGGGGCATCTGTTATTTTTATTTATTTAATAATGCAAGAGAAACAAATTAATTTAACCTAAAAAAAAATGAAATTGTTTAAGATTTTAGACAACCACTTAATTTTTTGCTTTATGTTACATTTGAACACATCACTCAATCAATCAATCAATCAATTAATCAATCAATCTTTGTACAGCTCCAGTTCATAACAAGTGCTATCCATACACATACATATAAATACATCCAGAGATGTATCCATCCAGGCAGAGACAAAGGGAATAAAAATAAGAATTCATGATGGAGACAAACCCACGAATGCCCAGATCATAAATCTGTCCCCATCATATTTGTCTCTGCTGGACATAGATTTATTAAAGGTAAGCCCCTTGAAATGTGCATCTCATCATTATGACAGTTCACTTATTTGTCTGACTTTTATATTTCCAAGCTGTCATTGAACACATCATATTGAAACTGTCTGATCACGAAGGCCCGTTAAGGCTTGTTTGGTTTGTTTCTAGCAGTCATAATGGATTGGATTTAGTCTAGTTTCAGTATTAGTGCTTACTGAAGATCGAGTTTACACTTGAGTAACATTTGAGGTGTTGCACCACTTTAGTCAGTCTTGGCTTAGGCAGCAAGATTTTAACCTGTGTCTCATGATTTTAAGCTAGGCTTGCCTAGTTTACTACATTTTAGAAAACGGTGGACATTGGAAAGGCTTAAATCTGCTCATTGCTTCAATTTCAAACTTCTACTCTGAAAAAGCTGGATGACATTTTTCTGGATTGGACTGGACGTCAAGCTATTAATTCAAGTTATGATATCAGACAAGTTACTCAAACTCATGGCCTTATTTTGATTTTAAATGAACCCAGAGGTCCTGGACTCAAAGGTGTGTGATCCTTCATGCTCTCCCCTGATCCCTCACACATCCCTCTATGTTGTTCAGAGCAGACCAAGGCTGCAGTGTGAATATGACACCTCAGCAGAAAAGGAGGATCTCCTCTCTGTCCACTGACCTCTGCTCGTCCAAGGTAAAGCTCTCGGTTAGCTGCCAAGCCTTAGTGAGGGGGCTTGGGGCCCCTGCAGACCCTCTGCCTGACCACCAGGCAGAACCACAGGATATAACTTTACACATGACATATCGCAGAGGAAGCCGGCCAGATTTAAGTATGATATGCATGTCAGTGTTTTTCTTTTTTTCCCTTGGATTCTGTTCTAACTGATGAAAATCAATCTGTGGATGTTTTCCCATCAGGCTGTTCTGTTCTGCTGTTCCTGCTGTGTGGGCTTCCCCCTCCATCCCTCTGCTAAAAGAGTCCAGACTCTGTCTCTCCATTTTCTCTCTTGTTCTCTGGAACACAAAGCTCTGAGAGAGGGGGAGGTTTGTGTTCTACTTTGGTGGCTCACAGCCCCCCGAAATAACACATGTAATACAGATGAGTGAGGAGAGAGAGTAAGGGGTGGGTGGGATTATAATAATGTATACTCAAAGACCCCCCCAAAGCAACACGAGGCCACCTGGGCAAATGCCAACCCATGTTGAAACCTCCAGGGAAGAGAAAAGCAGCAAACGCAGAAATCACAAAAACTGCAGTTCCTCAAGTGGCCACTTGAGGCTGCCTGAAAAGTGAGGAAACCCCATCAGCCCCTGTATAAATATTTGTAACTCAACAGAAGAAACAAACATGTTTTTATAGAGAAAATGTCCATAATGAGCTTCAGTTGGAGCCCTATAAGTTTAACAGCTATGCTGTTATCACTTAAAACAACAACAATAATAATTAATATTTAAAATAATACGGTCTTCCAAACACTGGAAACAATTCGTTGTCCATTTATAATGCTTTTACACACTGTTGTCCTTTGCAGTTTCCTAATTTTGGTTGGCTGATCATACAGCTGATGGCAGAGAATAAAAACTGTCAAAATTACAGGTGAGCAGCACAAAATTGTTAATGTTAATAGTGTAAATTCCTTGGCCTTGTTCATAGTCTCACTTTACTTATTTTATTTATTTACCTTCATAAGGAAGTCGATATGTCTTAAAGATTCTGCATGTTGCATCCTGCTTAACTTACTTTTTCATTACTTAATTTTTATGCTCTTATCTACTTTAATGTCTTAATTTGATGTTCCTACTGCTGTACTGTGTATACGAGCAACTGAAACAACTGAAATTCCCCTTGGGGCTTAATAAAGTATTTCTGATTCTGATTCTGAGAACATGAATATAAAACCGAAACAGAGCACAAGCTGCTTCCTCCTGTGAGAAATCATGAGGTGATTCCAAAGCAGCGACAAACATGTAACTGTCATGGCAACTGTGTCATCAAACCATTACAAAATTGTGTGTGTGTGTGTGTGTGTGGGTGGGTGTGTGTGTGTGTGTGTGTGTGGGTGTGCAGGGATGATGAATTTATGAAGGTCAGAAGTTAGCATTATGCTGGTTTCCTTATTTAAATGCCCATGGGATTTTTCAATGCGTTCTTCAGATAATTGCTGGTAATAAGGTCTGCCTGTTTTGCTGATTAGGAAAATCTTCATGAAGAAACCAAGCTTTCATTTCATTGGGCTTTTCTAGGCCATTTTGTTTAATGTTGTTTTCTTGTGTTTATCACAGACCTCATTTCAGACATACATCTAAAAAACTGTTCTAACACGTCATAGACATATAAATATATATTCATGTGTGTGTGTGTTTATATACATACATACATACATATATATATATATATAGACATACATACATACATATATATATATATATATATATATATATATATATATATATATATACATATAACATTCATCCAGAGAAGTATCCATCCAGGCAGAGACAAAGGAACTAAAAATAAGAATTTATGATAGTGACAAACCAATGGACGCCGAGATAATATGTCTTGAGATGATTCGGTTTTAACAACTTGGCAATTGAGGCCCTTTTTTAAAGTTGTTTCCCGTTTTGGGGCATTTTAGACATTTTTTCAGAACAGCAAGGGATTAATAAGGATATAAAGCTGTTTTTCCATTCCTTAACTAATTCTTCATTCACTTTTATGTCAAAAAAACATTCCCATAAACATCCTTGATTAAGATATAATATAAAAAACTTAATAATAATAAGCACACAAAAAATGTCCTTTACATGTGCTTTTTATCAATTGGGAGCATCTGTTATTTCTTTTTAATAATGCAAGCGAAACAAATAACTTTAATCTCCAAACAACTGAAATTATTTAAGATTTTAGACAACCAATTCTTTTTTATTCCCTCTATGTTATATTTGAACACATCACTTAATCAATCAATATATCTATCAATCTTTGTACAGCTCCAGTTCATAACAAGTGCTATCTCGAGACAAACTCTTCATTTATAGATACCCATATACACACATACATATAAATAAATATATTTGTATATACACATACATACATCCAGAGGTGTTTCCATCCAGGCAGAGACAAAGGGAACAAAAATAAGAACTTATGATAGAGACAAACCCATGAATGCCCAGATCATAAATCTGTGCTCATCACGTTTGTCTCTGCTAAATATAGATTTATTAAAGTTAAGCCCCTTGAGATGTGGCATCTCATCATGATGACAGTTCACTTATTCGTGTGGTTGTTTTTTTCCAAGCTGTCATTGAACACATCATAATGTAATGATCAAAAATCTGTTCACTAAGGCCCATTAAGGCTTGTTTAGTTTGTTTCTAGTGGTCCATCTTGTAAGCATTAAAATGTTAAAAAAGTAAGTCACCCAGAAATACAGAAAAAGGTAAAAATTTAGGATCTGAAAGTACATGTACAAGCTTCATTTATTTATAACAAATGATTAGTTCTTTTAAAATGAATCTCCACATTTCAATGTAAAAGTTTGCCATACTTTTCCTTCAAATAAAGTTATACTCAACTTCTTTAGTCATCATTTTGTTGCATACATTCTGTGGGATACATGAGCAAAAGAAAACAGCAGAGAGAGTATCTCAGCCCTTGTGTTAAAGATTTTATTGACAACCTACTCATTTAGCACAGCATTCATTGTGTTTGAAATGTCATGAAATTAGCATCAGTCTGTGCACAAGGCTCTATATTTACAGTATAATGTGTGGGGTACAATATAATGACAGCCAACTGTGTAGTCTTTGGTTATGCTATGCGTTAATTAGTCCCACTTTTGATGGGAGGCCTCTCAGCTGTAATTAGCGGTTGGAAGCGGGGTAGAGACATTGTTATTTGGGAGTGACGTTGGCGCAGTAGGAGTTACATCTGCGGCCATAAAACACTCCAAACAAAAGTGGCTCAGAGTGACTTTTTCCCACATATTTCTTAAATGGAACACCAGGTTTCTGCCCCTCCACATACATCGCAGCACCTGTGACAGGGGGAGCGACCGGGGACCACTTTGAGGGTGTAATTGAAAACCGAGTGCTCTTTCTGCGGTGGAGGCTCACAGGGCACAGAGGGAAACTTAACTCCAGTTATTGTTCGCTATATAACCATAATCAAGGGAACACCCTTTCTCACTATAAAGTCTAAAATAGTGGTATGAAGTGAGAGTCCTCTGCTGATAAAATACATTACGTGCAGTATAGAGTGTTTTTGTGGAGCTTGTGGTGAATGTGGAAAGAAATACAGAATGGAAATGTCGTGTATTGAAGCGGCTCCGTGGGGCGGCTCACGCTCCGGCTGCAGTCAGAGGGGCATTTTTCATTACAGACGCTGTTTCGGCCTCATTGTTCTGCTGCGTATCTACACTTGACATTAAACCCTGGCCGTGAGGCAGGGAGGACCTTCTTTTCTCTCAAAGTCTGAGCCCAACACTCTCATCCGGACACACCCCTTAACGTGTAAACATTAGCAGATTCCAGGCTGATAGTCAGACAGTCCTTCATGGGAAGGCCGTCCTTTAGCAGGTCATTCATCCTGTTCGGTCAAAGGTCAAACAAGCCTTTGGAGGCCGCTTGTAAGGTCATGTTACTTTAGAGAGCAGTCTGTGGGCTGGTCCAAAGAGAAAAGATAATTCATTTAATCATTGTTGTCCAAATACACAGCTCCAGATGAGGATTTGTACGTTTTTGGGAGGTTGGCTTCAAGATGGCGGCGCACTGGTGCAGCGGTTGACTCTGTTCATTTACCGTCTTATTTGTCCTGTCTTGTTTTTGAATTGTGTTGTTTTTAAGTTTAAATTATAAGGAAAAACACTGACTCTTTGTCACACTAATTTTATTGTATTCCGACACAATGACAATGAAGAGATTCTGATTTTAAATGCTTTTCCTGACCACTTACACCAACAATTTTATCGCAACCAATGAAGTTTTCTACCCTCATAATGATGATTGCATCTTTATTTCGAGCACAAACACAAATGCATACATCAACAAAAGCAAAGAAAAAAGCAAACACCCACAACAAAATCCTCAAAGATGCCCAATGAAACAAAAAACAAGCATGCTCGAAAAGGAGTAGGAAGAAGTTAAAAACTTATTCAATCCTACCCCTTTAGTCTCATTCATCAATTCCTCTATTATTACATTGAAATATATGAACTAACAGTTATTATAAACAACAATTTAATATTATATTATATAACTTAACCATAATACCACAATATTCTACAGCAACATATTACTGCACTTTGCATTTTATACATAGGCACTATAAATATTTCAAACACACTTATTAGATTATTGCAAATATCATAGTACTATATAATCTGTCTTTCTACAGTGTATTCTCATTCCCCGCAGCAAAGAGTGTTGACACTTCAGTTCACTCTTTTTGCATGGTGTTCTTAGAAATCGTGTCTCCATGCAGAAACCAGTGATTACATTTTAAAGTATATAAGTCAAGGTCATGGAGCCTCATGATCTCCCTGTCCTTGTAAATAGGGATATCTCTCTGCAATGCCTTAGGCCAGTGGTCCCCAACTACCAAGCTGTAGATAGGTGCTAGGCTGCAGAGAAACCAAAATAGTAAATTCAGTTTAATTTACCCATTTGTTAAATAACAGATAACATTGATCGAAGGGTGTTTTGTTTTAAAAAGCTGACTGGATCTTCATGTATCCGCCAGTGTAGCTTGGCTGTGTGAACTATACACACAGGCCCTCTGATTCTGTCGATGCTTTGGTGGATAAAAAAGGACAACCTGAAGTGAACTTATGGTTAAACCTTGTGCTCACTCTTTCACCTGTGCTCTGAAGTGAAGTGTGTAACTAGAGAACAGCCAAGGTACAAGTGAACGCTCAAATTCCTGATGTGTAAGGATTCAATTGAAAGACAAGAGCTGAAAAAAATACCAATTAATAATCAATAGAAACATCAAATCAGCTCAGAATGGTGACCACACAGTCAGCACTGTGTAATTGCCCATTTTTACAGCATTTTCTCTCTGAGATGTAATGTTGTGTCAACTGGTGACTTTCATTTGACTGTGTTCCTAAATGTCATTGTTAATCAGCTGATATAAACAGAGTTAAGCTCTCAAGAATGTCTCTTTATTTGGGTTAAGAAACAAGCCAAAGGCTCCCTCTGATCCAGGTATGCTGAGTTATTCTATACACAAATATGTGTGATTGTTTGTCATTGTTTTCCAGTTTACCAGTTTACCATTGCCCATTCATAAAGACATACATCCATACTCCATCCATCTATTAATACATCCATCCATACTACCATCCCCCCAACAATCCAGTCCTCATCCGTCAAACCAAACACCAATATTCCATTCGTCCACCCATCCATTTAAAAAGGCATTCATCATCCAACGGTCCAATGAACCATCCATCCAATCATTAATTCTTTCATCCATCCAGTCAACCGACCAATTAATCAACCATGTATCCATTAAGTGTGTCATCCTTCTATCATCCATCCATCTTAACATGCAACCATCCATCCAATTGATCATTCCATTGACCATGTATCCATAGATCTATCCATGCATACATCCATCTATCATCTGTCCATCCATCTATCCAATAAACCATCCACACTGGCTCAGATAAGTACCATATCTCCACCAAAGATTCAACAAATTCAGTTCCAACTGATGAATTTACATTATTAGCCAGGAAAGTTCCTCATGTCAAAATCTTGTAGCTGTTAGTCATTAGCGTTGTACCGTATGTGGGTCATCATTCTGTCATGACAGATGTTTGCTGATTTAAACAGTAAAATGCACGTATAACAGCTGAAAGTTGCCACTCTTGAGTTTTAAAAGCTGTCTTAAAATGTGAGAAACACACACACACACACATAGACCCTTGTATTTCCTGGGATGGAGCTATTAGGAGTGAATTTACTGACATGAAGAACTTAAGAGGAACATAAGGATTTGGACTCTCTCAAGGGCATTTAAAGAGAGTGGAAATAAGTTCCTCAGCCATAATCATAATTCTTCATATGTGCAGGGGCTTGTTTTAAACAAACAGACAGAATTTTTCCATGTAGTATGATTTTTATAGACTTAAAGCACGGCCACTCACATCTGAAGAAAAATCCATTAAGGTGGTTGTTTTAATAGTAAAGGATTTTTTCCATTCTTTCACGCCCATATGTTCTACCAAACCGACCTGACATGTTCATCTAAGACATGCTCTGCAGTGCACCGTGCACGGCTCCAAGCAGAGTTTCAGGTCTCACAGCTAAATTTAGTTCAACCACTGCATCACAAGGACGGTTATTTGTATGCATTACATAATGTGATCTTCATTTGACAATGCTATGAGGTATAACTGCAGATGTGTAATTGTTTTGAAGTAAGTTGATCTTGGTTGATTATCGTTTCGGTCTCAGCTTATGTAAGATTAAAGTTGACTCTGTATATAGGGCTTCATTGTTCACACCTTGCTAACATTGACATTGTTGATACTGATGTTAATATTAGACCCATGGTTGTATTGATTATTCATCCATAGTAACTATCTATTCTAACTATCTTTACAAGCACATAGACATGAGGTCCCTCTTGAAAATGAGATGCCACATCTCAAGGGGCTTTCCTTCAATAAATTCATATTCATCAAAGACAAATATGGCACTATACAAATAAAGATTGATTGATTGATTGATTGAGCACATGTAAGCTTTTCCAATGTTTCTGATCATGACAATAACATTAGCCCAGTCAAAACTGTTTTTTTTCCTATCTAGACTAAATGCTTGTGTAGGTTCTCATTTATCCAGGTTTTAGTTATCCAAGCAACTGGGTTTAAGTTCTTCAAGAATTCTAGGTCACTTTCACTGCTAACACGTTTGGTTAAGACGAAACAAAATCCAGTTCATATTTTCGAAAATTTGACTGATTTAGGTTGGTATGAAAGCTCACATGAAATCTGGAGCAGACCAAAGAACTGAAGGCTGGTCTGCCTGAAAACAGGGGGTCTCGCTTCACATCCAAGCAAATTATAGTTCAGTTCGGGTGTGAAAGCCATCCAAACTAAACAAGGACCAAACAAGGCAAGTGAACCAAGAAGCAGAGATGTGGCTTGAATTTGGCCAAATAAAACAACAGTAAACCAGCCTAATTGCAGTTTTATTCTATGGCACAGAATACTTCTGAACTGCTTGAAGCTAAACAATGTTATTGCTGGAAGTTGGTTGTGAATTTCTGGCTTATAGCCCAACCAAAGGTCAAATGGCAAAAACAGAGATTGCAGTGACAGCCCCAGCAAGCTGCGGGTGGCTATACTACACAGCATTTGACAGGCATTTGACAGGCTAAGGCGTTGGTTGGCCTGACAAAGAGGAGACCAAAAGAAAACCAAATCAGGTGAAAAATACAACAATGAACCGCCAAGTTTTATGTGTGAAAGCAACTTTATAGCCTCCTTAACAAGAGGCTTCTTTAGGTCTTAAAGCTGACAATAGGAGAGCTAGAAATAAAAGATCTAATCTTAGTTTTAATAATCTGATCTGGATGGTCACCCAAGAGCTGTTCACAAGGCCTCATCCATTCCAGAGATCAGAATATCCAAGTTGCAAATTAGAAACGTCACTGGGGTTGAAATTCCTGCTTGGGAGATTGGACGATCTACAGCCATCACAAGTTGGGATTTATGCTGCAATTCTTTTATATCCGAACCGAGAAGAGGGAAGTGGGAATGACGTCATATCCGAGTTATTCCAGTTACAAAGTCAGAAAATCTGCCGATCTACCAGGCTATTGTTACCTGTTGTTAGCACGCCCTGACAGGAAGAATGAAAATAACACTATAGCAGCATTTCCATATGCATGTACGTCAAACAATACTATCAATACGGCTGATTTCCTGTGACAAACACTAGTCAGAAGTGCTGATAAACAGAATATTACAGGTGCTTAATAACTGTTTACACCTGGAGCAGCCATCTTTGATTTTCAACTCAGGGGTGGTGAGGATCCCCCAACTTCCCAGTAGGAAATTCCGACCTTAGGGGGTGTTCCAGTTGAAATTTCCCACTCGGAACTCGGACATCCTAGCTTCCCAGTACAACTAGAACGCAGCATAAACGTGGATCCCAGCTTTGGTCCTTGTTGGAAGTGTTGCTTGGATTAATAATAGAAAGAATTTTGCTAAAACTTTTCATTTTCTACCTATAAAGCAACGTCAGCCACCAGTGTGTTAACAGGTTGGTACAGCTTTGGGAGCGGGGCACTTTGAGTAGTTTGATGACAAGAAGAGTATAATACAAGCTAAAGTCCATTAACCCTTCACCAGGAAGTCAACACTATATCTTGAACAGGAGGGGACATTAGTTCTGCATCATTTTCTCCGCAACAATTGCAGGGTCTGTAAAATCTGCTATCTGCAACCTACAATTGATGCTGAAGTAAAAAAAACACTGAATCAAAGTAAAACTTTTGGCAAAGCACAGCCTAATAATCTGTTTTCCAAACCAAACACAGAAGCAGTATGTTTCAACTTGGTAGTGCAACAAACAGACTGTTTTTCAATGAGCGTAACATCCTTTGGTGCATAAAAGGCCATTTAAGCACTCATTCGAACCATCTCCCACATTTAACACAAGTTTATCCAAGAATATTAAACAGTCACCCATCACCTCGTCTACAAACCAGCCTGCAATCATCGCGCCAAGTCACATCAACGACTACAATGTTTGTTTTCTGACTGCTCGGGAGATTTCACTGCGTGTTACTGTAACTAATGGCAGAGGACTTGTCCCTAACCCCGTCCAGATGGGAAGTCTGAACATTGGTTTGGAAAAGTTAAAAATAGCCCTCAAAGTAACACTTCATCTATCATTCTCAGCCCTGTGGCGACCAGCTGAAAGAGTACAAATCACGTCACTTTTCCTCAACACTGAAGGAGACGCAGGACGGGCTCTGACATTTACAGAGATGTTTGCTTTTTTACAGAGCTGAAAACGGTTCGTATAACTCAGACCATCCCTCGTTTTTGTTGAATGTCACATCTGAGCATGTGGAAGGCTTTTTTTCAGCTCATAGGCTCATTCATTATATCCAGGGATTATTTTCTTTCCTATTAACACTAACAGTTTGAACGGGGATGTGCGGCAGCCAAGCAGATTGTATTAAGTGACTGTTAAATGTGCGAAGCCATATGTACACGAAGACAATCTCAGCCAAAAACAGCAACCATTTGTGGGGTTGTGGCTGTTTGTTACATGACAAAGGCATTTAGGGCATCTGAAAATATAGTATTTCAGTGGATTGCAGAGCTGAAACTTCAGAAATAACACTCTATCTATCTTTGTGTAGACTGGCAACTTAACACTCAATCTTGAAATGGAGACTTACACTTACCAGGCATAGCAAGTACACATTTTTAACTGCTTATTAATGTTAAAAGCTAATCAGCCCATCACATGATAGCAACTCTATGAATTTGGGTATACGGGCATTTTCAAAAATACCTGCTGAAGTTCAAACTGAGCATCAGAATGGAGAAGAAAGATGATTTAAGTGACTTTGTAGGTTGTTTGATCTGACTATTGTATGCTTGCAGTGTTAATTTTGTTGACTAATTATTTTTGTCATTGTTTTCGTCAACAACCTTTTTTCCCCTGACAGTACTGTCTAGACAGTAACTAATAAAAACAAGTGCACATGGACAAAAACTAAAACTAAATTAACTGTTTCACAGAGACTTAATCCAATCAGACCTAATTCGGTTATGTAGAAAGCAGGGACAAGTTAGGAATATATCCAGTCACAGCTACTTTGGTTGTGTGGAAAGGTTGGATGAGTTAAGAGGGACATCCAATCACAGCTGCCTTAGCTTGGTGGTGGTGGGATAAGTTGTGGAGCGATCCAATCAGAGCTCCTCTCTTTATGAATTGATATATTCATATAGAGCAGGTTCACTGTTTGTTGTCAGTTCTGGTATTGTAACTGAGATGCTCTGCCAGGTAGCCTAAATAAAGGTGACTGCATTTCACACAAAAGTTCAATTTGTTTCTGTTCATTTATACATTCAGACTTTACTAGCATTTAACAAAGGGTTATTAGATGTTTCATTTTATCCAAGTGCAAAACATGACTTCAGAAATTCAAGGAAACATAAAAAAAAACATAAAAAACGTCATCGACTAAAATGTCGTGGAATTTCATCAAGATATTTTAGGCAAAACATGATAACTAAAATTAAAACTTAATTAAAAAGTGATGTCAAAATTAACACTGGTATCTTCTGGAATTTGCTGTGGGCCGGTTCAAAATGGACCACGGGCTACAGTTGGCCCTCAGTCTTAGCTTGGACACCCCTTGCTTCCTCCAAAGACTGTTAAAGAACTGGACCAAGTCTAAGTGGACTGATGCTGTCTTTGAGGCCAGTTGTGTGTTAAAACTTTGTCGTCCAATTGTGGATCTTACTCGAGAACAAAAATGAAACAGTAGTCTGTGCACAATGGATCACTTTTCTGCTAATGTGGCCCAAAATGAAACTGAACCAGGCCAGTTTTAGTCCTAAACTTTGCCACTAAGATGATTAAAGCAGAAGTTCATGTCAGAGGAGTTTCACAAAAGCTCTGTTTGAGCTCAGGTAAAAAAGCCCCAGGCCAAAAAGTGAGCTATGTTCAACAGCGTGCATGTCGTGACATATAATGGGTACGTTTCTGGTAGGTTGTACATGCAAAGCGGCTGTTGCAGGTGTGTGTGTGTTCCACATGTGGGTGTGTTATCTTAAAAGACAGAGAGAGAAGGGAAGAAGAGAAATAGGAAGTGAGAGAGGAAAAGCGAGAGTCGGATGGAGCTCCACACGGTTCGCCACAGATGGTTATTGTTTAGAATTCCAGGGTCGTGATCTCATGCTGCGCTCTGCCTCTATCTCACAGACCCTGTAGGCTATGAATTAATCAAACGAAACACAGGCCTTGATATTGTAAGTGCTCCGCTATCAGATTACCGACTACAGCCCCTGTCAACAGAAATGGGATTACTGCAGCGATAGGCAGAGACACTTTGATTAAAGTTGTAGCCAGCAGCTCTTTGAGGAGAAGGCCAGCAGAGCTTCAGTCCACATTTGGGTCTCACCAGCTCTGCTTTCATTCAAACACAGGCTGGTTTGAGTGTTAGTTCTTACTCATGACAGGGTCTCAAATGCTGCACCGGCTGAGATAGTTTCAGAGCAGGAAGATGTTTTACACCTCGCCCTAAGTCAGAGTAAAGTCTGCTGTAAAATGTGGTTGTCATGTTGATGGTTTTAAAAGGTGTGATAACTCAAAAAGGAACGCAGGGTTTTGGTGGCAGCTTGATGTCGACGTTGTTTCTGTGATGGATTAAATCCAACAGAAATGTATGATAAGCAGGGTGACCATACATCCTCTTTTGCCCGGACATGTCCACCTTTTTGGTTGTAAAATTATGTCCAGGGGGATTTCATCAAATTTTCTAAAATGGTTTTGCTCAGCTTGTTCGACAGACAAAGCTGTTGCCAGTGACAGAAAAAGACATGCATTATTCAAACTACCGTAATTCCTCGAGTATCCACGCTATCCAAATAATTCTAATGGATTCTGAAAGCTGAGAAGTGGAGCTTTACAGTGATATACGGTACATTACGGTAAAGGCTGGATTGACTGAGGGGGAGGGACGGGAAGTGAGCTGACTGAGCCGGAGAGCAGAGAGAGGATTCAGAGACAAACATGTGAGTCATTTATCAGTGGTTTATCGGTATTTTCTGTGTAAATAATGTGAAAATACTGTAAACAATGGCATTAGTATCATTCTGGAGTGTTTTCTTGCCGTTGTTTTGCCATATTTTTGCCTTGAATATCTTTTCTGTCATTGTCTTTTTCATCACAGTTAGTGTTTATGGATTTCATAAATAGTTTAATAATATAATATAAACAATTATAAATAATAAATAATATAAAATAGGTTGAATTTCTGTTTTGTCTTCTCAAAAGTGTTGTACATGTTAATTTAGAATCGTTTATATTTATATTTATAATAGTAAAGGGTTAATATTTATAATAAAGCGCTGCACTGGACCACTGGCATTATTCCAATGTACCTACCTGTCAAGATGTTTAGCGTCATGCCACAACACATGCTGCTGAGGGTCCTCTTTTTGGGTTTTCAGAATATGGTCACCCTATGATAAGTCAAATGGGACATGTGCAGCAATTCTGATATTCAACCAGAGGGAATAATGGATACAGCAGACATCTATCTAGGAGCTTTGTCAGCCTGGGTTCAAGAGTCCTCCCCCACTCTCTCTCCCTCTTTCACAAACATATTCACATTCTCTCTCTTCTATCCATTAAAAGCAGAAAATGCATAAAAAATACTTAGAAAAATAAACATTTCGGAGGGAGAGTTATTACAGAGTTGAACAGTTGACAGCTTTATTGCTTCACAGCAATCAAGCATTAACAATTCTGCAATGAGTGTTTCAATATATACTCCTCAAAAAAGTTTGGAAACGTTTTTTCTGTTGATTATGTCTCCCTTTTAATAACACCAATCGGTATTGTGTTTCATATCCTTGGAAAGCATGATTATTCACCTTTACAACTAGATACAACCAGTAAGAATCTTACATTTGTGGAATGAGCAACACAGCTAAACATAAAAAAAAGATATTACAATACTAATTGGCATTAAAATGGGAAATATAATCAACCAAAATAACTTTCCCAAACTTTTGTTGAGTATAATAAAAAAGTAAAATGAAGGAGAGCTCTCTTAAAATATCGTAATGAAACAGAAAATGTCCCTTAAAAAGGAACAAAGATCAGCTTTGTGATCCAAAGAGTTCAGTTTCTGTCTTTAGTCCAACTACCTGGTAGGGCTGTGTGAAACATGGATTTGATTGATTAATTCAAGCAACTGATTTAATATATCAAATTATAGGATTTAAATACACAAATAGTGTTTTTTTTTAACAAGTCTTTTTCCATTACCCATTTTGCTTTCCCTGGACACCTGTCACTGCCTGCTTCTGAACTACATGGTATACATTTGATAATAAATAAATAAATAAATAAAATTGCAGCATACACTTCAAATACTAAGAGTGAAAATCGGTTTCATATCAAGTCATTTTTTAATAAAAAATTAAGACAAGACTTGTTTTATGTAACTTCTGTGTCATTTGTATTTTGTTTTTGTTTATAAGTGAACAAAGAAAAAAGCATTTAAACTTGAAATTGAGTTTTCTGTGGAAAAATCTAGTTATATTTTTAGTCCATATTGCCAAGCATTCCTAACCAGGTGGTGTCAGTAGTGTGTTTGTGTTCTTACCTGGTACCTAATGAAACATCAGATGTCCTACGGCTGTCCACAGTCTCTCTGGGCTCGGGTCGCCATCACAGCATCATTCACATATTATTGACAATCAATGGGACCAAACCTACAGCAACAGTGCAAATGATGAGCCGTTATGTCCTTTCCATGATCATATTTCTGTGTCCTACATGAGCTCTCACCCATCTCTTTACTTAATATTCTGGACCTTATCATGTTTGACCTGTGAGTGACATACGTAAATGAAAAACAACAAAGACAGTCAAGCTGCAGGTCAGCCAACTCACATGTCAGTCTGAAGTGACGTCAAGAACTGCTAAAGAAAATTACAGAACAAAATCAAGAGTATTACAATGTCGAAAATATGTCACCTGGCAATCTAAACATGTAATGTGCACTTATTTATGTGTCTGAGCTTATATTTTTACTTATCAGTATTTTCATCATTATTATTTTCATTTATTTATCCATTGTTATTATTATTACTGTTAACATATTCATATTTCCTTCCCTTTTCACCTTTTATCATTGCTGTTACTTTTTATTAATATAATTATTATTATTATTTATTTACTTGATTTATTTACTTGATTTATTTATTTATCTATTTATTTCTTCTTCTTCTTATTATTATTATTTTATATATTTTTATTTCTTATATACAATTTTTTTTATATCTGTAACATTGTCTGGCTGTTAATTTAGAGTTGCGGAGTTGAGTATTACTTTGAAAACTACATTGGGTTGACACTTCGGTTTTCCTGTGTTCTGATCATCTGGGTTAAACTGATTCTTTAACACTCCATTATCAAAAGCACTTGTCACTTTTGGGTTTCAGGGGGCAGGAGCTTATCCCTGCTGACTTTGGGCAAGAGTCAGGGTACACCCTGAACCAGACACCAGCCAATCACAGGGCCACATAGGGAGATGGAGAACCATTTACGAACTTTTGCACATATATTTGTGTTTCATTGCTATCTACTAACCCCTAAAAATATCCATTTAAACATGGAAGCAGAAAACTGTTGTTATTCCAGGATACCCACCAGAAAGAAATGGGCAGGATATGAGGGGTGTGATATTTTGATCCAAAGAAAGGTACAGGTGTTTGATTTGGATGAGGGGAATGTGGTAAAAGTAGGTGAAGCCACAGGAATTGTTTTCTAGAAATCATTTTCCAGGACTTTTCAAGGACGTTTTCAGCAGCAACCCTGATACTGATTTTTTTTATCTTTATTTTATCTGCTTTTTTTTTTATAAATATACTTTGTTTAGTTACTGTTTAAGTAGCCTACATTTTATTTTGCCATTTTTTATTATTTCTTTTTTGTAACCATTGTTTTGAGTTTTTATATTCTATTCCTTAACTTGCATTATTTTATCTACTCATATTTTATGGCTCAGTGTGCATTAGTTATCAAGGAACCTTTTACTTAATTTCCTTTGTTTGATTTTTGTTCACTAACAAGGTAGAAGGAAGATCAACAATTTTCCAGGACAATCCAAGCTTTTCCAGGACATTTTACTTTTTTCATCATTTTCCATGTGTTTTTTTATGACTGGAAAATTGGTCAATCATTTTCCAGGTTTTCCAGGATGCTTGGGAACCCTGACTGGTTTTTCATTCATCGAAGGACACCTGTTGGTATCTCATCTTCAGACTGTCTGATAGAGGCTCACTTCCTTTCTCTTTCTACTCTGTTTACGTTTTACTAAAAGAGGGGGGCATCCTGTCAGTGCACATCCTCTGTCTCCTCAGCCAATCACAGTGCAGATGTCAGGAGGAGAAGCCTCTGATAGATAACGTCCTAAAAAAAGCCTCATTGTGTGCACAAGGCGACCAGCAGAAGATCCTTTCATGGGATGAAGTGTCCCGCCTGTCACCCACTGCCCCACACCTCCCATTATCTCCGTCTCCTCCTCTTCGTGTGTGATCCCGGCGGAGCGAGGCGGGACTGAAGCGTTCAGCGGCTGTCGGTCAGTGAGAGCGAGGCCGCAGAAGAGGAGCTGACTTGGCTGACGGAGAGCAAACGAGCCACAGAGGCCCCATTACTTTCCCCTGCTTGTCAGGAAGGAGTTAACCCCAGGAGGGGAGGCCAAACATTAGGCTCAGTGGTAACTGAGTGTGTAATTAATGCCGCAATGTGTCCAGTCCCCAGGACCTTCTCAACCTCCAGACCCTTTCTCAGAGTCTGGAGGAGAGGGAGAGGTCAGCCGGAGGAGAGGGGGGCATCCGGGCCCCCTTATGCCACTACATCTGTCCAGAGAGGGGATAGAGTCTCCGCCGGGCCCCAGGCGAATGACCCTTGACAGCCATGAAGTTATGGGAGACAACAGATTGGTCTCCGATGACGGATGGGAGGAAGGAGAGAACATTTCAAGTCCCGTGATTTACACCGACTGAGTGCTCGGTGGATCCGTTTGATCTGATTTTTCTGTCTTTCGTGAATGATAATCGCAGACTGAAAAAAGCTGACTGTGCAACATTTTAGGAAAAAGAAAACAAAAACCAAAGTGGACAAAAAGTTTACCGAAAGACTTTTATGTCAATGCACACTCTATGTAGGGGCTCTTATATGGTTTATTTCCAGGACCTGATAGATAGATAGATAGATAGATAGATAGATAGATGGATAACTAGATAGATAGATAACTAGATAGATAGATAGATAGAAAACTAGATGGATAGATAGATAGATAGATAGATAGATAACTAGATGGATAGATAGATAGATAGATAGATAGATAGATAGATAGATAGATAGATAGATAGATAGATAGATAGATAGATAGATAGATAGATAACTAGATAGATAGATAGATAACTAGATAGACAGATAGGCAGATAGATAGATAGATAGATAGATAGATAGATAGATAGATAGATAGATAGATAGATAGATAGATAGACAGATAACTAGATAGATACATAGATAGATAGATAGATAGATAGATAGATAGATAGATGGATAGATAGATAGATAACTAGATAGATAGATATACTTTCTCAACAAAACAGTGGAAGGGAAAGTGATCTGACTCGATGTGATTCCTTTACTTTGTAAGAAAAATTTTGGACATTAAATTGAACAAAATTCGATTATGTTGTTATTAAGAAAAAAAACAGCAATTTCAGTGATTTTTATAGTTATGAGAATAGAACATGGTTGTCTGCTGACTTATCCTAACTTTCATCCAAAGGAGGGGAACTTACCCAGCAACTGAAAACATGTGACTCCCCTTTAAAAAAAACATATTTTGCTTTAAATTAAGTTCAAGTATTCTATGACTGCTAGCGCAAGTGCATGTTCTCAATCACTGATGTAAAGAAAAGAGTTTTCTGAGTACCCTGATCCACCTCAGTTCCTATTCTGTCTGAAATGCTCTGTTGAACCTTTCACTCTAAAGTCCCCTTCCCCATGTGGACCCAGCTGGCTCTGATTGGCTGACCTGTCTATTCAGGGGTAATTGGTCAGCTCAGCGGTGTTCAGTGCCATGTTGTCAATGACTCTGCCTTCAATCAACAGTCTATGCTCTGGGTTTGCTACCCTTGACCTGACCTGCAGACAAAACAATGAAGTCACACTGGGTTACAAGGTGTTTCAGGCAGCTACTGGTGCTGTGAACAGGGGGGAAAGTTCTCATGTTGGGATTTTTTTTTCTTGTGTATAGAAAATAAAACTACAAGGTATTTAAAACTAAAAAGCACATTGTGGGCTCTTGAAGTTTGCAGTATTACACAGTCCAGAAGAATAATTGTGCTTAATTGAATATATTTATCAGGATACATATTCATGCTTTTATAAACTTCTCATGAAATCTAGAGATGACCTTAATTCTTTTTGGATTCATGCTGCAAAGAAAATTATATCTTAAAGCAAACTGAGACTAAACTTGCTCCAAAACTTCTGTAGTCTGTTGAACTTGCACAATTTTAACTTTCTTGATTGATCCTTTTTTCTGACATATTAAACAAACAGTCTGTGTTGGATTGTTTCACATTTATGTAATATTGAAAGGAAGGAAATTTAATAGCTTGACCTCAGTATAACTGATCCAATAAAATCACTTTGATTTCAGATTCCCTCTGGTTCATCATTCATGCCAGTGTTTAACGAGCTCTGTTTCAGAGAGCTATTTAGAGAACAGGCATTGTGTCCGGCTACAGACTGAATGATGAATATGAAAGTTTCAGCACGACTGCTCAGAGTAACAAATGACTCTGGCTGTGTCATTGAGAATATTAATATTAGAGTAACATTAATATCAGAGACGTCACTGAAACATCTACAGGATAAATATTTTGCTTGCTGCTCTGAAACTGTGCTGCAGCAGTGTACCGATATGACTGTAATAGACACTGTGAGGTGTGCCTGAGTTTGCTGATTTAATGAGGTAGTTACTACAGGTTAGGACAAGTCACATGTGAAAAGAAGTATCAAACCAGCTTACATCTGTCACGCTGAAATGATATATAAGTTTTACACCTAGTGTGGGTGTTAATAGATGGAGGCTATTGCAGTCAAATGGGTGTTAAAACCTCACGCTAAATAAAGTCTGGATACAGGAACCTTGTTTTGAATGAACACAAAATCACGCATGGAAGCAGACGCTGACCAATGTTGAGAAATCACCAAAATTTCAATAAAGGAACATCCCTGGGGTCAATTTTGCTGTTTTCAACCTTGCAGTGCAGCTGGATCTGCTTGATTTAATGTCTGTGAGGAGACAGATCCATCTTGCAAAGCTGTAATCTACAACGATTGTGTTATTATTGTTGACTTATTATTTTCATCATAGTTTTGTCAACAACCCTTTTTTCCCCTGATGATAACTAGACAGTAACTAATAAAAATAAGTGCACATGGACAAAAACTCAAACTAAATTAACTGACATTTTCATCAACAAATAAAAACTAGACTAAAATGTTTGACAGAGACTTAATCCAATCAGACCTAATTTGGTCATGTAGAAAGTAGAGACAAGTAAGGAATATATCCAATCACAGCTGCCTTAGCTTGGTGGTGGTGGGATAAGTTGCGGAGCGATCCAATCAGAGCTCCTCTCTTTATGAACTGATATATTCATGCAGAGCAGGTTCACTATTTGTTGTCAGTTCTGGTATTGTAACTGAGATGATCTGCCAGGTAGCCTTAATAAAGGTGACTGCATTTCACACAAAAGTTCAATTTGTTAATGTTCATTTATACATTCAGACTTTACTAGCATTCAATAAAGGGTAATTAGATGTTTTATTTCATCCAAGTGTAAAACATGACTTCAGAAATTCAAGGAAACATAAAAAATGTCTTACCCTTTACACTTTATTTTAATCAACTAAATTTACAGTGGATTTCGTTGACTAAAATGTTGTGAAATTTCATCAACTAAAACTAGACTAAAATTAAAACAATTTAGATGACTAAATTTTGAGTAAAACTAATAAATATTTTAGTCAAAGACTATACCTAAAACTAAATTGAAAAGTGCTGTCAAAATTAACACTGCTTTAAAGCAGGAAGAGGTGGGAGCTACAGAGATTAGCATAGATGCTAACAGCGTCAGTGGCAGTTTTATAAGATCTGGACCGCATTTCTTTATTAAATGAAAAACAATTAACAACACCGAGGGCATTTGTGGATAGAAAAGATATTTTTGCTCCACTTCCAACATGTTTTGGTGAGAGCTTCTTTTATAAGGTGGTTTATGTTTGCATTTTACACCACAGCAGCAGCACTCACCTGCTTTTCTATCTAATTGGCTTGAAATGAATGTGAATGACGAAATAATAGTCCAATCACCTGCCGGATTTGCTTATGCATAACTGAAAACTACTAAAACCATGACACCTTTCAGCAAGCACAGCCCTGCTTTCTTCCCATTGACTCCTATCACCTAATTTTTGATGCTCACTGGCTTGAAACTCTAGTCTCGGTGGGCATTTGTGGAAAGTTTGACGAAAGTCCCATCAAGTGTTCACAAGAAAGCTTTCAGTCCTGGCTACAACAGATGGGATGGCATAAAGAAACAGCAGATGGGTGTTTAGTGAATCAAGTTCTGGGCTCATCCATCTTATTTATGAATGCCTTTTTAGCTAATCCTTTTATGGCCCATGTTATGTTTGGCTGTATGTTGACAGTCCTAAAATTCTAACTCTCTCATTTTTTGGACATATTTGATTTACAGGCAAAGCAAGCAATACCAGAGTGAGCTCTGGGCCCCAGAGGCTGCCAGATCTTTTTATAGCTGCATAAATAAATATGCAGACATTCATAAAGCTACATTTAATCTGGGAAAAAATTTCAGTCTGCCATGTCATTCCATGTTTGTTTCGGATGCTTGTAACCGGTGATTAAGTGCATTTTTGGCCCAGACCGAGATCAGCCCGCCTGTAAACAATAGTCTGATTGGTTTCTTTGTCAGAGCTCGCCGTAAACAAATAACACGCTTTAGTGAAAGACTCGAGCCAGAAAGGAAACTGGCAACCACGGCCTCCAGTCTTGAAGTCGAACGGCCTCCTATGTAGCTCTCCACACCAGGAATCTTGATGACCAAAAGCCATCTAACTTTCCTGTCGGCGGTGGTGAGAGCCACTCCACCACATGTGAGCATTCCTGGGGCACCGCGGCCTCGCCACAAGCTCATATTTATCGTGTGTGGTTGAAACGCCGCAGAGGAGCCCACAGCCGACACATAGCTCTCAGAACACACACACACACACTCTCTCTCAGTCTGCCCGGCTCATCTCCTCTGTAATATAGACAGAATCAGCGATATTGTCAAAGTCAGCAGTACAAATCCTGTAAAACAAGCCTGCAGAGACGTCTGGCAGCAACAAAGTCACGATACGAGCCGCCTCCCATCAAGATCAGGGCCGTGACTCCCTTTGAGGATGACCTACCCGACTGGTGCAGGGGTAATTACTGCCCCTCTAAGTCTTTTGTTTTTTAATTAACCCAAAGTTAATGGAGTTTAATCGCTAACACTGAAGAAGTTCCCTGTCTTTACGTCCTGTGGAGTGTGTGTTAAAGGAGATGTAACGACTGTCAGAGAGGTTGCCTCTGACACACACAGGCCATTAGCAGCCAGTAAGAAGTGCGGGGAGTCCTTCCTCTGGGCCCTTTGATTGTGGACCGTCTTAGTAGTTTTAGTGTAGCCCGGCTATTATCATCCTCCGAGGTAACATGCTACGCCGCTTTTATGTCTTCCCTGAACTTTGGACCCAGCTGGATGTGTTTAGAACTGGTATAATGTAAGCGAGGTTCAAAAGATTTCACTACCTTGCATTTAGCTCTCCTGCTGACACTGTTGGGCCACTTTAATATGCTTCCACACGGAGTCTGGATCTCATCAGGGCCATATGAGGAAAGGGGAAAGGTGGGTGGGTTGACATGGGGGGTGGGGGCTGGCCTTACAGGGGGAATCGATGTGATAAAGTACTGATCCATTAGGCGCAGTGGTGGTGAAGCCTGACAGATAGCACTGGCTTGTGGGCTGATTAGCTCGAGAGAGCAGAGAGAGCAGGGAAACATTAGTGGCATTATGTTGTGCTAATGGTGATCAGGGTGACCATATTCTGAAAACCCAAACAGAGGACCCTCAGCAGGATAAGTTGCAGCATGACGCTCAATATCTTGACAGGTAGGTACATTGGAATAATGCCAGTGGTCCAGTGCAGTGCTTTATTATAAATATTAACCCTTTTACTACTATGAATATAAATGGCTGCCTGATCTTTTTTGTCAATAAATGAGTCAGAGAATCCCTTTTGAGTAAATTATTTGCATCTTATTTCAGGTAAAAATAAAACATTCTAGCACGTATTTGTCATTATTAAGTTAAAAATGCGTAAAACAGTGTGTAAACAAAAAAAAAGAAAAAAAGAGATTTTAATTTTCATCCGGTTTCTCTTTATAAATAATTCTAAATGAGCATGTACAACACTTTGGAGAAGACAAAACAGAAACTCAACCTATTATAAATTATTTATTTATATTATTGTTCAATATTATTTATATTATTTAACTATTTATGAAATCCATAAAACACAAACTATTACGAAACAGCAAGAAAACACTCCAGAATGATACTAATGCCAATATATACAATATTTTTTTACATTATTTACACAGAAAATACTGATAAATGACTCACGTTTGTCTCTGAATCCTCTTTTTGTTTGAGCGGACCCAACGTGTGAGAGTAAACAGCGTCTTATCTAATCTTCTTTTATCCTCCACTGGGTCACCACAGGGGTGCGTCCTCTCTCCTCTTTTATTTGTGTTGTATACTAATGAGTGCCAAACTCAATACCCAGGGCGGCATGTCCTCAAGTTTGCAGATGACTCTGTGATTGTGTCTCTTCTCAGGGATGATGACCCTGATCATGGCCCTGTAGTGTCTGAGTTCATTGACTGGTGTAACATGTCCTTTTTAAACGTGAACGTGTCCAAAACCAAGGAGATGATTGTAGATTTTAGGAAGAATCCTACAGTCTTCTCTCCCGTCGTCATTAATGACCAGTCTGTTGAGGTGGTCCAGCAATATAAATATCTCGGGACGGTGTTGGACCACAGGCTAACGTTCGAGTCTCAGGTGGATGCTATATGTAAAACATCTCATCAGAGGATGTATTTTTACTGTAAGCTTTGCAGTTTCAAAGTGGATAACACTTTCATGAAAATGTTTTATTGATGTTTTATCGAGTCTGTGCTGACCTTTTCTTTTATCAGCTGGTGTGGGCCACTCACCCTCAAAAACAGAAACAGGTTGCAGGGCATCACTAAAGTGTGTAGCAGAATTGCTGGCATCACACTTAATGACCTTAAGGCCCAGTTAGTCCTTGATGATCGTAGTCATCAGATACAGTGTTCCTAAATGCAAAACCAATAGGATGAGGAGTTCTTTGGTTCCGGCAGCCATTGTTCTGCTGAATAACTCTCTTTTTATTGTTGGTGCTATATTTGCTGCCTTTAGTGGATTATTTATTGTATTTATTGTTGGTTTGTTGTCTATGTGATACTGCTGGCTGCAGAACAAATTGCCCCTCGGGGATAATAAAGTTTACCTTGACCTTGAATCCTCTCTCCGCTCTCCGGCTCAGTCAGCTCACTTCCCGTCCCTTCCCCTCAGGCAATCCAGCCTTTACCGTAATGTACCGTATATGTAACTGGAAAGCTGCACTTCTCAGCTTTCAGAATCTGATCCAATTATTTGGATAGCGGGGATACTCGAGAGGTTACAGTAATTTGAATCATGCATGTCTTTTTATGTCACCTGCGACGGCTTCGTCTGTAGAACAAGCTGAGCAAAACCCTGACACTTTAGGGAATTTTATAGAACCCCTCCGGATATAATTTTACGACCAAAAGGGAGGACATGTCCGGGCAAAAGAGGACGTATGTTCACCCTAATGGTGATGCTTATTTAAAAAAGAGGCATGAACAGTGTAAAGTGCCCAGAAGGGAAGAACATCTGAGGAGAACGTCAGGGCAGCAATCAGAAGCAGTGATTCTCAACTGGTGGGTCGTGGACCCTTTTTCAGTGAGTCGTGAGCAATTGCCTGGGCAAAAAAAACGTTAAAAAAAAACTCCTGTGCGTTTATTTTGAAGGAGATTTTTATGCAGTAGAGTTCTGTCAATTCAAGCTCCTCAACAGCAGGTGCTGATAATATCCTGTAAGGCTAATTGACACACATTTAATAGAAAGGTGTTTGTTGTCTATGCAATAAGGTTCTCAGCTCAAGCTACATATTCTCAGGATTTTTGAAACAGCTTCTCAGTCGCTGGACTTTTTTATTTCATGTTTGTTCATGAAAGCTCTGAGTCTGTTAAAAAAAAAAAAAGGCTGAAGTTACTGAAGTGTGTGTGTGTTGTGGTTGCCTCATGATCAGTGGCTCATTTAGTGCTGCTGATTGATTATTAACAAAGGGCTGTTAAGTATGTATCTACAATGCAGGGTTATCACAGCTCCAGTTAGATTTATAGTCTTGAAACCTTGTGTCCTGAGATGCACTTTTGGTTTGAATTAAAATGAAGCTAATTTAATGTAAAAGGGAATATTTTTCCTCTCTGTCATCTCCACTGTTGGTCATTTCGGTTTCTCATTAAACTTTTTTGTGTGTTGGTATACTGTGATATACTGTACTATCTCAGCCTCAAAGTGCAGCATCTTTTATTAAATAAATTTAAGAAGTTGAAAATCTTCCTTCATTTGGGTTGCAGCTTGGCATTAAGGGGTGATGGGGGGCCTGAAGATGGACCAGTTGAGAACCAGTGATTTGAAATGAAATAAATGATTCCACCACAAAATAGGTGACTCAGTCATCCATTGTCTATGCTGCTGATCCCTTCCAGGGTTGCAGGAGGCTGGAGCCTATCCTATTTGACACTGGGCATGAGGCGGAGTACACCCTGAACCAGTCGCCTGCCAATTAAAGGGCCAACATGTAGAGACAGACAGCCATTCATGCATACATTAATACTGAAGTGCAATTAAGTGTCACCAAAGATATAAAAACAATACCTGTTGGTATTATCTGAGGGCAGAAATAGTCAACTGAAATAACATTTCCAAACCTTTCCTGAGGAGTGTCGTTAAGCAAGAATTCCAGGTGAAGCAAATCAGATTGAAGTGTTCACCATTGTATAGATAATTCTAAACATTACGAAGACCTTGAGCAGGCACACATGAGTGATTTTAATCCAACGGGACATCCATTGTATTGAATGTCAACTCACAGTGAATGATTAACAAAAGTCAGCAAAGTTTAATCAGTCAAATAAGGGGGTTCTTTATCTCAGCAAATAAATACTCCCTTGTACTGACTTGATCATGAACAATATCCCAGTCAACCGAGGCTCTGCATATATTTTCCTGCACAAGCACAAAATCAGAAACACTAACCTTATTCATTCATCTCACTCTGGAGTTCGCCTCTCAAATGATTAACCATCATCCTATCAAATCTTGTGGTGGGGGGAAGTGGTGGCTGATATTTCATGTGGCACCTTTAAATCAATATTCTCTAATTCGAGGCTTAGTTAACCCAGCAGCCTTCATTATGCTTGAGTAAAACATGTTTGGACTTCTCCATCTCTGCATGAAGGAAAATCAATCACACAAATCCACATTTTCACCGTCTCAGGATACCACACAGACTTCGTCCCTGCAGCCTGTCAGCCTCGGCATGACAACAGAGTATTTTCCGAGGATATGGCGTCACTTTCCCCGAGCCTCTCTGGAGAGTGTGGTGGGACGCTGTAAAACTTTACTGAGGGGAGCAGTGCGACATGGGAGTGTCTCACCTCCATTAAAGTCCTTGCCAGGGTGCTGTGGCATTTAAGCACTCATAAATAAATAACGGTGAGATCCACAAACCCCTGACATGAAGTCAAACAGCAGGAGGGGGTCCGACGCAGAGGGAAGGGTCAGCAGGGGAGGACTAAGAGCTGGGCAATATCTGGATATTTAGCTGGATGGTGCATAAATATGTCTTGTATGCCTCCATGCTGCAGCTAGAGGCATCATGTTTACAGGTGGGTTAGGCATTCACACAAACTTTGCTCAAATTTCTGCTCAGATTTAAAGATGAACTGTAAATCTTTAAGGTCGTAGGTCAAAAGTCAAAGTAAGAGAGTCCCCTTGTTGCGTGGACTTGGTGGCAGAGATTCAACAAGATGCTGGAAACATTCCTGAGATGTTGGTCCATATCTCCATGATAGCATCACATAGTTGCTGCAGATTTATCAGCTTCACATCCATGAATCTCCTGTTCCAAAACATCCCAAAGGTGCTCTATTTGATTGAGATCTGGTGACTGTGGAGGCCTCTGGAGGAGAGTGAACTCGTCATCTTCAAAAAACAGTTTGAGATGATTTAATCTTTGTGACATGGAGTGTTTTCCTGTTGGAAGTCTCCATGAGGAAATGGTCCACTGTGGTCATTAAGGGAAGGACATGGTCAGCAACAATTCTCAGGTAGGCTGTGGGGTTTATTTTATTTTTTAGTGTTTTAAAAAACATCTTCCCTCACTATTAAACCACCAGCAGCAGCCTGAACTGTTGATTCAAGGCAGGATGAATGCATGCTTTTATTATTTTTACTCCAAATTCTGACCCTACCATCTGAATCACAGCAGAAACCCAGACTCATCAGACCAGGAGACATTTTCCAATCTTCTATTTGTCCAATTTTCTATCATCTGTCACTCTGGCCTTCTCCTGTAAGATCAACAAGCCATTTTTGCACAGGAATCTGTAACTCACTTAATATTTTCTCATTTTGTGGACTACTGTCTGTTAACCCCAGAGATGGGTGCACGTGAAAACCAGCCCGTCTGGTAACAGCAACATTATCATGTCAAAGTCAGTTATGGGCCTTTGTCCAAAGAGTTTTTTCTGTTGGAGGTTTCAGAGTGTCTCTTGCTGGTTTATAATCTTGCCAGGTAACAAGAGCTGACTCAGTAACACCTGCAAGGCCATTTAATACCGCTCAATGTGTATAACATTTTCTTTCACCTGTCAAGATATCACTCCAAAAACATAAACATAGTCAAAAATTCATCTCCTACCACTGATAGAAGCCGAGAACCAGGGAATATTTCCCTTGCAAATATGAGGCACCTCACTTTCACTTCTGCCATTATTGTTTACAAAGTCAACAGCAGAAGTCCCGCCCCTTCTTGATTTTAATTTGTCAGTGTAACATTGATGTGTGCAACACTCTAGAAAAGCAGAGTTGAGTCATTGAGGGGTCAGAACGTTAGACGGTCACGAGATTCATGTAACGGCCAAATAATCCAAACAAAGCATGGCAGGTTGCTTAAATGAACTGCTTAGCCACGATTTCTGGTAACTACTTACCAATACTTTCCATTTTTTACATTCATCTTTCGATATAGATAAATTCCAGTGCAACACATACTCTATGTGCATGTGTAGGAACATTACTATTGCCATAATTCTTTTGAAATTTCCTCTAAAAGGAAGAATATTGACCATAAATTAGCCGGTCTTACTAACAGTCTTGACACCGTAACATTACTAAATATCCTTGTTTATAACATCAACGTTGACGACTAAGAAAGAAGAAGCATGTGTGATCCTCCTGAGTAGGAAAACATGTTCAGATGTTTCAAGGACAATGTCTATGTTGTAACCTAGCTTTATTAACTTAAAACATTAAACTCTGTCTTGTCAAGTATGAATAGTATCTATCTACTGTATGTATGTATATATATGCATGCATATATGTATATATATATATATATATATATATATATATATACATATATATATATATATATATATATTTATATATATATATACATGAAAGTGAGAGCTGGTGACTGAAAAAATGGGGAGGACAGGAGGAGAACCAACACACTACGTTGTTTTATTTTATACTAGTTGACTATTTATCCATACTTTCTTATAGTCAACAAAATAAAAATATAAAACCATGGCTTACAAGATTTCTTATAAACATTTAATTCAACCCTTTTGATTCCAGATTAACCACACAGGCCTAATGCAAAAGAGTATTCATCAACGATATGAGATGTAACAAGAAGCAGACCAGTGAACACATTAAAACTAATATTTGTTTGAAATTGATGAGCTATCGTGCTTTAAATTAAATCATTAATTTGATTCAAATGTGCTTGTAAAATGATGATCATTACAATGTCAGTTGTAGCTTCCTACCTGTAAATTGACCTCCAATAAATGCGAGAAACATACTTTCTCCATAGAAATCCTATTGCCTTGGTTGTATTGTCTAGAACTATTGTGGGCTCCCATGATCCTCCATTGCTGTTAAATAATTGGCCCATAGGCGTCTACGGAGTTGACGTAACTCTCTTTTTCCACAGCTCTGTGCTGGACTACACCAGCCTGATATCACCTTCCTTTCCCTTTATGATGCTTAGTCTGCAGGTCTTCTTCATGTGCACATGCCTAAATGCACCAAGTTCTCATTATAGGACTTTCTGATCGGTGATTTGTATTAACAAGCAGTTGAACAAGTGTACCTTTGAAAGCGGGTGCTGAGTCTACATTGCCCAGCTCTATGTATACTGGTCTGATACCAAACTAAATGGCTTTAAAAAAAAACCTTTATTGTAACCACTAATACCTTCTGGCCCTCTGTGGTTGCACAGAGCTTCAGCCAAGCTTTTCCTCCCCCGGAGAACGAGGCCACCAATACAGTCATCCTAACCAGGGTGTTTTTCTTACTCTTGTTTTACAGGCCGAGGTTAAGTCACCACCATCTGGAGGCCCATGCAGAAAAAGAGGGGAGGTCAGCGCAGGAGCAGCCTTTTCAGTGCTGTGAAATAAATTTGCTGAACCAAAAAATAAAGTCGGAGTGGATGAGGGCAGCGCGCAGAATGTAAATTTCAGCCAGGTGTGACATTAACAGGCTGTATCCGCACTCTTGGCAGCGTGTGGACGTTGTTAGCAAAGCGATGAGTGTGTGGCAGGGGAGCCTTGGATTAATCTGCTGGCCGGGTCGACATAGAGAGCGAGAGTGGCAGGGAGCTGTTAGGCTGACATCACCGAGCTGATACAATCGCAGCTCTGGCTGTAAACGAGGGGGGCCGGCCGATGTCAGCCTCCTGAGGTAATGCTCGCCGCGGCCAGTCCTGCTTGCTCTGCATGAGGAGGATTTGTAGGGATTTTGGGTGGGCTGTTGGCTGCGGCGTCCCTCTGCAGAGCGGACAGAGCTGCTGAAGTCAAATCAGTGTCGGGTTGTTGATGAAAAAATAATTCAACATAGGCATTACTAGTTATTTTTAGAGAGAGTAAGGCATTACTGTGGTCAGTTTTAGCATTAGGCAAGAGAGACATTTGTCTGGGGCGCCATTTTTGTAGTTTAAGTTTCTGATCTGTAAGAGGATTTCACATAATGAAGGAAAAAAGCTTTAATGTGGACATTTCTGGATGATTCAGGAAGATCCAGACTGTTTTAAGGCGGGAGAGTATGGATCTAAACCCCAGCCAAAAGTGTTGTAATTTGAAATTAAAAAAAGATCTAAAAATAACATTTGAACCTGAAATTTTAATCCCTGTTTTTGATTTTTTTTTTTTTTTTTTTTAATAATCACACTAAATTAAATTAAAAATAAGTGTAAGAGATTTTTTCAATTTAAATATACTTTTGATTCAGCTCTGTAATTATCTTAATAAAATAATTTAGACCTTACTAGTAAAGCAAAATCTTATACTAGTAGACAAATTTGCATGACTTGTATTACTAGTATTGCTTTGAGCTTTTGCCAGTAACATTTTTAAGTCTACTAGAACTGCAAGTAAAACAAAAGTGTCTGCTAGTAGAAGATTTTGTTTTACTAGTAAGGTTTACTTGAGCAGCAGTACACCAAAAACTTTCACTAGTAAAACAGCATTTTTGTACTAGTTCTATTAGTAAACTCTAAATATCTCACTAGTAGTACTAGTAGACTGTTTTTTGTCTACTAGTAGTACTAGTAAAGCCAAAAGATTCACTAGTAGTACTAGTCGACCTAATGCAAACGAAATAGGAGGGGTTATAACCAATCTGGCACCCTGATTGGTTTTAATATTTCCAGAAGCCAATGGGAAGCCTGAATTTGCTTTTCCCCGCCCCCTTATTAGCATACAAGGCTTATTAGTTGTACTAGTGAACATTTTAATGTCTCCTGGAGGTACTGGTGACACTTTTTGCTTCACTAGTAAAGTCGACTCGTACACTAGTTGACCAAAATTGAGTACATGTTCTCCAAATTTGGGTAGTAGTAGTGCTGACCTACGGTTAATATCACTGATGTCAATTTTATGCCCAAACGACTTTCCATAGACCAAACGAGTGAAAGTGACTCAACATGCAAACCCACCTGACTTGCTGAGAGGGTCAGGTTAGAGAGAGAGTGTCAGTGTGACTGCAGGAGCTTAAACACTAAGTCAACACATGATAGGGCCGTCACACACCGTAAGTAAGTAGTATGAGTTGAGTAAGTTGTCACTATGAAACACGAATCATGATCTGAATCAGCATTGGCCAATCTCACTGATGCCTGATGAAGACATCCGGACCAGCCGGTTTACCGTTGGCAGCTCCACCGACACATCTCATCACTGTGATATAATAAATACAATCAGAGTACGGTAACATTCCTCTTTGTACCGAGTTACCTTCCTACACTGAGTGAGATTGATCTGCGGTTCTAGCTGTGGCCCCATGAGCCTGACCGAGAACAGAGCGAAGAATGAAGACAAACGAAGGCCCCTGCAGCAGCCGATGATCAGACGGACAAGAGCTAGAGCGCCGCGTGTTTACCCAGGTGTGTGTTGTAGCCTGCCAGCTGCTCTGGAACAATACTGAGAGCAGGCTGAAAGCTTAGCTGTATGTGCGAACCTGAGCGAGGAGCAAGTCCCTCGCAGAAACACTTCGGTTTATTTTTTTCTGCTGTCAAATCAAAACTGGGAGCTCTCTCAGAAATGGGCCTTACATGAACCACTGCGCCACATTCGCATACCCCTACATTTCCTTATCTCAGTTGGGGAAATTTTCCGCAATTTAGATGATTTAGATATGTATGTTAGGGAGGGAATTACGGTAAATTCTGTCCAAATGCCTTCAACTGAGCTTAGAGAAGTTCTTAAGTATCCACAGGAGAGGCAAAGCTATTCGAGCGTCATTACATCCAAGCAGTTTGGCCATTTATTCTAAAGTTGTTCCAGCTCCACAGAACATGTATTAACACTTAAGGCTGTTCATTGAATTAAATCAGAGGAGAAATGTTGGGGTGGTTTTGCAGAAAGGTTCCTGGCTCCCCTGCTTGGTGTATCTCTGCAACACCATGGATTCAAATTCCCAACCTCAAAGTTTACACTCTGCATGAGACAAGTATTGCAACAGCTATTGGCAGAAGAGGCCAACGACAAGCTTCATTCCACTGTATAAAAGTATTCAAACGCTCGTCATGCCAGGAAAAGTAAAGACCCCAGAGCATACAAGCCTGTGCATGTTCATGTGCACTTGCGTGCATGAGGAGACACAATCAATCTCATCAATGCAGTGGGGTATTTCCAGCCGGGCCGCTGCTTCTAATTACAGCAACCCTCGCAGTCATTGTCTATTCTCCGTTTCTTTAAATGTCTGCCATCAGATTCATGTGGTTGCAGTTTGCATTAATTCATATGTGGTCCTTGTTTGTGTTCGCAGCCCCTGCAGTTTAATATCAGCTCAATCACAACAGAAAGGTATGTTCTGGAAGCTTCCAAGAGCCACACGGCCCCTGCCCTCCGGACGTGCAGCTTCACCCTCGCATGCAAACCTCATGCACAATCATGAAAACACGACGCTGTCGTCACAGGACCAAACCAAAGACTGAATGAATAATGGACGAAGCCTCCATGACATCACTCAGTGGTTTGTTGACTTTCTCTGTGAAGCTGGCATTTTGGCTGTCGACATGTTGGTTCTCTGGAGACAGAAGTGACTATTTCTTGACAAAAGGGCAGCAGATGAAAGACCAAATAGGAAAGTAAACCCTGATTTATCCAAAGTATACAGTTTGGGCTGGAGGGTAAACCTCTGGATGGTGAATAAACCACTGAACCATCGAGGTGACCACAGAGGGAGAGTCTTTCAGTGGTGGTAGCTGACCAAAGTTTTGGATCTATTAGACTAAAGCAGCTACGAAGGCTTCTGAATTGCTCATTTCCCAACGATAAGATTAAAAGTAAAACATTTTGGGAGAAACTTTGGCAGGTGCCTGCATTAAGTCGAATCGCTGGATGTGAGCGAGCATTGAGGCAGGGCAGATGAAGTGAGTTTTCTACAGTGTAGACTTTATATTAAGCTGCACAATATTGCACTGGAGTTAAATTTGCAGTTTTATTTGGACAGTCTTAACAACAGTGTGATTATTTTAAATGATTCAGGATTTAATTTTGAAAATCTCAGATAAGAAGATTTCTGGAAAGTTCTTGCTGGTAGGGCAAGGGTTTACAGCTCCAATATGAGAAAATGTGTGAGAGCCAGTGTTAATTTTGACAGCACTTTTTAATTTAGTTTTAGTTATAGTCTTTTGCCTATATTATCTTTTAGTTTGAGTCATAATTTAGTCATCTAAATTGTTTGAATTTTAGTCTAGTTTTAGTCAATGTAATTTCACAACATTTTAGTCGATGAAATCTACTGTGAATTTTGTTGATAAAAATATGAAGTGTAAAGGGTAAGGCCCTTTTTATGTTTCCTTGAATTTCTCAAGTCATGTTTACACTTGGACAAAATGAAACATCTAGTAACCCTTTACTGAATGCTAGTAAAGTTTGAATGTATAAATGAACAGAAACAAATTAAACTTTTGTGTGAAATGCAGTCACCTTTATTTAGGCTACAAAACCAGAACGGACAATAAACAGTGAACCTGCTCTACATGAATTTATCAATTCATAAAGAGAGGAGCTCTGATTGGATCACTCCCCCAACTTATCCCACCACCATGAAGCTAAGGCAGTTGTGATTGGATTAAGTTTCTGTCAAACATTTTTGTCTAGTTTTTCTTTGTTGACGAAAATGTCAGTTAATGTAGTTTGAGTTTTTGTCCATGTGCACTTGTTTTTATTAGTTACTGTCTAGTTTTCGTCAGGGGAAAAAAGTTGTTGACAAAATCTATGGTGAAAATAATTAGTCAACAAAATTAAAACTGGTGAGAACTGATGTGAATGAAGTTTGGTTAATTTGTCCAAATGTTTTGTTGTTAAAGTGAAACTACAAGTACTGATCCCATCACGTGAAAGCAGACACATGTTTGTCAGAAATGTGGGGAGGCTGGCAAGAGATAAAATTCTTAAAGGAATAGTTTGGGTTTTTTGAAGTTGGGTTGCTAGAGGCCCATGGCGCTAGTAAATATGAGTGCCAATAAAAAAATTTACTCGAGCATATTGTGGATCCAAAGTGTTTCTTTGAGTAGTTTTAACCTATAAGTGAGTTGATTACAAAGTGTGTACTGATATGTACCGATGACTGTCTCCCCCCAGCGACAAAGCTCTCAGGTTTCTTTACTGGCTCTCATATTTACTAATGCCATGGGCCTCGAGCAAAACTCCACTTCAAAACACCCAAACTAACCCTTTAAAAACCAACAAACTCAGAGTGTCAGAGACAAACTGTGCATGGGGATCAATGGACAGTTTAGTGAATTAGCTCTACATTTGAGCTTCTTGAGGCAAAACAGTCAACATGTTTGATTCAGTGAACCAACAAATAGAAGCTGGACGAGTTTGGGGTCATCTTTTTGCCTAATTTATTTTTTAAGGGCAAAATTTGAAGTCAGGAGAGCAATTTGTTTGGAGAAATTTTGTGAAATTGTTAACCTCAGCCATGCTCTGAATGATGATGTCATGCACTCCTATCCATATATGGTCACTGTCGGGCACAAACCTCTTATCTCCAAAACTGCTACTTTCCAGAAAATGACAAAAAATGCTCAACAACTGAATAAATGAATATTTTACTGATCTGATTAAAATGATTGTTTTGTACTTTTAAATGGTTAAATATATAGTATATAATATATGATAAAGGGGATGCATACAATATATGGGATATTATCAGCTGATATCAGCCTAAAAAGTTAAGTATCGGTATCATACGATATTGAAATTTTTGCAGATATTTACTGCCAATATATCAGCCACACATATCGACTGGAATATTCGCAAATTACACAAATGTACAATATTGGTGCACCTTCTCATCACTGCATGGGTGCATTTAAGAGTCAAGGGTTTTATTTATCCAAGAGTTAAATGCTGTTTTTCTTGTTTCACATCTGTTCTTTGCAAAAATATACTGTAACACTGAGGTAACAAGCCCATTTTTTTAAGCATAGAGCTTGTGCTCTTGACCAGAACCATCGGTATCGGTATCAGAATCGGAATTGGCGATAATGAATTAAAAAATATTGGCATATCGGATATCGGCAATATTGTATCGTGAATCCCTATATATAATATATTATACAATATATTATATTATAAAACCCACTGGCCAAAATGAAAGGTGACCAATGGGACTGTTTTATGAAAAAAAAAGAAAATAATAGAAAATGGAGATAAAAGGTTTTGACCCAACATGGTAGGTCCATTGACGACCATTGTTTACAACTGAGAGGGATCAACAATTAGCCTAAATCTTGACTGTGATTACTGAAAACTGGCAGAGATATCACAAAAATGAGTCAAACATGAATAGCTGAGAGGTTTGCGAACATTTTGAAGCAAAAATGAACTCTGTAGATGAAGGTTTGCCAAACTTACAGGGCTTGGAAGATGGTGTTTTTGTTGTTCTAGTCTACCGCTGTTTTTTGGTTGATGACTTTGCTTTGGTAACAATTTTGTGTACCATAAATCATAGCACACCATTTCCAACAGAGACACTTGTCTTGTTGTGCTTTTTGGCAGGTTTTTGTCAACACTTCAGTGCTAGCTTGGAGGCACCTAAATGATTAATGGCTAATTATTTGAATTAGTGCTGTCAAGTGAATATGTTAGAGGTGTCTAGACTCAAAAGAGGTTTTAAGTATTTTTAAAGTGGCATTTACATTTTCTTCTAATATTTAATAATTTTACTATTCACATATCCACTTATAGCCACTTGATTAATTACACCTGATGACTGTGGAGGCCACTTGAGGACAGTGAAGTTATTGTCAAGTTCAAGAAACCAGTTTGAGATGATCTGAGCTCTGTGACACGGAGAGTTATCCTGCTGGAATTATCTATCAGAAGATGGTGGTCATAAAGGGATGGACTTGGTCAGCATCCAATATTCAGGTAGGCTGTGGGGTATAAATGGTGCTCGGTTGGTACTAAGGGGCCCAAAGTGTGCCAGAAAGCATCTCCCATACCATCACACCACCAACACCAGCTTGAACTGTAAATATAAGACAGGGTGGATCCACGCTGTCATGATGTTCATGTGGAACAGTAATCCAGACTCATCAGACCAGGCAACACTTTCCCAATCTTCTATTGTCCAACTTTGATCCTGTGAAAATTATAGCCTTAATTTCCACTTCTAAGCTCACAGGAGTGGCACTGGGTGTGGTCTTCTGCTGCTGTAACCCATCTGCTTCAAGATCCAACATGTTGTGTTTGCAGAAATGGTTATTCCTTTGCTGTAACGAGTAGCTATTCGAGCTACTGTTGCCTTTCCCCAACTGTTCCAGCCATTCTCCTCTGAAATTTCTGCTTTTTGGATGTTTCCTCTTTCTAGGACCATTCTTTGCAAACCCTAGAGATAGTTGAATATCCCCGTAGATCATCAAATACTTAGATCAGTCTGTGGGGTTTCAATGCCACGTTCAAAGTCACATAAATCACATTTCCCCTTCATTCTGATGCTCGGCTTCAACCTCAGCAGGTTGTCTTAACCATGTCTACATGCTAAAATGCATTGGGCTGCTGCTATGTGATTGGCTGATTAGCTATTTGTATTTACAGCAGTTGAATGGGTGTCTTATAAAGTGTCCAGTAAGTGCATTTCTATACTGTGAGCACCTGTTTTTCCTAAAGTATTATATAAACTGAATATACTGTCCATCTGTTCTTGAGGAAAATTGCTTTGTATTTATTTTTCTTGGTAATTAAAGCGTCTGCTCCTTCATTTAGCGGTTTCATTTGCTGGTTATTTATAGTAATTTAAATGCTGAATTAATCCTCCTTCCAAAAATTGAATTAGACAATCCATATCTGAGTAATTAATGCTGCTGCGAAGAGTCAGTCCTTTCCATTTCCCTCTTAATTAAGCACCAATCAGAGCAGAAGCGAGTGTAACTGGAGCTGCTTCAGTGCCACACGTTGAAAATGTGACAAATTGGCTCTTGTAGTCGTGGTTTTGCACGGAGCTGATCTGACGTGACATTTGAGAGGGTATTCCTCCTTTGGCAGCGACAGTGGAAGATAATGACTGCCATATTACATCAACAGAGCGCCATGCCAACTGCTAAACTGATGACACATCCCATGATGCAAAGCTGTAATGTGCTTCCCGTCAAACGGTTGTCATACAGCTCTCACTGTTGGTCGGTTCTCAGGCTGTGTTGCAACAGACGGATCACATAATGATGCTATTTAAGGGTTCACAGAGGGATCTCCAAAGGGATTATGGGATATTATAATGTATTTAATTTGTCTTCATTAAGACGTGTATCAATAACAGAGTGTCAGTCTTTTAAATCTCCTGTCACACAATCTGCATCAGATTCTCATGTTTGAAGCTCACATTATCTAATCAAACAGAGATTAAGCTTTATTATAACACAGGGAGACTTTTTATGCTATACTTTCTTTATTCTTCAGATTAAACAAAAACCGGGACATCTCCAAAGTGAATGGCCGTTTATCTAGTTTGGTTATTTCCTGTTGTGAAGCCTGCAGACTGCATATGGTCACTGCAGTGTTATTGTGTAGTGCCAAAACACAATGCTAGTGGAAAAGTAAGCCATTATAAAGATGATGAATATAATGTCTAATCACCCTACGCTGTTGTTTTGTATTTTGGCAAAAGCATTGAGCAGAAACTGGAGTGTTCAAGAAACAATCACAGCCAGTTTAGCTCTATGTTCTTTAAATTATTGCTATTTTTAATGTTTCATGGTAAATTTGGTCACATTGTCTTCACTTATATGCATTTTATAATACTCTTAGATTGACGACGTTGCGGTTTTTAATGCATGACCCATGCTATTGTGTCCGATATAAAACAATATTCAGTCGACTGTATATTATTAAAAAAAAAGGACCATCTCTTGGTATCAGAACCCCCAAAACATTTATGAATGCATTAGTAAACTGGCCTAAGTATTAAATATAATGTGTTCATTCTTCTTCATTTATTTGATGTGCAGAAAGCACTTCATGATATATTTTTCTGTATAACCTGCTGTTCAAATCCCCTTTAATTGACCGATTATTGATCCCCCAGGACAGCTCAACATGAGAAGGCCTGTCCTGTGGTTATGACGGTTCAAAGGGTTCATGTTGTGGAAAGTTTATTCAGGGTCTTGCTCAAACACAGTTGAATATGCAAAAAGGAGAGGAATGGATTTCATACCAAACCACATCGTTGGGTTTATACTGCTGTGAACAATCTGTTGATCAGCGTGATGTTCCCCTCATGAGCCAGAGCGCGGTGTGTTTTTAGAGCAGAATTATCCCTCAGACTCTGCTGAGTGGTTAAATAGTTACCCCGACTCTTGAAGAGTAAACAACATAAAAAGGCAGATCCCTCTTCGCCTAATGCCTTCTTATTTTAAACTGGATATTACCCTGGACAGTCAGGTGTGGGTGGGCTTGGCGGTTCCTCAGCCTATTAGCTTCAATCCACAAAAATCCACAAACTCTAGTCCTGCCAGTCTGTGAGTCACGGCCAGCCAGCACAAGGTGGAGGTCTGAGTTTCCTCAAATCAAAGCAGATTGTTGTAAAGCGTGATCATCACTTCCTCTCTGCATCCAAAGAAAGCATTTTGGAGGTGGTAGGAGATTATTCTACCAGATGTTGCAGTATGTTTGGCTTCACCTATCCATCTGGAACACATTACACAACACGAGGTGCACACTGTCATGGCAACACGGGCAACAGCGTCCCAGCATCGAGGCCAGAGCGCCGAGGACGGAGTTCAACAAAAACAACTGATGTCACGAAGCAGACGCCTGTGACCCTCTGCCAGTTTAACATGAGATTATTGACGGGATCAACACGTCTGCACATCATGCTCCGACAGGAGATGATGCAAAGTCTGCAGAGATGCTCGTAGGAAGTTTATGAGTCAGGAAAGATTATTGATACAGCATCGTTATGTTTATAACTACCTGATATGTGACGCTGAAAGAGGCCACCATTGACTGCTGATGGTTATATTGCCAACAGTAACATTACAGAAATCAGATTCAATCATTTATCATTTTAAAGGGTTAGTTCTGTTCTTTTAAGTGAGGTTGCTAGAGGTGCATGGCAATACTAAATATGAGTGTGCCAATAAAGGAACTGGATAGGGGAGATATTCAAGGGGGTATATTTTTATATATTATATATCTTATAGGTTAAAACTACTCAAAAAACTGTGTTGGCTCAACAATATGCTACAGTAAGATTCTTCTCAGCATTTACCCTGTGTTTTGATCTATTTCATGCTGCTATGTCTCCTTTCACCAGCAGCTCCCCTCATTAGATCAGGTCAGAGAGCTTCAGCAGGGTCAGGTATTGGTCACTGGAGCACAAACTAATAACTAGAAAGCACTCAGAGAAAGCGAACCTCCACCAAGGTAGCTCACATATAGCTGTTACATCTAACAGCAATAGCTCCATGATAAAGTTACCATCATAAAATGATTCATGACCTTGAAAACCCACACCTAGCACTCAGATTCATGTTGATATCATTATTAGTTAGACAGTTATTGAGCAAAGACGCTAATGGTGGTTATCTAGATCTCCACCAAAATCAAACCATTTTTAAGTTGGGCCAACACCAACATCTCCTGAAAATTTCAGCAAAATCTGTCCTGTAGTTTTTGTGTAATCTTGCTAACAAACTGACAAACATACGCTAGCAAAAACAACTTCCTTGGTGGAAGTAATAATCAAACTCGCTGAATATTACGAAGATGGGTTGCCCCTGTATTTAAGCATAAGTAAGCAAAAGTAATGTTCAAAACTCCTATTTTACTGCATGTGATGTGTGGGCCTTCATCAATTTTGGTTATAAAGTTGTGTACAAGAAAGGTGAGAAGTTCAAGTGGTAACAAATAGGGAAGTGCTGCTGCAAGGCCTACCCTACCATCCCACATACATCCATACAACATTTTTTTAAAGTAAATTCTGTTTTAATCTTACCCTGACCCACCTAATGGACCATTAATATGTTTAAGTAGTCCATCTGGGCAAAAGCAGATATAAAGTGTTTGAGAATAGCTTTCAGAAGCATATCCGGCAGATGATTGGACATTCATTACAGGCCAATCAGCTAATGTAGCAGGTGGGCACTACTGCTGTGATATAAAATACAAAAAGTGAACCACTTTGTAGAAAATACTCTCACTAAAACTGTCCGGAGTGGAGCTAAAATGTCATTGCATTGAGAAATGCTTTCTGTGTTGTTGTTTCACTTTAATTTAAAGAAATGCAGTCCAGATCTGATAAAAGTGCTACTGAAGCTGTTAGCAGGATGCTGATTGTATATCAATAATCTCGGAAATTATTGATATGTACAGCGTGAATTTTGACAACACTTTTTAATTTAGTTTAGTTATAGTTTTTTGCCTAACATATATTTTAGTTTTTGTCATAATTTAGTCATCTAAATTGTTTTGATTTCAGTCTAGTGTTAGTTGATGAAAATTTACAACAATTTTAGTCGATGAAATCTATTGTAAATTTAGTCGACTAAAATATGAAGTGTGAAGTGTAAGGCATTTTTAATGTGTCCTTGAATTTTTGAAGCCATGTTTTACACTTGGATCCCACCACCACTAAGCTAAGGCAGTTGTGACTGGATGTCCCTCTTAACTCATCCAACCTTTCCACACAACTAAAGTAGCTGTGATTGGATATATTCCTAACTTGTCCCTACTTTCTACATGACCAAATTAGGTCTGATCGGATTAAGTCTCTGTCAAACATTTTAGTCTAGTTTTTATCTGTTGATGAAAATGTCAGTAAATTTAGTTTTACTTTTAGTCAATGTTCACTTGTTTTGTTTTAGTTACCGTCTAGTTTTTGCCAAGCGCAAAAAGGTTGTTGATGAAAACTATGATGAAAATAGTCGACAAAATTAACACTAGCGATATAAAACTGGAAAATATGCCAGATTGATAAGTTTAGCACTCATTCTTTAAAAAAAGTATATTTAAGGTACATTTTAGGGATGGGAATTGATAAGTTTTTAGTGATACCAATGCTATTAATGATCCTGCTGATTGATCCAATTCTTTTCCGTGTGGGCAAATGTTGGCCTGTAGATTTTCAGTGGCAACAATGTCAAACACACGTCACAGCATAGATAACTGCTTCTGAAAGTTGCTGGTGTTTCCACTCACTTAAGGTTGTGCAGTAGGCGCCTTTTGTAAGAAATTAAGCCACAATTCTGACCGCTTCTGAACCCTGTCAGTGGAAGGATTGATAAGGGAATTGATTAGCAAAAAGACTCATGATTATTGATACTTTGATGGAGCTGTTAACGGTTCTAAACTGGAATTGGTTTTTGATTCCCATCCCTAGTATATTTAAAAGTATATTTAAATTGAAAAAAAAATATCTTACACTTATTTTAAATTCAGTTAAGTGTTTTTTGAAATCTTTTTTATTTCCAAATTCTTGCACTTTTGGTCCGGATATAGCTCCATAAGCCTTTAGCTGGCAGCGCTGGTGTTGGGACAGGGTTGATATCTCCGGCTTCAGTTGTTAAAGAGAGCGACAGTAAACAAACACCACATAGTGACCACACGGGCTCTGTTTGCCCGGTGCCTGTGGTCAGCTGACTACCCGCTGGGCGATGTTGGGATGCGGCTACTCTGTGGTTAATTAGCGGGCAAGGCTTCAGCCTCAAGAGGGCCAGTCCGACCCACCAGTGAGCTCACTTCCCCTCCACTTCACACTCAGATGCACGGCCGCTCCCCAGCTATGAGTCAGCCTGGAGAGAGAGGGAGAGAGGGGAAGAGGGCGAGCAAGAAACAGGAAGTCATTTTACCCGCATCGGGCCCATCTCCAGTCTCATCGCCTGCCAACTCGGAGCGGTGTGATTACAGACGAAACTGATTAAAACAAAACAACTTAGCCCGGACCCCCCACCGCCCCCGACTCCACCACCCATTTACAGTACACACGGACACACACAAACACACACGGGGTGAGGAGAAACAGGATGTTAGCAAGATCCTGGATGTGATCTTCTGAGACTCTAATGACATCCTGATGGAGCACAGGTGCCTCCTGAGAGTCCTGCTCCATACACATGAGATGAGTCAACGCTTGTTTAATCATCTAATGATTATTTTGTCTGAAGGTATTTCCTCATGCTCCGGCTCTGGTCGCTCCTCTCAGCTCTCTCAAACACTTTGTGTCAAAGTGATGAGAAAGCAGCCACATAAACATGCGTCTGACTTTTAAAGGATTTTCCCTCAAACATGGACGCAGGTGCTCAGCTGTGATCAAAGAGGGAAAAGTCTGAGTTAGTCTGGGACTCAGGAGCGCTGATTTATTTACCCAACCTCACTGTAAAAATGCCCTGTAGTTTGGATGAGGACCAGCAGCTAATGATGTTGTATTCCCTCGGAGCGGTTAAACACGATGATGCATTTTCTTTGACTGTAATGGAAAAACTCCCACGAGGAGACTGCTGGTCACCTGGATGGAGTTAATTTCTTATTTTGAAAAGCTGAGCCCAGTCGTATTTTTAGGCATCAGATGTTGTCCCCCACTTTTAAAAGATGGAGTGTAACATGGCTTACACAGCTGTCATTATGTAGCACTTAGAGGAGGGCTGGGAAATATTTAGTCCTCAAAAAGAGTTTGGAAATGCCTTTTCAGTTGATTATTTGTCCTCTTTAATAAATAACAGAATCAGGACGATCCTGGAAAACCCCTCTCACCCTCTTCACGATGAGCTGTGGGACATGGGCAGCTCATTCAGCCAACGCATCGTTCCCCCCGGAGCAGAACTGAGCGCTCGCTCCTTTGTGCCCACTGTCATCACGCTGTACTGCACTTTAATATTTTTCTTCTGTTCCATATTGTTAATAAGTTATTAAATATATTGCACCTTATTCAACAATATCTCTTACTCCAGTCTACTACTGCACAATACTCCAAAATAAAAATAATTTGCACTGTTTTATTGTGCTGTCAACATAACTGCTGTTACCTGTCACACTGCCACTTACCTCCATGTACTGCACAGAATGCTTCAGTTATTTCTGAACCACTTAGATTGCTGAAGTCGAGTTTGCATGGTTTCAGCAAGTAAATCAGATTGCTGTTTAAGTAAATATATAGCTTAGAAATGCTAAGTTAGTCCAACTTAGATAAGTGTGTTTTATGGACTGAACAGAGTAAATTTAACATGCAGTCATTTAGTAGATAAAAATAGTAATTCTGAGTAGTCTTTACTAAGTCAAGAGTGCTCTAAAGTAAGTAATCAAGTACACTCTACTTGATCGTTTTAGTTGCTTAAAGTCATTTATTATACCGCTTTCACACTAAAATCCGCGGGTCAGCACTGGTTTTTTCAATGCTGGTTAACCCGCGAGCGACTCCTTCACCACTGCCAGCAGACCCGGGTCTACTCAGCAGCAGACGAGGTGCGTGGCTGTTTTTTTTTCCTCTGGCGCATCAAGCTGATGTCATCACATTGATGACGTCATTGGTGCGACGAAACACGACCACATAAACAATGGAAAGGAGCATGGACGCCGTGGACACGGTTTTCTGTACTTTGTACTTTTGTCCCTCTTTAAAAATGCACAAACTCGGCGCTGATGATACAAAGGCGGATGGAATTTGTTGCTGAGATGGCAAAGACTCACGTAAGTTAGACAGAGGGGACGGGCGCGATGTTATGCCATGAGCACGTAACGCCAACGTCATCCGTTACTTAGCAGCTTGACCCGGGTGTGATGTTCTCACTGAAGCCGGTCGGAGACGAGCCGATAAAAACCCATGTCGCTTGCAGGGTAAGTCGACCTGGGTCGAAATGCCGATTAGACCCTTTCAAACGGTGGACAGGAGCCGATTGTTGGCGGATTTACACGGGTTTTTTGGCCAGTCTGAAAGGGGTATTAGTGTACTCTACGAAGGAAGTGCTAGTTAGTACAACTAAAAATAATAAATGATAAAAGTTCTCTTTACTTGTTTCTTTAAGTGCAATCGGTTTGCATGCTTTTTTTAAGTAATGATAACTAATTGGACTTTACAATGTGGCACTACACATAATTGTAAATACTTCTACTTTGTTTATTCACTATTTGTACAGTTTATTGATCTACAACTATTTTATTATATGTTACTGTATTTTATCGACCTATAATGTATGCTACTTTACCCTTGTACTTACCCCTGTACTGCAACACCTGAATTTCCCCTCTGGGGATCAACAAAGGAATATCTTGTCTTATCTTATTTTATCTTAAAACCAGATGGTGTTGTATTTTATATCATTTGAAAGCCTGATTAGTGGCCTTTACAACAACGTACAACTTGTAAGGATTGTGCATTCCTGAAATGAGCAACACAGCTAAACGTGTGGGCAGAGCCCCAAAACAATGTGCCAAAATCCCCTCTTCCCCTGAAGAAAGTCCACGGTTTTTCAGTGAAGGGTGAGGAACAGGCCTTCTAGGGGTGTAGTCCAGTCTTCATTTTGATCGCATCTTTTAATTTAGTTTTAGTTATAGTCTTTTGCCTGAAAGATCTTTTAGTTTTAGTCATAATTTAGTCATCTTAATTCCTTTAGTTTAAGTCTAGTTTAAGTTGATGAAATTTTGCATTTTAGTCGATGAAATCTACTGTAAATTTAGTCGACTAAAATATGAAGTGTAAAGGGAAAGACATTTTTTATTTTCCTTGAATTTCTGAAGTCCTGTTTTACACTTGGATAAAATGAAACATCTAATAACCCTTTGTTAAATGCTAGTAAAGTCTGAATGTATAAATGAACAGAAACAAATTGAACTTTTTGTGTGAAATGCAGTCACCTTTATTTAGACTACCTGGCAGAGCATCTCAGTTACAATACCAGAACTGACAACAAACACTGAACCTGCTCTACATGAATATATCAATTCATAAAGAGAGGAGCTCTGATTGGATCGCTCATCAATTTATCCCACCACCATGAAGTTAAGGCAGCTGTGATTGGATGTCCTGCCTAACTCATCCAACCTTTCCACACAACCAAAGTAGCTGTGACTGGATATATTCCTAACTCGTCCCTACTTTCTACATGACCAAATCAGGTCTGATTGGATTAAGTCTCTGTCAAACATTTTCATCTTGTTTTAATTCGTTGAGGAAAATGTCAGTTAATTTAGTTTGAGTTTTTGTCTATGTGCTCTTATTAGTTACTGTCTAGAAAAAAGGTTGCTGACGAAAACTATGACAAAAATATTTTGTCAACAAAATGAACACTTTTTTCTAGAATCATATCAAACTTTTTGATTTTTGTATTATGACAGTTATTATCACAACTATTTGTGAGTTCTAGAGAAAAATTAATTGGTATATGTTCCCTCATTCAAGCAAAAAGTATGAAAACATGATTCTTTCCGTCTATATTGCCTGGCCCTAACTTGGAGCTTGAGTTAGTGCCTGTCATCGTCCTGTACTGTAAAGAGGGGAGTTTTACATTTTGGAGAGTAAGTGGTATGCACTCAACAAATCGAAAAATGTCACACACTCCTTTATTGAGTTTGTCTCCAGTGACCCCGCCGCACCAGCCACAGCGTGTTGTATTTAATAAGCCGTGTTAGCTTACACTGTCGAGTGGAGCATTGGGTCAGAAATGGAGCGTTTCCAAAAAGCCGCGAACATTTGCTGTTCGCTCAGACATGTGAGTCCAACCCAGGGCAGCGGACCAGAGAGGGCGAGGAAACCATCCGGCAAACAAATACGGCTCTCGCTGTACTGTAACCGCCACGTTACCATGGGGACAGTGTGTTTCAAATCCAACCTAATAAAGGATAATAAAGTGGTGCAGCTCTAACGTACAGTACTGCAAAGGGCAACAGGAGAGTCTGGACTTGAGAGTTTGGTTGAATAATGTCCAGGCAGCAAAGCCTTCTGAAAAGTCAAAGCCCGTTGGAGTTGCAGGAGAAGATATGAGCACAACAATCAAACAAGCCAAGATAAGACATTTATAACATAGTTCTGAGATCACCGGCTGTTCAAACACTTCCCTGAGACCGTGTTGCAATGCCAGTGGTGACTCCAGATCTGACAAGTTGATGAACAGTCATTTATGACCTGCAACGACTTGCTAGATTTTCCTCTGAATCAGTTTATTTACCGTCAAATTTAGTGAGAACTGGGAGGAGACCGAAACAAGGAATGATTAAGGGATTGAGACATGGCTAAAGAGGTGACTAAAGTAAACAGAATCTTCACCTGGAAACCTGCACTCACCACCTGTTCAACTGCAGCTAATCAGCAGATCAGATGGCAGCGACTCAATGCCTTTAGGCATGCAGACATGGTCAAGACAGCGTCCTAAGGCTCAAACCGAGCATCAGCATGGAAAGGAAAGGTGATTTAAGAGACTCTGAATGCAGCATGATTGTTGGTGCTGGTCTGAGCATTTGAGAAACTGCTGATCTACTGGGATTTTCATGCACTGTCATCTCCAGCGTTTCCAGAGAATGGTCCAAAAATATGTAAATATCCAATGAACTCACACACAAAAATGCCTTGTTGATGCCAGAGGTCAGAGGAGAATGACCAGAGTGGTTTGAGATGATAGAAAGTCAACAACAACTAAAACAACCAGGGCTGAGCGGTTCATCGTTTTCGGATTGAAATCGCAATTTCAGACAACGTGATCATGTGATCACCTAGGCTGCAATTTTTGCAGCGCTCCTGACTGACCCAGGACCTGTTGTGTCAACTATTTTACAAATTTGTAGACAGTTTGCATTTAAGAATGGCTCGCAAATGAACGGCTTACTCACAACCCTGAATTGCTTCTCATTGTTCACTTAGAAGAGCTGTTCAAAAAAGTCGACTCTTTACTGTTGTCTGTACTGTAAACACAGTGAATATTGCACTGAAGCTTGATTTGAAGAAAATCGTGAACTGAATTGAAATCACAAAATCACAATTAGATCTTTTCCTAAAATCGTTCAGCCCTGACCTACAACACAGCAAATCTTGAAGCAGATGAGACCACACCTGGTGCCACTCTTGTTGGAGAGGAACAGGAGACTGAGGCTACAGCGAGCTCAGGCTCAGGCTGGTGTGATCATCATGAGAGTGGATCCGTCCTGCCTTGTGTTGACATTTCAGGCCAATGGTGGTGGTGTAATGGTGCGGGAGAGATTTTCTTGGCACATTCTGGACCTCTTAGTCCCACCTGAGCATCATTTAAACCCCACAGTCCACCTGAGTATTGTTGCTGACCATGTCCATCCCTTCATGACCACAGTGGACCATCCTATGATGGAGACTTCCAGCAGGAAAATGCTCCATATCACAAAGCTCAAATCATCTCACACTGGTTTCTTGAACATAACAGTGAGTAAACTGCACTTCAGTGGCCTCCACAGTCACCAGATCTCAATACAAGAGAGCACCTTTAGGATGTGGTGATGTGGTGGGGGCTAATTAAAGATGGCCAGCATCTTTAACATATTTTATCAAATCATATATTTAAGCTTTGTTTGGTTTATCTTTCTTACCAAACAATCTTTTATTATTATCTCAATCTACTCATTTATTTTTTTAATTCTATAATTACTTATATTCTGTTTAATTTTTCAGTTTTATCTCCAGTGTTCTCTCATTTTGAACCCAGGATGGCATTTCCACAAGTCCTCGCTCACACTCACTTCTGTTCTGTTACTCGAAATCTCTGATTTATTTTTATTATGTATTTTTTTATTTTATTAATTTGATTTATTTATGTATTATTTTATGTTTTATTATTTATTTGATTATTTTAAAATTATTTTTATTATTTTTATAATTATTTTATTTTACCTACTTAGTATTTTCATTTTCATTTTATTTATTTTATTCTTTTTATTTTTATTTTATCTATTTATTATTTTCATTTCTATTTAATTTTGCTAAAATTGTTTTTAATTGATCTTATTGCTGTTATGTAAGTTTGTCTTGCAAATACTGTCTCCTATTTTTCTGTTTATTTGAAGCACTTTGTGCTACATATGTTGTATGAAAAGTGCTGTACAAATAAAGCTTGATTGATTGATAAATAAAACTGCTACTGAAGCTGTTAGCATCTATGCTAATCTCTGTGCGAGCAGTCCCTTCCTGCTGTCGTCTCATTCGTAGCTCGTTCCTCTTCCTGCTTTAGAGGACGCTGATTGGGCCGTCCCGCTTTGGGTCGCTCACAGTCGTTGTAGATTGGAGCTTGACCAGTTGTCTGGTTACAGATGCTGCATCAGGCTGATCCAGCTGCACTGCAAAGTTAGAGCCTGTACTTGTGCATGACTAAGCATACCAAAGACCACCTCCTCCAGGCATACCAGGGCCGAGACACTCACACCAAACCAAACAACCGGTGAGAAACATGCCTGAGCCTGGTCCAGGATGTCCGTGTGTGCGCCCCCTTAATTTATTCCCTCTAAAACCTTCAAGTTAAAGGAGGTCCAGCCCGCCCTCAGTGTACATTCGGCTCTGTTTTGACATTCTTCACTCTGATTTTTCCATCACTGCTCATTCTGAAAGTGTTTGTTTAAACATCCCAAAGCTCCTCCAGATATTCCAAACCGTGCCTCTCATCCATACAAAAGAAAAGTCCTCCCTCTGTGTGCTGCTGCTTTTTGAACCGGGATTTATCCTCTCGCTGTGTTTACGCCAAGCACTCTGCGTTGGCTTCCGTATGAACGGTTCCTGCATGAGCATCTGTCAAAGCGGCCATAAATAACATCCATTCTGCGCTGGAAGAGCTTCTCCTCCCGCAGGCTTCAAGGAGATAAATGCCTCGCAAAAAGTCTGCAAGTACAAACACAGAGGCTGAACAAACACACGTGGAGCGCGCACACGGACACACACTCGCTTCACTCAGTGAGCTCACAAATCCTGATCCACCTTCTTTAAATATCAGAGCTGAGGCTCCTTCAACAAAACCTGCAGCACGAGGATCACAAACCTGAGCACAGAGGAGTTTGGATAAATAGGAGACACACGGAGGGTCTTCATCGTACATCTTCTTCCTCTTTGTTCACCTGTCAGAGAGTTTGATCCTGAAATCCTCGAGGATGTGATCTGTGTCTTCACCTGAGGCCTCTGCTGTGGTGGCCCTGAGAGGCAAAAGAAAATTACAATAAATAAGTAATGACAACAAATCTCAAAACACATACAAAAGTAAAAAAAATAAACAAAAAAACGGCATAAAATAAAATAATAATATCACAAAGACACAATTAAAAACACATTAAAATAAAATACACCAAAAAAATGAAAACACAAGACAAAAAAAGAATTAAAAAAGCAATAATGAATTAGTAGAAAAAAAAATTAAAAAATAGAAAATGATACAACCGAAAAACAACTCATGAACATACAAAACGACAAATAAAAATGCACTAAAAGAAAAGAAAAATATATATATATAAATTATGAAAATGAAAACATAGACATTCAAGAATAAGCTGAAACTTTGAATTAAAAACTGCAGCCATTCAATTGAAGCAACAAAAAGAACAAACCAAAAATATAACTTTTAAACGACTATACAACAAATAAAAAATAAACATAAACGAATCCCAATAACAAAATAAAAAATTAAAACCAAAATAAAAATAAAAATCAACAGATAAAAGAAATATCTGATTCATCTGACTCCAACATCAACAATAGATTAAAAATGCAAAAAAACAAATTAAAAACACAACACAAAAGAAAAGCAACAACTGGAAAAAATCATCATCATAAAATAAAATAAATAAAAATGTAAAAAAAAAACAAACAATAAAAGAAGTGAACTAAATACAAACCACAGAAATAAATCTTAAGCATGACAACATCTAAACATCATGCACAAAAAAAAAGAAAAATTACAAAAATAAACATTAAAATGTAAAATCCAAATTAAAAAATGCAATACCAAGAAATTCAGAAAAAAACAAAACAAATTCAGATTATAAGATGCAATAGGAAATGGTAATAACAAACAACAATTGAAAAACAATGATTTTAAATACAACAGCTAGAGAAAGAAGGACATTAAATCAAGACAAGAAAAAATGAAAAATGAAAATGCAGTGCCAAATGAACAAATGAATTTTTTTTATGAATATGCACAGTCAAATATAAACACAATTTGATGCAAATTGCTCATTTTGGTGAATCAGTTTTATAGGTGTTATTCTTATTCGCCATTTTGTTCTCTCAATGTTTTTAAAGGTTGTTGAAATACTTTCCTTGTTGTTACAATGCTTTAATCTCTTTTAATTCTTTCTTTTTTATGTTGTTGTGCTTTGCATTTGTTTTTTAAATTCATTTTTGCATTACTTTTATTTATTGTGTTATTTTTTTCATGCATGTTTTTATTTTTATTTTTTTCCAACCTGTTTTTTTAGGTATTATCTGTGGCTGTGTTTTCTATTTAATATTTTATTTATCTCTACTGTAGCTCCTTTTTTACTTGTTGTTTTTGATGAAACATTTTATTGTTGATGTTTTCTCATCATGCTGTTTTTTTTTTTGGTGGAGATTTTTTTATTGATTGCTTGTTTTTAAATTTTTTGTAGTTTTTTTTTCCTTTTTTCCTTTTTGGTGTTGTGTGTTTTGTTAATCTGTTGTTGTGATTGGGTCCTGGGCTTTTGTGATTTCTTATTTGTCATAATGTTTAGTGCTCCATGGCCAGCTTCACTCCAGCACACCGGTCTAATGGTCACCGCGGGGATGAGTGGATTTTCTGCCTGGCTTGTCCCCAGATCAGCCTCCTGTGACCGCCTGCGTCCTCGCTGAGTGAATGTTTCACAGACCTCCTCACCGGGCGTTGACACAGAGCTCAAACTTCAACACAAACTGCTCTACGAGGAGGGCCGGCGCAGAGGTGAGGAGCATTATGGGTAGATAAGGGGCACAAAGCAGCTGTAAAGACAGTAAATAATGCCGTGAAAAGAAGATGAGCGACCACGATCATTACCTGGAAAGATTGAGCTCCTTGTTTTGACGTGAAGATTAGAGACTCATAAAGGCACAAACCGGAGGCATGAGGGCAGCGGGGGGGTGATTGAAGACCTCCATGATGGGTACAGTCAGCTGAGTACACATGGAAATCCCTCTGAGACCACCACTCACCGGCTTTTGTCTGATTTTGACTTCATGGTCACATCATGCTCAATGGTGCTGGCATTATTGCTCAAGTCAACAGTGTTTTTTTTTAGATATCATCTCTATTGATCGATGTCTTTATTTCTATCATGTAAATGACATGATAAAAACAGTTAAAAATGCAAATAAGTGATAATAAAAAATAATAATAATAAAAAGAACTTGAATCTGCAATGTCTCTGTCAGCTTACATGAACAAAATGGAAGAAGTATAAACTTATCTAATCCTACACCTTAAATTTTACGTCTATAACTTTTTTAAATGAACAATGAGGAACAGATATTAGGTCTCGCTGGTCTAGACCAACCTGCCTGTCCATTGCTACAAGGTTTTCCTTTGCTTTTCTCTTCTTTGTGAGTGCATTGTCTTGTGTTTTCTAGGGTTGTTGATGTGGTTTTTTTTATTTGTCTGTTTTCAACACTGTATCAGTGTTGACACTGTATTCTGTTGCCAAATGTCTGTGATTCCTGCCACACCCCAATTTCCCTACGGGGACAAATAAACTAACCAACTTACTTCCTGAATCATAACAGTGTCTTAAGTTGACAAATCATTTGAAACATGTACAGTGAATATACTATGGAAGCCCGTTTCCGCCAATACAAAAAAATATATATATAGTAAAAAAAAAAAAAGGTTAAGTCATAATAATGAGATACTAAGTCACAATTATTAGTTATTATCTCATAATTATGAGATACTAAGTCACAATTATTAGTAATTATCTCACAACTATGAGATGCTAAGTCATTATTATGAGATACTAAGTCACAATTATTAGTTATTATCTTATAATTGTGAGATTCTAAGTCATAATTATGAGATACTAAGTCACAATTATTAGTTATTATCTTATAATTGTGAGATTCTAAGTCATAATTATGAGATACTAAGTCACAATTATTAGTTATTATCTCATAATTATGAGATACTAAGTCATAATTATGAGATACTAAGTCACAATTATTAGTTATTATCTCATAATTATGAGATACTAAGTCACTAAGTCGCAACTATAAGTTATTATCTAATAATTATGAGATACTAAGTCACAATTATGGGATACTAAGCCACAATAATTTGTTATTATTTCCAATTATGAGATACTAAGTCATAATTATTAGCAATTATCTCACAACTATGAGATGCTAAGTCATAATTATGAGATACTAAGTCACAATTATTAGTAATTATCTCACAACTATGAGATGCTAAGTCATTATTATGAGATACTAAGTCACAATTATTAGTTATTATCTTATAATTGTGAGATACTAAGTCATAATTATGAGATACTAAGTCACAATTATTAGTTATTATCTCATAATTATGAGATACTAAGTCATAATTATGAGATACTAAGTCACAATTATTAGTTATTATCTCATAATTATGAGATACTAAGTCACTAAGTCGCAACTATTAGTTATTATCTAATAATTATGAGATACTAAGTCACAATTATGGGATACTAAGCCACAATAATTTGTTATTATTTCCAATTATGAGATACTAAGTCATAATTATAAGATACTAAGTCATAATTAATTGTTATCTCATAATTGTGAGATTCTAAGTGAAAATTATGAGATACTAAGTCATAATTATGAGATACTAAGTCACATTTAATTGTTATTATCTTATAATTATGAGATACTAAGTCACAATTATGAGATACTTAGCCACAATTATAAGTAATTATCTCACAACTATGAGATACTAAGTCATAATTATGAGATACTTAGTCACAATTATTAGTTATTATCTCATAATTTTGAGATATTAAGTCACTAAGTCCCAACTATTAGTTATTATCTTATAAATATGAGATACTAAGTCACAATTATGAGATACTAAGCCACAATTATTAGTTATTATCTCACAACTATGAGATACTAAGTCAAAACTATTAGTTATTATCTCATAATTATGAGATACTAAGTCACTAAGTCACAACTTTTAGTTATTATCTTATAATTATTAGATACTAAGTCACAATTATGAGAAACTAAGCCACAATAATTTGTTATTATTTCCAATTATGAGATACTAAGTCATAATTATAAGATACTAAGTCATAATTAATTGTTATTATCTCATAATTGTGAGATTCTAAGTATCAATTATGAGATACTAAGTCATAAATATGAGATACTAAGTCACAATTAATTGTTATTATCTTATAATTATGAGATACTCAGACATAATTATAAGATACTAAGTCATAATTAATTGTTATTAACACATAATTGTGAGATTCTAATTGACAAGTATGAGATACTAAGTCATAATTATGAGATACTAAGTCACAATTATTAGTTATTATCTCACAACAATGAGATACTAAGTCATAATTATGAGATACTAAGTCACAATTATTAGTTATTATTTCCAATTATGAGATACTCAGTCATAATTATAAGATACTAAGTCATAATTAATTGTTATTACCACATAATTGTGAGATTCTAAGTGACAAGTATGAGATACTGAGTCATAATTATGAGATACTAAGTCACAATTATTAGTTATTATCTCATAATTATGAGATACTAAGTCACATTATGAGATACTTAGTCACAATTATGATATACTAAGTCACAATTATGAGATACTAAGTCACAATTATTAGTCATTATTTCACAATTATGAGATAAATCGTCATAATTATGAGATTCTAAGTCACAACTATGAGATACTAAGTCATACAAAGACATAATTATGAGAGTCAGTCATAATCATGAGATACTAAGTCCTGATTATGAGGTACTATGTCAAAATTATGAGATATTTAGTCATAAATATGAGTTATCTCATAATCATGACTTGTCTTATTTTTTTTTTAACTTTTACTTTTTTCTTTACTGGGGAGGTTATGTTTCTGCCAGCATATGTTTGTTTGTTTGTTAGCAAGATTATGCAAAAACTTTTGGACAGATTTTGTTGAAATTTTCAGGAGATGTTGGTAATGGCCCAACTTAAAGTGATTAGATTTTGGTGGTGATCCAGAAAACCGCCATTAGTGAACGATTATTTTTGCTCAATAACGGTCTAACTAATAATGATATCAACATGATTCTGAGTGCTAGGTGTGGGTTTTCAGGGTCATAAATCATATTATGATGGTAACTTGAGGTTTGCACTCTCCAAGTGCTTTTCTACTTTGTTATTATATGTATTTGTATATATGTATATCTGTAAAATGAAGAGTATGTCTTCAGCCTGATCTACCGCAAAGCATCTTGAGATAACTCTTGTTATGAACTATACAAATAAAGACTGATTGATTCCTATGACTTGTCTCCATGTAAACATGATCAATGTAAAGTAGTCGTCCTACTCTATCATCAGCTGTATCCATGTATGTGTAGGCGTTTGACTCGTCACATTGTTTTTAAATATGTAACGTGGGAAATGAAGCTGTTTGCTGTTTGTATCTGTAAAGCACTAATGATGTTTCATAACCAGATTACAGTAATCCAGTTACTTAACTTGACGACACAGAGTAAGAATAAAGCAGACTTTATGGCTTCAGACTGTTCCTTCGAACACTGGACTGTGTTTCTGGGTTGTGAAAGAGCCTCAGAGGAGGCAGAGTCCAGCACGAACAGTTACAGAGTTTGGCCATGGTGGTCGTTAGTGAAAGACAGCAGCCGGCTGTGGTGAAGTGCTTATCTGGAGGTAATGAGAGGTAACGCATGTGCACCCCCCTCCTCCGTCAAATAAACCCTGGTGGCTGTTCTGAAAAATCTCTCCACCTACTTTTTTTTCTACCAAACACACTTTCTCGTATTCCTCATTAAAGCAGTGAAGAAGAAAGCGTGTTTGGTGCGAGCTCGGGGGCCCACAGTAACGGTTAATGGAGGGAGGTCTCACCCAGGGAGAGAAGACACCCACACTCAACACACACGCAGATCAGAGAGCCGGGATGTTTTGGAGGTGATGTCAAAGGCGGAGGATGAACAGAGCCCGTCTCGGGGAGCAGCGGGGGACTCCTGATGGGACCAGGTGATGGAGGAGGGAGGGATAGCCCAGGGAGACATGGCGCTTGTCTGGCCTGTTTCCCGGCCTCCCATGTTGGGGCTTGAAAAGGAGCAGGTCGTTTACACCCCGGTGTCAAAAGCAGCCGTAGCCGCAGCAGCACCTGGATGTTATTTAGGCTAATGGACTCGGGGCTTACTCAATAGTAATCAACTTGGGGGGCTCGTCGCTTTGTTTCAGGCATCAACTCCTCTTGTAGGTGCTTTCACATCAAAACTACCAGGGTTGTAGTTCCAGGAACGTTTCTTTCAGGCGCTAAATGGGTCCTGCACGTCTTTTGCTGTCTGCATCCCCATAGTGGCCTGAGATCCAGTGTTAATTTTGACTTTTTAATTTAGTTTTAGTTATAGTCTTTTGCCTAAAATATCTTTTAGTTTTAGTCATAATTTAGTTATCTAAACTGCTTTAATTTTAGTCTAGTTTTAGTCGATGAAATCTACTGTAAATTAACTTGATTAAAATATGAGGTGTAAAGTGTAAGGCATTTTTCATGTTTCCTTTAATTTCTGAAGTCATGTTTTACACTTGGATAATATGCAACATCTTGCTGTGATTGGATATATTCCTAGCTTGTCCCTACATTCTGCATGACCAAATTAGGTCTGATTGGATTAAGTCTCTGTCAAACATTTTCGTCCAGTTTTTATTTGTTGATGAAAATGTCAGTTAATTTAGTTTGAACTTTGTCCATGTGCACTTGTTTTTATTAGTTACTGTCTAGTTTTCGTCAAGGGAAAAAAGTTTGTCAACGAAAACTATAACGAAAATGATTAGTCAACAAAATTAACACCGCTAACATCCGAAGGCTAATTAGTCATGCAAAACAGCATTCGAGTCATTTTGTATCAACAATACCGAATACAACTGATAATTTTTAGCATAAACGTCCAAAAACAACCAGAATGCTTGAAAAACTGCCCAAAGGATGTCATGAAAATTGAAGGTTATGGATTTTGCAAAATACAAACCCTTATTTATTAATGACATTTCAATTAAATACTCTAAAAGACAAGATATTTAATGCACAGATTGATATATTTCATTGTATTTGCAAATATTTTGAATTTGATGCATGTAACACACCCCAAAAAGCTGGGACGTGAGTGACAAAAGACTGGGAAAGTTGAGGAAACCCTCAAAAACACCTGTTTGGAACATTCCACAGGTAAACAGGATAATTGGAAACAGGTGAGTGTCATGATTGGGTATAAAAGAAGCATCCCCAAAAGGCTCAGTCATTCACAAGCAAGGATTTGGTGAAGATCACCACTTTGTGAACAACTGTGTGAGCAAATAGTCCAATGTTTTGAGCATATAATTGCAAGGAATTTAGGTATTTCATGAGATGATGAATCCAGAGAAATCTCTGTACATAATTGGCAAGGTCAACAACCAACATTGAATGCCTGTGACCTTCTATCTTTTGGGCAGAACCGCATTAAAAACCAACAAAAGTCTGGAAAAGATATTATCACGTGGGCTCAGGAACACTTCAGAAAAGTGTTCTCAGTTAACACAGTTCATCTCTACATCTACAAGGTCAAGGTCAAACTCTACAATACAAAAATGTACATCCATGTCCCGTCTATAACACCCCTACCTCCACCAAGATAAAAAAAAATCTCCCCTCTCTTAGTTTCTTAGGAGGACTAGAGCACACCACACACAGTACGATCAAAACTGTTCAGTGCCTGATTTTTATCTTCATGTGTGGGCAAAATCCTTACGTTTGTACCCCGCTTAACACTCTTGTTCCAGCTTCCTAAATGTGCAAAGTTCCTCCAAAGGATCCACGTTCCTACCAAAAACCGCCTTCTACTTTAACACGACTTGTTTCCTCCTACCTGCTCTCTCTCCCCGTCCTTATCACCCCCACACCCTCTCCCCTCTCCCCCTCACGTGTTTATTTTATTTTGCAGGCCGGCCGTGTTATGACAAAGCCTTCACTCCCCGGATGCATGCAGTCACAGCTTGTGTCATGCCCTTATGAGGTATGGGGGCCCTCGCCGTTTTGCCAGCCCCACCCGGCCTGCCTGTCCCAGAGAGAAGAGTGTGGAGGGGTGACTCCTGCCCACACCCTGTCCCGTCCTGCCTGGCGTTGATGGAAACTTTACACGCAGATAGAGGAGGGTTTGATTCATCCCGTAAGATTAATTCTTAAAAGTCTTGAAAGCAGCTGAAAATGCTGACTTAAGACTTCCTGCACTGGTCTGTTTTCCCTCTATGACCTCATTTCTACAAGCTTCAGAGACCTTCAGGATTGTTTACCATCCATCAGAAAGTCCTGGAGGGGGTCAAAGCTTCAGCTAAAGTCATGTAAGGCTCGACAGTTTATCATCCTGCAGGCTCATTCATCCTCCGCTGGCTCTTTTCATTCAAATCACCAGAGGGAGATTTCTCAGTGAAAGTGCATGCCTCGACAAAGGAGTGTTCCTCATTACAACATTTCACTCTCTATATCTGCCGCTTTTCATCCTCACGGACAAAAATGACAAACACATTTCTTTGTTCTTCTTCAAATCCACTTCATTTGTCAAATCATGGAGGAATCTTGAAGCCTGAGAGGGGGAGGCCGGGAGTGTGGGTCCTGAGGGGCCTGCAGGAGCCACAGAATCAGACCAAGTCAAACAAAGCAGAACACAAGTGATCATTTTTGGTCTATTTCTAAAGGTCTCTATCTTATTTATAGACCCTCTGTTGAGCAAACCAGCTCAGCAGGTTAGAGCTTTCTATACTAATGAAGGGACTGTGAGGGTTTTTTGTTTTTCATATACCATGATGGGTAATTATCCTGTCAGATGAAACAGCACGGCAGAACATTCTTCCAGATATGTTTGTATATTTCTCTTGAAATAACTGTACATGAAAAAGGCAAAGGGAGGCTGTTTTCTTCTGTGGGGTGAATCAGGTGCAGGTCCAACCTGTGGTTCCTAATCATTGTGTCTACCCTCACATATGAGGCTTTGACTTGAATTTAATCGGTTGTTTTGGTTTTCCTTTTAAGATTGTACCTTGTAACTGGCACAGTTTTTGTTTCCCCTTCAGCAGAGTTTTAAGGCAGCTAAGCCAAGACAAAACATAACGTGGAGACACTGCTGACCTCTGACTGGTCAGAGTTTTGCCACAAGTCAGGAGCATTGATGCCGAAATGAAACGCTCCCTGTTGTCAGTTCTGTGAAGCTGAATGACTTCCCAAATGCTCTTCAATAGTTTGTTGTTTTGCTGCTTGCAACCTCACCTCAGGGGCTGGCAGCAGACAATTGGACTTGAGTCATAGGGACTCGGGCACTAGCTTGGGACTCGGATCAGAGGGACTTGGGCAATTGTCTGACTGGCAGATCTATCAACTTTCTCCTCCTTTGTTTTTGTGAGGATGCCACTGTAGTTTCATGAGATGATGGTTCTGAACCCTAAAAGAGGTGATGATACAGTCTACACCAGGGGTCTGCAAATAAATAGTAAATAAGTTATGTGGTCATTTTATTCATTCATTATAATGAATATGTCAGTACCACTTGAATTGTTCTTTTGCTTTTGAAATATTCATTCATTCATTCATTTTCTACACCTCTTATCCCTTTCGTGGTTGTAGGGGGGCTGGAGCCTATCCCAGCTGTTATTAGGTGAGAGGCGAGGTACACCCTGAACCGGTCACCAGCCAATCACAAAGCCACATAGAGAGACAAACAACCATTCACTCTCACACTCATACCTAAGTGTAATTTGGACTCACCAATTAACCTAATGAGTATGTTTTTGGTATGTGGGAGGAATACAGAGTGCCCGTGCATGCACAGGAAGAACATGTTAACTCCACACAGAGGGGCCCTGCCCGACCAGGGGATCGAACCAGCAACCTTCTTGCTGTGAGGCACGTGCGCTACCTGTTGTGCCACCACGCTGCCCCACCTTGTTGTGAAAAATCATAAATTTATCAATTACCTGGATTTAGCCACTGATACTGAAATGTAAAACTTAAAAAAAAACATTTTATACAACATAAGAGAAAACAAAACAATCTAAATTTGTATCAACCACCTTCTTTTAAGTCTTTTTAACTACACACCTGTTGCAGGCATCGAGTCCAAAATGAGACAATATTCACAAAAAAACAAAGAACTTCTTTAGTTTGAATATTAAATTTCTTGTCTTTGTGGTATATTCAGTTGACTATAGGATTAAATTCATTGTTTTCCATTTCAATCAGAGTCCCAACTTCATTGAAATTGGGGTCTGTAATTGAAATTGTGCTTTAATTGTTATGAATCGTGCCTGTTACCATTCATCGTCCTGGACATTAATATTGGCTGATGTGCTCTCGGCATTGAGTATATCATCATGTTGAGGGTCTTGGCCCAGCATCTCTGGCCTGAGATGAAGAGCTGAGTGGCAGGAATTCTCGTCTAAGTTAACAGTAAATGTCTTACAATGGAAAGCTGAGGTGACTTTACACTTCTGAAATCCATCCAAAATGTGCTGTAAAAATATTTGGTTTCTCACGTCTTCTTCACTTTAGCGGTGAGACAGCTGGTTTGTCACCATCCCAGAGATGCCACCCACTTCACAAGGCCTCGGCAGAAAGCTGTTCAAGAGGAAAAAAATCGAAGCTGAACATGAAAAACAAATGATAAAAACTGTCCGACGTGTTTCCATCCCTCTCATCTTTTGCATGAAAGTGAAAAAGCCCTCAGCAAAATGTTACATTTCATCATTTTTCCATTCTTTAATTTTCACCACAGAGCCTGACATGTTTTAAGAGGTGCAACCTAATATTGCCTGAACTCCAGGACCTACCACAAAGATCTCTGGGTAAATGGGAGGGAAGGAAGTGCACAGACAGGAGGACGGGCGTGGATGGAAAGTGCGCAGCGACTTGGCTGCAGCACACCCTTAAGTAACAACACATGGCAGTGGAGGAATTCCACATTCGCCGACACTTTGCATGAGTTGGGATGGGAACGGCTGCTCGCACCGGCCGGGTCCGAATGGGAAGCTGATAAGGCTCTGCCATACCTAATTCCTTTCCATGCTCTCATCCTGGGTAGGCATCACAATGGGCATGATTCATGGGGGTAATTCCGCCAGCTTCTGACTTGGCTCCTGCCTGCATTTGGGAAGAATGTGACCTCACAATACGTCTCTTTCAGGCCCATCCCTGTCTGCTGCTCCCCTTGAAGCCTTCTTCTGTTAGAGGAGGACGAGGGAATGCAGAGAAAAGCAGGGGCTAACTTAAGGGGGAGAAATCATGCAAACATACCCCTCCTCCTTCCCATCCTCTCTTGTCCTACATCACTTTCTCCCTCCTGGTGTAATAACTAAATGAGGGGAATTTGAAACAATGAACTTGAACGTTAACCACCGTGACGACTGCAGAGACGGGCCCTGATTGCACGAGGGAAGTTCTAGGTGCGATGCCCGGTTCATGTTTCCATGCATCAGCCGCAGAGACAACCGCAAGTCTATTCTAAGTGACGATTCGAACAAGAAAACGTGATGCCGAAGCCGTATTTTGTAACCTGAACCCTCCGCGGCGCTCCATATCTCGCTGCTAAACAAACTGCAATCACAGCGGGTAATTATTTAACTGCATTAGGCCGTTTGAAGCTCAGTTAATTCCTGGTTGCATTCCATCCGTCACAGACACAAAGGCTCTCGTCTTTATCTGAAGTCGGCGCTGAAATATAAATTACACGGCGGAGCGGCTCCAGCAAAAGTAAGCTCACAACGGATGGAACATAAAAGTGTGTAATCACGATCGCTGCCAGGAGAAAGTTAAGCAAACATGTGGTTCACGAGGGGCGTCAGAAGTGATAAGGAGGTAATCGTGTTCTTTAACGGCAGAGACGAGAGCATTCTTCATTTCTGAAAGAGATTAATCGAGCAGCGAGAAGACGAGAACAAGGGACACATTTTTCTTCTGTTAAATGGAGGTCAAAGCAATCACATTAAAACTTATTTGAACTGGAGGAGAGAGGACACAGACGCTTTTAAAGGCAGTTAGACTCCCAAATGCTGCTAAACATTTGGCTCACAAGCTGCACGACTCCTTCACTGGGTTCAGATTTGACTGATTCTGGTACTGATCAGGCGGCAGTGGAGCTCAGTCTGTGATGGCTCTAGTTGGGGACCAGAAAGTGGCCGATTCAACTCCAGATTGAACCAAACTTGGGAGTTGGTTTAGTAGCTGGATGACTTCCTGGGGCACTTTGTCCCTTGACTCCAGTAGGGTTTGCCACCTTGTCATATCACATAACCACCTATCAGGAATAATGAAGGGCAAAGTGCCAACCCAGCATCAGCATTGCCAGATTTTTCAACTGAAATAAGCAACCAGGTTGATAAAAACAAGCCCAAAGCAAGCAACCTTAAGCTATTTTTTTTTTAATGCAATATATTAATTTTTCTTAAAGAGAAATCTACCTAAAGTGTGTTTTGATTTTCACCTACATTACATTTTAATTAAAGTGACATTTTTTTCTCATTTGACTCTTTTACTTCTTCAACATCCTTTTCTTTATACAGAAGTGAAGGGAGGGGCTACTGTTATTTATAACTCTGTTATCACTAAACAGTCTGTCTAACCTTGATTTTTGCAACCAAACAGACATAGTCAGGCTTTTATCTAAGTTTTATGTTGATCCTCTACCGCTTTATAATGGTGAAAACAGTAATAACTACAGTATTTCTGGCTATAAGGATATCCTTTGGTTGGAAAAATCATTTTTGCCTCTTTTCACAGTATAATTTACATTTGTGTTTAGAGTGGGACAAAATAGTTTGTGTAATTTCTGAATTGAGTTTATATCGGTAGTAGAGTGCGCACCAGATCCCTCCTGGGTTTGGGGGCACAACAAGCCCAAATGAGCAACTGCACTATTGGAACAAGCCCAAAAAAACACAACCCGCAACTACCAACATTTACAAGCAGCTTTTCAAAAAAAGAAGCCCAAAGTTGCTTATAATCAGCAGACCTGGCAACTCTGGCTATACATGGCGCCAAACTCCATTTAATTAAAAGAACTGTGGGAGAAAGCAAGCCACAAAAACAATATGGGGTCATCACGATGCTACAAACAGTTTGTTTACATCCACTTAATTTTCCACTAAATCATCCTAGGGGGCGGCACGGAGGTGCAGCTGATAGTGTCCATGCCTCATAGCAAGAAGGTTGCTGGTTCAAACCCTGTGTCGGCCACAGCTTTTCTGTGTGGAGTTTGCATGTTCTTCCAGTACTTTTGTGGGATCTCTGGTTCAGGGTGTACCCCGCCTCTTGCCCAATCTTAGCGGGAATAGGCTCCATAGGCTTGAGCACTAAACTACTGCACCACCATGCTGCTCTGCCTTAAATCAGATTAATTCTAAATAAACCACAGCCTTTAGATTTATGCTAAAATGACTGTAAAGGCTTATAATGAATTGGCATCACTAATTTTTTGGTTCTTTAGGTTTTGTCTTCTGTTGTGTTCTTGTGCCAGTGCTGGAGGAGGCCCATTAGAGAGCGTGCTCGGCTGGAAGCACATGAGGTAAATGCTCAAACCACCTCCAAGTGCAGTGGGGGTCCCTGCTCTGGCACTGTTAATCTGGGGTTGTGGGCTATGTTGGGAAACCCCTGCTCTAAAGTTTGTAATCTGGATGCACTTCAGTCATCAACAGGTCTTTCTTGGAGGCAGATCTCAGCGCAAAGTCTTTATAAAAGTAAAAATAAAACAGAATAATGCCTCAGTGGTCCAATAAATCTGTTTTATTTAAGTAATTCACTCCTCTGTTTAAGTTCACTTCATTGGAAAATGACTTTCCAGAGCTGCACCATCATCATCAAACGCTCTGAAAACTGTACAACCTGGCACAAGTAACGGCACGCACACGCTCTCACACCCTGCACATAAAAAGGGCGTCGACACGTGAACATTCGTAAGCAGAGGTGGTTTGTCATGTCACCCTCCTCTCCTCCACATCATGCTGCAGGCCGCCTTAAAGGAGGAGAAAGTGTGGTGTGATGTCAACTCTGGCATGGCCGTAGAGTCTGCCTCGTGCGCCGCCCAAACGAAGGAGAGGCAGACATTAGTCAGAATCGAGCTAAAGCTGGGGTTTGTTAGCGGGGCTGCCTGCCAGAGCCGAGCCACTGTCTGTTTACTGAACACAATGCACATCCAATCACTCCGGCTCCTCCAAACATCCTCAGTATGCGTCTTCTCAGCAGGGTCACGCCCCTCCGCCAGCACCCCTGGCACCCTTAACGCGGCCCGGCGGCACCGTCAGAAAACCACCAGGCGAGGTTAGTCATAATAGAGCTTCATCTGGCCATCAATCTTCATCCTCGCCGCCTGTTAGCAGCACGGACCGAGTCTTGTGTTGCAGTTAAAAGCCTGGCACGGCTCAGACGAGGGCCTGTGATGAATTGATTTCTGTATGAAGGCTGCGGAGAGTGCTCGGAGATCCTGATCCTTCATCGCCTTTTGTCATTGTTCATTAGCGCTGCATGAGGGGATAACTGAGGGGTGACTCACAAGACGCCCTCAAGAAGAAATAAGGGAGAAGTATTTGAGTCTGTGCTTTATGATTAGATATGGGCAGGTCATTCAATGTTGCATTACAATGTTGTATTGATTTCTATTGTATATATGCGTTTTTAATATTGTGTTCATCTTCATTCCATTACTGTTTTTATTATTAAGTGCATGCATGATTAAATTGTACCTCTGTACAGCACTTTGGTCAACTGAGGCTGTTTTTTAAAACGTGCTCTACAAATAAACTTTGACTTGTCTTGACTTGACAATACCATAACTGACAACAGTGAACCTGCTCTACATTCATAAAGAGAGTAGCTCTGATTGGATCACTCCCCAACTTATCCCACCACCATGAAGTTAAAGTAGCTGTGATTGGATATATTCCTAACTTTTCCCTACTTTCTACATGACCAAATAAGGTCTGATTGGATTAAGTCTCTGTCAAACATTTTCATCTAGTTTTTATTTGTTGAGGAAAATATCAGTTAAGTTTAGTTTTTGTCCATGTGCACTTGTTTTTAGTAGTTACTGTCTAGTTTCCGTCAGGGGAAAAAAGGTTGTTGACGAAAACTATGAGGAAAATAACACTGCTTTAAATCCAGAAGACTGAGTCATCATCTCTCCCATCCTTACTGCTGAGTCAGCATAACTGTGAGGCCAAATAACAGGACAGAGAAGTGCTTTATTTAACTCATGAGAAAGTGCTTCAAACCCGTGGGTAACTCGGCTTAATTCTCCAGCGTTTCTATTTTGGAGCGACGTCTAGACATTAAAACATTTTACTAGAAAACCAAAAGCCAAAGCGGGGCCCTGCAAGGCTGCACAAATCTGTTTAAAAACACTTAAAACCACGTCGTGATAAAACAAACGTCTGCTGTTGATTCCCCGCCAAGCACCTTGCAGGCTGTGCATTAAACTGCAGAGATAAACCCAAGCTGATGAAGTCATGTGTTTACACGCCATAATGTCTTTGTGCTGGGGAAAAGATCGTCTGCACTCATTAAAAGTTTATATTAGTGTCTTTTATGGGATGTTCCTTGTATACATAATTGTTCGCGGCATTATAAAAAACGAGGCCGACAAAGTGCAAATGAAAGGGTTTGCGGGGGGACTGACCACCTATTTTCCACACTGAGCCGGCTGTAAACAGAGACAATGTGCTCGACAACGACCCGCCACGCCCAGGAGAGACCGCAGATGATGTCACGTTGGGTTAATGAGAACAAAAGCTGCAAAATCAATTAAACATCCAGTCCTTTATTACTTTATGTTTACAATCTGTGTCCACGTGAAGCTCGTTATGGCTGCTATAAACCAAATATTCCAATAATCTGAGTCCAAACGAGCAATGAAAAACCAAATTTATGTTTTATATACGCATTATTCTTTTAACGCTCTTCTGTTTTGACTTCTGGATTGGCAGCCTTTTGCACTCGCTTCTGTTTGCTGGATTTTTGTGTCCTGGTTGAGATTGTATTGAACTAGGATGCATGGTTTATTAATTTGCCTTGTGTTCCTTTTTAAAGGGATAGTTCAGGTTTTTTGAAGTGAGGCTGTGAGGTACATGCTCTGAAATCTCGGGACAGACGCCAATGCTTTACACAGTGTTGCCAGGTTTTTCTACTGAAATAAGCAACCAGGTCGATCAAATTAAAAGAGAAATCTACATAAAGTGTGTTTTAATTTTTCATCTACATTACATTTGATTTTAACAGTGATATTTTTTTCTTATTTGTCTCTTAATTTACTTCTTCAACATCCTGTTGTTTGGAGGTGGAACATCCTTTCATTATACAGAAGTGAAGGGAGGGGCGACTGTTATTTATAACTCTGTTATCGCTAAACAGTCTGCCTAACCTTGATTTTTGTAACCAAACAAACATAGTCAGGCTTTTATCTAAGTTCTATGTTGATCCTCTACAGCTTTATTATGGGGAAAACGGTAATACTACACAGGAAAAAAAAATAATTCTGGCTATAAGGATTTCTTTTTGGTGGAAACATCATTTTTGCCTCTTTTTACAGTAAAATTTACATTTGTGTTTAGAGTGGGACAAAACAGTTTGTGTAACTTCTGAATTGAGTTTATATTAGTAGTAGAGTTAGCATCAGATCCCTCCTGGGTTTGGGGGAACAACAAGCCCAAATGAGCAACTGCACTATTGGAACAAGCCCAAAAAAACGCAACCTGCTACTACCAACATTTACAAGCAGCTTTTCAAATAGAAGCCCAAAGTGGCTTATAATTAGCAGACCTGGCAACTCTGGCTATACATGATGCCAAACTCTCCATTTTATTAAAAGAATTGAGGGAGAAATCAAGCCACAAAAACAGTGTGGGGTCATTACGATGCTACAAACAGTTTGTTTACATCTACCTAAAAAGCTGCTGTGATAAGGCACTATTTTGAGACACAGCACAGCCTATGTGTCCCTCCAACAGCAGCGCCGACTAGTTTGCTCAACAAGAGGAATAACCGCCACCAAACAGGATGAATTAATGGTTTTTGCAGGAAATAGTTTTACTGATATGAACTGGAGCTCACAGGAGAAACTTCTGTAGATGGAGAGTCAACAGGTACCTGTTGACTCAGGTGAACAAATCATGAGCTCATATCATCAAACTGGATAACTTAAGAGTGTGACTAAGAAAAATCACCTCAGGATGTTTGAGGATGTTCAGGATCAGAGGAGACTATCAGTTTTAGATATACGTGCAGCACAGTGCAGGCCATCCTGTACAATATTAGCCATTCCCTCCACAACATCAGGACAGAGAAGCAGCAGCAGTGGGACACTCATCTCACTGCCCTGAGGACTGAGAGGCTCAGGAGTTTGTGTTCCCACAGACAGAACAACACCCTGAACTGTTTACCTGAAGTTATCCCAAAAATCTATCTTTCTATCCATCTATCTACCTATTTGTCTATCTATCTATCTATCTATCTATCGATCTATCTGTCCAGAAGTCCAGAATGCTTTGTGAGAGGACTGCAGTGAGGGGCAGTGAAGCGTAAAATTAAAACACCAGTCTCTCCCTAATTTAGTGAAATCAATTCAAGAAACTAGAACAATGTGTGGCTGACAAATAAACACACACTCCAGAGTGTAGGTAAGCTGGTTAGCATCTGCAAGGATGGAAGTGTAGTGGTGCCACACCCGTCAGCTAAGAGCAGAAAATTGAGACAGCTTAACCAAAACTGGACAATAGAAGATCGTAAACATGTTTCCTGGCCTGATGGGTCTGGATATCTGCTGCCACATTCAGATGGAAGGGCAGAATTTACCACAAACATCGTGAAAGCATGAACCATCCTTTCTTGAGTCAACGATTCAGGCTGCTGCTGGTGGTGTGATGATGTGGGGAAGGTTCTTGACACACTTTGAGCCTCTTAGTCCCACCTGAGCCTGGTTTAAACCCCACAGCCTACCTGACCATGTCCATCTTCAGGATAACTCTCCATATCACAAAGCCACTCTAGAGACAGAAGGGGGTACAGCCCAGAAAAATGAAAGTGAACTATAATAATTAGCAACATAATAAGGCAGGATGCAACATGATAAGATACAAAACAATAAACTGAGCATTACCTTGACTTTTTATTAATAAAACTTGACTCACTGTGTCTACAGTCACTTTCTCAAAGATGATGAAACAGTCTGGTCTTTTTTATTTCAGACCTTCAGTGATTCATCAGTACAGATCTTCCCTCAGCATCACTTCCTCTTCTGGGGCTTCCTCTGCTTCCTGCAGCTGCGAGTGAATCTCAAATGTCAGCATTTGATCTCCACCGCACGCTTCCTCATGTTTGCATTCATGAAGTGGCACCATTCATGTCTGACATGACCGGTGGTAGACGGAGGAGTACGGGACACGTGAGGGTGTAGCTCCTGTCTTTGACAAAAACCCTCTGTCTCTCTTAGAGTGTGTAACCAAGTGCAGCTTTGATATGGCCTTGAGAAGAAACTCCGGAAACATGAGGCATCGGCCAGGTCCTCTCAGATGATCATTTCATGGCAATAAAACAAATCTGAGAGGCTACAGTTCTGCTGTCTGCCTTCTTCTGTGAACCTACAGCAAATAGAAGAGAAATACTCTGCTTTCATATGCTAAAGCAAAGATTGGTCTTTGCCTTGTTTGCACTAATTTAATTTAAGTGCAACACATCTACACATGGAGAGCACCTCTAGAATAAAACATATGAAACATGAAACAAGAAACAGAAGAGAGCGTCAGTAAAACACTGAAGGCGGTAACAAAGTGATCTGTCTGGAGAAGTCTAATCTGAAACACTGTCTATAAAGCCCCTCGTTATGCATTATAAACAAAAGATAAGCATGTTTATAATATATTATAATGCCCTTATAATATGTATAATCAAAGTTATAAGACTCGTGCTAATTTATTATGCTCTGTGATAATAATCATGAGGAACTGTAAGGCTATTGTATGTATTAAGTTATAAACATACTGACAGTGAGTTACTATGTGCATATACTGTAGCTGTAAGACATTATAATATCTGTAATAGTTTATAACAATAAATCTGACACAAAGTAAATCATTTCACATTACTGTGCCTTTGCATTGCTGTCTGATGGTGTTTAAAAGTTGAAATAAGCCCAGATTTTGTTCAGAAACTGATTGAAATATATTATAGCACCATTCATTTCAATCAGTTTCTGAACAAACAAATCTTAAAAGTATGTGCAATTTCGCATTGTGGGTTGGTTTTGTGGAATAATACTGAAGATAACATCAAACTGAGCAAAAAAATCAAACAATTCAAAAAGATGTGTACAAACCTTGTTTTCAGGAAATATAATAATGAACATCAGGAGGGTGTAGGTAAAAGTGGCTGATTGTAAACTGTCTTCTTCTGCTGTTTTATTTTCTTTTTTCTGTGTTTCTGATTGATTCTTGATTACGTAATACACCAATGAAAAAATAGGGTAGGACACGATAGCTTCTTCCTACTCCATTTCAAACATCGAACAGCATTAAAATGTAAAGAATTTCTCTAAATAACGTTTTTATTTTTTGTTGTTTTTGTTTGTTTGTTTTTAACTTTAATATTTTATTATTCCTATGTTCGAAATAAAGACTATCCAAATCCAAATCTATTTAATGAGCACAATATAACACAATACGAGTATTTTGGTGACTCAGCATAAACACTGTTAATAAAATGACTTGTGATTACTGCCATAAAGCAACATAAATTATCATGAGAGCTTATAACTATGATTCTAAATCAGAATATGCGAGTTAATGTATTATAATGCATTATTAACATGCTTAAAATCTGTTTAAAATCCTTTATCTGAGGAGCTTAATGGAAAGTTTTAACCAATAGTCTAACTGAGAGGAGACAAATGCATAAATAACAGCGAGAGACAACCTCCATGTCCTGCATGAGCCAACACTTAGCCTCATAAACTCAAATATTGTAGTAAAGTTCAGCACCTCAGTAAATTCACTTCATCACTGTCCATCTCTGCATGACGGCCATCTCACTCCAGCCAAGACTCTGGTGTGGTAAAGCTCAGTGGGGGCTTCTGATAAACTGGGACCATAATTCAAAGTTCTGCAGAAGTCAAATTTATGGCCCAGCGGCGGCCCTCGGACAAAGATTGAAGGTCTTTCAAACTCAATTTTCACATAAATCCATCAGAAGTGCTCAAGACTTTCCTCAAACCAAAAGAACCACCCCATTGATACGCTCCATGTATGTCCACTGGATCACCGCGATCATTAGGATTCATTATCTGAGAACAATGACTGATTGTTCGAATTTAAAGACCATTTATCCTCTGCTGGTTTTGGCTTTTTGGTTTGACATGAAGTTGTTGACAATATGAGTGATGGAGTTGCCGCTCCCAGCTGCAATTTCTGCTGTTAACATGCTAAAAACGGCTTTATATTCAATAGTAGGGCTGCACGATAATGGCCAAAATGATAATCACGATTACTTTGATCGATATTGTAATCACGATTATTAACAATGTTAAGGAAAACATCTGTATTTTTATTGCACTACTTTTAAACAATATGAGAACAGTTTTCAGTTTTTTGTTGGTTTAACTTGGTATTATTGTTATACCATATTATGTTGCATTAATTAATTTAGAACTGAAATGACAACAGTTGTGTGTTTACTTTGATAATCGGGCTCATACCAAAAATCACTGTTATTTTTGTCTTCGTTGTTACTCAGTGTTTGTCCACAGGATCAGGTTAAGCTTGCAGTGAGGAAATCATAAATATTTATTTCACATCATCAGGTGAAATGGGGGTCAGAGGGTCTTCCCCTGACATTTTTATACTTAAAGGTGCAGTGTGTAGAAATTGGCATTTTAGCGACATCTAGTGTTCAGATTGTGGAATGAGCCCGTCCATTACTAAAACATCACATCACTTAGCAACGTGAAAAAGGAAAAAGGAACGGATCTTGAACAGGGCATCATTTACAAAAGTTACAAACACCGCGTCATCTTCTTCTCTTGTGATACCCGCTCTCTCCTCTTCTTCTTCTCATGCCATCAAAAATCGTTTTTCACTTTTTTTGTCCCAAAAACCCACCAGTAGACAACATGGCTGATGTCAGCCTCCACAAAGGGGAGCCCCGTGGTACATAAATATAAAAAGCTTTTTCTAACTTATTTTATTTCTATATTTCAGTTCAGATTTATTATTTGGAATTTTATTCTCTGTTAACTGCTTTTCTTTTTACCATCCCACTTTAGCTGATTGTATTACACATCTGGTTTTAGGTTATCTCATTTTACCATATTATTTATTTAAATGTTGTTATATTAACTCATTTCTTTATTTACCTCCCTTTCCCTATAGTATTTTTATCTAATTTGTTATGATTTTTAATTATAATTTAAGTATAAGCTCCTGTGTTTCTTCATTTTTAATTAAAGATAGCATTTCCTGAGTCTTCCTTAGTCTTTTAATTCTGTTTTCTGTTTAGAATTTCCTTTTTATGTCTTTGTGCATTCAATTAATTTAGTGTGTGTGTTGTATGTGAATTGTGAGGGTGGGTGGGGTCCCTTCATTGTATGCAATTTTCTACTTTTTATGTCATTTATTGTTATTTTATTTTATTTCTTATGTAAAGCACTTTGTGCTACAGATTTTTGTATGAAAAGTGCTATACAAATAAAGTTTGATTGATTGATTGATTGATATTCACCATTTCTGTTCGTCGAAATGTTGCCAACTTACACAAATTACACCTTTAAACAATTTCTTTCCTGCATTCTGATCACATTTTATGCAGAATTTTATAATAATCACTAGGTAGTCTTGTGATCTTTGAGGTGCTTTTTCAAATCTCATCAGTGTTTTTAAAGCTTATCCCACTCAAATAATTAATCATTGTTTAGTTTCATGTAAATCTTGAAATCTTTCAAAACTATGTCGGATGAACATTTAACAAGGTAACTCACACACACCTGAGTTTGTAGTTACTGAATGAAAAAGAGAGGGGTTTTAAATGTAAATATCGCCGACGATCAGCTTAATTTAATCGTGGCAGCCAAAACTGTGATCACGTTTAAAATTTGATTAATTTTGCAGCTCTACTCAATAGTATCAACAGTTGATTTCTCTGTTTGAAGTTATTTCTATCATCTGTGGAGGCTCTGCTGCCACTGCGGTCCACACTGAGGACTTAGAAAAAGACTGAAGGAGACGACTGAGCTGACATCAAACAGACTGCCCTCTGACTGATTTCTTCCCTCCTGCAGATCAAACCGTATTCTCCTCTATCGTCAGGAAACAGATTGCTGTGTTTCAGCACTGGCACTCCTACCTTGATTAATAAAAGGCCTATATTAAGCCAAAAGGAAGAAAGCAGCTCCATTAGCCTTCGCTGCAGCCACTGATGATTGATGTGATCGCAGCTCCATTCAAACTCAAATTTTACACATGATTGGGGCTCTATTGGATGTAATGAAATGGCCTTCCTGGATATTGCTCTTGAGCGACTGTGTGACCACCAGCACAATAGCAGCCATTATAGTTTTGGGCCTGAACCCATTTTTCATTGTACCAGGTCCACCTTGTTATTATCGCAGAACTCGCAGTGAACCCGAGGCTTTGGTTTCTGGTAGTTACGGATGTGGCCGTTCTCTCCACCGGGAGCAATTCTCAGAGTGTTAATTGAGCACCGCGATCACTCAGCAGATTTATGGGAAGTCGGAGGGGTCACAGGAGGCGTCCAGGGGAGGGCGTCCAGGGAGCGGGACTGGCTGCAGAGCGATCTGAGGGGATTTCTGGACTCTCCCAACACAAAACAGCTTCATAAACTCAACAAGATGATAAAGAAATTCCATTTAAAGAGCCAAAATATGTCCTCCTGGATGGATCTGCATGATTTAACTTGTGATCAGACTCCCATAGTTGCACAATAAAGATCAAAATGTAGAAACATAACCTATGGAGGCCTCTTAAAAGGATCCATCATCATTACATACATGATAACAGATGTGCAATGATTCAGTTCAGTGCATTAAGATGGACTGCATCCTCAGTTTTTTTTCACGTTAAAGGAACACTCCAACATTTTTGTTGTTTTTGTGTCTTGCCTCACTCTTGAGTCCATGTTATCTTTTGTTATCTTCATATTATCTTCTTCTTCTACTCCTAAACAGAGGCTTTGTTTTGTTGACCTACTTCTGCAGTGGTTTACCTGTGATATGTGACATTTGTGAACGAGTTGAGTCTTTTGAACAGCTTTTAAGTGAACAATGAGATTCGCAGTTGTAAGTGAGCTGCTTGTTTGCAAGCCATTATTTAATAAAAATTGCCTGCAAATTTAAGAAACAAACGGCTTACTCAGAACTGTGAGTCTGTTCTTGTTGTTCACTTACAAGAGCTGTTCAAAGGACTCGACTTGCTTGTGAATGTCACATCTCTTGCAGAAACCACCGTCGAAGTAGGGCAACAAAACAAAGCTTCTGTTTACGAGTAGAAGAACTAATACAATGATAGTAGAAGATAACGTATAATAACGCGGTAAAAAAACAAGTCACAACAGGCATACAAGACTGTTTAAAGTTGCTGAAGAGTTTATCTGGTGACTGTAGGCAGAGGCATGCTAACACTACCCACTTATTCCCAGTGTTTGAGCTAAGCTAACTAGCGGTGGGTGAGCTCTGCTCGTCTCTTCCTTGTTACTGCACACACAGTGGAAAGAATGGTGTTTATCTGCTTGTCATGGACTCTGGAGTGAGGCAAGACAACCCACCACAATGCACCACAGACCGCACTCATGAGCCTGTGTTCCACTGTTCATTTTGTTGACAAAATATTTTCGTCATAGTTTTCGCAAACAACCTTTTTTCCCCTGACGAAAACTAGACAGTAACTAATAAAAACAAGTGCACATGGAAAAAAAATAAAACTAAATTAACTGACATTTTCCTCAAAAAAACAAAACAAAAACAAACTAGACGAAAATGTCTGACAGAGATTTAATCCAATCAGACCTAATTTGGTCATGTAGAAAGTACAGACAAGTTAGGAATATATCCAATCCAATCAGAGCTCCTCTCTTTATGAATTGATATATTCATGTAGAGCAGGTTCACTGTTTGTTGTCAGTTCTGGTATTGTAACTGAGATGCTCTGCCAGGTAGCCTAAATAAAGGTGACTGCATTTCACACAAAAGTTCAGTTTGATTCTGTTCATAGATTTTACTTGCATTAAGTAAAGGGTTATTAGATGTTTCATTTTATCCAAGTGTAAGACATGACTTCAGAAATTTAAGGAAACATGAAAAATGCCTAAAATACACTTTACACTTCATATTTTAGTCTAAATTTACAGTAGATTTTGTCGACTAAAATGTGAAATTTCATCAACTAAAACTAGACTAAAATAAAAACAATTTAGATGACTAAATTTTGACTAAAACTAAAAGATATTTTAGGCAGATACTATTACTAAAGCTAATTTAAAAAGTGCTGCTAAATTTAACACTGGTGTATTCACCATAAACCTTATTTTAGGCATACATTCAGAACTTTGGTCTGCTTGACAAAGAGCAGTGAGAACGTAAAACAAACCAATTTCACTCTTGAAATTCTGCAGAATTTAAGGTGTGAAAGTGACGTCACAGGCACGAGTGCAAAGAGAAAAGGGCTGAAATATATGACGGCTGTTTGTGCTTAAAACTAAATATAACCCATCTCACATATTTTATTGAGAATTGCTGCACCCCTACTCATCACATTGTGCCATAGGATATGTTAAATTAAATGTTAAAAGCATGTGTTAAATGTCTTTTTTAGTCACATTTTGTGTTTCATTTGGTGTCAAGTGAAATTGCAGTTCTTTGTTTTTGTAAACTTTTGCTGTGTTTGGTAAAATGTGGTCTTGTTTTTGGCTTTTGCACACTTGAAGTCAGTTGTGTTTTGTGAATTTTGGCAGTTTATATGACTTTCAGACGTTTTATTGGATTTTTGGGTTTGTTGTAAAATGTGTTTCTCGAAACTGTTTTGAAAAAGAGAGATTATGAGAACATTCTGTTTTTGTAAAATGATTTTGGTTCACTTTAGGTCTCTTTTTTTGTGAATTTACAGGTCAGTTTATTATCCTTTTACACTGGTTTTAGGTTTTTTTGATTTTCAGAAGCATGAAAAGCAGGACTAACAGACTGAAAAACAGTTTTTTATTCATGGGCCACCAGAAATTCCTGAGAGTGGCCACAGATGAGCAATCAGTGCTGTGGGCAATACTGCAATATTTATATCATATATTTATACTTTTAAACAATAGGATGATTGTGCAATGTGTTCTTTTCTAAATGTGTTTTTAGTGTTTACTTACTGATGTTAGACTGCTCAGACAAATTTTGCTGTTTGTACGGCATGCAATGACAATAAAGGCTATTCTACTCTATTCTATTCTTTTCTTTTCTATTCTGTTCTATTAAAGCATAAAGAGTTTCAAGAACAGACTTGTTGTGTTGAGAGATTTGGTTAAATGTCTTTCTTTGTCATGAAATTTCTCTTTTGTGATGAATTTGTCTGGTGATGTCATATTTTGACCTGCAGAGCACAATTCTCATAAAATCCCCTCTCATGCCTCCATCCAGAGACCTGACCCAGATGTGTTTCCCTCTTGAGGGGTGGGCTGCTGATGCAGAGGGGGCGTGGCCTCTGGGGTCCATCTGGCGTCCTTTAATCTGCTCTAAACAACAGACATGCACATGTGTAAAAACAAAGATGTAGCTGTTAGCTGGAGCAGCTAGCATCAAGAAATCTGTTCATACAAAATCAGACATTTCATGATCAGACTGAAGGGAGGGTCTTTGTGTCTGAGTGATGAGATAATGCGAATATTTCTGATGATTGTTTTCCCTCCAGTTCAGTGTGTCAGTGTGTCAGCATTACTTTGAATGGATGTGCATGTGGCCCTGCATCTGGACCCTCTTAATACTGTTTAATCCCTTTTCTGTCAGCCAACCAGGCTTGTCCTCGTGCCAAAGCACATCCTGCAGTGTGTCTCTTATCCACACACAGAGAAAGTGACACCTTCTTTAAACATCTCTGGAGTAAAATATAAGGTAAGACTGCGCCTTCTTTTCTGCGTCAGGGTTGTAATTGCAAATCACTGCCTCCAGCTTGCACGGACGGGTTTGGAGTGTGCACAAATCCCTTCAATAAGTAGCTAACACTGGCATTATTCTGACTTTAATGATTCGCTTTTGTGGGCAGAACGGTTAGGAAATTGCTCCTGTGGTTTTACATGAAGCTGCTGAGAATAATTGCCTTTTCCATGCCAATGATTTTACTGTTATGATGTGATAAGCTGTATCATTTCTTCTTGATGGAATGAGTTGTTGTTTTTTTGTGCAGCACACCCAGACCCGATTATTTACAAGAGCTTTAAGTCTGTGTTTTTTGGATGGAGCCTAAGTGGCATGCTTGTTTTTAAGGCTGGGTGATATGTTGAGTTTTTAATGAATATCCTTAAGATATTGGCAACAAAATTATTAATTCTAGCAGTGTAGTCTATATTGAAGCTATTTGTTCAGTCAAAATATTGTTTACATTGTAATATATTTATTTACCACAAATGTATCTATTTGAAATGTCAAGGCTGAAAATGGAATTATCGGTTCTTAATGAGTTTAGTTGCATTTTTATTTTTTAGCACAACTAAACAAAATTAATCAATTAAATGAAACAACAGCAAACTCCTCTACGTTGTTCAAATTGCATTGCTGGTTCATACTTTGCTGCCTAGAAAGTGCAAAATCCGAGCACACAGGAGGCATTATTTTCTGGTTATTATCTCCACCAATGAGGTTATGTTTGGGGCTGTTTGTTTGTTTGTTTGTCTGTCCTTCTATGAACAAGATTACTTCAAAAAAATCCAATGGATTTTGGTGAAATCTTCAAACAATGTTGGTCATGTTGGCACAGGGGAGAAATGACAAGATTTAGGTGACACTGCAGAAGAGGGCAGATTTCCACATTTTCAATAATAACTTGCCAACAATGTTGGAAATGCCTGTGGTCCTTGAGCACTTGTAGTACTAAGTCTTGGCTGACTTTATGCTGTGCCACTAAACACCCAGGACATGGTATGAAATATGTTGATTCTCATAATAAAGTAACACTTCAGTGAAGCATTCCCACAACATCAGAAACATGATGCTGGACACTTCCTGTTACATGTACAAAACCACAACCTTGTTCATGATCAGAACACCCAGATATAGCCTGCAGTATCAGACAGGGTTCTGTTTGGGAAGGTAGTGTTAACTCAATATAACAGATTAGGTAGTAAATATTTATTTAGGGGCCGTCCACTCGGAGATGAATTCAGGCGAATCCGCACAAGTTTTTAATCGTATATTCGTTCCGTCCTCACAGATACAGCGTTTCAGGCACCTGAAAACGCACATTTTTAAAATGGGTCCCAGACCACGCATGCTCGGACCTCAACAACAACAGAAAAAAAGCGGACTACAGTGTCGCATTCATGTTTCAGAAGCTCCTAAGCTTGTTTTGGCTTTAACAACAAAATCTTCTGCTCTTACTACGATCACCATGAGCAACAAGCATTTGTTGCATTTTCTCATGATGTTTGATCACACTCCATGTCTTGGTTTTGGTGTATGTCTGCAGCAGTGTTACAGTGCCACTTACAGGCCTGGCATGTGTACTACAGTTTTTTCAGTGTTTTCATGTGAATGGACATGTTTACTGAAATGATGCCGTCTTTACAGGGAACATTTAAAAACAATAATGTGTGGGCAGGGCCTCAGTCTTTATCTCTGCTTAAACCACTGGATGTATTTTCTCTAAGTGTGTGTCAAACACACTGGACTGCTTGTATAAACACCTGTGAAAACATTTCACCAATCGCTAAGCCCTAGTAGATAGATAGATAGATAGATAGATGGATAGATAGATAGATAGATAGATAGATAGATAGATAGATAGATAGAAAAACTTGTTTTGATTGAGTTTATCAACAAGACCACTGACATTAAACTGTGAAGAAAGTATCAGAATCAGAAGCAGAATTACTTTATCAATACTGAAGGGAAATAAAGTTTTTACACTTGCTCTCACACAAAGCAAAGCAGTATGGCAAAATTTAAATAAGTCTAAATAAAAAAGAATATGTACTTATTATGAACACAAGATATCTCAAGAACAAAAAAATACCCAAGTTCTAAAAAAAGTTACAAATAGTTACAAACAGCATAAGCACCTATGCTGAAGTTTGTCCTGTATTTTTGAGACAAGCTTGGACATGGCCGTCTCCACAGACTTTAGACCTTAGACCAGGTTTTAGATGGTTAAAGGTGCAGCCATTTTCTACATCCTCAAGATAGGACCACAAAGACAAACACACCCTGATATGGAAACAAAAGTGCATGCTCATATGCATCATATTAAATAACGTGAATGAAAAGTGTGAAAAAGACCACGTGGAAAATAGGAAAGACATCTGCACTGCACGCCACAATACTCTGTGCCAGGCTTCAATAGGGCCAGTGGGAGAAGACTCTAAAAAATATTGACAACCCAAATACAAAAGAAATTTGGCAATTCTCATGCAATTTATATGGTGTGTTGGAAGTTTGTTAGCAAATTATGGTTAATAAAAACAAAAATGTCCAATATTGGGTGTCTGAGTTTTATTATTGGTGCTTTGGTTTGAAACAGGCACTAATGTTATCTGAGTTTCGCTAATATCATGTCAAATTTAGAAATTCTGTTAGCTTGATAGCCATCCATTCTTCATTAAAATACAAGGTATAGTGTGCATAGCCTTTCAGCTTAAGAATTCTGTGACATGATTTTCAGTCCATATCGTCCAGCCCTACTTGCTTCTACAAACAGCAGCACTAATGGGTTTGTGTTACATTTCTACATCACGTCGAGCTGTGAAGCGGCTCCCAGCAAACCTTTATGATCCATTAAACACCAGGCGTTGGTTTAGCCGGGCGCCCGTGCCAGCTGGCAGGAGCCTTGGCGCTGTATCATAAGCCGCCTCTGCCAGCGATGGTTTCTCTGAGGTTTACAGAATTCCCCCCCGCTCTCGAGCTGATTACACACACGTTGCTTCCTCATTAGCTCGGGCTCCTCGTGGTCCTGTCTTTAGGAAATGCTCGATGGGATGAAGGTGCAGGCGGCGTGTACGACATGTTAGACTTGATGTCTGCAGACAGTAGAGACAAGCCCGCGGAGCGGTTTGAGTTTGGGTGGAGACGGCAGCGTTTACTGTAGAAGTGAAGACAAATATGCACGGACCCCACCCTAAGCTAGTGATCAACTCCTCTGTCATCAGCGCCTTTATCACGCAGACAGAGATTGATATCCAGGGATCAGATTCCTCGGGATTCCTCTGGCTAAAGAAAACCCATTTTTCAAACACTTGGAGACCTGGAGGCTCTCCGAAGCACCACCCGATTGTTTTATTGTCTTATTCATGAAAACTGGCAGCACTCGGCAATAAAGACACACAAATAAGCTCTCATTTTCCAACTCTCCTTTCCTTTCAATGCCTGTCAGTGAATGGCTTTATTTTTTTTTATGCTTTAAAATATTTTTATGGCGCGGCTGTTTTTGTTGAGCGCTGCGGTCGTATCTGCCAGCTTTTCCTCCGGGGTGCACTTGTATCAGAGCGTTTTGAGGATGACTGATGTCTCATGGCTTGTGTTTGAATGTGACTAAGAACAAAAAAAGATGATTCTTGCACAAAAAGTCTTCCATAAAAAGATGAATTTGTCCTCACAGCGCATTCAATAACCATTTTAATTCCAGGAAATCCTGCTCCATGTTATCAGTGATTCACAAATCCTGCTCCTTCCTCGTCAGTGGATCTTATCTACCTACACGCTCGTGGTTTGGACTGTGCTCCTTTATGAGAGCAGGCGGATAGATTTTGGGGAATTCCAAGTAGATTTATATCAGATTAAAAACAACAGGGAGAAGAAGTAACAGCTGATAGACTTCCGTGTATTCACAGAGCAGAAATTGTGATCTAAAAACTCATTTACATGCATGCAAAGTTTTTTTCTGGCTGTAAAAGAATTGGATAAAGCCATATGACATCAACCTTTGAAACGCTGTGTCAACCACTCTGTTGCTCAATCTACTCAAAGAAGCAGAGGCCATGTTGAGGTGGGACTTGAGGCCTTCTTGCCAACAGCAACACCACGTGGACGTGAAGCAAGAGGCAACTTTGGGATCTGACTTTTTAGGGGGGCTCAGCTCTTACAGAAATTGTGACACAAAACCAAACTGCATTGGGAGTGTTCAATTCGTTCAAACCACCCATTTAAAGATAGTTTTCACTATTCTGAAGACTAAGAGTGTAAGCTTTAATAGTGATGTGTTGTACATGTGTTTTACACCATCACAGATCTTGTGTAATATGTCTATTAGGGCGGAAAGATTTTCTATTTCGGATCAAAATCGCAATTTCAGACAACACAATCATGTGATCGCCAAAGCTTCAATTTCTTGCAGCGCTCCTGATTGACCCAGGATCTGTTGTAACAACTATTTTACACACACTATTTTATAAATTTGCAGCAGTTTGCATTTATGGAAGTGCTGGTGCGCAGGTCAACAACACAAAGCCTCTGTTTAGGAGTAGAAGTTGTAGTATCCCTTAAATAATGTAAACAGATTATTTCTCATCAACATTAGATGATGAATAATGTGTTATGTGCTTTTGATCATTGATTTCCTTACTGTTGTCTACACTGTAAACAAAGTGATCATTGCACTGGAGCTTGATATTAAGAAAATTGTGAATCGAATTGAAATCATAATATCTGCCAGAAAAATCACAATCAGATCTTTTCCTAAAACGTTCAGACCTGATGTCTATTTCATAGGGAGCGTGATGGCGCAGCAGGTAGTGCAAGTTACTCACAGCAAGAAGGTTGCCGGTTCCATCCCTGAGAAGGTCAGGGCCTTTCTGTGTGGAGTTTGTATGTTCTCCTCGTGCATGCGTGGCTTGAGACAGAATCAGTCACGTATGGTGGATGTGGAATTTGGGAGCATGTGATGAGACTGCTTCATTCTGTTTTCTGTTTCTGCTCGTACTTTCCTCGCTCTCTTTGGAGATCAAATTGTGATCCACACAGACCGAAACATCTGGTTACAGCAGAGTCTGTTGCTTCATTTGCCACATTCACAACATTCTTTTGTGCCTCCCCAGAGGACTTGTCCCATCTCTGGCCTGACAGTGAGTCTCACATCATGGGGTGTATGTGTGAATGACAATCTCAGAGGAATTTCTGGGCCAGTCCTCCTCGTATTCTCTAAAATCTTCAGGAGTGCAAATGTAACCAGAAAAGCTCTCGGAGGAGAGTGCAGACCTCCGCCAAGCAGCTCAGTTACGGCAGTGGCTTTTCCACAACCCCTGAAAAAAATACAAGTCTGGATCACCACGCACGAGTCTGCGTTCATGTCTGTCCATGAAGAGAGCTCCTCCACCGGCATTGCAAGGGAAGCTGGGAATGAAGTGACAAAGGCTTGAAAAACAAATGAACTACAATTCCCATATTGATGTGAAGGGGGTGAAACCCACACAGCAGCTTAATGGAATGTCCCATTATAAACTTCACTGTTTTTTTGTGACATCAATCTGGATTGGATCCACATGAAATTTCATCTGATGATAGAGACATATTTTACATATTATCCTGTAAATTTTGAAGCAAATCCATTAAGTGCTGTAAGAGATATGATTTTTTAAATTCGACCCAATGTTAACTTATGGGATTTTTCGAAATTTAGGGAATTTTCTTTGCATTCAGAACAAGATGCAGATTACTACCAAAATTTAATGGCTTCTTCCTTGGACTAAACCACAACTCTGGTCAAATTTTCATGTAAATTCTTCCAGTAGTTTCTGTGTTATCAGAATGAGGCACTTTCTCTCAGAGAGCAGATAGGTCACAACAGAGGGACAGAAAGCTACAACAATACCATAATTTCTCATTTATAATGATGTTTTTGCTCTTAAATAAGGTCTAATTTTCGAGTGCGTATTATACACAAGCATTAACAAAATATGCAAAATATTTCATCTCCCAACATCGTGATTACAACACATCTGATACAAAAAGCCAAAATATTCTCTCTCTTTGGGAAACATTACCGCCAACCTTGCGTAATTCTTATTAAACTGACTGTTAAACTGTTCTGATCCAATATTTTGGGTCTTAATTAGTTTACCGTTGTGTAATGATCGTGTAATTCTTAAGTGTTACGGTATCACTCACATGCAAACACAGGGCGCTGCAATATTGTGAGCAAGGGGACCAGAATAGCTGCGCTGTGATTAATCGAAGACATCAGCATGTTGATAGCTGCTCTCTGATTGGTTGGTACACTGCGACTGAGCATGCTCGGGCAGAAATCGAGTAAATGTGCATGTGTGAAGCAAAAGGTGTTTACGCATCTGGTTGAGTGAGAAAATCGTGTACGGTACTTGTTGTGAAAATACTGAAATGTCATTGTTTAAAACTTTGAATAAAGGTCATTTTTGAGTTGTCTGAGAGAGTAAGGTTTGGGCGAAATGTGGGTGTGTGTTACAAGGCATCATCTTCCTCTAACTGATGGGGCTCCATGGGGCTGATTGCTGCTGAGATTATGTTCAGGTGAGGCTAAAGGTCGAAGCAGAAAAAGAGGAAAAGCATTTAATCAACGTGGGAGGCTGTTTCTGTGAGAGCATTGGAGCTTTCTGGAGCTGTTTGTGTTTTAATGATAAATGTGAGTCTTATCTGCCACAGAAGCCGTTCTTGTTTTGTTAGACTGTAAAAAAACATGTAATGAGAAAAGCCTGATAAGCAAATGGCTGCTTCTTTATCCGTCCACGATTGTAAATCCTCCAAGAGGATTATCACAATGGCCCATTTTATTTCCCTCCTGTGTAATTACCCCTCGCCTCTATCGGCTTCTGCTGTAAAATGGATGGGTGGAAGATCTGCAGAAATATGCACTTAAAACCCAGAGAGGGAAACATCTCGGAGGCGCACCGCAATGAATAAGAATTCGGAAGATGCTAATTAAACAATGTCATGATTTACGGCAGTAACAAAACATTTACTGTGTCAGTCCCAAAGGCTGGGCTTCCTGGAAAATGAAGCATCTGGTCACAGCTCTGTTCGCATCTCTGCCTCAGTTCTAGATTTAAATGGGGGTTTAGAAAGTCCAGACCTCCAACAGAACATGGTGTCTGTTCTGGGAGCTCAAGAGCATCAAAGCGAAGGGAAGGGACCAAGTGCCAGAGGCCACAACAGAGGAGGGGGCACTTATGGGCCTGAAATGGAAGTATATAAAGGGTTGGCTTGTATTTGTTTCACTCAAATTCATGATCGTCTTGATGGCGTCCTCAGATTTGCAAGAAAAGGAGATATTTTTTAAATTATTCTCTATTGTTGTGTTCTAACATCATGCAGGGGAATAAGGATAGCAAATGGGAGCTCCCCTTTTGTCCTTTAAAATACTATTGAATTTAACTGAACCTTGTGCATTTTGAAAAAAACAAAAGAGAGTTAAAAACAGAAATAAAAGAAAAAATGTAGTGTAGTCGTTACATACAATGTATTTGAAAAAGAGTGGGAGGAAGTAAAACTCGTCAAGTCCCACCTTTTTGCCGTTGATATTATTTTTGCCTAATCATTTGCCTTGCCCAAAGCATTTTGGCACACATTGCGGGTGTCTTCTCTAATTTCCACTGAGCACAGGTGTAATTTATAGATGCAGCCTTTTCAATTTTCACTACCAACAATCAGACTTGCCCTCCTGAGCACAGAATTTCTTATCTGTATTTACATAGAACGGGTAAGTCTTATAGAGGCTTTCCTGTCCTTCCAACAGCCAAGAGGGACATAAAACACTACATAGCAGGGCTGAATGATTTTAGAAAAAGATCTAATTATGAGTTTTCTGTCAGACATTGTGATTTCAATTCAATTCACAATGTTCTTCAAATCAAGCTCCAGTGCAATGATCATGTTTACGGTATAGACAACAGTAAGGAAATCAATGATAAGAGCACATAACACATTATTCATCATCTAATATTGATGATAAATATCTGTTTTCATTATTTAAGGGATACTCCAACAGAGGCTTTGTGTTGTTGACCTGCCCTTTCGCGGTGAAGATGTGACGTTCATGAATGAGTCAACTCTTTTTGACAGTTCTTTTAAGTGAATAATGAGAACCGATTCTCAGTTGTGAGTAAACTGTTCATTTGTGAGCCATTCTTAAATGCAAATTGCCTGCAAATTTGTAAAATAGTTGATGCAACAGATCCTGGGTCAGTCAAGAGCGCAGCAAAAAATTGCAGCTTTGGTGACCACATGATAGCATGGTCTGAAAACGCGTTTTCGCTCAGAGCCAGCGTGACTGAAATGGAGAGGGAGCACAGCGAGACATGTTTGTCACTGCCCTGGCAAATTTGATAACCTAAATCTAATGATTCAATGCAGTTTGTTTGAAAGAACGTACCTCTTCACCATTAAGAAAACTCAATGAAGTATTGAATGACATGTTGGCATAGCTTCAAGGCACATACCGGCTACCGTGGAGTTCAGCGGTTGCAACGCACATGTGAAAAAGAGAGCACGATTCATTTGAATGCATAATACAGATGGGAGAACAAACTACACAGTGTGGCTTAAATACCTAAACTATGTCATCTGTGCCCAGAACTGGCTCTATTAAAGAGTCTTGAATGCTATAGACTTGGCTGCATATCGTTGTTATTTAAAAGTGATTTAATGGTTGTATATGCAGTACAAACAGACTTCCAAAGGGGGACTCAAAAGTCGATGCTCAGGGGAATCAAGCTATCTTGCCGTGGATGTAGTCACGACTCTCACTTTGGTTATACAAGGACTGTAACTCAATCTGATGTAGGCAATTATCGGCACTCCCTTGGTTTCTTTTTGCCTAAACTTGTCATCGCTCTAAGTTGTACAAACACATTGGTAGAGTTTTGGCTCCAGAATGGACTTGTTAAATCTTTTGTTTTCTCAACGTGTTGATCATCAAATGAAAGACACCTCATCCTTTAAAATGTTTGGTATCAAAGAGGATAAAGGGATAATTGTGCAGCCTGAGTTTTAGGCCGATTGATGTGTGGTTTAAGGTAAATTTAACACAGGATGAGGCTGTGTTTAATATGAGAGGCTGCTGTGACAGTCATATTTATCTATCAGCACAAAACTCTGATAATTACAGCCTTAAGATAGGTTTCAGTGTTGGTCAATTATTAGCTTTTCTCTTCAGGGTATGTTTGTCAAATCAAAACATTTCCAAGAAAGTCCATCAGCATCTCCAGAACATTTTAACTACAGATAATGAGCTCACCAGAAGAGTTCTTATCTCCAACAACTTTTAACTTGTCACTGTTTCTAACCTCCGCCTGGTGTCACATACTTCAGTCAAACAGACTTCCTAGAAAGCCTCTGTGCTCCAGCATGTGCAGGCCCCGGCCTTAGCGCTCATGAATACACGGGACAGAGATGTTATCAGGGCCTGAGGGAGGATGTTTGGGGGGGCTTCGGCGTGCTAATGCAGCTAACAGCCAGGAAGGCAGAGTGTTGACTCTGCAGATTTAAAGCAGCTACCGATGGCTACGGGGGGCTAAATACTGACCCCACGGACTAATAAAGAAAATCACCTCAGGCACGAGCCGCGGGGGTCAGAGGTAGCGGCGCGGCTGGGAAAAACACCGGCGGAGGATTTCGATCGCCGCGCTGCCTAATTGGACTGACAGTTGAAGACCGGTGGGGGTAACAGTGTTTATTTACGTCTTTGTTACGCAGCCAGCGAGCACAAAGATCTGTTGGCTCGAGCAGGGATGACATCGCTCCTGTATGCTGTCTGGCTCCGGGATCTTTGCACGAGTACAATAAGGACTTCCTGTCTGCCATCAGATTCGCCACATTCCACCGAAGCCGGGATGAGCTGAGGGAGGGGGGGTTTGTGAAAGTGTACGAGTCCTAATCAAACTGACATTATGGACCTGTCCTCTTCTTTTGACCCCCAGCTGACCCTCAGTCTGCCCTGTGGTCTATCAGAGAGAGGATTCAGTCTGTGATTGGATAACGAGACAGTGAAGTTTGTTTCCTGTCTGTATAAACAGATGCGCACAGATAAACTGCCTGTATCAGTGATGAGAAAACAGTGATCTTTATCAAAACTAAACTTTTTAAGCCAAATGTCCCTCTGATCAACAGAACACAACAGAAGCCCTTTATGCAGATTTCCTTCTTTTATTGTGCTTAAACTTTGCACCATTTCAAAAGAGTTTTCCCCCTCAGCTTTCAGAGGAATTGGGTTCAGTTAGTATTGATAGAGACAATAAAAATACCTAAAATGAAGCATGAATTCAACTGCACACTGAGAAACAAGTAAAAAAATCAAGAGTGGTGTTCCAGTATTAAATTTAATTAATTACATTGAAATAAAGAAAAGTAAAACCAATAGCAAGTTTAAAAGAACATGCAAACACGCAATTTTAGATACATATAAGGACAAAGACCAGCAGTTTAAGCCAAGACGGTAATGGCAAAGTCTAGAAAAATATGGATATATTGTCTTGTTTTGTAATGTAATGTCTTCTAGCTTATAATATATTACAGTTAACATATTATAAAGACTATTGGTTCCTGAATAGATGGTGAATGTTGTAAATATTATAAATATGGAGAAATTAAAAACTTGACTGTAGTATGTAGTAATAAAAGAGGTAGGATTAAATAAGTTTAAACTTCTTCCTACTCACTTTTCGAGCATGTACACTTGCTGCACATGCAAGATACCATCAACAGTTTACCTTCTTTGTGTTTTTCTTTTGGTATATGCATGTATTCATTTATGGTGACTCACAATGTTTGCTTTTTACATGTTCAGAGTAAAGCATTCAAGTCAAGTCAATGTGCTGCAGCTCTACAATTAGAAAATAATAAAAGTAAATCAGACTTATCAAACTGTGCCATTGTTAAAATGAAAGCTATAACTTACTCTCGTTTGCAGTAATTTAAGTTGAAGTTATACTCATCAGGACACGACGTCTTGTCCTCGATAATCAAACGTCTGGGTGGTAATAATCACATGCTCCTGGTCGTTCCTAATGACCTGAAAATATCACTGATATAATAAACAGAGGAATATAAGACCACAGCAATGAGCAGAAGACTTAACCCCAAAAATCTCTCATAAACATCCAAAGAAAACAGAGAAAAGAGGCTACGAACACAAGAGGAAAGAGCAACAAATACTGGAAAACGATACTGTACATAGAACTCCCTGTGAATACACAGAAACACTCTCTTTCCGGTTCCTTCCACCGAAACATACCGCTGAAAAAAAGGCCTGATGTTGCTATTTGAAGAAAAAAGTGGGAGACAGACAGTGCTCAAGCGCTCCAGTTTCACCGGGGTCAAGGTGAGGGAGCAACCTTCAGCAACCTGAGTACTAAAACAGCCTGCTGCCGTCTGGCGTGACCAGACTCGCAGCGTTACGGCCTCCAGAGGGGACCGGCAGAGGGAAGTAACACAAATAGTTCAGACACAACGGGCAGAGATCACATCTGTGACGGCAAAAGGAAGCATGAAATTTACAAGATTACAAAAATAAATCAGGGAAATGTTTGTCTGGTCACTTAATTCTTCAGATTATTGGAAAATAACCAAAAGGACAGCAAGAGCCTGATGTGATGACCCCATGAGGTACACAAAATCAAGATAATAACTGTTTATAATTTTGTTATTGTATCAAGGATGTAGGTCCACAGTTTGTAATGAGATTTGAGGTCATAGTGACTACAGCTCTGTACTTTCAAAATGCAAACTCTTTTCTTAAAAAACTGAAAAGATTTGCAAACTGAAAGAATGTCTGCCATCACACTAATACGCAGCAGATGAACATAATGTCGTGACTTTTGACCTCAAACTAGTTTATTCTTGAGCTATAGTGGCCATTTGTTCAAAGTTTGATTAAATTATTCTGGGGTGTTGATGCTGCACTCCTAACCAAGGGATCAACACGAGGTTAAATACTGTCCACAAAGGAAAAAGTCAAGCTGACATTGGAGTGGATGTTTAAGTAAAAAAATCCCTTAAAGGATGATTTATATTTCACTTTTACAAGCATGATGTACATGAACTCTACCTTTGATCAACATCCTTCATAGAGGTTACATTTACCTTGTTCTGTACCTTTTTTTGTCTCGACTATCTCTTTGTGGGACCTGCTATTATCAATATAAATATTGATACCAACCATGTTTTTCTGTTTTCTTTTAACAACTAGTTGAGTGTTTGCTCAACAGAGCAGAACAAAAAGACCTTATGGAGCAATGAAATAAAGCATCTTACAGTAATGACATCTGCACTACACCCTGAAATGACTCAATTATTTATCTTTTTTATTTTATTTTTTAGCTAAAAAAAAGATTACTGACAGATTTAAAAAAATATGTATATTATCCAACAGGCTAAACAGTGCAAAGAGACCTATAAATAAAAGGAAATATATTTTAAAACAGAAATGCTCAGACAGCTCAAACCTCCTCCATGGCATTAGCAACACTGTCGAGAGGGTTATTGTCAAAAACGTGGAAAACTGTCCGACCTCGCACTGTTAACTTACCCTGTAGAAAAGTTCTGGATCCACATCCAGATTCAGGATCAGCACCAAAGTCTAATCATATGTTTTTGTGCCATGACCACATTTACTGAGAGAACTTACTAAGATTTTAGTGAAAATGTGGAAAACTGCCCATATTGCAATGTTAAAAAACCCTTTCAAGAATTCTGCATCTTGATCTGCATCCAGATGTTGATCACCACTTTAACCTTTTCTGACCTTTTCTGAAAATTTAATCAATTTTCATTTAAAACTTTTTGAGTTATCCTGTCAACAAACAAACCAATAAACGGCAGCAAAAATAAAACCTTGGCAGAGATAACTAGAAGTGCTCCAAGAGCACAAACCTACATTAAGGCATTTCCAGGACTGTTGTCAAAATTGTGGAAATCTGCTCCATTTCACACCGTTAAGAAATCCTTCAAGAAAGTCCTGTAACCAGTCTGGATCTGGGTCAAGCCCAAAATCAAGTAGATTGGTCCTTGGCCTATTTTTGACCTATTCTGAAAATATGCTTCCTGTTTTTAGATAGATTGTGAGTTGTGTACACATTGTGTCAATATTGTTTGTTAAAACTGTGTGTTTTCTGTTTACTGTCTTGTGAAATGTGTTGTTATTTTAATCTGTTGTTTCCTTTCTGTGTAATTACCTGCCTTAGGACAACTGATGAAATTTAGCTAATGTGCTAATTCCAGCATAAACAAATGAACAAAAGACAGCAAAAACATAACAGATATATCATTTCATAATACCAAAAAAACAAATTTTACACCAACCAAACCTTATTTAGTCAAGATTCAGCCAAAATCTAAATCTCCAGCTCTGCAAATGACATTTAAACACATCAGTTCTTAGCTTTGTTACACACTCATATGACTGTTCCTGAACACATCACAGTGTTTCCGACTGGACCTCAAATGCATCACGAAACACAATGCACTCTGTTGATTAGCAATGTGTAACTCTTTCAGCTTAGCTTATTAGCTTTTATCCTGATGGTCTCAGCATGAATTTTAACACAGACTTCAGCACTACTTTGACTTAAAGGACTGAAAATAAAGTTTAGTAGATTCGCTCACAGATTATCAGAGCAGCAGGAGCAGCAGATAGGCGGCGGCCTGAAGGTTAGCATGGGGTTCATCCAGTGGTGATCAGTATTGGTGACAATAGGCATTCATTTTGATTAACTGAAAACATGTTTTTAACAAATATTATTCATCAGTGTTCTGCTGATTGAGGCAGCTATAGTTTATATATTTGATTTTTACAACTGCTAAGGCATGTTCTACTATAATCAACTTATATTCCCATTCTGTCTGAAACACTCTCCTTAAGTTACAGTGGCGATTTCTTCAAAACTGGGAAAATTACTCAAGCATTATTTTAGTAATGTGACCACGAGGAGAGTCCAGATAAACATGACATTTCTAGTTTTAGCTATTGCTGTGTAGGGCCTTAAAAACCATACCTTGGTAAGACATTCAAGCGCACAGTGTTTGAACCTCTGACACAAAGGATAAACCTGCATGTGAAGACTAAACAGAATTTTTAATTGAATCAACGGTCACACAATGCATTAGTCAGTTTCTGTTGAGAATTTCTTTTGTGCAGGAGGAACCCTGCAAGTTCCAGCACTTTGTGTCATGCAGATTCTTTTTCTAATGTAAGATGATGAATAAGCTTGAGGTCATTTCAAACCTCTTTTCAGAGCAGGAAATGAGCAACTATTGTGCAGCCTGTCTCTCATTCAGCTGCAGAGGAGCTTCAGGTTTCCTTTCCACGCTTCATTCTGTGAAATTAAAGGATTACTGACCTGCTTTCTCAAACGCTGGCAGTCTGCATGGACACTGATGGTTGTCAGGGTGATTATTAAATAAACAGTACAGGATTATATTTTTTATTTTAAAGGCAACTCAAGAGGAAATACTTGTGATGTGGAGCTCATGAAGGTTGGTTCAAAGAGGCAGAGGCTTCCAATATGACAGTTTTTCCTGTTATTTTAAAGTCAAAGAAAAATGTTTAAACTCGTAAAATCTTGCTGAGGCGGGGCATGCTTCCTTGATTGTGGTCATGAGGTGTGAGGTGTAAGAGTCTGCATTTTGCAATAGGCTTGCTACTGCCAGTCAGTGAGCTTAAACTGGTGACAAAACAATGGTATGACATCATATTGGTGGGTCTATTTGGGGGGCAGAGAAACGAGATATTTTAGGTTGGTGTTGGTGCCATTGAGAGGGGAGAGGGAGAGGTCCTGATGGTGTAGATTTTTTTTGTCTCATCATCACGTAGGGGAAATATTATAATTATATTAAAGGGCACATAAAACTCAAAAAAGCAGAAAATGGGTGCTCCAGCCAAGCACCGCTTACAGTTAACACATACGAACCGTTTAATTAAAAATTAAAATGAATTTATGGTCCCCCCTAACATCACAGGCTAACGCATAACATGCTAACCACAGTGGGACAGCTGCAGATTAGCCTGCCTTCCAGGCTACGCTAGCACAAACTGAGGTGTAATTGGGTGGGTAAAGGACTGATTATATTCAGCCAACTGTTAAACTTCTCTTCATGAACACACACAATACTCAGGTAGACCAATCAGGTTAGGTATACAAATCAAAAAATACACTGTTAGGTAACAGTATATCCACAGACTCAACAGCTCACCTAATGCCATGAGTTTACATTTATGCAGCCTGCTAAATACAGGTTTTGTTGTCTACTATAACATTTTGTGGGCTGGGAGGAAGGCCAAATACCCAAAAACCTGACCTTTATTTTTGATCATTTCTGATGTGCTAGAATGCTTCTGTGAAATATAACTTTAATCGAAGCAACAACATATTTTATACCTCGCATGATTTGTGTGTTTCATGGCTCTAATTGATTAATCCAGCTGAATTTCAGACCGTACAATGAGATCTGCCTTGTAGACAGAAAAATGCCAGAAGGCTCAGGGGCACTTCTTTAAAGGGAACGAGATTGGATTGATTCATGTGGCACCCCCAGACATGCCTAAATGATCAGCTCTGTTGGTTTAATTCGTGTTTGGCCCTTGATGTATAACAGAGACAAATTTCATCTTTTTTGTGCCCTGCGTCTGACTCAGAACAGAACAACAGGTCACATCGTCAAAGTAGGGCCACCTAATAAAATGTCAGATTAGTGTATTTTTATACCAACAGATGTGCAGATGTTTCTCCTCTCTGCTACTTCTCTGATCACAAGTGTGGGAAAAATGTCCAGATTTAAAATAAATAAATTCATCATGTTTAATCTTGCTGTTCCGCTTCACTGTACTGATCTGTCTCCTGCAGGATGGCATCTTATGGCCCTTTATCTCTTCCATTAGAATAACTTCAAACCATCCAAAATATTCTTCGGGTGGGAAGCCAGTTGTGTAGATCAGTGGTTCCCAAAGGATGTGCCAGAGCACAAGTCGGGGTGTCCCGTGGGAATTTTTACATCTTTAAGTTATGGTTACAACTTCACAGCAGCTGCTGTATGAGTTTAAAATCTTTATGAACCTTCAAGGAAACACTGTCTTTACAGTTTATAGAATCAGCTGTTGAAGGAATTTATTTAACTTGTGGAATTTTGGGTTAATTTTGGGTCTTGCAACAAAAAAAGAAGTTTGAAAACTGCTTGGCAAAGTCAGATTACATCCAGTCATCCAGGGTTTGTGTACAGCCTGCAGCTCCCTAATCTTGCAGTGCAGCTGGATCCGCCTGGTTTAACACCTGTAATCATGCAGATCTTGCCAAGCTCCAATCTACCAGTGTTAATTTTGACAGCACTTTTTAATTTAGTCTTAGTTATAGTCTTTTGCCTAAAAATATCTTTTAGTTTCAGTCATAATTTAGTCATCTAAATTGTTTTAATTTTAGTCTAGTTTTTGTTGATGGAATTTCACAACATTTTAAAAGTGTAAGGCATTTTTTACCTTGAATTTCTGAAGTCATGTTTTACACTTAGATAAAATGAAACATGTAGTAACCCTTTATTGAGTGCTAGTAAAGTTTGAATAAATGAACAGAAACAAATTGAACTTTTGTGTGAAATGCAATCACCTTTATTTAGGCTACCTGACAGAGCATCTCAGTTACAATACCAGAATTGACCTTTCCACACAACCAAAGTAGCTGTGATTGGATATATTCCTAACTTGTCCCTACTTTCTACATGACCAAATTAGGTCTGATTGGATTAAGTCTCTGTCAAACATTTTAGTCTTGTTTTAATTTGTTGAGGGAAATGTCAGTTAATTTAGTTTGTTTTTGTCCATGTGCACTTGTTTTTATCAGTTACTGTCTAGTTTTCATCAGGGAATAATGTTGTTGATGAAAACTATGACGAAAATAACTAGTCAACAAAATTAACATCGCAGCAAAGTCTCTTCAAATTCTACAATATTTACAGTCTAATATGGTCACGAGAAAAAGCCCAAATATAAATATTATAGTTAGTCTTGTCAATGCACTCTTTTTCATATAGTCCACACCCTAGTGGCCTGGAGTATTATCCATACCACTTTCATGGTCATACATGCCAGACATTGCCTGAGAGGCAGGGTACACCTTGAAGTTGTCATTGGCCAATCACAGAGCCAACACATAATGACCATTTGACACGTGACTAACATGATGTCATGAGAACATCCAGGTTACCTGTAGACGCAGGTGTATACATTTTGGGCTCATGATGTCAAATTTGGTGAAACACCAGAGTGACTTTGTAAAAACACTTGAGGATGTTTCAGGATCAGAGGACAGTAGCAACTAATGTGTGTAAATCTGCAGTCTGCAGCTCTCGTCATGCAGATCCTCGCTGCTGTAATGAACATTTATACTCACACAGACCCAGATCAAGGTTTTTAAACCTAGAAAAGCAAACCAGAAGGGCTAGATGAAAGTTTATCTTTAGAGTAAATATTCAGCTCACACTGATTGCTTACTGGATAAAGACACAGCCATGTTTTCACTTTTTTTACTTGACAATTGCTAGCATTAGGGTTAGCCAACAAAGTGTTTCTGTTGCATATGTTATCTTAGCTTCACAGAATGACTTGGAGATATAAAACTGACATTTAAAGCCTTGTTAGAATGGTCCTCTACACAATAGAAGATATTTGTGATGGATATGGAGAGACAAAAAGTCCCAAATACACACACCTCGGGGCCATTTTACCTTTTACCCTAACAAGCACCTTTTGTTGTTCTGTGAGAGGAAACCGGAGTACCCAGAGTAAACCCAGACATGCATGGGAAATCACACCAGCAAACGTTTTGGCTGTGAGGCATGAGCACTACCTGCTGCTCCACAGTGATTTTTTGTTGATGTGAATGTATTTCTTGCACAATTGATTGACTTTTGCTGCATATTTTCTGTCACTGCATTGGTTTTGGGTTCTCTTTTGTCTTTGAAATGTTATCTTTTCTGCAGTTCAAGCTCGTTTTTCTTGATGCAAACAAAGATTTGTTCTTGTTGACTCCTGCACAGTATGTTGTGAAATAAAGAAAAAAGCTATGATCCATAAAAAGCATAAGATGGATTCTCTTTGTATGCCAGCCATTCTTCATTTATTAAATGCAGGCCTTGTGTGGGGCTAAAATAACAAACACAACAGCTGCTTTGGAAAGGACTAAAACTCACTCTGAAATATTTTGGATCCCTTGTTGAGCCCCCTCAGTATTGTTTGACATTACAGTCAATAAAAGCTGAAGAGTTTTATTCATGGCCATTTCTAAAAAGTAAACACATCCCGTCTTTGCCCAGCCAACTTAAAAAACATCCAGCTTCAGAATGGACACTGCCTTCTCCAGAATATCACATTCGTGTGCCCTTAAATGGAGGTCATTTATTTGTTTAAAAGCTCGGCTGTCAGTCAAGTATGGTTCTTGATCTGCTCCCATAGTGGCAGCCAGCAGACAAACTCAGACTTGCCTCCAAGTCTTTGTGTTCATAAATTTCTCCCATGAACTGAACAAACTTAAAATTAGTCATCTCATCATCCAATCAGAAAGAATCACAAACACATGAAACTGGTTAGACTGTGTTTATGTTATTTTAGATCATGGTTTAAAGCAGAACAGGGATTATTTTTACCTCGCTGACCCTTGTACTGAAGTGGATAAATGTTGGTCATTTATGGAAACACTTATTCTGCGGGATAGTTTTATACTTCACCGGATATAAAAAAAAAAAAAACTATCAAGTATGAAGAAACATTAAGTGGTGCATGTGTGGCAGTTGGGACCATTACTTTATAAAGAAATCCATTTTATGCCCTTAAGCCTAAGCATGTCACTGCTTATGCTGAATATAGGTATTTAAATATTAAAAACAAAAGTATATGCTTCTGTAAAAGGTACAAGGTCATGTTCGGCCAACCTTGTTATAAGATATAAATGCTTTATCACAGGCAGTTTGTGTTCTCCCCGGGTTTTCTGTGGGTATTCTGGTTTCTTCTCACAGACCGAAACATGCTCATTAGGTTAATTGGTAGTGAGAATGGTTGTCTTTTCACATGCCAGCCCTGAGATTGGCTGGAGACCAGTTTGGGATGGATCCCTCCTCTTGCCCACTGACCTTTGGACTGTGCGTGCAGTAACAAGGAAGAGACAGGCAGAGCTCACCCATTGCTAGTTAGCTTAGCTCAAACACTGGGAGTCAATGGGTAGTGTTAGCCTACCTCTGCCTGCAGTCTTCAGATAAAGTCTTCAGCAACTCTACACAGTCCTGTGTGCTTGTTGTGACTTACTGTTTTACAGTGTTATGTTACATTATCTATTTTTAGACTAAGATTAGCTTTTTATGTCATTTTTGAAAGAAATACATGTTTTGTTGACTTACTTACAAGCACGTCTGCGGTGCGACTTGTGGTTTAGTTTTGTAGGTAGTTCTTTCGAAAATTACATAAAGTGCTAATCTTAGTCTAAAAACAGAGTTCCTGAAGAGTTTAGCTGATGACTGTAGGCAGAGGCAGGCTAACACTACCCACTGACTCCCTGTGTTTGAGCTAAGCTAATTAGCGGTGGCGAGCTCTGCCCGTCTCTTCCTTGTTACTGCACGCACAGTTGAAAGAATGGTGTCTATCTGCTTGTCATGGACTCAGGAGTGAGGCAAGACACGAAAACAAAAAAAAACACTGGAGTATCCCTTTAAGTTGCTGGTGTTTCCACTTCTACTTAAAATCACAGACACAGATTTTAGACATTGCGCAGCCAGCGTCATGTCAGTATGTGCAGTACAAGGAAGAGATAGGCAGAGCTTGCCCACCAGCTAATTAGCTTAGCTCAAACACTGGGAGTCAATGGGTAGTGCTAGCCTGCTTCTGCCTACAGTCATCAGATAAACTCTTCAACTCAAAAATGGTCATATGTGCTTGTTGTGACCTGTTTTTTTTTTACTGCATTATGTTATGATATCAATTTTAAACTATGCAGGGTGCATGTGTAAACCACCGACGTGCTTGTAAGTAGGTCAACAAAACATGTAATAAAAAATGTGTCTGAATGACATCACTGCCCTCACCTTTCATTCACAGTTCATTTTTTACACCAATATTTGCTCAACCTGATATGAATTTAAGTTAGCGGACACGGAGCATATCTCTGATTTCTCCCCTCCGAGAATCAAACTGACGAACAGCAGGCAGGAGAAGCACGGAGGTGAACGGTGTCAGAAGGCGTTTACGTAAAATATTCTGACGCTCCAGCCTCTGTTGTATCTTTAAAGTCTCTGACCTGTTGGCAAGCTTCGCCTCCTGGTGCTAACACTTCAATGAAAACCTCATGAGGCCACGGTAAATTTGTCCCGAAGAAAAGACGTCGACGAGCGGCGCTGATCGCGGTGAGGCCCGTGACTATTGTTGCCATCTGCTCGCCATTTCCTCCTGCGAAGAAGATAATTGAATCTGAAATCACTTTTCTCTCGCGGTTTGAGAGTGAGGCTGGAGTCTGTCACTGAAGTCTGCTCCACAATAGTTCGGGGCTTGTTTGTAGTCTTTATAGAGCTATTTCCCGGCTTGTCTCCTGCAGCATCTGCCCCTCTCTCTGCAGATCAATACGGGCCATCTAATCACCTGCCACACTCAATTAAAAGCCCATCGCTGCCCTTACCAGAGGCATCAAAGGCCGCCGTGCCCAATGGGGTCACGCCGATGTGACTTCAATGGTGTGCTTTGCAGGCCCGCCGCACAATAGAGGCTGCGAGGGAGCGCTAAGCTGGTTTGGTGAAAATAGGTCAGTGTTGGCAGCTGTGGGTGATGTGCCGGGCCAGGCCTGTGGTCCAGCATGCCGCTCGCCATATTTAACACCCTTTGTGCCAGCCTCTCGGCACTAATCTGCCTTTTCACTGAGTGTTAAAATTAATTTGCAGTGATGTCTATGAGGGCACAGGCGTCGTTAGGAAACCTCAAAGGGGCTACAAAATGGTCAAGTTGCCAATCGTCGGCCTTTGTCCTCCGACGGCCCCCTTTCTTTTTTTTATTTGGACATCCATGACAGGAGCTTTGAAATGTCGGCCTGGTGAAGCTCAGATGCTCCGACGTTACAGTTAGCATGTTTATCCACATAAGGGGGGGGGGGGACGGCACAGGTCTGACATGAATATAGTGATGTTTGTTTGGACTGTTCTGCTGTAAGGCACAGCTGTGGTGGCACTGAAGCCAAAAGCACAATAATAAAAAAAAAATTTTTAAAAAACATAACCACAAAAAAGAAAAAAAGTGAACAAATTAACTGTATGACAAAATGCAACAACAAAATAAAAACCAATACAGATTCAGAGTTGGTAATGAAAAAAGACAACAAAAATCAGCAGGGCAATAAAAAAGTGAAAAAAATAATAAATACACAAAACACATCAACAATCAGAAAAACACAACAAAAATACAAAACAAAACTCCTAAAACTAAATAAAGGAATGTAACAGCAAAAAAAACCCCAAAAAACCCCACAAAAAATCCAATAGACAAACACAACAATTAAAAGATACAAAAACAAATAGATACACAATAACAAAAGAGAAAAAACAACAGCAAGAACAAATATATTAGCAAAAACATTAACTCAAGAACAAATATAAAACAAAGAATATAAAACAACAGAACACAACATAACAATTAAAAAGCACCGTAACAAAAGGAAAATAGAAAACTGAATGAAAAAAGCACAGGAAAATAACAAAAAATAAATAACTAAATAAAAATGGACAAAAACAAAAATTGTAAATGCAACTGCAAAAGGATAAATAAAACATGTTAAAAAAAATCAACAAAAAACAAAATCAAAAACACAACTTCAAACTGAAGAGACCAACGACAAATTGAAATTCAATTACAAATAAAAAACACAGAAGGGCAAAGAAAATGTCCCAATTAACAAACAAATAAGTTTTTCAGCAAAAAATATTGAAACCACAATAACAAATAAAAATAAAACAACAAATACATAAAAGTATAACAACAATTAAAAAAATGCAGTCCTATCAAAGACACAACAATAAAAAAAACTCAAAATGCAATGAAAAAAGACTAATAAAAATGGTTACAACTACAAATAAAAACATTGTTACAAATTAAAGTACACATAACCATGCAACACTTTGTTTCTTTTTATTTTTAGCTTTTTTATAATATGTTGTTATTTTATTTTACTCAAATCAGGATTTAATTGACTCATTTGATAATGTAGGTGTGGTTGTAGTAAAATCAAAGTCTGCCTTAGCTGTGCTAGGGGCCCCAATGTGATATTTCCTCAAAGGGGCCCAGAAATCCTGGGGACGCCCCTGCTGATCTGGGTCTAAAAACATCCCATGACAGCAACACCACAGACCTGATTCCAGAGCTATTTGAGTAAGACTCCAGCCTCATTTCTCTCTGATGAATCATGATAATCCTCGCTGGCTCTGAGATTATAAATAAACTTAATTTGATTTCTCTTTATTCCCTCAAAGTTATCTCAGTGCTGAAAGTCCCGACGGAGATCATCAGTGGACGGAGATAACTGAATCACCGAGCAGGGCTTGGCATGGACACAAAATAGTGTTCCCATGGGAAAACTGTAGACACAACTGTTTAGCTGAAGCTTTCCAGTGTTGCTCTTAATGTCATTAATTGTGAGCAGAGAGAGAAAAAGGAGCAGCCGGAGGAAAACGGTGCTTGTCGTGCTGGTTTATGCTGAGACACTTCTGTTTTAGTGGCTGAAGTGCATGACTTCATCGCTGAGGTCAAAGTTTAGATTCAAATAAAATTCCAGGACAGATTTTTCATCTCAAACGTAATCAACAAGAGTATAAAGGTATTATCGAGCTACTATGGAACTACAACACGGCGGTGGGTCGTGGGGGGCTGGAGCCCATCCCAGCTAACATTGGGAGAAAGGAGGGGTACACCCTGAACCGGTCCCCAGCCAATCACAGGGCCACATAGAGAGGCAGACAACCATTGATGGACATGGATTGTCAGTTGTCTGTGTCTCCAGGACAAAGTTAAGCGAGGTACACTGCTGACCTGCTTCTCCCTGCATCCTTCATTTTTCCTCTAAATCATACATCCCACAAATCCCTCCATCTTTTCAGGCATACATCCACTGCAGAATACACACACACACACACACACACACACACACACACACACACACAACGGTGATTGCCTTTCGCAACACAGCCACATACGACGTCGGCTGAAAATTCAAATTAATGAGCATTAATGAGCATGTTTTTGGTCTGTGGGAGGAAGCTGGAGTGCCTGGAGAGACCCCACGCACACACAGGAAGAATAAGCAAACCCCACACAGAAAGGTCCTCACCGACCCAGGGATCGAACCAGCAAGCTTTTTGCTGTGAGGCATGTGCACGCAATCGTGATCGGCAAAGCTGCAGTTTTTTGCAGCACTCCTGACTGACCCAGGATCTGTTGTGTCAACTATTTAACAAATTAATAGGCAACTTGCATTCATGGAAGTGCTGGTGAGTAGGTCAACAACACAAAGCCTCTGTTTAGGAGTAGAAGTTGGAGTATCCCTTAAATAATGAAAACAGTTTATTTATCATCAATATTAGATATGAAGAATGTGTTATTTAGTTATATAGTTGATTTCCCTACTGTTGGCTATGCTGTAAACATAGTGCATATTGCACTGAAGCTTGATTTGAAGAAAATCGTAAATCAAATTGAAATCGCAATATCTGCCAGAAAAATCACAATTAGATTTTTTCCTGAAATTGTTCAGCCTTACCACCCTGTATGTATCAGTTATGATGATTGTTTGAGGGTCCACGGCCATTTTTGTGGTCCTTGTTAGCAATTCGTAAGCAACCATCCTCTAAGACACACAATAACTCTTTAAAATTCAAAAGCAGTCAAAGTCATAGTAAAAAAGTTATTTTTAAAATCCCATAGACTTTCAGTCTTTGGAAGCGTGAGTGCTAAAATGCTATCTCAACTTCAGTGGTATCAGGCCAGGATAGCCATTAGTTTGAGGGGGGTGTGAACATTTCAATATTGATTACAGCCCCTTATAATCAGAGAGGCCTCCTGATTATGAATAAACTATGTAGATCTGACAAATAAAACAAGAATCTGTCTTCAACAGCAGCATATTCCATCTGTTCTTGTCATAGCTTCAATCATTTAGACATAAAGGCTGATAATCAGAATCTACTTCGGACTTCTTACCCAATAGAAATGTGGTGAATTCAGAAGAACAGTTTGTTTTTTGAATGTAGTGAAGTGAAAGTAAATCATTTCTCAAAAGGTAAATACTCGAGAAAAAACTGTCCTCAGCACCACAGGACCCACGCAGATCTCCTTTGTTCCTGTCCACCACTGGCTGCTCTGAGCTGCAGCTTGTCTGGTTCCCATCTCCTTTCTTTAATCTTTTCTTTATTTAATCTGTCTCTTTGTGTTTATCTCTCACTCTTTCCCACTCACACATAAAGCGTCTCTCCCTGCCTTCGCCTAGACCATAAAACAAGAATGGAGACTTAATGACACAAACATTTCTGACGTCTGCAGGAGTGAGGGCCTCTCTTCTTCTCTGTCGGCCTCGCTCTCACTCTATAAAACAGATAAACTGAAGAGAAAGAGACGCAGAATCAGAGATAGAGGGGATAAAATGGAGGGTGTGGTGGGAGAGTTCCTTTATCAAATTAAACTTCCATCACCGTTAAAGACTTTCTCAGATTCCTGTGAGCCAATCAGCCAATCTAAGACAAATGATTTGGTTGAGCTTTCCTGCCACACTGGGCGTGGGAACGACAACCATTCTCATAAAAAAAACAGCCTGTAAATAATTTCCCTCCTGCTTCAAAGTCCTCGGCAACAACAAAAAGGTTGGTGTTTACGTGTGGTGTTGCCTCAGCGGGTTTCAACTGAGCATGTGCAAGTGTAAACAGCGTGCTGAGATCTAAGGATGTTCACCTCAGTGCCAAAGACTTGAGGCTAAGATGATTTAGATTACTCTCCATCTCAAATGAACAACATGTTTGTTAATAAAGGTGAGCAACAGTTTTCAGCTGATTTCAAAGTTACCATCTACAGTATATAATATCATCAAAAGTCAAAGAAATCCTTGAACTCAACCGTCAAGGCTGAAAACCAACACTGAATGCCCATGACCTACAATCCTCAGGCAGCACTGCATCATAAAGCAGCATCATTCTGTAAAGTATATCACCCCGTGGGCTCATGTCAGTTAACACAGTTCATCTCTACATCTACAAGGTCAAGGTCAAACTCTACCATGCAAAGACAAAGGCAAATATCAACAACACCCTGAAACACCGCCGGCTTCTCTGGGCCGAGCTCATCTGAGATGGACTGAGGCAAAGTGGAAAAGTCTGCTGTGGTCTGAGTCCACATTTCAGACTGTTTTTGGACATCATGGACGTGGTGTCCTCCGGGCTAAAGAGGAAAAGGACCATCCAGACTGTTATCAGAGCAAAGGTCAAAAGACAGCATCTGTGATGGTATGGGGGGGTGTTAGTGCCCATGCCATGGGTAACCTGCACATCTTTGAAGGCTCCATAGGCTGAAAGGTACATACAGGTTTGTAGCAACATGCTGCCATCCAAGAGACATTTTTTAAAGATGTTCCTGTATATTTCAGAGACAATGAAGACACATTCTGCACATGTTACAACAGCAAGTGCAGATATTACACTGACCAGCCTACAGTCCAGACCTGTCCCCCACTGAAAATGTGCACTACACTATGAATCAACAACAACATACAACAACAGGGACCCCAGACTGTTGAGCAAAAGAAGTATCACATCAAGAAAGACTAAGGAAGAAGTCCAGCTGCAAAGCTTCAACAATTAGTGTCCTCAGTTCACAAATGCTTATTGAGTGTTGCTAAAAGGAAAGGTGATGTAACATGCCCAACGTCCCAGCTTTGTTGGAGCATGTTGCAGGCATCAAATTCAAAATGAGAGAATATTTGCAAATAAAGTTTATCAGTTTAAACATTAAATATTCTGTCTTTGTTGAGTATTCAATTGAATATAGGTCAGAAAGGATTGCAAATCATTCCGCCAAGGAAGTTATGTTTTTGCCGGCATATGTTTGTTTGTTAGATTCCGGAAAAACTATTTGACTGATTTTGCTGAAGTTGAAGTTTGTAATGGCCCAAATTAAAAAAGATTAGATTTTGATGGTGATCCAGCTAACAGCTATTAGGGAACGATCATTTTTATTCAATAACCGTCTAACTAATAATGATATCAACATGATTCTGAGTGCTAGGTGTGGGTTTTCAGGGTCAAGGAATCATATTATGATGGTAACTTTATCATGAAACTATTGCTTATAGATGTAACAGCAATATTTGAGCTACCTTGGCGGAGGTATGTGCTCTCTGAGTGCTTTCTAGTTTCCTAAATGCTTATTGTGTGTTGTTAAAAGGAAAGGTGATGAAACATTGGAGTGTGTTGCAGGCATCAAGTTCAAAAAGTGAGAATGTTTTGCAAATAAAATAAAGTTTATCAGTTTGAATGTTAAATTTATTGTTTTTTTTGTGTATTCAGTTGAATATAAGTTGAAAAAGATTTGCAAATCATTATATCCTTTTTTAATTTACATTTTACATGTCCCAACTTCACTGGAATTGGGCTTGAACAGTTTTAACAGCTCTGTCTTCTACTTGATCTCATTTTAAAATCAGTATACACTTCCCATCCACACACAGAACACAAAGGCTGCCATCTTTCACTCTCTCAGATAAATACATTGTTAAGGGTCTTTAAACCGGGGGGTCTCGCTGCATTACGCTCTTCTCGGTGGCGGCGTGTTGATCAAAGCCGTTTGTAGGACCTCTTTCCTCTCCTTTGCCCCCCTCTACCTCCCACATCCCACACTCCCACCCCCTCAAACAGCCTCTGCCCTGCTGCTGCTAATCACTGGTGGTCTCCTGACTGCCAACAGTAATTGATTAGGGAGCGTAGGACCGGCGGACTAGAGGAAAGGGGGGGCAGTTTGGGAGGGGAAAGTTCAGCCCAGAAGTTCTCAAGGTCACTGCCCTCCCCTTCCCCCCCGTCGGACTCCTTTTCTCATGCTATTAGGTATCAGCCGCTGGGGGGAAACTGCAAATATTTGGCACACTTGGTCCAACTTCCAAGAGGTTTGGTGACGGCGAGCACAAACAGGAAGATTTGTATAAGCAACGTGGAAGAGACTGTTTAAGGAGAGCTCGGCCTGATCCATGATGTGTTGATTTATCTGTTTAATTAAGGACTCAACATCCGCGGCTCAATATGCTTATTTTCACAGACCCCCCTCGTTTGTTTGGGCCTCTGTGGTTGTTCTACATCCTTCGCAATATCCTCGTGAGACTCTGTGGTAAATTCTTCTGCTCTTGTGAGAATCTTTAGAGTTTATTTCTTAAGCTTTTTCTTTTTTAATCAGGCTTAACCTGCTGCAGAAACAGAGGACTCTCTCCAGTCTTTCTCCTGAGATCCCTCTCACTGAGTTATGTCATTTACAACAGGAGGTCTTTCATTACTTTGCAAAATGGCTGCCAACTGAACAACCAAGTTTTGTCGAGTCACTATAAAGTGCTTTTCTCCAACGTTCTATGGAAGTTTGGAGAAACAGAGGAGCTTGGTAACCTTTGATCTGGACCAACAAACTCTGGTTTGTTTTGTTGGACAGTTTGGTTCGTTTAAGCTCGTGTGAAAGCTCACACGAATTCCAGTGCAGACCAAAGATCCCAACTCTTGTCTGCCAAAAAATAGCGGTCTTGGTTCTCTTCCAATCGGACCAGAGTTCAGTCCATGGTGAGTGTGAAAGCAATCCAAACCAAACAAGGACCAAACAAGGCAAGAGAGCCAAATGGCGATAAAATTGTGGCTTGGACATGGCAGAATGTCACAACAGGAAAGTTAAAGTGGCCTTTGGTCCTCTGAACAGGTGGAATATGTTTACACATCACTCTGATCAATACGCACGTTCCACCTGATGCAGCCTGAATGCAGCTTTGTCTTTATTTTATGGCACAGAATACATAAGAACTAACCTTGCAGAGCAGACAGACCTGCCTGATTCATTATCTGAAACCACGCAGATCCATCTTGCCGAGCTCCAGAAAAGCTCAGGGAAGAGAGGCAGAAACTGAAGATGTGACGACAGCAGGAAGTGACTGCATGCTTGAAAACAATGGCGGCTTGTGAAGCTGTCTCCGTGGATGCGGCAATATCTGAGGTTTTATCAGAAATGGACTCAACTTCTTCTTTAAAAGCGGAAGAAAGAACATCACTTAACACTTTTCTTATGAGAAATTAGGTTTTTTTGTTTTGGATGATCAAATCAGAGAAGCCGGGAAGCTGGGAGAGAATGTGAAAATCCTCCGTGGACGATGTTAGTCTATGGTAGTCATGGTTACTCAGTGACACCTGGTCAAATATTCTCTCCTCAGAAGTTTACCAGGTGAATTTGGTGGGGATTGTTGTTGACGTGGTTCATGTCACATATAAGTAGTAAATGATACTTCTGTGTGGTATAATTGAATGTAAGACGATAGTCTAAGGACTGAAATGTAGTTTAAGCTAATGGCTAACAACAGGTGGCTTGATATGATTGGTCTGTGATGATTTTGACTGGCAGACCGATTGTCCAACCCCCAGCTGCAGTTGTTTTTTTTAAGGTACTGCCCCCTGAAGACATTTCTATGGGCTCCTCTCCAGATGGACTAGTGAAATATTTCCATGGCAGATATATGGAACTGTCTGCCTGGCGTATTAGGTTACATAAGAACTATTGAGCTAAACCACGTTATTACTCAAAGCTGGTAGCGTATTTGGTGAATGGACTTGGACTTGAGCCTATATAGTGCTTTTCTAGTCTTCGACTACTCAAAGCAGCTTTACACCGCAGGTCACATCTACCCATTCACACCCGTTCACCCTCACACTCACTAGCTGATGAATGTTAGCTACCCACTAGTATCACCTAACATATTCATGCACTTTCATGCCCATTTACACGCCACTGACACAGCAGCAGGAGCAACCTGGCAACGTGTCTTGCCCGAGGTCACATTGCAATGTGACAGCTGGAGCTAGGCTTGAACCGGCAACCTTCCTACACTGCTCATGACCCACCCCACGCTCGACCTGACACGAACTTCGTGCAAAATTGTCCGCTAATACCAGCTCTTGTTGGGTTACATTAACCCCCAGGGACCTGGTAATAACTGTAAATAACTGTATATATATTTTAGTCTATTTTATTTTATTCTATATTTTTATATCTGTTTTTTTTTTTATCAACAGTGCATGTACCTTTACTTTTATTATTATCTTTTTACTTATTTGTCTGTCTGTACTTTGCACCAACAGCACCAGAGCAAATTCCTTGTAAGTGTAAAAACCTACTTGGCAATAAATCTGATTCTGATTACCGACCAAGCACCCTTTCAGACTGCACCGCCCCAGTTCTGACTCCCTTATTTAGCAGTATTTGTTCTCAGTCTGTGTTTTCAGTCTCTATAGCAACAAACAGTGTTGTGTCTTATCATGGCGGCTCTGTCATGTCAATGAAAATTTGCCAGTAAAACTGTAAGAATTATGTCATTTGTCTGGATTTAAAAACTTCAGCTCAAGTATATCACAGTATCAGCCTCTTTTTTAAAATATCTTAAACATTTCAGAGCACAGATTTACAAATTAAACCCTTCACTCATATTCAAGTTACTGACATTCCAAAACTTCCTCTATCTTCGTCTCAGGAGGATTTAAAGAATTGTGTTGCAGAGAAGCCTCCCTCCATCATCCTGCTTTCACAGGAAGAGGTGACATTCTTGGCCCTGTAAACTGACTCATGCTGCTGTCTTGTTTGGTAAATGAAATTACAGGCCGGTGAAAGCGTTCCCCTCTTCTGTGAATTAGAGCGAAGAGAAAGCCTCCTCTCTCTTTCTTTTCTTTTCTTTTCTTTTTTTTTGTGTGTGTGTCTGTGTGAGTTCTCTGCATGGCCAAACAGGGTCATGTTCACCACAGAACCCACAGCTGAGCGTGGAGCCGTAGTCCTGACGCCTATGGGAAACATGACAGTCACAGGAAATGTTCGACATGTTTAACTGTGCTGCAGCCGAGCGAGAGGTGAGGCAGAGAGAGAGAGAGAGGGGGAGAGAGAGAGAGAGAGAGAGAGGGGGAGAGAGAGAGAGGGGGGAGCCCGCCCCACAGCTGAGAGAGAGAGAGAACCGATGTTGATGTTGGCTGCAGGGACGTCTGGGGGCCGTCCAACATCTACCACTCTCTGCTAGGGCTGAGAAATATGTGCAGATTTTCAGATCTATCAACATGTTTTGACTAAGGGTAGGGGTAGGATAATTCATGTCAATACAGATTATGTTAATTTCAAAAGTATCAAACAGCAGGCCTAAAAGCTCCATAAAAAGATTGTTACAACAAGGACGGGCAACTTCAGTGACCATGAGGACCACATTAATACATAAGAATACTCCCAACAGGACAATTTAACTTTAATAATACAAGTGCAAACCTCCGCCAAGGCATTTCCAACATTGTCTTAGACTTAGACTTAGACAGACTTTATTGTCATTCAGTATGCAGCAGGTGTATACAGAACAAGATTTCGTTGCAAAGGCTACAGTTTACAGATTTCAAGTACACTATAAATAAAAGTAGATGATAAGGTGCAAGTTATAGAAAGGGAATTGTGCAATTTGCAGGGGAGGTATATAAAAAAATATCAGATACAGTCAAAAATGTGGAAAACTGCACTATCTCAAACTGTTAACAAATCCTTAAAAAAAATCCTGGATCCACATCCGAGTTCAAATCACCACCAAATTGTGATCATATTTCCCTTGTGCCATGACACATTCCCTGAAAATTTCATCAAAAATAATCATAATTATGATTTTTGCCATATTTGAGCAGCCCTAGAACTTACTGAGTAATTGGTGAAAATGTGGAAAACTGCGCCCTTGCAATGTTAAATCTAAAATACAAAAAAAGATCCTGGATTAAATCCGTCCTGAGATCACCATCAATACATAATCCCTTCTCGCCAACATTCCCTGAAATTGTCATTATTGTTCATAATTTTTTAAGTTATTCGGTTTGTTATCGGTATCGTATGATATCAGCCTGAATAGTAAAGTAAATACTGGCTGATGTTGAAATTTTGCAGATATTTACAGTCGATATATCTGCCACACATATCAGCCATATATCATCTGGAATATTGGCAAATTACACAAATATACAGTATTGATGCACCTTCTCATCACTCCACGGCTATATTTAAAAATCAAAGGTTTCATTTTTGCAAGAGTAACACTGAAAGAAACAAGTTCATTTTTCTTAAGTACAGAGCTTGTGCTTTTTAAATATCGGTATTGGTATTGGCGATAATGACTTAAATATCAACATATTAGATATTGGCCAAAAATCAATATCATGCATCCCTAAAAAGCAATAAATAAGGTGGTAAGCAGCACAGTATCAAAATAAAATACAAAATAAGGATATTTACAACATTACCATGATATAAGGCTGATAAAATCTAAATAAAATCTAAATAAAACTGAGGGTAATTCTTTACAGCACTAACATAATGAGGAAATCTCAATAAAAAAATAGGATAATATTAAAAACAAGGATAATATGTATAGTTATCCTGTTAATGAATGAACAAATGGCAGAGGTTGTGATGTTTGCTCCATTTCCCAGCCCTACTCTCTTCAAATGAGAGCAGTAAAGCCCTCTGAGCACGCTCAGTAACTTAAGGAGTTCTGTCTGGACATGCAGATAAAGCCAGAAAGAGCTCAGGAGTGCTGTGATCAGGACTAACCTGATGAATACAAACACAAAGTCAAGTCAACAACAAATATGTTGAACGGTATTAGATGTACATCTTCCCTCTGAGAGCGGTCTCGAGGGTTCCCATGTCGGTCTTAATCATCTCTCCCACAAATGGCCCCGGGCTCCGGCAGCTGCGAAGCATTCATCTTTGTCTGCTCTGTCACTTACACTGTCTCTCTACATTTATCATAAGGAACTAATTTTTCATAAATCTGCCAGTAAGGTCGCAGATTTTCAGCTGGTTTCAAACATGTACCGCATCAAGGAGACGGGGAATTAATCTAACATACATCTCTCTGTTCCCCTGCCGCTCGTGTTTATTCAAACAACATGTAAAAAGGGATTATGACCAAACTTGATATTCCTGCATCCAGCAGATCAAGATATCATGAAAGAGGGCCTCTCCGGGCTGTGAATGAAAAGCACTCGTGTGGTTTAACTTTATCCAGACTTGTGAATACCAGAGGTCTCTGTAAGAGGTGCTGGGCTCTGGTTTATGTCCTGTCAGTGGAGGGCTCTTGCTCTCTACCGCCCCCTTATGTTGGCCGTGCAGTACTGACCAGGCCTCAGTCATAGACCATACATTCAGAAATCCATTTTTAAAGTATGAAAATCTTCACACACCTGTTCCCATCCAGGCAAAACAGAACAATTTACATGAGTTAGACACGTTCTTCTCTTGAGTGCATGATTCAGAAATTGTTTGCAGCTGTTTTTAAAAGGAGGGCAGGCTTTATCTATCCTGGTGCACGTCTCACTCATGAGGGATGGAGGCTGAAATCCAACTCCACAAGGTCCCATACATACTTATAAAAACCAACAGGTCAGTGATGTTTGCCGTGTGATTTGATGGTTCCTGCAACAATCAAATCACAGCTGAGATGAAGTGATGCACAAACATACAAACCTTAATTCCATTAAAACTGGTACGTTGCGCAAAACGTTAATAACCATCCATCCATTATCTACACTGCTGATCCCTTTTGGGGTCACGGGGGGCTGGAGACTATCAATCACCAGCCAATCGCAGGCCCACATAGAGAGATGGACAACCACTCACCCTCACATTCATACTTAAGGGAAATTTGAAGTCACCAATCAACCTAATGAGCATGTTTTTAGTCTTTATATTAGTCTCTATAGTGCCAAGAGAGAGCCCAAAAGAGAGTAAAAAAACATTCAAAGGGGCATTTTCTTTAAAGACGCTTAGCACATTTCTCCACTGATTGAGAGCTTAGTAAAACATATCTTTTTCTTCTACTCCTCAAGCCCCTTCTAATATCATTTAATGAAAAAAAATCTTGATTTTGTAGGACATGGGCCCTTTAAATAAATTTTAAGAAGTCAATAAGATGATAAATAGAAGGTAAATAATTGTACTGGATGGCAACATCACATCAGGAGGATGAAATGCTTGGGGTAAATCAAGACAGATACATTTAAACATTAATGAATGAATAATAATAAATACAATAAACCAGAAAAGCACTCAGAGTGCGCAGACCTCCGCCAAGCAGCTTCAGTCCACCCCTAACACAATCTCCCAATGACAAAGTATCTGTGGAGTTATATGCACAAATGGCAAAAATGGTCCTATCTCGCAATGTTAAAGAATCCTTTGAAAAATTCCTGGATCCGGATGGTGATCTGGATCAGTCCCAAAATCTAATCATTTCTTCCTTTTCTCATTTCACACATTTCCTGAAAATTTCATCCAAATCCATCCATAACTTTTCAAGTTATCTTGAACACAAACAGACAAACAAACAAACAAACAGACAAACTAACCAGCGCTGGCAAAAACATAACCTCCTTGGCGGAGGTAAAGATGGCAAAAACAGGCTCCAGACTCCTGGGACCTGAAGGAGATAAGCGTTATAGGTATTGGATGTATGTAATGGAGGGTGGTAGAGCTGGACAATTAGGCGAGTTTCCATCTCAGTGACAATTACTGCCTCTCACAATTATGAAAACTGAATCATTGTCTTTCAAAGATTACAATGACATGTTGCGCTTTATCATTATTTTCTGGTATTTGCTTTTTTTTCAAATATCTTTCATTTTTCAGTTATTTTTATTTATTGATTGTTCTATAATGTTCAGAATGAGGATATAAGCAGAATTCAAGCTTAATGGTGAGTGTTGTAAAATTGGAGTGTAACTGAGTTTTAATAATCGTGAACTCAATATGTATTAAAAAAAGAAAAAGAAATCATGATTTAATCTGTAATCGAGCAGCCCTAGATGGTGGCATAACAGATTCATGTTGGGTTAGGAAGTATGTCAATGTATATATGTCTATATTATATCTTTAAAATGAAGAGTATGGCTTCAGCTGGTTTTGTACAATGAAAACTGGGTGTTCCCTGGATTTGTATAATGATATTTGGATTTTTACTGTGTTTTTTGTTACTTGTATAATGATAACTGGATTTTCACTGGATTTGTATAATGATAACTGGGTTTTCACAGGATTTACAGAATGATAACTGGGTTTTCATTGGTTTTGTAAAGTGATAACTGGATTTTCAGTGGATTTTTATAGTGATAACTGGGTTTTCACTGGATTTGTATAATGATAACTGGATTTTTGGTGGTTTTGTAAAGCGATAACTGGATTTTCACTGGATTTTTATAGTGATAACTGGGTTTTCACTGGATTTATAGAATAATAACTGGGTTTTCACAGGATTAATAGAATGATAAATGGATTTTTATTGGTTTTGTAAAGTGATAACTGGATTTTCACTGGATTTGTATAATGATAACTGGGTTTTCACAGGATTTATAGAATGATAACTGGATTTTTATTGGTTTTGTAAAGTGATAACTGGATTTTCACTGGATTTGTATAATGATAACTGGGTTTTCACTGGATTTATAGAATGATAACTGGATTTTTATTGGTTTTGTAAAGTGATAACTGGATTTTCACTGGATTTGTATAATGATAACTGGGTTTTCACAGGATTTATAGAGTGATAACTGGATTTTTATTGGTTTTGTAAGTGATAACTGGATTTTCACTGGATTTTTATAGTGATAACTGGGTTTTCACTGGATTTATAGAATGATAACTGGATTTTCTCTGGATTTGTAAAGAGATAACTGGATTTTCACTGGATTTTTATAGTGATAACTGGATTTTCCCTGGATTTTATAGATATAACTGGGTTTTCACGGGATTTATAGAATGATAACTGGATTTTTAATTGGTTTTGTAAAGTGATAACTGGATTTTCACTGGATTTGTATAATGATAACTGGGTTTTCACTGGATTTATAGAATGATAACTGGATTTTTATTGGTTTTGTAAAGTGATAACTGGATTTTCACTGGATTTGTATAATGATAACTGGATTTTTATTGGTTTTGTATAGTGATAACTGGATTTTTATTGGTTTTGTAAAGTGATAACTGGATTTTCACTGGATTTTTATAGTGATAACTGGGTTTTCACTGGATTTGTATAATGATAACTGGATTGTTATTGGTTTTGTATAGTGATAACTGGGTTTGGATTTGTATCTAAATAAAGGTCGATTGATTTATTGACTGATAAAAGAGTCTGCCAGATGTTATCCAGCATGGGATTCTAGTAAAACATCATACACACATTGGAAAACATTTCAACAGAACATTTGACCCAAGATTTAACAATGATTATCATTTTATTGTTATAATTTCTTTGGGTTATAAAAGCGCTGGAATGTTCAGGTTTTATAAATGCCTGTGGTGTAGATGATAAGTTTGACCATCATTCTGCACATTATCGATCAGTACTAGTATAAATAAAAATTAACGATCCCCTTCCCCACCCTTCCCTTCTCTGACTAAGCGTCTCTGTATTTTGGCTTTGCTGTGTCATGCTCAAATTGCCGTCCAACTATCTCATCCAGCAGTCATTCAGAGGCCACGCTGTTCACTCCAGAGCCCCTTCTCTCCCCGGTGGAAACCATCCTGTGGGTCTCTGACTGACATGAGTATAAAGCACTTTTCTCTGCTGCACAAAGAGCCTGCAGGCCCGCTCTGAGTCTCTCTATAGTCAGCCGGCCTCCCACTGAAATCACCTCGAGGTGCTGCAATTTCTGTTCCTAGCAACAAAGACTCAGGAACTTCATTACCTGAGGAGTTCAGGAGAAATCGACTTAAGTGCTTAATCTCCTATCTGCTGCTGGTGTGCAGAAATTACTCGAGAGCACGCCAGCAGATTGTTGGGCCTTAAGTAAGAATAGTTAGTCAGTCTGGGGTTTGACTTTATTTGGGGGGAAAAAGCCAGTGTTGTAAAAAGCTGACTGAGTCAACCTTTGTGGTGGATTTTCATTAACACATTGAGCAGCTTTTTCCATATGATGTAGCTGATGAAATGCACAGCACTTGGTTTAATTACAGAAAGAGACTGTTTAACATCTAGGGCTGTCTGCGTCTGAAATTAACCCATTTAATTATTTCATTTTTTTGCTTACATGACATTGTGTGCCTTCCTGCTCTCACAGTGATAGAAAATATATTCAAAAAGGACACTACTGCTCCTTTGAATGTCTCACTTCACTTAAAAAAATCAAAGATAACTCAGTGGACATGTCAAAAGCAATCTGCAACATATAATATCAAAAATTTAACTTTTTTTAATGACTCCTTTGTGACCTTCATCACTTTCTGTTCTGTTGCAAGTCTCTTTTTTTCTGTGGTAATGGTGTTTGTTATTCTCACATGAAATACAACCCTATTTCAAATGAAGTTGGGACGTTATGTTAAACATAAATAAAATCAGATTTTCAAATCATTTTTGACCTACAAGAACAATACATTAAATGTTAAAACTAATAAACTTTGTTGTTTTTTGGCAAATATTCACTTCTTTTAAATTTGACGCCTGCAACATGTTCCAAAAAAGCTGGGACGGGGTGAAAAAAGACTGGGGAAGTTGAGGAATACTACAAAAAAAAAACACCTGTTAGAAACAGAACAGGTTAATTGGAAACAGTTGAGTGTCATGATTGGGTATAAAAGGAGCATCCCGGAAAGCCTGCATTTGTTCACAAGCAAGGACACAGAGAGGTTCACCACTTTGTGAACAACTGCCAGAGCTAATAGTCCAACAGTTTAAGAAGAATGTGTCTCAATGTACAACTGCAGTCCAGAGCTGTTGCCCATTGCAAATATGTGGCACATTATGAAGCGAAGAATACAACAGAGACCTCGGACTGTTGAGCAACTTAAGTCGTACATCAAGCAAAAATGAGGAGGAATTCAAAGCTTCAACAATCAGCGTCCTCAGTTCTCAAAAGACTATTGAGTGTTGTTAAAAGGAAAAGTGATGTAACATAGAAGTAAGCATGCCCCTGCCCCAGCTTTTTTGGAATGTAATAATAATAAATTTTATTTATAAAGCACTTTACATTTTAAAGAAAATCTCAGAGTGCTACAAGAATGTGATGCAGGCATCGAAATGAAAGTGAGTGAATATTTGTTAAAAAAATACTGAGGTTTATCAGTTTGAACAATATCTTGTCTTTGCAGTGATTAAATTAAATTTAGGTCAAAAGGATTTGCAATTCATTGTTTTCTATTTTTATTTATAATTTACCCAATGTCCCAACTTCACTGGAAGTGGGGTTTGTACATATTACATTAAATCTAAATCTAAATTAATCTAAATCTAACTTTTATCTAAAATCCAAACACTGGTATAATTTCCCCACATTGTTAATATGGATTTTTAAAATTATTTTGTCATGCAAAATTGTCACATTTTTCAAAGATTTTATCTTTTAACATCTTATTAATTGTGTATTAGTTTGGCTGCATTGTATTCACACTGTATAGTAGAGAAACAGAATTGATTGTGTTTGTTAAATCACACCGCAGAAGGGCCACTTGACATGTCCAATCATGTCTTACTGAATTTTTTTTATTTTACTTACACTCCTTGTTATATCCCTTTTCTCCTTCTTTGTTTAATTATGAACAAAATTAAAGATCAAGTATAATTTTTCACATAGGCTTAGAGCCTTAATAAAAGGTGAAGTCAATCAAATTGAGGAATAATAAGGTTTCAAAGTTATCTTAGTTTGTTTGCTTTTGTTTAACCACCTTTAAAAGCTTTAGAGGAAAACATAGACTTCAGTAATATTAGTAGGAAATCATTTGTCTTTTTAAGCTTTCTTGTAAACACAAGAGCAAAGTTCCTTAAACGTGAGAACCAAACTCTGACGGTGGCAGGAGCGGGAGAGGCCGAGTGCAGCAGTGTCAGCGTTACAGAAACAAACAGTAGGAGCTTCCTTTCACTTCAAAGTCAGTCTGCAGGTGAGAGGTGGAGTAATTATTCCCATCACTCTACTGTCACTTTATGGGCGTGAGAAAAAAGCACGGATATCATCTTTTCATACAGAAGCTCTCTGTGGGTGGTGTGGTAAAATGGTTTTAAGCTGATGCTTGGATGACTTATCGTGCAGCGAGGACAGGACCGGGCCTGCGGAATGAAGGAAATGTCATCCGACGCCATGGGGGCTGAAAGAGCCGAGCATCCGCCTGCACAGACTCTCACCTGTTTCCATTAACGCTGCAGACGACCCGCAGAGAAATCCAACACTGACTCTTAATAATATGACAACATGTCCCGACACATACATGAACACGTGTGCTCCCATACTCACACCACATGGCTTCATCACACAGGTTAGAGTCTTAAACCTCTGCAGGTTCAGACACAGAATTAGACGGCGTTATGAGGCCAAAACTGAGCTCCACGGATGTTAAAATACTAAAATCTTTTAACTTTAAATGCTGCACATTTCTTAGCTTCATTATGGTTTTATTATCTTCTTATATCTTTAATGTTTTTTAACTTTTTAACACATTACAAGTTTTTTCAGTATAGATTGGTAACAATATAGGTCTCCCTCTCTCCTCTCAGGCACCTATGAATTTTCAGACATCATTGATGGTAAATAAAACAATTAATGTTGACAAATGAACTTGTTTTTGTGTTGGCATACTGTGATATTCTGTACTATTCCAGGTTCAAAGTGCAGCATCGACTTCTCTAAACTACTGAACACAAAGTGTCGGGACCAAAACCAAGTCGAGTGGAGCTGCTTTGAGTGGAAACAAAATTCACCCTAACATTTGGTCCTGCTAAGATGTATTTTTGTCAGGGGGCTGTTGTCTTATTTGAGCTCTTTGAAACCAGAGCTGTGTCTGCAGTGCTGCTGTTTAACATATCAAAGGCCGCTGATTAAGTCGTGTATTCAGTTCAAGTGTTCAGCCGACCCTGAGAGCATGCATCCGTCTGTTTGTCGCCGCTCTCCTAAGCAACACGTTACAGATGAGTGTTTGTGTTTTCAGAGGACAGAGTGGTGTCTCAGAGGAGGGGACGGTTGTTTCTCTTCTCTTAGTCTGTGCAGGATTATTAGATCAAACCTCACGACGGTAAAGTCAGGAATATATCGCAGTGATGGGTCAGGTCGCAGGGAAACAGCGGCCTCACGGGTCCCCGAGGAGGACCCTCTCACGCCTCTCACGCCGGCGCCCCTGCCCTTCGTGTCTGCGAGGTGACGGGGACGATCCTCTGCAGGAGCAGGAAGAGCAGATTAACGGGGGCCCTCGGCTTCCACACTCGGATCAGTGGGGATCAGGTGAGCAGGAGGTTATCCAGATCACGGTGGAGGATCTGGGGATAGTTAACAGCGGCTTCAGCCTGTTCGACGACGACCCCGTGACCTCGAGGGGCGGCGTGGCCCGATCCGCCAGCTCCGTGTCGGCCTGCCAGAGGGCGCTGAAAAGGAGACGAGTGAGGCCTCTGTCTTCGCTCCCCATACAGCCGAACTCTGACCACGGCGTGCACTCCACCAGCGGGGAGGACGACGAAGACGAAGAGGACGAGCAGCTGCTGTTTGAGAGCGGCACAGAGAGCACGCCGGCGTCCGGAAGCCTCCGCCCTGTCATCAACCTGATCCCGCCCACTCCCTCTGATGTCGCCGACGACGATCAGTTCTTTGACGTTTACTCGGAGGAGAGCGTGGCGCACACGTCCTGCAGCGATGGAGGCTGTGCTGCTGGAGATCAGGAGAGCTGTGAGGAGAAGATGGAGGAGGAGGAGGAGGAGGAAGTCAACTCTGACATCACAGCAGGGTCCACGAGAGGAGGGAGGGAGGTCCAAACCAAGGAAGAGCAGAAAGACAGGACGAAGATCAAGTTCTCATTCAGTGACTTCCAGGTGGCTCCTCTCCCAGAATACCGCCGAAAAAGTGAGTCGGGTTAAACAAAACTCCGACTACAGTGATACTGTTTTAGAGGCTGCAGTGGGCTTGTTCCTCACAACAAGAAGGTTGCTGGTTCAACTCCCTGTGTGTGAGGCCGTTCTGTGTGTTCTCCTCGTGCATGTATGTTTTTCAGGGACTCCAGCTTCCTACCATAGACCAATCAAACTCTTCAGCTTGATCTTTGACTCCAAATCGCCCTCAGGTGCAAGTGTGTGTAAATGGTTGTCTGTCTCTACATGTCCACCCTGTGATTGGCTGGTGGCCAGTCCAGCTGCAACAGTCTCCAGCCCTCCTATCACCTCCAAAGAGATAACTGGTAGTGATGGGGCTGATACCATCATCTCCTGAAATGCTCTCCTGGATATTTACCTCAACCAAGGAGGTTATGTCTTAGCCGGCGTATGCTTGTCTGTTTGTTAGCAAGATTACGCAAAAACTACTGGAAGGATTGTGCTGAAATTTTCAGGAGATGTTAGTATTCGCCTAATTTTTTTTTTTCCAATTTGTGCAAAAACATTACAAGAAAGTAATGACACAGAATAATGAACAGGACACATAAAAACATCAAGATCATACAATGACATGCTACAGTAGTACATTGGTAAGGTAGAATATCATGTTCTGAGGTGTTTGTGTGAAGGTGTGTGTGGGTGGGCGTGTGTGAAGGGGTGTGTGTGTGTGTGTGTAAACACAACAACGCACAGAAAAGAGTATCCAAAATTAATCAATAAGACAAAAATAGTAATAATAAAAAAAACCACAGCAATAGCTTACTAAATAATGATAATCATGCTGCGTTCCAGGCAACTTGTTACTCGTGAAAGTGCACTGGAACGGCAGTCAAACTTCTGACTTCCCACCTGTGAACTCGTACCAGATCGACGTACTCCAAGTTACGACTTGTGACGTCACATCGCTGCCTAAACAATATGGCAGCCTCTTAATAACGGCAAATACTGTAAAATATAAAGTATAAGCTTCTGTTACCTTATGCGCCGTTTCCCCTCCTCTGTTTCACTCAAACAAGCAAGTTGCAGGCTCCTTTGGTGATTGAAATGAGTAAGCATAAGTCTTAAAATGTCTGCCACGTTGGTTTGTTTACATACCAGAATTCCTTGCACTCAAACCAAAGTCGTAATTTGCCTGGAACGCTTTAGGTCTGAACTTGGAGATTTCAACTGGGAAATTTCTGAGTTACGGGTTGCCTGGAACACAGCATAACAGTAACTTGATGTGATAATGATCCATAATAACTGTAAAATAAATAATACAATAGAATATTTATATAAATATGATTATGTGGTTGAAAAGAAAAAAAAGATATAGGAAAGACAAGAGGAAAACACTTGTTTATCTTTACTATAATAAGCCTCAAATGCAATGTAAATAAACAGAATATTGTCATATATCATTAAAGAAACAAACAAAATAATCCAAACAAAACAAGAAAACAGACGAAGTAATTGTTTGTGTGTGTATGTGTGTGTTTTGTGTTTGGGGGAGGGTTGGCTGTAGGCAACGACGATCAAGATATGAGCCACTGACGGAGTATCATGATGAGTTGATTGAATTTATGAAGAGTTGCCATGTTGAATCTTGAGATTTTGAAATCTGGTTGGTGGAGCTGGATAGTTTGTCTATAATGTCTGTAGTGGCCTAACTTAAAAATGATTAGATTTTGGTGGTGATCCAGATAACTGCCATTAGTCAACGATTTTTTGCTCAATAACCGTCTAATGATATCAACATGATTCTGAGTGCTAGGTGTGGGTTTTCAGGGTCAAGAAATCATGTTATGATGGTTACTTTATCATGGATCTATTGATTATAGATACATTATAGTAACAATAATATGTGAGCTACCTTGGTGGAGGTTTGCGCTCTCTGATTGCTTTCTAGGTAGGAGCTGGGTCGCTCCTGTATTTATCTCATACCTAAAAAGAGGCAAAACAAATGTTACAGTATTGATTGTTACAGTATTCTGAAGCACAGAATAATGGTAAAACAAGCATATTTCCCTAAAATATGTTAATTTTTGTTGCATATCCTGAAAAAAAGTGTCATAATGGTCCTCTTCATGTCTTCTTCTGTCACAGGGAGCTACAACACTGGAATCAATCTGCTGTCATTCACAGAGCACAACCTGGGTGAGTTCCTATGAGCAGAATCTGCATTCATCGTGTTTGTGTCTCCATCTCTCTGCCTCCATTCACTAAACTCTACGAGAGCAAAACTTCACCAGATGACTGTTAGCTCCATCCAGCTGCTGAGCTCATGTGCTGTGTCTGATCTCCGCTGCCCATTCAGGAGAAATTGCAGTCATTATGTGACATGGCTACAGTACCTAAAACGCCTCCTGTGGGAGCTGCAGAAGTTCCCCTTTGTTAGCGTCTCCTTTTTAGCCTTTGTGAGTGTATTCCCAGAGCGTGGCCGGGCAGGCGGTTCCCAGGTTTTGGGTTCCTGTGACTCAGCACGCTCTCCTCCCTCGCTCTTCTCTCAAAGAGCTTCATTTCTTTTCAGACCCAACGAGGACAATGCTACTGGAAACGATAAGCATCGCCTCAGCCTATCCGTTACATAAATGTGCTGAAAAGTTCTGAATCTAAAGCTTTGCTCAGTCATTAATCCTGTGTGTGCGTCTGTGCCTGAATGGTTGTCAAAGTGTGTCATGGGCCGAACCTTGATTGCTCAGTCTGTGGACACATGATTAACCCATGAAAAATGAGCAGGAATAATCCCTCTACAAACATGTAGCAACTCAAAAATCACCACACAGATAAGACAAATTCAGCTATAGTTACATGTTTAAAGGAACACTACAACGTTTTTGTTGATTTTTTGGGTCTTGCCTAAACTCCCAAGTCCATGACAAGCAGATAAGCACCATTCTTTTGACTGTGGGTCCAGTAACAAGGAAGAGACGGGCAGAGCTCGCCCACCACAAGTTAGCTTAACTCCAACACTGGGAGTATATGGGAAGTGTTAGCCTGCCTCTGCCTACAGTCATCAGATAAACTCTTCAGCAACTCTGAACAACCTGTGTGCTTGTTGTGACTCATTTTTCCCCCTTTTTGTAACGTTATCTTTTATTATCTTCATATTATCTTCTAAACAAATGCTGTGTTTGGTTGACCTACTTCAGCGGTGTTCTTCGTTAGAGATGAGGCATTCGTGAACAAGTCTTTCGAACAGCTCAAGAGAATGATGAGAACCGATTCACAGTTGTGAGTGAGATGTTCATTTGCGAGTCATTATTAAATTTACAGGCGATCTGCTTTTAATATTGGCTCACAAACAAACGGCTAACCCACAACTGCAAGGCCACACTGACGTAAAGTGAAAATAATTAAAACTTGATGAAGTTCTACTTACAAGTACATCTGTTCAAATGTTTTTAATTGCTTTATTTTGCATGTATGTCTGCCTATGACAAAACAAAATATTCACACTTATCTGTGGTTATGATACAGCTTGTTTAAATGACCCCTAATTTCCAGTTAATTCCCATTTATTCTTGTAATTCTTAAATAGACAGTGATAGATTCCTCATTGTCATTCAAAATATACACCAAAAGTGCACACAGGAACTCAGATAGCAACATATAAGTCAGAAGTACTTAAAATGAAATAAAGTATAAAAAAACAGAATGTATATAAACAGACAGTAAACATATAAAAGCGAAAAGAGAATAAAACTAAACCAGTAAACAGAGAAAAACAGAGTAAAGTGCTTGAGTGCTTAGAGCAGGAATAAGAATACAACTGCATTGCACTGATTTATTTCTGAAGTTATTTTCAGAATACAACTGGATTGTTGCATTTTATTACTGCACAGAACATCCCATGGAAAGTTTCCAATTTGGAATATTTCCCCAGCTTAACTCCCCACTGGAAAATTTTGGGAAATTTACCAGGTATTTTCTGCCCCATTGCAACCCTCTTCTAGAGATGTTCTTGTTTCTATAATTCAACACTCTGGCCATTTTCCTCTGACCTCTGACATCATTAAGGCATTTGCTGATGCTGATCACTGGATATTTTCTCTTTTTGGACCTTTCTATAAACTATTAAGTTCCAGTAGATTAGAAGCTCCTGAAATACTCAGACCAGCCCACCTGGCAGGAACAGCTATGCCACGTTCAAAGTCACTTTATTATCATCATTCTTCTTCATTCTGACGCTCAGTTTGAACTTCAGCAGGCTCTCTCTTGACCATGTCTACATGCCTGAATGCACTAAGTTGCTGCCATGTGATTGGCTGGTTGTATTAATGAGCAGTTGAGCAGGTGGACCTAATAAAGCCTGTCATTGGCATTGGTTGTAGCTCAAAGCACTCCACAGCTCAGAGGACTCTCTTTATCCGGCTCGTCCTCGTCAACAGTCTGGGAACGAGATTCATCTCTCAGTTTGTGGTGATTTCACCCTTTAAGGAAACTTTAAACTCCGTCCCTCAGCCTGCCCAAAATGTCCTGTCTTTTGTTTTGATTGGCCATTTCCTGGTAGACACAGACTGTGTGAAGTCTTACCATGGCTGTGGTGTGGTGGCGGCTGCTCTGGTGTCTTTTTTTTCTTCCTTTTCCCATGGTTAAAGAAAAGTCAGACTGGAAGTGATTTTCTCAGGATTTAAAAACAGACTGTTGTGTCTGAGCTCAGCTGGCACAGGAGGCTCCTACACATCCTCACATTGAAGGAACACTCATCACGCTCTGAGCCTGGCAGAGGGCTGAGTTTTGTAGCTGAGGTAGGGTTAGGAAATGAGGACAAACAATCATATCATGTTTTTCCGCCTTAAGGCGGGGTTGGTAACTCTGGAAAACAAGAGCACCACTTTATTCCATTGGAGCCTTTATTGGCTTTTTGATTGGATCACTGACAAACCGATTTCGGGAAGAATCTTCAAATGATGTTTTGGGGAGATCTGGGAACGGATGTCCAAATAGATTATTTTGTGGCCATTGTGAAGATGGCATATTTCAATTTAGATTTTTCTTATCAATTTATCTATAATGGCAGGCATCAATCACCAGAGGGGTTGAGACAGAATAAATAAACATTATATCAGTGTGAAAATTATGTTTTACCCTGAATCTTACTAAAATATGAGGATTTTGACCATTTGCATGTGATGTCACGCTCAATCACCAATCTATCAACCTTTGATTGTACTGCGCTAGGTCATAACAAGTGTTATCTCAAGATACTTTACAATAGATCAGGCTGAAGCCGTACTCTTCACTTTATAGATACACACATACATATATAAAATACATACAATTGTATATACACATACATACAGCCAGAGATGTATCCATCCAGGCAGCAACAAAGGGACTAATATAAGAATTTATGATAGACAAACCCATGGATGCCCAGATCATAAATCTGTCCTCATACAGATTCAATCAATCAATTTTTATCTGTTTCATTTCAGTGGGATGTCAAAAATGATGTGATTTAATGGACGATTATGCTTAATAACTTAACTTAAACCCACGTATCCAACCATAATTACCTTCTGCTGTGCAGTGGACCATTCCAACAAGGCTTTAAATGTCAGTTTATATCTGTGAGTCTTTTTATGAGGTTTTAGCTATCTGTCTCAGATTAGGCAGCACCATGTTTAGATGGGGACAAACCTGGCCTTAAATCAGAGACTAATTTTAGATTTATAAATGTCAAATTTAACTGATACACAACAGTCCAGGTCAGGGAGGCTCTGTCTTGGCTGGAAGATGGAGAAATTGTATTGATATTACGCACTTGATGACTGTTTAAGAAATAATGAGCTTCATGGAGCTCAAAATCACCTTATGTGAAGCCAGCCTTAGTTTGGAAATCATGCCATGTCATAAATTCCCTGTTTTGGACCTTCTACGCCTCTCTCCTTCTTTGGTCGCCGCTCTTTTCTGGCCTGCAGGTCACCAGGTTTATTTGCACTTCATTGCTGACACTAGATTGCAGCTCGATGGCGTTGCTTGGAAACCTTTTAGACACACTGAAGTCCGTCTGGTCGATGACATACTTCTCTGACAACTCAAGCTCTTTCCCACAGAAAGCTCATATTCTTACATTTTCCAAATGTCACTTGGTCAGCGAGCAGATATCTTTTTTTTCTGCTATCATAACAAGCAAGACGAATGAGTCTGAGAATGGCATCGGGCTATCGAGCTGGACCGCCGCTCTTTTTCTCAAGGCTGTGATTTTATGTAAGAGATGCAGGAATGTTTATTCATCTGAGTTTTAACTGTTTTATACCTTTGTGGATTTAAAACAAGAAAACAGAGGTCTTTTTGAAATAGTTAACGGAACAAAAATTCCTCCTAATTTCTTAAACACATGTTTTTCATTTCAGGGGCCTGTCTCTGAAAGGCTGGTTTGACATGGATGGAGGTCTAGATGGAGGCAGAATCAGATAAGAGGCTGTAATTGGTTTATGTGTGTCAGCAGAGGAATCTTGTCTGGGTCCTGCAGAGACAGTCGAGTACGAGGAGGGAGGAGGGCGAGCGAGCTGGCACTCTGTTCATCACCTGGCTGCCCCTGAGTCAGAGGATCACAGAGTCTGCAGCCTGCAGCTTCAGGCTGGGAAAGACAGGAGGGTTTTGATGCAGTGACATTTACAGACATGTGGCTAACATGACGTCACTCAGGTCTGTGGACGGTGGAGGTACCACTGTTGTTAACAGACTATAATGCATTTGAGCTGATAATTACTGCAGAGATGCATTTTTGAGCCACTAAAGTAACAGACAGCTTCATTAATATGGAACAAAAATGTCACTGAGTCTGACAAATGAGTCTGGTCACCTTGAGAAGACTCACAAGAATAAACGTAGACTGGACTGAAACAGCTGCAGACAGACAGGGTGTGGATCGGCTGTTTACAGGGAGGCTCAAAAGAGGAAAAACAACCACAGCACAGAGATATTATTTGAAGGAATAATGACCATCGTTTCTTTTGGATACTTGAGGATACTTGTATGAACGCAGAGCGCACACAGCACAGTGTCTGCTGATGGAGACTGAGCAGGTTTGAATCATAAATGGCAGAAACTTCAATGGGAACCGGAGGACATGAGAACATCCGGCCTACCTGTGGTTGCAGGTGTATACATTTTGGGCTTATGTTGTCAAATTCAGTAAAAAACCATGAGGCTGGGCAGGGCCTCATTATTATTTTGACAGCACTTTTTAATTTAGTTTTAGTTCTAGTCTTTTGCCTAAAATATCTTTGAGTTTTAGTCATAATTTAGTCATTTAAATTGTTTTAGTTTTAGTCTAGTTTTAGTTGATGAAATTTCACAACATTTTAGTCAATGAAATCTACTTTAAAGTTAGTTGACTAAAATATGAAGTGTAAAGGGTAAGGCATTTTTTTTATGTTTCCTTGAATTTCTGAAGTCATGTTGTACACTTGGATAAAATGAAACATCTAATAACCCTTTATTGAATGCTAGTAAAGTCTGAATGTATAAATGAACAGAAACAAATTGAACTTTTGTGTGAAATGCAGTCACCTTTATTTAGGCTACCCGGCAGAGCATCTCAGTTACAATACCAGAATTGAAACAAACAGTGAACCTGCACTTGTCTTTATTAGTTACTGTCTAGTTTTCAACAAGGGAACAAAGGTTGTTGACAAAAACTACGACGAAAATAATTAGTCAACAAAATTAACACTCCAAGGCCTATAACAAACCTGCCACGGTCCAGCCAAGACTGCATACTAAAACAGCTAAAATAAAAGAAATGATCAAATCAAGATGACTAACAAAAATGTTAAAATGCCTTGGTAGACGTTTTTGCACTTCTAGCTCCATATCTATTTGCTTTTTTACATTTTGATTTGGTTTCTTTGCAGACGACTTGAGCAGCAGGGACGTGAGCTGCACCAACATGCTAAAAGCCAATCTCTGTCTCCCTCCTCACACCGCCAACATGGACACATTCACTCACCAGCGGGTACGAAGAGCATGCAACAACCATATTCACCCTATGGAGTTTCCCATGATCTGTTAAACTGTAAATCACATGTTGAATCTATGGCCCACACATGCAGCTGTAATGTATTTAAAGGTATCCCCTGCACATTCCTGCAGAGCTGCCTTTATCTGATTTAGACTGAAAATACCCTCTGACTGTAAATTGATTGGACTGGTCTGGGTTTTCAGGCTAATTTTAGCTCAAACTTGTGTTACCTGACAGAGGCTGATTACTCGATCCTGCAGTCTTGACGACAGGCTGACGAGGAGCGCCACGTTTCACGGTTCAACCCAGAACGCAGAGCTGAAGGAGGAGGAGGGGTCACAACAACGGCGCATCACTGTGGGTGAGTCTGGACGGTTATATAACTGACAAAGAAGGGTGATGGTCATGTAGAAAGTAGGGACAAGTTAGGAATATATCCAATCACAGCTGCCTTGGTTGTGTGGAAAGGTTGGATGAGTTAAGAGGGACATCCAATCACAGCTGCCTTAGCTTGGTGGTGATGAGATAAGTTGTGGAGCGATCCAATCAGAGCTCCTCTCTTTATGAATTGATATATTCATGTAGAGCAGGTTCACTGTTTGTTGTCAGTTCTGGTATTGTAACTGAGATGCTCTGCCAGGTAGCCTAAATAAAGGTGACTGCATTTCACACAAAAGTTCAATTTGGTTCTAAAAATGTATACATTTAACTTTACTATCATTCAATAAAGGGTTATTAGATGTTTGATTTTATCCAAGAGTAAAACAAGACTTCAGAAATTCAAGGACACATAAAAAATGCCTTACCCTTGAAACTTCATATTTTAGTCGACTAACTTTACAGTAGATTTCATCGACTAAAATGTTCATCAACTAAAACTAGACTAGACTAAATTATGACCAAAACTAAAAGATGTTTTAGGCAAAACACTATTACTAAAACTAAATTAAAAAGTGCTGTCAAAGTTAACACTGCTTTTAATCAATCCTTAAAGGATAAAGCAGCATACAGTGATAAGCTCTTCAAACAAAGACAATTCTTTGCCCTTGTTTTTGCCCTTATGCTCCAGGTAATCAGCACTTGTTTCTGTTTTTCTCACAGCGTCCTATCTCCCTCAGTCGACGGATCAGAATGGAAACTTCTCAGAGAAGGTACTGTAAACCATCAGAGCCTTCAGGGTGGCATCACGCTCAGCCCAGAGCTGCTGCAATTACAGAAAATACTCTGTTTATATTTCCCAGATCACTTCATCTGTCAAACCAGCGACTCCACACACAGTCCCAGGATTTCAGTCTGTGTGTGCAGGAATTAAAAACAAGATTTCCAGTATCCTTAGAGATCCATGAGCTAGCTGAAACACCAAACGGAAAAGTCTCTTTATGAAGGTGTATTACTCAAGCCCTGCATCTATTATCTCCATTATTATCAAACTCCCATCAAATGCATGTGAGTCACGTCTGCGGCATGTATCTGCGACAGCTGTACTTCACACTGGGACCTAAAATTAGACCGAAAGGCTGAAACTGTGGAACGTTCCTCTGGTTTGGGCTGAATTATGATCCAACAGGGATTATTCTATAAGTCTGTCTGTCTTATACCGTGATTATGAAATCATCATTCATCATTTTATCTCATCGCTCCTCCGTCTGTGCTTCCCATCGACACCATAAACAGAGAGTTCAGCATTAATACAAAGCTCACATACAAGCCTGTGTTTAAGTTCTCAGCTAAACAAGCAGCATCTTTGTCCGTCTTCAACATTTGTTTACACTTAAACACTCGTGATATGTGAAAGCACGACATTAGGCACAGTCATGCTCACTGTTAATAAATCACAGACACAGACAGTGATTAATGATGACGAGTTAAACCATGTTTTGTTTTGACGTCTCTTACATGCAGTTTAAGGCTGATTCATGTCTGTGTGTCATATACAGCAAGGTTTGTGATTCCCATCATTCTGAGGCTTTATATGCCGATATGAATTACAATAAACTAACTATTTACTTCTCAAAGTAATGGCTTTAAGAGAAGGTAAGACACTACATTGTGGAACTCACTGATATTATTTATACAGCACTTTTCATGCAATAAAATGTAGCACAAAAGGGCTTTACAAACAGACAGATAAATTATAAGAAGAAAAAAAGGAAATAGGGCCCACCCACCCCGTAATCCATACACAGTATTAATAAAATGCATCATTAATAAAGACAGTTGTAGAACAGGGACATTTTTGTACCCAGTACGCCATCTTAAAGGTTTAAAACGAGTAACACTGGAGTTTAAGTTAAACGGTAAAATTAAAAATATCATCAAATAGAATAAAACATAAGTTGAAATGAAGTAAAAAATAAACAAATAATAAAAGGGTGCTGTAATAAGAATAAAACCACTAAAAGGTAATATGTTCAAACAGAGGAGTGAAACACCTAAGAAAAACTTAAAAACAAGAGGATTAGATAATTCAGATAATTCTGAAGTAAAAAGAGAATAAGATAAAACCTAAAATACTAAAACAGATTAAGATGAGTTCATTATATTCAGGTAAAAGCCAGACTAAAGAGGTAGGTCTTGAGTTTGCTTTAAAAAAAGCATCTTAGTGTAACACGTTATCAAAGAGCAGAATTAACGAAGAATCAGTCCCTAATTTCTCCAAAAATCATGCACCACTCACACCTACTACCTTGTATTACTAACAATATGCTCTCACTGAATTCGAGAATCAATTGTTTTATCGTGTTGAGCAACGTCACACACTTGCTGTCCACCCTGCACTCCTCAAAGATGAATTCTATATACTCCATATTTCTCCTCGCACACACTACATCAGTGCTTTGATTGTCAGGTGGAGAAACTGAAGTATAGTTATCGTTTTCTAGTTTACAGCTCTCAATTTAAGTTTCTCCCTCATTGTTGAAAGTGAAAGCAACGCATCTCACTCACAGAAATAGATGACTGCTCCATTATCTCCGCTGTGCTATACAGATTAATGAACTTTTCTGAGAGAGAAAAGTCAAAGAAATCTAGAAAATTCCTCCAGTACCTCTTCAAACTCCCTCTTTCCTCACTCGTCATCAACATGTCACCAACAATGAAAAGGAAAATATGCCCCTAGGTGTGATAATCATTGAATTCGATTTAAAAACACAAAAGAGGAAAAACAACTAAATTATAATCCTAAAAATGCACCAAAAATGAAAATGAAATTGTTCATAAAGCAGATAACTAGTAATTTCATGCTTTATTATGGTGGACCTTAACGCCCCAAAAGGCAAATATTAATAATAATTCATGCGTTGACCAACATCATGTTGCTAAAGATCAGTAAAATATCCAATATACCAAACCATTACGTTATATTTTAGTCGTGTTGTCCTGCATTAAAAATTAAATGTATGGATGCATGTTTGGTTCTGGTTGGTAATCTGCATATAAGTGTGAACTATTAGTACAAAAAGAATCCTATAAAATTGAGATCATGACACTGCTATAAAAAGAAATCCATATACCTTTTTCCATATCAATAGCATGACTTCTACAAATGCTGCGGCACAGTCACCACCAGGGGTGTAAGTCACCAGCTTCTTCAGGATATGAAGACGATCACAACAGTGATTCCTTGGACATATTTGTCGATGTCACAAAGCCAGCTATGGTATGATGCATAGAAATATATATAAAGAAAATTCTCCAAATTGCCCAAAGTGTAAAATCAAAGAAGGCACATTCCTGCATGTTCTGACAACATGATAAACTAGATAGTTTCTGCAACATGATTGATTCACTCATAAAACAGTTTTAAAACTAGAATTTGAGTTATCCCCATGCATATATTTATTAAATGATGTAACCAACTCCCACTTGGATTCAAAGAAATGTAGACAGTTTAATATCATAACATGCTTTGCCACAAAATGCACTCTGCCTTTGGAAAAATGAATCACCACCAACATTCGATATGTTCTTGGCTCAAATATCCCAATTCCTTCCTTTAGAAAAGATTACACTTGAGAGGCATAACCTGGGTCACTTATCACATGACCTTTGGCACTGACGTTTATATATCCAGGTTTTTTGTTGTTGTTCATATCTGTATGTTTTCACTTTACCAATGTTTTGTTTCTGCCCGTTTTTATTTAATTTGTTTCTTTTTGTATGTGTTTTATTTCCCTTTGGTGTGAGTGCACAGAGGGAGGATGGACCGGGGTAGGTGTGGGACATAACTGAACACTTGTCAATGAAAACCTCTGGAAACATTTGGAAAACCACATGAAAATAAAAATAAGTTGAAACAATATAGATAAATGATACAATTTGCTGTTGATAGAAGTTGTGTTCAAATCTTAAAGCTCCAGCAGGACTTGTTATTTTGAGAGAAAAGACTGACATGTTTGGCTTGTGGCTTTCATCACGGTCCTCAAAAATGTTTTAAGGTTGGTCCGTCTTTTAAGACTTCTTTCAAGAACTTCTCGTCCTTGATGCAGCTCAAAAGTTGGATGAATTGTGCCAAAAATCCTCCTCTGATATCAGCTGTGCTTGCATGATGACTTACTCCAAACCTTTAACTGATGGGGTCTGATATGAGGATGACCCTCACCTAACCTCTGCTTTTACTTTAGGATGTCAACAAGCAAGAATCCAAAAGTCTGCGTGAGATGAACACAGATGAGGTCTGTGATTGGTTCAGCAGCATCGGCCTGCAGAAATGTCTTCCATTCATCAAAGGTGAACCTCGTTCTTCTTCTCTGAGCTCCGTGGTTACATAAGTGACAGATCCACCTCTGACATCATCCTCACCGCGGATTAAATCAAGACATTTTTATGAACATCAATACGTTTTCATTGTCAGGGGAAACAAATTTAATAAGTTTAATGTCTCGGAGGCAGACGTTGCCAATCTGATTATCCTCACCGCAGATCCAATCAAAAGCTCCTCATGAATGTTGTTAAGGTTTTACTGTCAGAGGAAACAAGTTCATTAAGAACTGCGTTTGAGGGAAACCAGAAAGCCTGACCGCATTACTGCATCAATCATTTTAACAACAAAGAAAAAAGTTGGTGCAATTATCTGTCTGTCATTATTCATGAAGTCATTGTTTTGGGGTAAATAAAAAAGACGGTTAAACTTTAAAGAAGAAAGAAAGTTAGGATTCACTTCTCAGATAATCCTCTTTTCTCAGTCTAAGACTCCAGTTTTGAGATTTTTTATTTATTTTTAAAAAATGAGACAGTATGCATTTATGGACATTTACATGTACATATTATCATATCATTTGTTAGCTATTAATTTGTCTGTTTTTCTTCATTCCTGTATTGTGTTTTCACCTCTGTCATGTACTGTTTTGTTTGTTCTGTGCTCTATTCAACAAGGACACATCTCAAGGGGTTATTCCTAATAAAGAATTTGTATTTCCAAAAAAATATATACATGAGATTATACCCAAGTGGCTAATTTACACCCCCGGTCCCACTGGCAGGTTGGTGTCGACACATAAGAAAAAACAAACACCAATAACAGGAACTAGCGAGCACTCAGAGAGCACAAACCTCCACCAAGGTAGCTCACATATTGCTGTGTTATCTATAAGCAATAGTTCCATAATAAAGTTACCATCATAATATGATTCCTTGATCATGAAAACCCTCACCTAGCACTCAGAATCATGTTGATATCATTATTAGTTAGACGGTTATCGAACAAAAACGATCATTTGCTTATGGCGGTTCTCTGGATCACCACCGAAATCTAATCATTTTTAAGTTGGGTCATTACCAACATCTCCTGAAATTTCAGCAAAATCTGTCCAGTAGTTTTTGCATAATCTTGCTAACAAACAGATAAATGCCGGCATAAACATAACTTCCTCGGCGGAGTTAACAAAGACAAACCAAAGGACATACAGTCCAAAATGTATTGGCCATGAGAATTATACACGATGAGTTATAAAGTGCTGGAGCACTAATTAAAGTGCCATTGCGCTAAAGTGCAGAGTGCTAGCTGCCTCGTTATATTGCACATTACCCTTCTGCCCAAGATTATAAAGTGCTAGATTGACTAGAATATTGTAGATGTTCACACTGCAAAAACTCAGATCTAGACAAGTGTTTTTGTCCATTTTCAAGTCAAAAATATCTAAAACACTTATTCTAATCCACGTTCACTTAACAAGTCAAGACAAATATCTGACTTTAAGGAATGAAAGGCAAAAATAAGGCACTGAATTTCTTGTAATGAAGAGAAAATATCTGCCAGTGGAACAAGGACAGTATGACTCAGTGAGGCTCTTAAATTAAGGTTTAATATCTGCCCAAGTTGAATTTGTCTTGTCTTATTGGCAGATTATTTTACTTATCACAAACAACTCAGGCCTGATTTTTACTTTTTATATCTTCACATAAGATCTTAATCCAGACATGTCAGGAAATTGAGGATTAGAATAAGTCTAGTGAGATGTTTTTGTCTTGAAATTGGACAAATGCTCTCACTTAGATCTGAGATTTTTTCAGTGCCTAGCACACGTTGCACATGTAGATGTGTGAGTAGATACTGAACTAAGAAAGCATCCATAGAAGTCTTACGTAAGCACTAATTCACAAAAATGGCTTTCATAGATGTGTTTATGTACGCAACAGTGGAGAATTATGGATGGTGTCCCAACACACTGAGCTTATTAGACATACATGATAAATTAGACACAGTTATGATCACAGATCTGGTTTTCCAACAGCCATGCTCTAAGGTAGGGCTGAAAGATTTATCGTTTTTGATGCCTCAGCTGACCCAGGATCTGTTGTGTCAACTATTTTACACATACTGTTTTACAAACTTGCATTTAAGAATGGCTCACAAATGAACGGCTTACTCACAACAGAGAATCAGTTCTCATTGTTCGCTGAAAAGAGTTCACAAACGTCACATCTCCACCGCGGAAGTGCTGGTGAACAGGTCGACAACACAAAGCCTCTGTTTAGGAGTAGAAACTGGAGTAAAATGAAAACAGATTATTTATCATCAATATTACATGATGAATAATGTGTTATGTGCTTTTGATCACTGATTTCCTTACTGTTGTCTATACTGTAAACATAGTGAATATTGCACTGAAGCTTGATTAATAATCACTGCGAGTAAAGAAATCATCGAAATCTCTTCTGTCCAATTCACTTTTTAATTTAAATTCTGAACCATTGCTTTGTTTTTATGACTGTCAGATGCTCCTCAGATCATTTCCTTTGGATCGTCAGATCTCCTAAAGTGTTTAATTTCTCTGTCTTTAGAGTCCAAACTCTGTGGGGCAGATATTGCCTCAGTGGATCTGGACACCTTAGAGATCCTCCAGATCTCCACCCTGGAGGACAGGGAGCTGCTGCTGTCGGCCATTTACAACAAGCTCCACCCACCGAGCTCCGTCAGCCAGAGACTGGACTCTCTGCTCGGTAAGATTTCAGCATTTAATCAACGGCGATCAGTGTTTGAGTAACAGCTTTAAATGAAATAAGATGCCTTTTCTTACAGAGTCTATAGGACCTGAAAATGTGGAGGCTTTCACTGCGACCTTGGTGTCCATGAGCAAGTCCAAGTCGTCTCCTCATGTGAGCTGCCTGAGCATGAACCGACGCTCGCTCAAACTCAGGTACACTCTCCTTTTTCTTTTTTGACCCTGTTTGCATATTTTGTAAATTTTTGATAAATACTCACGCCCATTTTGCACAATTTTCTATCTATTTTTATACTTTTATTCCTCCTGACCCTTATCTTTAGTCTTATTCTAATTATATGTTGGTTATTTTGCACCAATTTACCAAAAGTCCAACCCCATGAATGTGCAAATGTACTTGGCAATAAATACAAATTCTGATTCTGATTCTGATCTGAAAGGCCAGATTAGTCAGTAGGGGGATTGCCCAGGGTAGAAAGTGGATCAAAAATAAATCAGGTCTGATATTTCTAAACTCGAGCCTGTCTTGCTATGACACAAGATGCTGCTTAACAATCATGTTAGGGGTTATTTTAGGCACAGAGGTCTATAAGAGTCTTAACATGGATTCAGTAGGCCAGATTGAACATGTATTTAACACGTGTTCTTAACTCAATGACCAGGGCCGGCTCCAGTTTATGATTTTGTGCCCCCACCAGCTCTCCAGCAGATCATCCACTGGAGAAAAGTTAAGAAATTACACGTATTAATATCATGATGGCATTTTTATTTGCTAAAATCATAATTTTCATGTTTTATATGATAAAATGCAAACCAGAGATTCATTTAAAAGTGATCACAGATCTGGAATCTTTTACCAAAAAGGTCAAGAGCTGGATGAAAACAAAAGAGCTGTCATTTTTATATTGATTTGACATTTTTACATTTCTAATTTATTAATGTTAAAGAACTGTATGTAATGTCTTGTGTGTAGGGCTCTACTTATTTAATATCTAATGTTTTATTTTAAAATTTCCATAGCTATAAACTACTTTAAATGCATCATCCCTATGAAATTCAATAAAAAAAATTAAATAGAATTAAAAATAGAATACAGTAAATGAAATAAAATAAAGTAAAATAACAAAATACAAAAAAGAGCTGGATAAAAACAAAACAGAGATGTAATCATTTTTAGATTGTTGTTTTTTATACATTTCTAATTTATAGCTGTTGTGCTTTGATGCCTTTTTTTATTTATGTGTGTAAGGCTCTGCTTTATTTGTTTATTTTTTAAATTTTTGTTGTATTTTAAAATTTTACATTAAAAATCCAAACAATGGACAAGAGAGATAATAAGCAACAGCGATAAATTATGTTAAAATGCATATGCCTTATGAAATAAAATAAAATTAAATACATTAAATAGAATTTAAAATAAAGTAAAATAAATAAATGAAATAAAATACACTAAATTAAATCAAGTTTAAAAACATAAACCAATCAAAAATAAGACACAATAATGAAATAAAAAAAACTAATTAAATTTAAATAAACTCAATGAAGACCTGACAATATGATTTCAAATGTGCACACATGGACATAATTAGGCCGATCAGTTCACAGGTCAGACTTCGGTAGGGGGTCTGGAGGTGCATCCATAGGATTTTTCATTAAATATATTCAAAGAAAAACTTATTTGGATGATTTTCCTGCATGATTTTCTGAGCTGGCCCTGATGATTATTCTTGAATATTGTGGCCCTTAATGGACCGTATATCGCTGTTTTTCTTCTGATTCAATGGTTGTGCGGGCAGTGAGTGCTTTCCAAAGGGGCACTTAAAAGTCATTGCCCAGGGGCATTAAGCTATGCTGATCCAGCACTAGCCTAATAAATGATAAATTAAAAAAAAATCAATCCAACATACTAAAAACAACAAGTTCATATTTAAACATCTTTGCCTTTCTTTCACTACAGAAACAACAGCCAAAACTACATGACTCAGAGGAATTCACAGCTGATTGAGATCACTATTAATGGTGAGTAGCTCAGGTGTGGGGTCAAAAGGTTAAATATTTCTGCTATTTACAAAAAAAACATCATCAGGTGCAAAACCATTAGAGGTGACAGAGCATGAAGAATCTAGTGAATGATAATACTTGGTAATGTTTGACAGAATTATATAACCACGTGACGCATTTCCCATCCTGCCACGAGTTTCATGCTCAAAATTCTGATCCTCTTCACTTCGGTCCATTTTCACACTGGAACCATTTTGCATGTCAGTTCTGGCGAGCGCCGCCACAGCTTTCACACCAGGCAGGTGAATGTCCTGCAGTCACAGCTCTATCTCTCTATACAGATGCAGCTGCTTGAATTTTCCCCTACCAGCAAAAAGCCAGCCAAGCTCCTGCCAGTTACCAGCCAACTTCCAGCTGCTGAGAGTCTAAATGTGTTTTTTCTGGTTTGTTTTTGACTTGTGTACACAGTGGCAGTTTTCATGCTAATCAAAGTGTTAATTTATATATCTTCTAAGCAGCCAAGATTCTGCCAAGGACATTGGGGAAACTTTAAGTGGCTTCCTTGCAGTGTTGATTTTGTTGACTAATTATTTCCGTCATAGTTTTCGTCAACAACCTTTTCTCCCCTGACAAAAACTAGACAGTAACTAATAAAAACAAGTGCACATGGACAAAAACTAAAACGAAATTAACTGACATTTTCATCAACAAATAAAAACTAGACTAAAATGTTTGACAGAGACTTAATCCAGTCAGACCTAATGTGGTCATGTAGAAAGTAGGGACAAGTTAGGAATATATCCAATCACAGCTGCCTTAGCTTGGTGGTGGTGGGATAAGTTGTGGAGCGATCCAATCAGAGCTCCTCACTTTATGAATTGATATATTCATGTAGAGCAGGTTCACTGTTTGTTGTCAGTTCTGGTATTGTAACTGAGATGCTCTGCCAGGTAGCCTAAATAAAGGTGACTGCATTTCACACAAAAGTTCAATTTGTTTTTGTTCATTTATACATTCAGACTTTACTAGCATTCAATAAAGGGTTATTAGGTGTTTCATTTTATCCAAGTGTAAAACATGACTTCAGAAATTCAATGAAACATAAAAAATGCCTTACCCTTTACACTTCATATTTTAGTCAACTAAATTTACAGCAGATTTCATCGACTAAAGCTAGACTAAAATTAAAACAATTTAGATGACTAAATTATGACTAAAACTAAAAGATATTTTAGGCAAAAGACTAGAAATAAAACTAAATTAAAAAGTGCTGCCAAGATTAACACTGCTCTCTTGGTATATACCACCACAGTTTAGCTGGTTCATTGGATAACCAACTTGGGAAACCCTGCAGAAGAAAATTATGATAAACAAGAGGAGGTAAACTGAAGCTTTAACTCTGAGAGGCTCAGACAGGAAGAGTAACTGGATGGTTTTTATCTTTTCTGTGACATATTCTACCTCCGTGAACACTAATACCTGCTGGATTATGGCTCTCTATTTTTCATTTTCTGTATGTTTTGGCCTAAAAATGAACATGGCACACAGAAAAAAAACAGTCGAGCCTCCTGTTCTTGAGACATTTGCCATGGGAGACATGCAGTCTGAAAACTCTGACTTGATAGTGTGCTCACAGACATTAAAACAGGCATGCTCTGCTGCGGCTTCGCAAGTAAACACATCCAGTGTGAAATGGCCCGTAACTGTGATATTCTACGACCCAGGGGTGAAATGGACCAGAGTAAGTCTGGTTTATTTCTTAATTCTCATTGTTGTGGTATGTTGTGTTGCAGCATCAGAGCGGATAGTCCATCTCAGAACTCCAAAGGAAACAACGGTGGGAAAAATCATGGACTCGTGTATCAAAATGTTGGGAGTGACAGAAGACAAGAGCCACTTCATACTGAAGGAAAAGCAAGGTCAGCAACTCAGGGTGCTAAAAACTTCATATAATCTCAACTATAGAATCAAGACTTATATAAAACACTGTGTTTGTTCTGTTTAGATTCATCAGAGGAGCTTCCTCTGGATCAGCAGATCGGGACTCTTCTTACATCGATTTCAGAAAACAGACAACTGGAGCTGCACATGTGCAAAATGGTGAAGTGTATTGAACGCTGTTTAGGCATAAAATTGATATCAATGATATCAACCACAGTACAGCTCTACTAGTACTCAAATTTGGAGTACATTTATTCAATTTTGGTCAACTAGTGCACGAGTAGACTTTACTAGTAAAATAAGAAGTGTCACTAGTATTACAAGTAGACTGTTTTGGGTCAACTTGTATTACTGGTAGACTTAAAAATGTTCACTAGTACTACTAGTAAGCCTTATGGGGCAGGAAAAAGCAAATTCAGGCTTCCCATTGGCTTATGAAAATATCACAACCAACCTGGATTTGGTTAAAATCCCTCCTACTTCATTTTCCTTAGATCTGCTAGTACTACTAATTAATTTTTTTTTGGCTTTACTAGTACTACTAGTAGACTCAAAACAGTCTACAGGTACTACTAGTAGAAATTTTGAGTTTACTGGTAGTACTGGTAAACAAAAATTTTGTTTTACTGGTAAAGATTTTTGTCAAACTAGTGCAGAAGACTTTACTTGCAAAGCAAAATCGTCTACTAGTAAATAATTTTGTGTTACTAATACTACTAGAAGACTTAAAAAAATGTTACTAGTAAAAACTCAAAGCTTTATTAGTCTACTAGTAGACAATTTTGCTTTACTAGTAAGGTCTACTCGTACACTAGTGCACCAAAAGCCTTTACTAGTAAAACAAAATTTTTGTTTACAAGTACTGCTGTAAACTCAAACAATATCACTAGTAGAAATGGTAGACTATTTTTAGTCTACAAGTAGTACTAATGACACTTTTTGCTTCACTAGTAAAGTCTACTCGTGCACTAGTTGACCAATGTGAGTACTAGTAGAGCTGAATCAGGGTTGATATCAACGATATCAATTTTATGACCAAACAGATTTCCATAGACGTTACTTCTTAATCCTCATTCATCAGATACCAGGATTTCCCGGTTAATATAATATTAAAAGATTTATTTAACTGTGGGTTTGCATTACAGGAGAAGACAGTGAACGCCTCACAAGGGAATCCAGAAGTTAACGGCTCCAGTGAGAATGGCAGCATGAACAAAACTGTCCAAGTGAACCAGACGGCTAAAGAAGAGAGAATTAAGGAGCTAAACCAGCAAGTGGATTCACTACAAAACGTCATTCTCCAGGTCAGGATCTGTATATGTATTGTGCTGAATTCATCCCCTTATTATCAAAAACATGCATCCATTTCAATCGATCTTTTGATTTAAAGGTCCAGGAGCTCCATCATGGCCTGGTGGCGTTCTGCTCTGAGTTAAAGAACATGGATGGAGACGTAAGCGTGGACAGACTCGGCTCTGCTGAGCTGAAGCAGAGGCTGGAGCTGGTTAGAAGTCGTCTGATGGACAAGAGGCAGAGTCTGCAGACACTCAAAGACGATGTGAACAACTCTGCTGCTCACAAGAAGAAGTGAGAATGTTTAAATAATGCATAAAAGCTTACTGCACCCTCTGAAGTCATGAAGGGTTAGATTAGGGACTCCCAATGCTTTTGATCTTCAGACCTCACAATAGTCTGTGGTTTAGGTGTCAGTATTTCTTCGCCCAAAAACAACCGCCATGTTCCTGAATTATGTGTCTCTGCTGTAAAACTGAGAAGAATAAGGGGTTAGAAACGTTTGGTTTCTCTTTGGTGACTTGAGCCAGGATTTGTCCCAAAAGTCTGGTTCACGACTGAAATAGCCACTGCACAGTAGTCAGACAGCAAGTGTTTCAGGCAGTAAGATAAATTGACGATCTTTCCAAGGATTATGAACGCTGTTTGTTTTGGATCCATGAGAGTACTTGTGTGAACACTCAGCAAAATTGTCTTGAATGATATATGGCCAAACGGGAGCTGGAGGACATGAGAACATCCAGGTTACCTGTTGATGCAGGTGTGTACATTTTGGACTTATGTTGTCAAATCAGTGAAATATCAGTGTGACTTCAGGATGTTTTGGGATCAGAGGATATTAGCGGCTGATGTGTGTAAATCTGTGGCCTGTGGCTCTTGTCATTCAGTGAACATTTATACCTGTATTGACCCAAATAAAAGATTTTCAAAGTTAAAAGACAAACCAGAAGAGACACATGAAAGTTTATCTTCAGAGTAAGTATTCCGCTGATTATTTATTGGATAAAGACACAGCCATGATTTAATGAGAAGTTTGCTTGACGATTGATAGCATTAGCCCACAAAGTGCTTCTCTTGCTTCATAAAATGACTCACGGAAATGGAAAACTGACATTTAAAGCCTTGCTAGTGTGGTCCACAACACAGCAGAAGATAAATATGTTTGGATATGTAGGTTAAAGTTCACTAAGGGGACAATTTTTACCTATTTAGCATAGATGTCTATTAAGTAACAAGCATTGTTTTTGAGCCGAAATGATACAGAGTGTGACGTTGCATGCAAATAGTCAATATGGCATGTCAGGTTAATGGTCCACATGGTTGTTGAGGAGTGGCTGCCCTTGATGGCCCTTCTTTCCCCATTCATTCATTCATTTTCTATACCGCTTATCCTTTTCGGGGGGGCTGGAGGCTGGAGCCTATCCCAGCTGCCATTGGGCGAGAGGCGGGTACACCCTGATCCAGTCGCTAGCCAGTCACAGGGCCACATACAGAGACAGTCAAGCATTCACTCATACTCATACCTAAGGACAATTTAGAGTAATCAATCAACTCAATGAGCATGTTTTAGGTCTGTGGAAAGAACCCAAGCATGCACGGGAAGAACAATTAGGGCCCGTTCTTCACACAGAAAGGCCCTGCCCAACCCGGGGATCGAACCAGAAACCTTCCTGCAGTAAGGCACGTGCACTACCTGCCGCACCACCGTGCTGCTCCACTTCTTTCCTGTCCTTGGCTAATTTGCCACCAAAAGCTAATTTGCAGCCAATATAGCCAATACAACAAATGCGTCTCCACTCAGAGTATTGAAGCAGCAATTTCACATTTTGTTGGAGGAGCGATAACAAACCGAGCACAGTTAGCAGCACACAGGTTGCTCGGTAGTCGGCCATAGCTGTTGTTGTTTTTGTTGTTCCTCGGTGCGCAAGATACCTTTATCTAAAAGACTACTTCGCATGCGCCGTGTGTCCCCGTTTCCCCTGACAACGGCGATTCCTGTTTACAGGGAGACAAAAACATTTTCAAAACTTTTCACTCTGGACCCTGGTTTCAAAAGTTTGCAGATTCAGGCACTCCGGGCACCGTTCTCGTGAAAACAGAAGGCGCAAACGCAACAAAAACTCTGTTTTTGGCAGTTTTCATTGTCGTGTGAGCGGGCCCTTAAAGAAAAACCCTGAAACTATCCTGAATTATCTCCCTGAGCTGCATGAACAGCAGGATTTTACCTCAGAATTTACCTGCTGCACTTCCAAGCATTTTCCCTCCCCCACTCCTCCATTAACTGATCTGCAGACTGCAGGAAACCTCCCTGCTGTGAAGGGCCGAGCGTGAGCAAGTAAAAGGAATTCTCTCAGATAGGAAATCTCAGGGTTGCATATGTGATTAGGGCTCCACTTTATCAGACTGTGTTAATACAAAAATGTGTCCTGGTGCTCAAAGATATGTTCATCTTACTAAAGTAAACCTCGTGTAAGGGCCAGCTTTCATATTAAGTACACATTTCTCTTACATTGTATGCCCATCTGTCTGACCCCTGTCTCTTTCCTAACATTCAGACAGCTGGACGTCCGCCTCCTGGAGAAGATGAAGCTGAACTGTCAGGTGTTTAAGGAGGAAATTTCCATCGTCCATCTTACCCGACAGGTGGCTCACCTCCAGAACGCCCTGCAGGAAAGCTATGTAAAGGTAGGACTTTGTAAATTATTTGCACTTCTGTCTTATTCAGTCATTAAAATGAAGGTCTGAGGAGCAGCCAATGAATTTCAGTGAACCAGCACGCAAAAATAAAGCCCTCAAACATGCACTGCACTTCAATACATGTCCAGACATGACCAGTGGAGCTGCATGTGTGAACAACAATGTCCAAGATTGTTTAATTTGACAGAGAGGACAGCCTGAATGCACATTTTGTCCTGGTTCTGCACACAGCTTTGGAATCTAAGAATGTAGGAATATTTGACGAAAAAGTACAACACTGTTTGATTCTTTAAGAGGCAGCGTTAATTTTGACAGCACTCTTTCATTTAGTTTTAGTTTTAGTCTTTTGCCCGAAATATTTGTTAATTTTAGTCATAATTGAGTCATCTTAATTGTTTTAATTTTAGTTGAGTTTTAGTTGATGAAATTTCAAAACATTTTAGTCGATGAAATCTGCTGTTATAGTTAGTCGACTAAATATGAAGTGTAAAGGGTAAGGCATTTTTTATGTTTCCTTGAATTTCTGAAGTCATGTTTTACACTTGGATAAAATCAAACATCTAATAACCCTTTATTGAATGCTAGTAAAGTCTGAATGTATAAATGAACAGAAACAAATTGAACTTTTGTGTGAAATGCAGTCACCTTTATTTAGGCTACCTGGCAGAGCATCTCAGTTACAATACCAGAACTGACAACAAACAGTGAACCTGCTCTACATGAATATATCAATTCATAAAGAGAGGAGCTCTGATTGGATCGCTCCACAACTTATCCCACCACCACCAAGCTAAGGCAGCTGTGATTGGATGTCCCTCTGTACTCATCCAACCTTTCCACACAACCAAAGTAGCATGACCAAATTAGGTCTGATTAGATTAAGTCTCTGTCAAACATTTTCCTCTGGTTTTAATTTGTTGATGATATATGTCTACTGGCTGGCGGCTGCTCCTTCCCATCCTCTGTCTTCCTGTTACTCCTCCTCCCCTCCAGTGAGGAGTTGTACAGTCCTGCTCTCTTGGAAGAAAACTGTAGCACTCTGAAATTTTTCAACCAATCATTCACTCAGTTTTGTGGCTTACTTTTACATACACTCACACAGCTATGCAACATAACTGTACCCGCCAACACTAGTGCACCTTACCGGTAGTCTGGGCTTGTTCTTCTTAAAGGTACAGAGCTGCTGGGAGCCCTTTCACACACCTCACTGACTATTGTCAAGTACCTGATACAAACCGACTTCAAAAATACTGAAATATCCCTTTAAATCAGTGTTTCCCAAAGTGTGGGCCAGGCCCTTTAGTGGGCGGCAGCAATGCTGGTGGGCTGCAAGAAGTCATTTACAATCTAAAAACTATGAGCCTAATTTTGACAACATTTTAATTGATCATAAAATACCAAATTACAATGTTTTTTACAACCCACATTAATAAAAAACATCCATTAAATTTTAGCTTTTTATTGTTTATATTTTCTGATATGTCTCTCAATGGTGACATTTCATTTAACATCTAATTAAGACACTTCCTTTCTGGTGTTAAGATATTTATCAGTGCCTTTAAAAAATTAAATGCATGAGGAAAGGGTTTGCTTGGTCCCAAATTAAGCATAAAAATGAAACAGTGAAGGAAATATGGCACTAAAACAAGTCTTTCACTCTGAAATCTGTTTGAGAAAAGAAAAGATGAGTACTTTGACCCTTATATTACGGTTGTATAAGGGTTTTGGTGAATTTACAGGATCCAAAGTGGGCTGCAGTGACCTTCAGTTTGGTTTAAATAGTCAAACGCTCCTCTTGTCTGGTGGTAACAGCTTCTTGATGTGTTTGTCCATTCTGTGACAACCTTGTGTCCATCATCTTTGATCTTTTCCTCTTGTCCCCAGAGTGACAACACAAAGCTCCATTCAGCACTCTCTGTTTCATTAAGCTGAGGCAGTTAGCCCCGTTTGTGAGAGCGGGGACACGGCCTGGCTGAATTCTTTGGATGAACATGCACTTTTTCTGAGAAAATGATGTTTAGCGCTGACATCCGAGAGCCTGTGACCATACCAACAAAGGAATGTGTGTGACAAAAGCCACTGGGAGAGCTGGGCGCAGAAATGGGCCAGCATGTGTAAAACTATCTGCATCTATCCCCGGAGGAGCCCACTTCTTTTTTAATGTGGCTCTTTTATCCCGTTGGAGAAGCCCTAACGAGGTGCCATGAAAGGACACACGCGGCTCCGGCTTTGAAAGGTGCCCCGTGTCACGTTGCCGCCCCGGGGCCACGCTTTTTTAGGTGCTGAGTTTGTGGGAAAAGCAGCAGCACTAATGTTTATCATATGACCTAATCAGAGTTAACACACAGGTCAGAGCCGAGGAGCAGCATGGGAACTGATGGAGCTGCTGCGCTAATAAGGAGCAGACCGCCCTCCATTTGGTCCTGTAGGCCGCGCCGCATTACAGACAATAAGGAAATATTTCATCATCGGCAGTCTAATCTCCTGGATCTACAGCAACTGGAGAGCATGAATAACTCGGCTGACAGGGAGGGAGAACAAAGGCAGGAGGGAGGAACAGAAATGATCTTAAATAATAATGTTAGCTCGAAACACTTTGTAAGAAAAACACAGATGCTCAAACTGAGGAACCCTGAACAATCAGTCATCAAGTTCTTCAGGGTCTCAGGCTCATTGGGGCCTGAGCTCATACTTTTGAGCTCCAGCCTGAGCTACAAATACAAGGCAGGATGGATCCATGCTTTCAGGATGTTCACACCAAATTCTGACCCTACCATCTGAATGTGGAGCAGAAATCAAGACTCGTCAGACCAGGCAACATTTGGAGAGCTTGCATTAATTGTAGACTCAGTTTTAGTGTCTTGTAAAAGATGGATAGACTGTCCCTCCCTGGTGTGAGAGGAACAATCTCATTTTAAATACAACAAAAACTAAAGAGATGGTTTTTGACTCAAGGGGGAAGGAAAACGTGACTCTGTAGTAACTGGCAACAGTGTTATAGAGCAGGTGGCCTCCTTCAAATATCTAGGTATTGTCATGGACAGTTCATGTTGACTTTCTCTGCAGCAAAATATCTCAAAGACTGCATTTCCTTCACAGGCTAAGACTGTTGGGTGTCAGGTGTGAAATCATGTTGATTTTCTATAATGCCATCTTTAAAAGCCTCCTGAGATATGGACTGGCAGCCTGGTTCGGCACACTCTCCATCCAGAGTAAATAAAAAATCTATAAACTGATGAAATCTGCTATGAAGGTGACAGGTCAAAAAGACCACCCTTCCCTCCAGTCTGTCTTTAATAGTATTGTTCTTAATGCACATAAAATTCTTAATGATCCTTCTCGTTTTCTTCCCTAGAATATGAACTTCTGTCTTCTGGGGGACGTCACAGAGCAAGCAAACACAAAACAAACCACATAAGCTCTTTTTTCTCCCAACATCCATACCTTTTCTCAACAGACAGTCCGAGTAATTCTTCTCCTGCAATTGTTATATATTATTTTATATATTTTTCCAACTTATTTTACTGCCACCAGTCCCTTATCTATTGTTATCCTGCTTTTATCTGTTGTTTTATTACTCTTATTACTTTACCTTGTTTCTACTATTTTCACTGCTACTGCACTTTAATCTTCCTGTGCAATAACTAATGACCATGTTTGTCACCAACCTCTTGCTTATGTAACTTTTTTATGTCGTCTAGTAGTTTGTATGTATACCGTGCCCTTAGCCAGTCGCACTGCTATCTAAGACAAATTTCCTGCAAGGGACAATAAAGTCGATCTGTCTATCTATTTTCTGCTCTGAGCTGACAGGAATGGTCCCCTGTGTTGTCTTCTGCTGCTGGAGCCCATCTGCTTCTTCAAGTGTTCAGAAATGGTCTTCTGCATGCTTTACTTGTAACAAATGTTTAAGTCTTTATCATCTTGAACCATCCTGGCCATTCGCCTCTGCCATCACCCAGACGCTTTTGCTCAAAGAACTGCCATTCACTAGTTATTTCTCTTTTTCAGACCATTCCCTGTAAACCTTAGAGATGGCTGTGCATAAAAAGCCCGGTAGATCCGCAGTTTCTAAGATAATCAGACCAGCACTGTCTGGCACCAATATTCAAAGTCACTTAAATCAGCTTTTTTCTCCGCCTGATGCTCGATTTGAACTTCAGCAGGTTGTCTTGATCATGTCTGCATGCCAAGATACATTGAGTTGTGGCCAGGTGATTGGCTGATCAGCTATTTGCATTAACACGCAGTTGACTGGGTGTATCTATTGAAGCAGCTGGTTAGTGCAGACATGATATGCATGTATTAAAGGTATTGTTTGGCATTAAAATCATTTCATCCAATAGTTGTGACATTGAAATTGTGAGTGTGAACTATTTTACACATGCTGTTTTACAAATTAGCATTGATTTCCTTACTGTTCTCTATACTGTAAACATAGTGAATATTGCACTGAAGCTTAATTTAAAGAAAATCGTGAATCAAATAGAAATCACAATATCTACCAGAAAAATCAATATGATCTCTTCCTGAAATCGTTCAGCCCTAGTTTGTAGCCTCGAACAGGATGGATCCAGTTGGAGTAAAGGTCACACTTCTCCTACATTTCTGCCTCTAAAGTTTAAGACAAGGCTAATCGACCCTTTTCTTTTAATGTAGACAAAAGGTGAACCAATAAAGGTCCGCTCAGAGACCCCTGAGCTCTAATACTGGTGTCTAAATCACCCTCCAACAGTCCATTGTGTGTGTCTGCAGTGCACTCAGGATGTGTGCCCTGTGTCTGGCCCAGGTAGGTCAGGATCTGATCCGATCTTTAGAACAAACAAGACGAATATGAAGAGAAAAGTCCCCGGCCTCTTGGCTCGCGTCCAGCTCTGAGGCGAACTGAAAGGGAAAATCATGCGCATTAGGAGGTGCTTTTCAAGGGGCTTCAGCTGCGTTTCCGCGAATATATCCTGTCTGGCCCGCTTGTCTGCGAAGAGAGAGGCCTTAGATATGACCTCTGACCCCGACAAGGCGGCATCTATCGCTGCGAGGCATTCACATGGTGTCGGGGGGGTCGGAGGCGGGGCGGAGGGTGCCAAGAAGCTGGATAAGAGAGCGGAGGAATTCAGCGGTCAGACTCACAAGTTTTTACTGATCCCCACAAGCTACTTGTGGTGTGATCTCTCCCAAAGCTAATCATTACATCTTGGTGGTCTCCTGGCTCTGACGCAGCCTTTTGTTTTGGAGTGAAGACTTCCATGTTTTGGTATTTTTAATCTTTGAGGTCTCGTTCTAAGAAAAGATGTTGTTACATAATCCCAAGGAAATGACAAGTAAATGGTTTCGTTCAAACTTCATTATGTCATCGCCTTTAACTATAATCAATCAAAGGGTAAGGGGGGAGGGGTCTACATTTTGAGAAAAAAAGGCTTATTTGTTTCAAACTGAAAAAATAAATAAATAAATAAATAAAAACGTTAGACTCACTTTTAATGCCCATTGCAGCCAGACGTTTGGAGATGAAAACAAGGCACATTTTTGGTTTTCTAAAGTTCAGTTTGAGCCAGTTTTACATCCAAATTGTATTTTTCCCATTACTTCTACTTTCCATGTTTTTGTCTGTTCCTTTGTGTGTTTGTCTGTTAGCAAGATAACTTGAAGAGATATAAAACAGGTTTTGATGAAATTTTGGGGGAATGCTGGACATGGCACGAGGAAGAACTGATAAAATTTTGAAGGGGATAGAATTACGGATGCAGATCCAATAAAATGTAAAGAATTTGTTAACATTGCGAAATAGGGCGGTTTTTCACATCTTTGGTAAAACTAAACAAGTTCTACAGAGACTTTGACGACATTTTCAGGAAATGTTGGTCATGGAGCAAGACAGAACAGAGACGATTTTGGTAGTCCAAATCCAGATGTGGATTTGAAGGATTTCTTAACAGGGTGAGATGAGGAAGTTTTTTCACATTTTTGACCATAACTCACCCCAGAATGCTGGAAATGCCATGGTGGAAGTTTCTTGCATTTTTATGTTTATTAAATGAGCCACCAATACATCCGACACAAACATTACCTTTATTTATTTTGGGTGGGGTAGCAGCAAGCTAATAACCTGAAACACCAGATGGATTGTTCACGAGTCCATGTGGGAAACAGCCTATAGAAAGTGTTCGGTAAGGGGCAGAACCTTTCAGAAGCAAACCAGCACAATCGTTTTGTCAATCACATTCATTACAGGCCAATCAGTTTATCCTGCAGGCAGGTGCTACAGGTGCAGAGCAAAGAAATATTTAAAGGATTTGTTTTTGGTAATAACTCAACAAGTTCTCCAGAGACTTTGATGACATTTTCAGGAAATGTTGGCAATGGCACAAGGGAGAGGTGATTAGATTTTGGTAATGATTCAAACCCAGATGTGGAGCCAAGATTTTTTTAAAGGATGTGTTAACAGTGTGAGATAAGGCAGTTTTCAACATTTTTGACCATCACTCATCCCAGAATGCTGGAAATGCCTTGGTGGAGGTTTCTTGCAATTTCAGGTTTGTTAGATGAGCCCCCAGTAAATCACACACAAACATTTCCTCCATTTATTTTGGGTGGGGTAGCAGCAGGTTAATAACCTGAAACACCAGATGGACCGTTTTACATATTTCATAATCAGAATCAGAATTAGTATTTATTGCCAAGTACATTTGCACATACGAGGAATCTGACTGGGTAAACTGGTGCAAAAACAGTCAACATATAGTTAGAATAAGAATAAAAATAAGGGTCAGGAGGAATAAAATAAAGTATAAAAATAGGTAAAATAGAGCAATATTGACTTGGTATATATATATATATATATAAATATATATATATATAAAATTACAAGATATACAAAAGAGGTAAAAAAAAATAACAAACTAGTCCAACAGCAACAGCCCAGAGAAAGTGTTTGAGAATGGGCAGATCCTTTCAACAGCAAACCAGCAGGTCATTGGACAATTATATTTATTATGGGCTAATCAGATTATCTCATAGGCGGGCACTACTGCTGCCACTTTGTAGAACAAACTTTCCTCAAAACATGCCAGATGAGAAGCGAAAATATCCTTTCTACTGGAAAATGCTTTCTTTGTTGTTTGTTCTTCATCTAAAAAATAAAATGTGGATCTGACAAAACTGTCTGATGCTAACAGCTTTAGTACTGAAACTGTTAGCATCTTTGCTAATCTCTGTACAAGCAACCACTTCCTGCTGTTGACTCGCTCAGAGCTCCTACCTGTTGCTGATTGGGCCGTGCCGCTTTGGGATGCTTACAATTGTTGTAGATTGGAGCTTGGCAAGATGGATCTGCCTGATTACAGACACTGAATCAGGAGGATCCAGCTGATGCGCAAAGTTATGCCAGTCATGAGGACCTTCCTAACTCTGCCCGTGGATGTTGTGTGACATCAGGCGTCTGGTGTTGTAGGATGTGAAGCGATTTCTGACCCTCACAGGCTTTAAAATACAAACTTTGGTTCACATCAGACCACAAAAAAAGGTCAAATCTCACCAAAGAAGCCTCTACACTGGATCAATCTGTTTAAATTTGTCCTCTCTGTTTCACTTTCAGGAAACAAGTCAGAAAAAGAGTTTGGCCATCAGCAGTCTGAGTCAGCTGGTGTCTCCTCAGTCTCCGGCCATGCTGCTGGTCGTACAAGAAAACCACAACCGCGACGGCCGGTACGGCTTCACGTGCTGCTGCAGAGAGGGAACCGGACTGGTGGTGGTCAAAGTGGACGACTCTCACCTCTGTGTGGACGACAGGTAACGCACACTCTTCGTCATTTAACCAGGCTTCATGTCAAATATTCAGTTAGAAGTTCAGAAGAGGTGAAGTAACACCACCCATTTCTGTCATCGCTCTATTTTTACATGCTCGGTCTCCATGTCAACCAATCAGGAGCTGGCCCCAAAACAAGCAAACACTGAAGTATAATGGTTGGAAGCAGAATAGAGTCAGAAATTAATGAAAGAGCTTCTTGTTATTAAGTTATTACTGCTGAAAGCATGTACATACTTCGACACCTGAGGCTCTCTGAGACACAGTAACATTTAAAATGCCGTTGACATCACCCTCTGAGCCCACGGTGCCAAAGATGGAGGCGTCTGCATGACCGTACAGAGACACCGAGTCTTTGAGCCTCGCTGTGTGTGTCCACAGCCTGTGCCAGTGTTCTTTACTCCGCTATTAAGAGCCACCTCCCTGTCAGATTTTATCCAGGTACTCATAAATAAAAAGTCATTGAGGAATTTTTCAATGAGCTGCTCGATATTATTTATTGCTTGTTTAAGACTGATTGATGGAGTCCTGCCTTCACCTCACTTTTCTGATACTTTCCAAGCAAATATTTGTTTCTATCAGACTGAGGAGATGGTTTACTTGCCTGTTTCTTAGAAAGTAGGTTTCTTATTGTGCAAAAACAGCAATGCAATATCAAACAATGTTATAAGAAGTTGGAAAAAACACTTTGGCATCACTGTTTCTCTCCTTTTAGTCCTCCAGTTTGGCATTGTTGGCTGCCAGACCTTGTCCAGTCCAGTGTTAATTTTGACAACACTTTTTAATTTAGTTTTAGTCTTTAGTCCGGAAACATATTTTAGTCATAATTTAGTCATCTAAATTGTTTAAATTTTAGTCTACTTTTAGTTGATGAAATTTCACAACATTTTAGTCGATGAAATCTACTGTGAACTTAGTCGACTAAAATATGAAGTGTAAAGTGTAAGGCTGTTTTTATGTTTCCTTGAATTTCTGAAGTCATGTTTTACACTTGGATCCTGCCACCACCTAGTTAAGGCAGTTGTGATTGGATGTCCCTCTAAACTCATCCAACCTTTCCACACAACCAGAGTAGCTGTGATTGGATATATTCCTAACTTGTCTCTACTTTCTACATGATGAAATTAGATCTGATTGGATTAAGTCTCTGTGAAACATTTTAGTCTAGTTTTTATTTGTTGGCGAAAATGCCAGTTAATTTAGTTTTAGTTTTTGCCAATGTACACTTGTTTTTTTTAAGTTATAGTCTAGTTTTCGTCAGGGGAAAATAGGTTGTTGACGAAAACTATGACGGAAATAATTATTCGACAAAATTAACACTGGTCCAATCATGTTTATTACTTGAAAACTGTATCAACCAAAGTAAAACCAGAGCAGGAAGGCAGGCAGGATCAACTGTAATGGAGCACCAAAAAACACATCTTCAGATAAATAGCCACAAAAGCCATTTTCACACATGCAACCCTAACATTATCAAGTCAACTTCCAGAAAGCCAGCCTGGCTAATTCCCTGACATGGTCATTCACACTTACTCCTCAAAGCAGGAAATATGTCCTGCTGGACGGAGGGAGAAGTGGTAGAAGGTTTGATATGATGTCAAAAATACACAGCAAAAGTAAGTGTTTATAATACAGCGGACAGTGCAGCAGAGCTTTACGCCATGATCACAATTTATATCCTAACCTTGGTGATACATATTGAAAAACATCCCAGCAGCATGGATTAAGGAGTTAAGAGGAGCCCTGAAGCAGAAGAAGTGACTATGAAGCACCATCACTACATGCACAACGATTACATTGAGAAGAAAGAAAGCTGCAGTGTTTCAGCTCCATATCCAAAAGGATGAGAGACCCAGTGGTGATCGTTTTAATGCAGATGATCTACAGAACTTCTATGATGTGCAGTGGAAACACTTTCAAACATCCACACACACTTTTGAGTTTGTGTTACTCTCCTTACAATCAAATAAATTTCTCCTGGAGCAGAGGTTGTTTTTATCCATCCTGTCAAGTCTCCCTTTTCCAGTTTCACGCCAGTCGCACAGGATGATGTCATCAACCCGCCCTCAGTGAAGTTATCTGATAATCTGCAGCCGTGTTTACACCTCAGCTCACCCAACTTTATGTGGGAAAAATAATTGAGGGGCACGAGGATATTACCGGAGTGAAGTCCGGTCGAAAAACTCTTTCACATATGGCTTGCCTGGGTAAAGACTGGAAAAAATCAGGGTTTTTCTGCAAGCATGAATGGGGTTCAATGGCATCGTTGACTAGTTTTGGTTCAAATCTCAACACTAAAGTACTAAAGTTCAATATTTTGTGCTATAAATATGCACAGCATCTACCCCGTTACTGTTACTTAATTGCTAACTTGTTGGTATCTGGAGCATGGCGGCATCCCCACAGAGCTCAACACACTCCTATTACTTTTTCCAACTGTTGCCTAGTGCAGAAGCAAAAATTCACAGTAAACTCAGTGCTGTGTTGTGTGGGATTGTGGGTAGTCGAGTTAAGTGGTTCTCAAAAGCTGTACCTTGAGACAAGTCCAGGTGTGCCTTTAGAAAGGCATGCAACCGTGTAGTTTTGCTACAACTCAACAGCAGCTGATGGTTTAGTTTTAAATTACACTTTTTGTATGTTATATGCTTTAATTTCTGTATAAAATGCAAATTCAGTGACCACAAAAACCTAAAAAACTTTAGCAGATCAGCAGTGAGCACCAGAATAAACCAAAATGGCGAACCTTTTGACCGTCTACTAATAAAACGAAACCTCTGATAACTCCAAATCCTTTTAATTTTAAGCAATAATAGTGTTGAAATCAACAGTGTAAAAGTTGATCTCCTAACATAACAAGCCGAAATAAAGTTACGACTCTATGAGCTGTTTACCAACATACTGGTGACAAAAACAGACTGAAGGATCATTGTTGTTGCCAGGATGTGTCTTTTCTTTCTTATTTTGATAAAGTTCTGGACTTGATTAAGGATTTTTTTAAACATACCTTTGCATATTTGTTGATCTGACCTTGTAGACTGGTGGAGGTGAACGGTGTATCTGTGATTAACTCTACTCTGGAAGACCTGAAGGACATCCTCCAGCAGGGACCCAGCGCTCAAATAGTCCTCCTTCGCCAGCCCCCACCCACCCTCACATCTCGGAGCGACCCCCTCCATCTGCAGCCCCCTGATCCAATACAACCAGCGTGGACAGAAAATGATGTTGCGTCCATTGAAAGCACCCCGCAACGGAAAATGATGGCCATCTAATGGAACGAAGGGAAGTAAATGGACATCTACACGGAGTGAGGGGATGGTGCAAACTCTCTGAGGAACTTTGTTGGACAAATGGATGGATTCTCTTTTTCACTAGACGCCTGAAAAGTGGGGTTGTCTCATGATTGAGGTGCAGTCTTTTAAATGGAAAGATAATTCACATCAACAGACAGAGCAAACAATCTGTAACCTCAAGTTTAAGGGTAAGTTTCAGGGACACCTTTGTCCAGAACAAAGTTGCTCAAAAGTAAGTGAAGTCAACGGGAAGTAAAGCAAAGTTGAGGCTAATTTATGCCTCCTTAAGTACAAAAATAGATGCATAGGTTTGGGATAATACACCCACATATCCACACACCCAAGCATGACTTTCACCTTAGGATGGACACTGAAAAATGAATCCAGAAGAGGGAAAACTCAAGCCTCCATCTTTCCTGTGCTGCCATGCAACTGTCATCCAGTTCCTGCCCAATCGTCAACAAGATGCTCTATTGTAGTTTCTAAAGGTACAAATCAATATTGACTGATGTTTAGTTAGAAATAGCGTGTTTAGACGGACATCAGAGGTGGAGGGCAGGGCTTTACATGCATGAAAGGGGTCGCAGGTTGGACTTGAAGACAGGATGCCCACATGACATTATGCAGGGGGAGAAACCCAAACACAAGGCCGATCTGATCACGGGAATTTGGCAATTTAATGTAAGTTAAAACCTCAAATTTGACAGATATTGGGGGAACAAAATGTCTAAATTTTTCAAAATATCACGTTTGATAATAAAGAGTATGTGTCATCAACAGGCGGGATGGCTTGTTGATCGGGAGGTTTGGGACCAAACCTGGATCAAAGTTTCTGTTGTCCATTTTCTGATGTCAATAGTTCCTGTATGGATGATCCTCAGGCTGCTGCCATGCAGGTCAGTCAAGTCCTGCTTGTTACTTTCAATTGTAAGGCTGCGTAAGAGCGACGGCTCTTAATTTGGACTGATTCTTAAAGCCACTGATCTCGAACTGGCTCACGTGACCAAAAACAAAATTATTTGAAAGTGTGAAACAAAATCGGAGAAAAGAGATGTGTGGTGCAGAAAAGTTATGGATTTAAGTATCAAAAAGTGGCGTCACAAGATGTCAAACTTACTGAGTTTTTCCACGTTGGAGAGGCCGAGGAGTCCTTGGTGAAGGCGGTGCTGATGAGGCTGGACCGAGCATCAGGGACAGGAAGGTGGGCACAATGTGAAGATCCTGGTGAAACAATAAAGGGATTTAATTTGAGCTTTTCAAATTGTGACTGGAAAAATATAAGTAATATACACATTATCCTAAAAAATCACTTTAAATTTCCAGCCTCGTTGTTCAGCTTTTGTCCCCAGATCTGCATATTTACCTCCATCAAGGAGGTTATGTTTTTGCCAGTGTGTGTTTGTTTGTCTGTTTGTTTGTTAGCAAGATTACACAAACTACTGGATGTATTTTGCCTGAAATTTTCAGGAGATGTTCGTAATGGCCCAACTTAAAAATTATCAGATTTTGGTGGTAATCCAGATAACCACAATTAGCAATCATTTTTTCTCAATAACTGTCTAACTAATAATCTAATCAACATGATTCAGAGTGCTAGGTGTGGGTTTTTAAGGTCAAGGAATCATATTATGGTGGTAACTCTATCATGGAACTATTGCTTATAGATGTAACAGCAATATTTGAGCTACCTTGGCAGAGGTTTGGGCTCTCTGAGTGCTTTCTAGTTAAGCTTGGCATCATGCAGAAAGCATACAACATGATATTATGGCCTCTTTATCGCGAAGTCCCAGGCTGAATTTCTCTCCCGGCACATCCCTTGTGTCTCCAAAAGTCTTCACAATATTCGTCTTGAACTGTGGGGGTGGTCCTGTGATAAAGATTGTCTTATACTTGAGTCAGTCCCATATTGTGACACCCATAATGTGAATTAAATAGTTAAATGTATTTTCAAAACTGTTTTATTGACTGATGCCAAATGTTTTCAGTCAGGATTATCTTATAGTTGAAGAGTTTGTATTTTCTTTGATATTTTCAAGCATTACCATATTTTGCCACTCTTCTCCTTGTTAAAAGTTGCGTAATTATGATAGTGATTAAATGTAGGAACCACAAAATGCCCAAGAAAAACATAATTTTGGGAAAAAAAACAAAGAGCACGAAAGACTGCAGTTGTTTTCCTGTTTTGATTTCTTCCTATGTTACATCATATTCTTTCCATGAGACAGAATGATATCTAAAAAGGAGAAGCAGAGTCGGATTTAGAGATTTGCTCCACTGGAAATGTGATAAGAATTTCTTTTTAAGCATATAACAATGCAGGTTTACCAATGTCGTAATGCTCCTGCTCTTTAAAGCCCAGATAAAACAGGACAGAAAATATGTAACATGCTGTAAAGACACGTCCCACAGCTCTGTATCCTGCCTGTAAGCTTTCTCTTTGCAGATCAGACACTAACATGGTGTGGGACCTCGTTCAGGGCGGAAGGTTTATTAAAAAAATGAGTCACGTCTCCCCTTTGTAGGCCGTAATGTAATCCACTGAGCTGAAGGAACAAACCCCTGGGCCCGGAAATGCCTTGTTTCTCAGCCTCCTTCTCTCTCTTTAAGTGGCACTGGATCATACGAGTCTGACAGAAAGACAGCACAAACACTACCAAAGCGTGACCCAGACCCCGGAGGTCCAAAGAGCCTGAGACAAGAAGTGATGAGACCAGTTTTCACCCGTCAGCGGATGAGAAAGGTCGCGGGTCAGAAACCAATATATTTGTACATAATGGTTATGAAATCAGAGGAAAATGAGCCCAGTATAATCCCCACGATGACTGAGATGATATTTACTGGTTGCCAAACCGGCTCACAGCGAGGGAGGGGTGTGAAACCAGAAAGCTGGAGATTTGGACTGGGGAAATCGGAGTCAGCCTTGCCACAACATGTTCATCAACCCACTGACGAAGATGATCCATAATCGCCCTTTGAAGGAGCACGAATAAGTGAGAGGTTATGACAGCATACACAAAAATAGAAAAGCAGGGGTGTAAAACAAGCAGCAACATCTGGTTTTGGAGAAAGAGTGCCAAAATATGCAATTCCTGAAGTGACCACTGGGGGCCGATTTAAAAGTGACTCAACCCCCTAGAGCCCCATGTTGAAACGTCAAACTCTACTGGAGAAATAATCATGTTCACAGCCTAGTATAAAAACAGTCTTGGTTTCAAACTTTCATAAAAGGACAAGTTCAGGATTTCTGCACTGGGACTGCACTTAGATCTGCTCCTGTACAAAAGGACCAGGCACAGAAGCCTGGGATATATATTGCTTCAGATGGGGGCAAAAACTCAAAATAATATAAAGAATTGCGTGAGGAAGCAAGTCACAAGAACACTGTAGAGTAATTTCACGCTGTATTTAACATCTTTGCAACACCAAAGGTGGCTTTCACACCCACAGCTTGGTTGCATTTCTCCAATTCAGTTGAAAAAACACGACAAATCTGCCTATTTCCTTTGAATTGTTTCATGTTCACATAGCAGTTTTTTGAAGCAGGCCATATTACACCATAAGGCAGAGCTGACCTTACGTCATTACGTCACAGCTAATGTTGCAATGACTCAAGTCGTGCTCTGCATTATGGGAAGGAAGCAAGCAGGCTAAGCTAAAAACAAAACAAGTTGTTTGACAGAGTAGGTCAAATTACTCAGATATGGTTATACAGACAAACAAACTTAATAATGTTTGACACTATTTAGGATACAACTGTTAACAAATTCAATGCACAAAGGAGCTTTTAACAGTTGCTGGACCACAAAGGAAACCAGATTACATTGTTACTTTTCATTTCATAATGCCTGCAGAAGTGTTTGCAGACAAACTGTTGTTACAAACTTCTTCTTGAATTAAAATAAATTCCAGGAACTAAGTGAGTTTTTGAATCAGTCTATGTTGTTGAGTCCTGAGGTGATCTGCTGTAAAGATGATGAGAACGGAGAAACATACCAGTGATGTTACAGACAACAGTTTACGATCTTGCCTTCACCAAAAAGTAACACATAACACACTAGAAAGCACTCGGAGAGTGCATACGTCTGCCAAGGTAGCTCACCACACCCAGCACTCGGAATCATGTTGATATCATTATTAATTAACCAGTTATTGAGCAAAAACGATCATTTGCTAATGGCTGTTATCTGGATCACCACCAAAATCTAATCATTTTAAAGTTGGGCCATTACCAACGTCTCCTAAAAATTTCAGCAAAATCGGTCCAGTAGTTTTTGTGTAATCTTGCTAACAAACAAACAAACAAACAAACAAACAGACAAACATATGCCGGCAACAACGTAAACTCGTTGGCAGAGTTAATAATGGTACAGTGGCTAACTAGCTTGTTGATAACTCAGCCACTAGCTCAGGCTGCATTGATAAATTGTTTTCAACTTGCCCTGCTTCTCCAGAATATTTAACCAAATATGAAACAAAGTGTTCAGATTTTGGCAGGACATGGAGTCATACCAGCATCCCAAACAGCTGATCCAAAGCAAGCCCACCACTGCTGATAGCCAGATGATTGCCTCTAAACTGCTGTTTTTTCATTGTAGGCAGAGGAGGGCAGGAATGTGTGCTGTTCCTGCTTCTGATGGGCATTTAGAAGGGCAGGGAAAGCTCTCATCAGAGCTACCTGCTAAATTTGGATGCTAATAAAGCTTTACAAAAATACTGCAATAAGCTAAATTCCAATAACTGACAGTGGTCCTGGTGAAATGGGCTCTTCTTGTTACAAAAATAAGACTCAGTAAAAGAAAGAGAGGACCCAACAATCTGTTATGTCTCAGTTGCTTCCTCCGTTCTCCATTCAGTCTCCAGTGTCAACATTTCAGGGGCAATCTTGTCAATCTTTCTGTAGTCGCCCACTCTTTAGAGAGCGACGGGCAGAGAAAATTGAAAGCTCTGTAAAATGAAGCCACACAGAAACTGAAGGCAGAGGAGAGAATGTGTCATGGCTGCCTTTATGGAAATAAATTAATGCTGGAGAAAATGAGACAAAATCCTATAAACACTGCTGCTGGCATGAGTAGAAAGGCATCATGAGATCCTCAGTGACCAACACACCCCAGAACACACACCAACAGCCTTTGATACTTTAGACCTGGAAAGATGTCAATCTAACACACAGGAGTGATCAATCAGGGCAAAGAACTGAAGTGACACCGTGAAACCTCAGACTTGTTGTGGGTTTTGCCAAATCAAGACATTGAAATGCAGGACCCAGTACCCCTCTGCTCCAGGGTGCTTTACAACTGGGCTAAACGAACTCCAGTTAGTTTGGTTAATTAGGGCTAGTGTGAAAGTTAACATGATCTCAGGTGTGGACCACAGAACCAAACTCTGCTCCACCAAAAGAAGGGGGTCCCTGTTTGCTTTAAAGCTGAGCAGTTTGGATCACAATGGGTGTGAAAGCAGTCCAAATAAGGCGAGCAAACCAAAGCAGATCTGAAACGTCTTCTGCACATTTCAAGATGAACTTTGGGGACAGATAGCTAAAGTGTCAGTGCTAAAAATAAGCATTAATACATAACATCTTAGACATATTTACAGAGCAAAATCTAGGAAAATACATCTAAATAACAGAGGGAACAAGAAAGTACACACAATATAACACTGAACACAAGGATGGAAAAGTGGGCATAAGGATGGACAAAAGGAATATATACAAATAACCACAGAAGAAGAAATATAACAGGACAGAAGATTGCAGGGTAATTTTAAATAATTATAAAAACAGTATGAGAAACTAAAGGTCAATATTTGACCCTGTTAAATATATGCACTTGTTTTTAATTTATTTTATGAATAAAAAAATGGTTGATTGAAATGAATAAGGAGAAAAACACAACTGTGATTTATGCCATTTGATTTTTTTTAGTGCAGCTACAAGTAAAAACAGCACTCAATTAATGTGACTTAAGAAAATAGAGCTGTTCACAAGTCTCACAATTCCATCCGATTCCATCTTAACATTGCAAAACAATGAGTAGTTTCCTTGATCGTTCGTATGACTGCACCAGGCTGCTGCAGCAAAGATGTCTTTTCATTGCAAACCAAATTAAATACATTTCATAGGTCTCATCTTCCTAAACTCATTTTTTCTTCCTTAGAAACTAAACTGATGCTGCAGTCTAACAACGCAGAGCTGGCTGGCCCATTAGGCAATATAGGCAAATGCTAAGGGCGCAGTGGCCTCCAGGGGGCGCCATAAAATTGGAAAAAAAATCACCTTCATGTAATAATATAATAACTAGTTATAACTATAAACTATCAAACTGGAAAAGCTCACACTGATTAAAATGTAACGCAATGCCAATAAAGATTACTACAAATAATAATACCAAATAATTCTATATAGTTATTTTATTTAGTTTTTGTATATAGTTCTTGCATAGTGTAAATGTAGCTTATGCATAGAGTTATTGTGTAGTTATTTAGATTGCTTGGTGTTGATTTCTATATTATTAATTCATTACTATTATTACGATTTATTCACTTAAATACAGGATTTTTATTTTGTGGTAAGGGTAATTATATTGTATTTCAGATTTTTTTGTATTTATTTGTAATTTGTAAAGCTTTTAAATTAGGTAACATGGTACCTCATAGGTTAAAGACAATGGTGAAAACAATGCTATTTGATTTCTTTTGTAAGCATATGAAAATTGCCAATGGAGGGGGCGCCACATAAAATCTCACCTAGGGCACCACATTGGGTAGGGCAAGCTTTGTACAATGGTCTCTGCAAAATGAAATAATTATTAACTCTCCCTGCATCAGTGCATCTTCATCTACGTCTGCATCACTTAAATGATTATTTTTGACACCCCTGTAAGAAAGTCTGAAGGATTAATTTGGACCCTAAGAGCATCTTGACTGACAGCTCCAGTCCTGATCTGAAATCTGATTTTAATCTTTAATTTATGACCAATTTTTCAGAACAGTTTTCAGGCAGGATTGAGGTCATTAAGGGGCCAGATTTGTCTCACAGGCAGCAGATTGAATAAGTCTGCTCTACTGTACCCTCTCCGTGAACATCTGCAGCGAGTTTGGACTGTACATCGCCCTCCTCCTGTACCACCGCGGCGCCTCAGGTCGACCCAGCTCGTACCTGACACGTCGTGGCACAGAGCAACCTTCGCGGCATCTGGTTCGCCTTAACAGCCTCGGCGGAGCTCCATCCAGAACTCACTGATAAGCTCCGAGGAGAGCCCGGTGTGGCTGGATTTCTCTCTTTGGCCCGGCGAGCTCCCCCCCTCCTCCCTCCTTCAACTCTCTAACCACCCCATGACATTTAAGGGTGCCTGGCATCCGTTTGAAGTGGGAGAGGGGGCATTAGCTCTGGTTTCCTGCCCAAATCCCACACAAGCCAATAAAATGCAGCAGGTCTGAAAGGAACCAAAGGAATTTCTGTCCACTAAACGTTAAACAAACAGGATTGGCATTTAGCCTTATATTAAACACTACAGCAGAGGGGATTGGTGCTTGATGCAGACACTTTTGTTTCTAATTTTCACTCTTATGTGACTCTCTGCTAACCTGACACACCAGATGGACTGTTAAATATATCCATCTGGGAAAGATCTCATAGAAAGTGATTGGGAAGGGCAGAACCTTTAAGGAAAAACTAGAAGGGAGATTGAATGAATGTTTTGGCTTACAGACACTCCATGCTTTCAGAACAACTAAACCAAACTCATAGCTAAAGCCTCTCTATTCCCAAAAGGACACTCAAAACCGAAACCTTTAGCAAGTCCAGTAGCCCTTTCAACGAAGAATTGGATAGCTGAAACAATCATTCTCGACTGAAGCTTTGCAAGATGGATCTGTTTGGTGACAGATCTGATAAAACCAGCAGCAGTGCAAGGTTACTCTCTGCCTGGTCTGTGAGACTTTGAATCAATCAAGTGAGGCAATAATAAGCAGATGATTTTAATCAATATGCATGTTTATCTCCAAAAAAAGCAAAAGTAAAATGATCAGCTGTCAGATGTTGAGCCAAAAGATAGACGACACTGTCTAAATTATACAAAGATTTTAGCAATGTTTGGAAAAATTGTAAGGTCAAGGTCAAACTCTACCATGCAAAGACAAAGCCAAATATCAACAACACCCAGAAACACCGCCGGCTTCTCTGGGCCGAGGTCATCTGAGATGGACTGAGGCAAAGTGGAAAAGTCTGCTGTGGTCTGAGTCCACATTTCAGACTGTTTTTGGACATCATGGACGTGGTGTCCTAAAGAGGAAAAGGACCATCCAGACTGTTATCAGGGCAAAGGTCAAAAGACAGCATCTGTGATGGTATGGGGGGATGTTAGTGCCCATGGCATGGGTAATCTGCACATCTGTGAAGGCTCCATTAATGCTGAAAGGTACATACAGGTTTAGGAGCAACATGCTGTCGTCCAAGTGACGTCTTTTTCAGGGACATCCCTGCTTGTTTCAGAGACAATGAAGACACATTCTGCTTGAGTTACAGCAGCGTAGCTTCAGAGTAAAAGAGTGCAGGTACCAGACTGACCTGCTGCCCAGACTTGTCTCCCATTGAAAATGTGTGGCTCATTTTGAAGAGCATAATATGACAACAAAGACCTTAAACTGCTGAGCAACTGAAGTCGTACATCAAGCAAGAATGAGAAAGAATTAAAAAATGCTTATTGAGTGTTGTAAATGGGAACGGTGACGTAACACAGTGGTAAACGTGCTCCCGTCCCAGCTTTATTGGGAAATGTTGCAGGCCTCAAATTCAATATTAGTGAGTATTTGCAAAAAAAACAACAAAACAATGAAGTTTATCACATAAAACATTAAATGCCAATAATAACTTTGAGAAAGATATTTAAGCGTAGAGGAAAACATTACAAAAAGATTTTTAAAAAGGAAAATAATGATGACATGCATTTTTAAGAATTAAGTTGAGATGTTAAAAAAGTAAATATGTGAACAAAATCCAAACATTTCAAGAAATTCTGAAACATAAAGTCCAACTTGCTCTGTCGTGGTGAATACCCCAGTATTGTTGGGATATTATGTTAAAACAAACACATTATTTGAAAATACCTTTCACCCTACATTCAATTGAATACACTACAAAGGCAATGCATTTAATGTTAAAACTAAACAGCTTCTTTTTTTCTCAAATAATCACTCAGTTTGAATTTGATGCCTGCAACATGCTCCAAAAAAGCTGGGACAGGAGCTTGTTTGCTACCATGTTACATCACTTTTCCTTTTAACAACACTCAAAAAGCATTTGTAAACTGAGGACACTGATTGTTGAAGCTTTAAAGTCTTTCTCATTCTTGCTTGATGTACGACTTCAGTTGCTCAACAGTCTGGGGTCTCCGTTGTTGTACTTCATAATGTGCCACTGATTTTTAATGGGAGACAGGTCTTAAAATATAGTTGTGAACCTTGTGAAATGTTCAGGTGTTTTTCAGTATTCCTCATCTTTCCCAGCCTTTTGGAGCTCCTGTCCTAGCTTTTTTAGAAGATGTCGCAGACCTCAAAGTCAAAATGAGTGAATATCTGTAAAGAAACAATTAAGTTCAACAGTTTTAACTTGAAATATCTTGTCTTGTAGTGCATTGCAATGAATTTCTGTTGAAAAGGATTTGCAAATCATTGTATCTGTTTTTATTAATTTTTGCACAGTGTCCCAACTTCATTGGAAATGGGGTTTGTGCAGTTAAATGAGTGAAGTGGATATGTTCAGAAGCCCAATAAATAGACATACTGACAAGAAAAAAACAACTCTTAATATGTATTTCAACTTGTTTTAACCATTTGAATTGATTCTCACCATTTTGTCATTTTTTCATTCTGCATAATTAAAGAAGAAAACATTCTTATGAAGTGTTTCTCCTCTCCTGGATGTTCCAAACATGTCTTTTGTCATTATTGTATTTTGTAACATGACAGAATAAATACTGCTTTCTTTGCAGTAAAGCGTTCAGTGTTTAATTCAGCTTCCTCCTCTAATGTTCCAGCGATGGCCCCTCGGCGGGTAAAGTCAGGAGGGTCAGAGTGAAATCCCAGGAGCTTCTGAATTCATTTTGCTGAGGTGGAAATGGGACTTGAGCCTCTTCCTCTGCTAAATCTCACACTAAGTATCTGCAGTCGGCCCTCGAGAAAGTCCCCGGGGATATTTATGTGTTGACCCGCTCTTGGTCAACAGTGCCCTGTTATTTGACCTTTGTCCCCTCTTTATTCTTCCTGCTGCGGTCAGAACAAGCTGAGGAAACACTGCCATCTACTGGACGCCCCGGACACTACATCTGCTCTGATTTATGTAAGGATAAGGATGCCTCTCGGGGTTGATTATGAGTGATTCTGATTAGATCCTATTATTCATGCGGGGCAGGCAACGTATAACAATTATCCTCCGAGTCTGGGTGGAAAGATGGCATGCTCTGAATGGTAATCAGTGATTTAATTCAGTGGTAGATTTATCTGATTACTGAGAAAAACACTGCCACATCATCTCTGTCCAGCTGCTGAGGCCAAGAACTAAATCTGAGCCTGCCAAAGTATTTTTAAAACTCTTCATTTAGACGTTTTAAAATAAATATCTGCAGAAACAAAGGGAAAGAGGGGTCTGCAGAGTTCTGGTGGGTGGTATCAAACATCAGAGACATTAATGTGCATGTTGACAAGCAGTCGTATTTTCTTTTACATTTTAAAATCCATAATGGGAAGGAATCTAAGGGAGGCATAAAAGAGCAAAATACAAACCCCAGTTCCAGTTAAGATGGGATGATGTGTAAACCATAGACAAAAACAGAATACAGTGACTTGCAAATCCTTTTCAACCTATATCCAGTTTAATCACTACAAAGACAAGATATTTAATGTTCAAACTGATCAATAACTGCACGAGAAAATAGTCAAACACAGTTTAGATTAGATTAGATAGAACTTTTTTCATCCTTTTGGGAGACTCCCTCAGGGGAATTAAGATTCCAGTGTCAGTTTTGTAAAGCAGATAAAAAGATTTATAAAAATGACTGATATAAACAAAAATATAAATAAACAGTTTGTACAATTGTACAGGATTCAGGGATTTCATCATCTACAGTCAATAATATCATTAAAAGGTTCAGAGAATCCAGAGATATCTCTTCACATAAGCAGCAAGGACAAAAACCAACACTGAATGCCTGTGACCTCCAATCCCTCGGGCAGCACTGCATTATAAAGCAGCATCATTCTGTAAAGGATATCACCACGTGGGCTCAGAAACACTTCAGAAACCATCATCAGTTAACACAGTTCATCTCTACATCTACAAGGTCAAGGTCAAACTCTACCATGCAAAGACAAAGCCAAATATCAACAACACCCAGAAACACCGCCGGCTTCTCTGGGCCGAGCTCATCTGAGATGGACTGAGGCAAAGTGGAAAAGTCTGCTGTGGTTCAGAGTTAAAGAGTGCAGGTACTCAACCTCGGGATGTTGAGCGAGTAAAGTCAAACATCAGGTAAGACTGTGAAGAATTCCACCAACACAGCTTCAACAATTAGGGTCAGTTCACAAACACTCAGTGTTGTTAAAAGAAAAGTTGATGTAACAGTGGTAATACTTTACTCTTTACAGAATGATGTATGTTTGTTGAATGCTTATGGTTAAAGGTCACAGGCATTCAATGTTGTTTTCCAGCCTTGCAGCTTATGTGCAGAGATTTCTCTGGATTATCTGAATCTTTTATGATATGATGGACTGTAGATGATGAGATCTCTTAATTCCTAGCAACTGTATCTTGAGAAATGTTCTCAAACTTGCTTGTGACTGACTGAGCCTTTTGTGGATGCTCCTGTTATACCCAATCACGACACTCACCTGTTTCCAATTAACCTGTTCACCTGTGGAATGTTCCAAACTCGTGTTTTGAGCTTTCCTCAAGTCTCTCAGTCCTTTGTTGCCCCGTCCCTGTTTTTTTTTTTAATGTATTGCAGGCAACAAATTTAAAATGAGAGAATATTTGCAAAAAACAACACAGCTCATTCGTTTGAACATCAAATCTCTTGTCTTTGTAGTGTATATAATCAAATATAGTTCTGTTTTATACAATGTCCCAACTTCATAGGGATCAGGGTTTGCAATATAATTAAATCAATTCCACTTGAGCCTCCCCTAAAGGTTGATATGTAAATGCCACCCTGTTTCTTCTCTATGAAGCTGGTTATTTACAGCCTCTCCCGGTGTGTTAATGACTCAAACAGCTGAATCATGTGTGATGGATGTCTTCACTCAATCATTAAAATCATTTTAAAAAACATAAATTAACATGCATAGGTCAAACAATCTGCCCAGACATTTGAACACCCTGCTGCTTAATTAAAGGCCTAATGAGAAAGCCATCAGGATTAAATCCGAGGTGTGCTCTGGATTGATAAATATGTTTCTGAAATGACTGCACAGCCTGGCCAGCAGGCAGAGATTGACAAAGGTCGTCATGAGGTATTCGTCATTTTCTAATCCATTCTCTCTGAAATATAGAGAACATAATGGGTCACGTCTCAGGCCAATAAAAGGTTTAATTAAAGCAAGATGAAAACGGTGATTAGAGGAATCACTGTAGCTCACAATCAGTGGAAGAACGGCTGCTGGGGTGCTTGAATTGTTTGGTAGCAGCAGCGAGCAGACTGCAGAGGAAGGAGAATTTTTTCACAGAGAGGAAGAAATCAGATGAAAAAATGAGGTGGGAGAAACTTCAAACAGGCTTGAGTCTCTGATGATCGCTGCATTTCTCTTTTTTTGAAGCTGATGTTGGGTTATTTGTATAATAAGAAAAATCTTCCCACACTGAACAACAAGTAGCTCATTTATAAACCTGAGGGCAGTTCTGGCACTGGGGACTCTTCTGGCTTTACTTCTGTGCTGTGAGGAGCAGGACTGTCTGGGAAGGAGGAGGAGACGGATGAAGGAAGAAGTCAACAAAGAAAAAAAGTCCAAAAAGTTAAACTGTTTGGAGGAGTAAATACCAAAAGTGGAGGAAGTACTTTTCTAAAAACTCCCAAGCGGTGTTTGCAGCAACTGTGAGTCAAGCGTAAAGTTCACACTAACGCAGAGGTCGAACAAAAACTAATAATTTTATCTTGAGTCATGTTCCAGTGGACAGAGACACAACTTAGTAACACAACTTCAGAGGCTGGTGTCCCGGCAGCATCATTCAGCCTCTGCCCTGGTATCAGTTCCAAACTCAGGACTAAGTTCTGTGAGACCGGTGAAGTCAAAGACTGTCATTCATAACCGTGAACTACACTGATTTTTGCTAAATGTAGAATGTTCCTGTGATGATGAAAACTAGACAGTAACTAAAATTAAAACTAAATTAACTGACATTTTCATCAACAAATAAAAACTAGACTAAAATGTTTGACAGAGACTTCATCCAATCAGACCTAATTTGGTCATGTAGAAAGTAGGGACAGGAATATATCCAGTCACAGCTACTTTGGTTGTGTGGAAAGGTTGGATGAGTTAAGAGGGACATCCAATCACAGCTGCCTTAGCTTGGTGGTGGTGGGATAAGTTGTGGAGCGATCCAATCAGAGCTCCTCTCTTTATGAATTGATATATTCATGTAGAGCAGGTTCACTGTTTGTTGTCAGTTCTGGTATTGTAACTGAGATGCTCTGCCAGGTAGCCTAAATAAAGGTGACTGCATTTCACACAAAAGTTCAATTTGTTTCTGTTCAGTTATACATTCAGACTTTACTAGCATTCAATAAAGGGTTATTAGATGATTCATTTTATGACATTTGACAAAAAAGATGAACTATGCTAAAATACGGCAAAAGAACAGCAAGAAAACCCTCCAAAATGATACTGATGTCATTATTTACAACATTTTTACATTATTTACACTGAAAATACCGATAAACCACCGATAAATGATTCTCTGAATCCTCTCTCTGCTCTCCGGCTCAGTCAGCTCACTTCCCGTCCCTCCCCTTCAGGCAATCCAGCCTTTACCGTAATGTACCTTATATAAGCGGAAAGCTCCACTTTCAGAATCCGTTAGAATTATTTGGATAGTGTGGATACATTAGGAGTTACCATACTCTGAATCCTGCATGTATTTTCTGTCACCGACGACAGCTTGGTGTGTAGAACAAGCTGAGCAAAAGCCAAACATTTTAGGCAATTTTATTAAATACTCCTGGACATAATTTTATGACCAAAAAGGAGGGCGTATGGTCACCTTAGATAAATCAACAATCAGGTCAAACAGAGACCAAAAGACTCAGACGAAAAGGCACAGAGGTTCATGTAAAATAAAGCAACAAAAGAAAATAAAGTGGTAAACTGGAGACAAATGAAGTACTATAGGAATATACTACATTAGTACAGCTTAATATGTCAACATGTACATATGCTTAACATTAGAAAAGAAGGTATTTTGTTTTATACATAATGATAAGGAGACAAAAAGACAATTATAATATATATTGATGTCCATTAATGTGCCTTCCAAATAAGCATTAAAAAAGTAAAAAATAAAAGATAAATCTCTGGTATGAACTATCTTTACCATACTGCACAATATCTGCATGAAAAGCTGGCTGAGTAAAAGAAAAAGATGATAGAAATGAGAAGATATGAAGACTATACTGTAGTTTTTTCTGTTTGGTACAACCCACACAGCCTGAAGAAACATGACTCAGCATTTTAATCAGGGCTTGGTCAGGACTCTGCTTTCTCTGCCAGATGGTAAAAGCTCACACTCAGACTCTCAGCTCGCACCGTGAGGCTCTGATTTACACCCTGCAGATTAAGAAAACACACACCTCACACACCGGCTCCCGACGCCCTCTAGATGGCAGTATAGCTCTCAGTATGGCCCCTCTGGAGGAGGCTCTCTGAAATCTCCAAAAGTCACGGTGAAACCCTGCACTTGCAGAAAAAGGATGTTTCACAAGCATCCGAGACATTTGAGAGAGTGCCAGGCAAATCCTCGGCTCGGGCTGATTATTTGCTCCTCGATGGTTTGGAAAGTAGGCCAAGGCTCCTCTAATTCTGATCTGCTGCGGAGGTTTGACACGAGGGGCAGATGCTGAGTGTGTCACAGCGAGGAAACACAAAAACATGAAAGTACAGGAGGCTAAGATTGAGGCTGCGATTGTGAGGGCGCTGAAATAATTACTTTGTCAATTGCAGCAGTAAAAGGTCTTCGTGCTGACGTTTTAAGTGATTTAACTGAGGTCGCTATTATCCTGCAGCTAAGACTTAGTAATGTTTTTATGATGACTGAAGGGCATCTTGTCTCATTCTCTCCTTAATAATGAGTTTGAGAAGCAGTTTAATCATCAGATATTATTCTATGGCACCCACACTGTACACAAAACCACATTAACATGACAAACAAACGGCTTATCTCTGTATATAAACACATCATTGTAGCGGCCATGTTGGGCATAATTTAACTCAACATAATAATGCAGAATCAAGCTAGGAAACACCAGCAACATGTTGATAAACAGAAGCAAAACTTATTCGTTGTTTGCACAATGAACATGAAATTGGAAAGTATATCCTAATGAAACAGCAATAACCTAACTTTATCTGAACATAACTGTATTCTTTAAGTGATGCTGAAGTTGTATTTTCATATTAAAAACCTATGGTAGTTATTTTAAATTAAATAAGGCATGATGTTTTTAATTTAGCCAGTGAAAAATATTATTGGCGGGTAAATTTTTGGAGGTCACTAGCCAAAGGCAGATGAGGTAAAAAGTTAAGTTTATGCCCTGTATTATTATGTTATTAAAGGGACTGTCAAGATAAATGTTGTCTTTTATGCACAACTTAAATTATAAACCAGCTCATTCTTCTTTGCTTTAGCTTTACAAACTGGAAGTACCTGAAGAGCACAAACCTCCACCAAGGCATTGCCTACATTGTTGGGTATTGTCCCACATGACAATAAGTTATTAGAATTTTAATAGAATATCACAACTCAATGTGTCATTGGGCATCCTTGAAAATGTCAGAGAAAAAAACATCTTTAAATATCAGAAAATGTCTGTTTTTATTGGCTAATTCATTTATTACTGCATAGATGATTCTCTAAAGCCCACATCCATCCATCCATTGTCTATTCCCCTCTCAGGGTCACTGGGGGTGGAGCCTATCCCAGCTGACATTCAATAAGAGGTGGGGTATACCCTGGACTGGTCGCCATCCAATCACAGGGCCACATACAGAGACAGACTACCATTCATACTCACATTCAAACCTAAGGGCAATTTGGAGTCACCACTCAACCTAATGAGCATGTTTTTGGTCTGTGGGGGGAAGTCAAAGAGAGCCCACACATGCAGCTTCTGAAAATTTATCCTTTTTAAGCCAATCTATGCTTTGTGCTGACAGTTTATCTGCAGACACTTCTGCAGGTGTAACGCTTTAATGCTATCCATGCTATCTGGTGTAAGTGTTAAAAGCCCTTCCACTTTGTGTACAAAGCTTGTTTACACGTATATCAACAGGCTTGTAACACACTAATTATATTCATCTGTATAATCTTACATAGAGCATTTAAAATCCACCATTATTGTTATTATATTATAGTTTTGTGGGAAGCTTTACTTTAAGGGTCTTTGCTTTAAATAATGCTATGTGAACATGAAGTGATCATAAGGAAAGTTGCATATATGCAGCATTTTTCAACTAAATCAGAACAAAGCAGCTGAGCTGCAGAAGTGAAAACCACCTTAGAACCACTGAATGCTGAACTGTACTTAAAGGGATACGCCAGCCTTTTTCTGTTTCCGTGTCTTTCTTCACTCCCAGTCCATGACAAGCAGATAGAGCTCGCCCACCGCTAATTAGCTTAGCTCAAACACTGGGAGTCAATAAGAAGTGTTAGCCTGCCTCTGCCTACCGTCATCAGATAAACTCTTCAGCAACTCTTTAACAGTCCTGTGTGCTTGCATTGTTTCGTTGACCTACTTACATGCACGTCTGCGGTGGTCGGCGCATGCGTCCTGTGGTTTACTTTCGTATGTCGTATCACTTTAAATTCTAACATTGTGACAGCCCTGCTAGCATGAATTCCAGCTCTCTGAACCTTTGTTTTGTTATATACCATGGTTATGTTGAGCAAACAGAGAATATTCTTTCATACTCCCACAAAGACTGTGGGTGATACTGAAGAAATCTTTAAAGAGATGCTTGCTGCTTTCAACACACAGTGCATAAAATTACAGACAAAACTGCAATTTGGTGCTGTGGCATGAAATAATCCAGATTTCTCTATACTGCACCCTGTGACACATCCTTTCTGTGAGATGATATTGTGTGTAGTCATGCCAGGACACGCTTAACAAACAACATGAAGGAGCAGGTGACATGTTTACACATACAGACCTATAGACGCACAGCTCATGACAGAGAGGGAGAAATAAAAGGCTTTACGGGGGAGTGGCTGATGGGGAGGGAGGGAGCAGGCCGGAGAGATGGAAGAAGCACACCGAGGGGAATGATGGGAGGAAATGATGCGCATGATGAGTGCTGAATGGTCGACCAGTGGGACGGAGCCCGTCAGACGGCCTGCTAAAGGGGTGGAAGAGAGGGAGTGAGGGATGAGGGCGAGGGAGAGGAAAATGGTGATCGATGTCAAAATACTATTACAATCTGACAGCTGCGGTTCTCCCTCTGCTGCTTCATGACCAGCGCACTCTGATGGTGCTGCTTCTTCGTAAGAGCCGGGGAATATATCAAGATTGTGGCCGCTTTATTAGGTACACCTTGTACCTTCAGAGATGCCTTAATTCTTAACACAAAGATTCATTCCTCTGAAGTTTGGTCTACATTAACATCATAGCATCACACAGTAGCTGCAGATGTGGTCACTTCACAGCAATGATTAGAATCTCTTGTTCCACCACATACTAAAGGACCTCTATTGGGATGAGATCTGGTGACTGTGGAGGCAAGTGGAGTACACGAAAGGACACCAGTTTGAGATGATCGGAGATTAGTGACATGGAGCACCATTCTGCAGGAGGTAGCCATCAGAAGATGAAGATATTTTTGCTGAAAATATCTTTTAGTTTAAGTCATAATTCAGTCATATAAATTGTTTTAAATTAAGTCCAGTTTTAGTTGATGAAATTTCACATTTAAGTTGATGAAATCGACTGTAAATTTAGTCGACTAAAACATGAAGTGTAAAGGGTAAGGCATTTTTTATGTTTCCTTGAATTTCTGAAGTCATGTTTTACACTTGGATAAAATCAAACATCTAATAACCCTTTACTGAATGCTAGTAAAGTCTGAATGTATAAATGAACAGAAACAAATTGAACTTTTGGGTGAAATGCAGTCACCTTTATTTAGGCTACCTGGCAGAGCATCTCAGTTACAATACCAGAACTGACAACAAACAGTGAACCTGCTCTACATGAATATATCAATTCATAAAGAGAGGAGCTCTGATTGGATCGCTCCACAACTTATCCCACCACCACCAAGCTAAGGCAGCTGTGATCGGATGTCCCTCTTAACTCATCCAACCTTTCCACACAACCAAAGTAGCTGTGATTGGATATATTCCTAACTTGTCCCTACTTTCTACATGACCAAATTAGGTCTGACTGGATTAAGTCTCTGTCAAACATTTTAGTCTAGTTTTTATTTTTGAGGAAAATGTCGGTTAATTTCGTTTTACTTTTTGTTCATGTGCACTTGTTTTTATTAGTTACTGTCTAGTTCACGTCAGGGGAAAAAAGGTTGTTGACAAAACTGTGATGAAAGTATATTCAACAAAAATAACATTGACCTACATCTCAGTTGCTTTGTTCCAATTCAGTTGAAACATACACTACAAACTTGCATATGTCCTTTGGATCGTTTCATGTTTATGATAGATTGTTTAAAAGCAGGCCAAATCCCACAAAAGACAGGGCTAGACTAAACAAGGTCAAGCCTCTTATAAACTACAAATATCAGTATCGGCGATAATGAATTAAAAAATATCGGCATATCGGATATCGGCAAAAATCCAATATTGTGCATCTCTAGTCTTCTGCAGTCCTTGGTTGCAGCAAGTGGTTATTTGAGTTGCTGTTGCCCCCTTTTACTACCTCAAACCACTCTGGCTGTTGTCAACGTTAAATTTTCACCCAAAGATAAATACTGGATATTCTGTCTTTTTAAGGCCATCCTCAGTAAACCCTATAGATGGTTACGAGTGAATATCCCAGTAAATCAGAGCAGCCTACCTGGCATCAGCAACCACGTTTTCTAAATGATCTTTCTTCTCCATACAGATGCTCTGTTTGAACTTCAGCAAGTCGTCTTGACCCAGCTGCATGCCTAAATGCATTCAGTTCCTGCCATGTGATTGTCTGAGAATTTGCCTCAACAAGCAGTGAAGCAGGTGTACTTTTGGTCCACATGGCCCATCCCTACTCTCCACCATGCAGCTACGACCCAGCGCTGCATGATAACTGCCTGGCAGAGTTCAGAGATGGAAAAGCGGGCCAGCAGCATGTTTTATTCAGCTCCTATTACATAAAGTCTGTCGCAGTTCTCCTTCGCAGGCGCGTTTCACCAGCCCAGAAACGTCTGGGGCTCACGGTGCTGCAGCGAGCTGCATCGCTCGCTCCTCTTGTCTTCAAGCTTTTCATCTGCGGAGCGGGCCCTCGCGCTGAAACAATGATGACCCAGTTCTGAGTTTGTCTCTGTCTTACCGCCAGTTCTCTTCTGTCCTGATCACAGTCCCTCCGCTCAGAGAGACAGAGGAAGAGAGAGGAAGGGAGGAGGAGATATGAAGAGATAAAAGAGAGCAGAAGGAAGGAAGGCAGGAAGGAAGGAAGGAAGGAAAGTCAGTGAGAGTGAGAGGGAAGAAAAAAGGAGCTAATCTCCGAGGAGGAAGACAAAACATAAGGATGGATTGGGGCTGGGAAATTCAAACTAAAAACCATATCTCAAAATATTTTAGTTGAACGGGGAAATAATTTATCTTAATTTGTTGTTTTGTAAAGAAGATACAAAGGTTCTCACTAGGTCAGTGTTATAATTTTTGATATGACTGTAGAAATATATAACATGGCACCAAAAACATAAGTTTCAGACAACCAGCACTGGGTAATTTTTCATTTAGACCTGTGGTCCCAAGCCATATGGTACCACGGCTTGGTTTTATGTTTTAAAATATAGTCTCGCACCAGTCTGTGCTGGGGGGGCAGGGGAGCAACAATGGCAAAAAAACATCATAACTCAGGATCAGAGAGAGCCAGGAGCTTTTCTCTAAACGCCAATTTATCAGCTGATTAAGTTGTCTTAAAGTCACCTGTTAACATGGTAACCAACTAAACTGTTACACCTTGTGAGTGCAGAGGAAAATATTGCAAAAGCAGCGTTCATTCAGTGCCAACAGTGTTCCACCCACAGTTCAAATATATTCACAGGCATGTCCAGTGCACAGGTGGAAGAGTGCATGAGCACAAGGTTTAGCCATGAGTTCATCTCAGGTTGTACTTTTTCACAGTGGAGACAGAGAACCTGTGTAAAGCCCGTTTAATGCTTTACGTGTCCGCAAATTTGTGAGTGTCTGCATGGTGTGTATGACGTCACATGTTTAGAGGTCTGTGCAGCTAAATTTCACTGGGCTGTGCACATCCCCAGAGTTTTAACAGACGCGGACTAACCTGGCACTTCAGATGGACTATTCCATCTTGATGAAACATGATCATCACTGAGTCTGGCAGAGGAGTTGGGTCACCTTAGGAATTCTCACAAATGAGGAAATGAGTGCAGACTGGACTGAAACAGCTGACTGAAATTTTATCAACTGAACAAGAGACTTGAGGGACAAGATTGGACTTGCCCCAGACACTTGTGACTTGACCTTGACTCTAAAGACTTGAAACTTGACTTGGACTTGCCCCAGAGACTGGAGGGACTAGACTTGGACTTGATTACAGGGAGTTGAAACTTGACTTGCTTGAGACTTGACAGAGACTTGCTTGACTTGACCTTGCCCCCAAAGACTTGTGACTTGACATTGCTTCTAAAGACTTGAGACTTTACTTGGACTTGTCCTGGGAGACTTGAGAATTGACTTAGACTTACCCCAAGAGAGTTGACTTGGACTCCAAAAAGACTTGAGACTTGACTTGGACTTGCCCTAGAGACTTGACCTGGACTTCAACTCAGACTTGTGCCCATCTGTGGCAACAGTAAAATATTTAGCTGAAATGCCTTGTGTCTGTGTTGCAAATTCGCCACCGGATTCCCAAAAATCAAATTGAATTAGAATTTTGGGAAAAGTGACAGCCCTACGTACTGTTGATACAGGTGTGCAAACAGTGAGCTATTGTTGGCAAGGTGTTGAACACAGCTTCAATCACTCAATGCCGTTTTTTTGGCTTGTTTTTACCTAAAACCTCTTGCCCACTGCTATAGAAGCATAGAGAACAACACCATCCGCATAGAGCCAAACTTCTACACCTTCCTCCCCCATTAAGACTTGTCCTGAAAAATCACAAATAGAGTTGATGACAAGGGGAATCACTTCTTTGTCATTTTTGTGGCTTGTTCTTGTCCTAAAGCTCTTTAAATTTTGAGTTGTTGCCCCCTTTAGGCCAATGACAAATTCTCTGTTCTCTCAAATCCAATGTCCTTCAAAGTGATGAAAACACTGTTATTTTTGTTGCCATGGAAACAAACTATTTAGCCCATTTTGTTTTGGTAGATGCACACATCACCGTTGTTGGTTCTCACTGTAAACAGTCTAGGCTTTCACAAACTACTTCAACACCAACAGTACCGTTTTATTTAATAAAAACATGTAAATAATCATCAAACCATGACATGTTTCCCAGCCCTGCAGGATGGATGTGTTCTCAGATAGAAATAGAAAGTGAGAGCGATACAGAGAAGGTTAAACCACAGCTCCTTCTCTGATTCTCTCCCCGTGGAGAAAACATCTAAAGGCTGAAGGATTGATTCCATGACAGGTTGAAGAAGAAGTGAAGCGGCGGCCTGGCGCTCGGCGCTCCTTCATCTGCACACTCGTCTCCGGGGAGAGACGAAATCAGGTCATTCTGTTCATCATCAGGTGTGACTGCACATTCACAGAGAGAGAGCAGGAGCCTGTTGTGCTTATGTAATATGTGATACCTATAGTTCTGATACCGCACAGACGGATCCAGCTTCACGCTCACAGATGAGCAGAGAAGATGCTGGAAAACCACAGAACATGAATAAACCAAATGACTGCAACAACTGGATTAGAGATTTCTTGGAAGCATTCAAGGTGAAAGTGAGCATCCTCAATGAGCTAATTTCACAGTTTTATATCAAGATTTTCTGCTCTAATGGGATTCAAACCTACAGGTTACACTGATTGTGATGGAACTGAACAGGTTAGATGTGAGTGAGGACAAGAAAATGCAAGAATCAAATAATGTGCCACAGAGCTATGATTGATAGAAATAAGTCATAAAATGAGTTCTCACCATAAAAATACAGAAAATTCAGCACAACCAACATCCAAAAATTTAAAGACATATTCAGCAAGACAGACCAATAACCTGTACTTACCAGTTTAGCACACAGCTCCAGGTCAGTGTTAATGTTGTTGAATAATTCTTTGTCATATTTTTCATCAACAACCCTTTTTCCCCTGACGAAAACTAGACAGTAACTAATAAAAACTATGCACATGGACAAAAACTAAAACTAAATTAACTGACATTTTCATCAACAAATAAAAACTAGACAAAAATGTTTGACGGAGACTTAATCCAATCAGACCTGATTTAATCATGTGGAAAGTAGGGACAAGTTAGGAATACATCCAACCACAGCTACTTTGGTTGTGTGGAAAGGTTGGATGATCCAATCAGAGCTCCTCTCTTTATGAATTGATATATTCATGTAGAGCAGGTTCACTGTTTGTTGTCAGTTCTGGTATTGTAACTGAGATGCTCTGCCAGGTAGCCTAAATAAAGGTGACTGCATTTCACCCAAAAGTTCAATTTGTTTCTGTTCATTTATACATTCAGACTTTACTAGCATTCAGTAAAGGGTTATTAGATGTTTGACTTTATCCAAGTGTAAAACATGACTTCAGAAATTCAAGAAAACATAATAATGCCTTACCCTTTACACTTCATATTTTAGTTGACTAAATTTACAGTAGATTTCATCGACTAAAATGTGATATTTCATCAACTAAAAGTAGACTAAAATTAAAGCAAATTTAGATGACGAAACTATGACTTAAACTAAAAGATATTTTAGGATTAAAGACTATAACTAAAACTACATTAAAAAGTGCCGTCAAAATGGACACTGATTTGTGAATAGATCTTTTTAGAGTAAAATAATAGACGTGTGAGGTGGACAGGAAGGAAATCTCCATAATTCAGAGGTAAGTGATGCCTGGATGAGAGTTTTCAGACCAAACATAAAAAAAGCAGGAGCGCTGTGTGACTGAGGCCTCATGTTGATGTCACTCAGGTCTACTGTCAGTGATGCAAATGGACAGGAGAGTAAACAGTGGACAAATTGTTCATCCAGCATGAAAACATCTCCCTCTCCCAGACGCCCCCTCGTCAGCGGGTTAGTGCCAGCTGGGGACCGAGGGGGACGGACTGACCTTGTCTGTCGCCACAGATTTGGCAAATTACCCGCTGAATGGAGGAAATTTGATGCTGAAAACGGTGCTTATAGGCGGAAACAAAGGATAAAAATGGGAAATGTTGCAGCGCAGAGCCTCTCTGTTGATGTTAAATGTGATGTTTAACAGACAGGAGGGAAAATGTAAACCGCTCTGCTCAGTGTGGGTGAATCAGTGTGTGTTTTGGGGGAGGGGAGGTGTGAATGAGGGAGCGTCAGTGGCCAAGGGTGCCAAAGACAGAGAGGCACGGAGCGGGCATGGGGCTGGCACAGAGCAGGTAGGGCTGGGAAATGAGGACCAATATTAAATCTCTGTACATGTTTTTTTGTATGATTTGTACTCTGTCATTTCAAAGAAGTAAAGGGAATGTCAGTAAGGGTGGGGATCACCAGTATCACCATGATAAAATACTATTATGGTACTTGAGTCCTGATATACATATGTGTCCAACATAAGTCCAGAAAACAGTTTAAATGGCAACGGTGCATTCATTTTGTCTCTCCTGTGCCGCCATGTTTGTTTACTAGCTCTCTCCTGCACAAACATCAACACCTCTGCAGACCTCGCCTGCATTAGCTCAACAGCATCATCATTTGGACTTAAAAAATATATGATTTTATTTCTAGAGAACCAAGAGCTTTATTAAATGTTGGAAATAAAAACATTAAAAAATATCAATACTTGGCAGTCTTAAAATCCATACCCTCATGCCAAATACATGCATTACTATAGTGTATCAATTTTCACCACAGTAAAAGAAGAATAAACTTTGATAGGATTTTATTAAAAATCAAATAATATCCAAAGACCTCTAACAGCACAACAACCAAACTGAAAATTTCAAAACCCAGTTTTGGGCAATTTCTGTTTCATAGATTGAGTTTCTCTTTTGGTTAAAGTATGACTGAAGATGATTAAGTTTCTGTTTGACACCAACACTCGTTAATGGATGTTTTATTACTTTGTAGCTTTTGTTATTTAAAACTTAATAAAGCTCTATTTTTTTTACTAATGCCAAGGGGGGTTATTTTTTGCTGGAGTTTGGTGTTTGTTAATAATTTATTAAGTGACAGCAGGGATGGGAATTGATAAGGTTTTATAGATACCAGTGTCATTACTGATTCTGCTTATCGATGATTCTTTATTGACTCCTTTATCAGTTCCTATGGATTTTCTGTGTTTCCGCCCTTGCTGAAAATCACTGACACAGATCTTGATGTCTCGCTGTTAGATTCATTTTGTGTCAAATTAATTTGTCTGTCATTTCTTCTTCGCAACTGTTTCTGCTGACTGCCTCTATAGAGAGTATGACATGCACAATTTGCCATGCATGCAGAACAAAGGAAAAAAATGATAAAGGATTTATTTAGAAAATAAGACAATTTATATTGATTCTTTAAGGGTGTTATTTGCCACTTCAATTAGCCACTTCAATTTTCCCCTGTTTCCTTGGCTGAAAGTTTGATAAACAAGTGTTATGACTTTGGTGAATAGAATATGGATGTGGATCAAGGAACTTTTCAAGGGTTTGTTAAAACTTCAAGGCAGTGTTAAGTTTGTTGACTAATTATTTTCATCATAGTTTTCAACAACCTTTTATTCCCCTGATGAAAACTAGACAGTAACTAATAAAAACTATGCACATGGACAAAAACTAAAACTAAATTAACTGATATTTTCATCAAAAATAAAAACTAGACCAAAAGGTTTGACAGAGACTTAATCCAATCAGACCTAATTGCGTCATGTAGAAAGTTTGGCTGTGTTGAAAGGTTGGATGAATTAAGAGGGACATCCAATCACAGCTGCCTTAGCTTGGTGGTGGTGGGATAAGTTGTGGAGCGATCCAATCAGAGCTCCTCTCTTTATGAATTGATATATTCATGTAGAGCAGGTTCACTGTTTGTTGTCAGTTCTGGTATTGTAACTGAGATGCTCTGCCAGGTAGCCTAAATAAAGGTGACTGCATTTCACACAAAAGTTCAATTTGTTTCATTTATACATTCAAAGTGTAAAACATGACTTCAGAAATTCAAGGAAATAAAAAAAATGCCTTACCCTTTACATTTCATATTTTAGTCGACTAAATGTACAGTAGATTTCATCGACTAAAATGTTGTGAAATTTCATCAACTAAAGTAGACCAAAAATTAAAACAATTTAGATGACTAAATTATGACCACAACTAAAAGATACTTTAGGCAAAAGACCATAGGTAAAACTTAATTAAAAAGTGCTGTCAAAATGAGGGAACCTGCATCACTGAGTGAAGAGAATGTGAAATAACCAAGATCTTTACATATTTCTAATCTTGATCTCATTTTCCATGTGTGGAGTCTTCTTAAAGCTCCATACACTGCCCAGCCCTAGTCTGGTTCAGGGGAGGATTTTCGCCTGGCAGTGAGTCTGCGAGAGCAAAGGGACCACATCTCAATGACTCCTAAGCTCTCTGTATTATGCTAAGACATGTATCCTTCAGGGAGCATGGCTCCGAGTTGAAAGTCGCTCAAGGTCGGAGAATTAGCCGGGCTAACAAGCAGATGCCCGCAGCTCATCCTGGAACTCACATCTGCATTCACTTATGTGAGCAGCTTCGTTTATATTTATTGATTTGACTTCACTGATTAACAAATCAATACTGGATGACTTTATAGACTGATGAGGAGTGAACTTTACAACAATCTTTGATTTATGGTTGTGAATATAAAATTGACATGCGTGTTTTACGGGCTCATAAATATAGACGTTTTTGAGATGTTTGTTTGTGTTATCAGGGAGTTTAACTGCACATGTCTCGATTTCCTCACCGTGATATAAATCTCTGACAACAGGAGATGAATTACACCCTCAGCTCATTTCCCCCTCCTTCCCAACCTTTGCACAAGGTGACCTTGCGTGTAACACAATTTACAACTGAAAGACATGTTTGCTGCTGGTGGAGCTGCCACGCTGCATCGCCGCTGCTGTGACACGCCGCTTCGCCCGTTTGTGCTGTAGCTCTAAATGGTACGACTCAGTGAATGAGAATTGTCTCTGCTCCCATATGCCTTCCATCTGCTTCGCTCGCACTGATCCCCTCTCCCTACAAACGAGTGTGTGTGGGTAAACAAAGCGCAGATGTCATCCCGGTGTGATCAACAGCTTCAAACTCGACTCCCTCTAAAGCGAGAGCTGAACTGCGGCTCCACAGAGAGGCCGAGGGTAGATTCACTGAAGGATTGAGCAGCTTATGGAGCTGCTAAACCTCCACCAGGCTGACAGAAACAATCTGTCTGAGACTGGAAACACCTGCAAACGGCTGAAATGCAACAAAACTGCACTGTGGGGCAAACGGCTATGTGCTGAGGTGCTGTTTGCACATTTTTCAAACAGACATTTTGCATACGTTTAGGGTCACTTTGCCCTCTTTCTATGTAAATGAGCCTCACTGAGAAAAACCTGCAGCTCACAAACATCAGCACTTACAGCAACATGCATTTACAGGTTCATTTGCATATTTGGGACATGGAAAATCAAGCTAGTGACTGATATGAACATCTTCTCAACAATCTGAGTCTTTACTATTGCTGTCACTTTGGGTTCATTATCTGAAAATCCTTTAAAAACTGAACGGGGTTAAAAATCAAACTCAAAGTGTAGGGAGCTGATCAAATTAAAAATACACAGACTGATTTCACACAATCATTCAACTTCATATATTTAAGAAAAATAGGAGTTCAAACTCAGACATCAACTTCATCAGGGTTCCCACTCTTTTCTAAAAATTATTTTCCAGGACTTTTCCAGGATGTGTCTGTCACTCAACAGAGAGAGGAGATATAACCTATCATTCGATATACAATATAGCAACACTCTTGAACTCAAAGTCACTAGTTTTTGACTATCTTTGGGGAAAAATAAGTCCTTCCTGGAGTCTGAAAAGTTGCTAAATCTAGCAACAAAGTCATATGGAAACACTGGTTAGCAGGACTGCTCTGGTGAGTCATGTAAATTTGATTGGCTGGTAGCGTCACGTGGGCGCTGTGCTGGCTACAGGCAGAGAAACTTTAACAGCTGAGAACAGACATGGAGGCTGTGCGCACATATCTTAACCTGATTGCGTTCACTAACAAGGAAGGGAGAAGCAGAGGGAGGATAAATATTTTCACAGGATAATTCAAGTTTTTCCAGGACATTTAACTTTTTCTCTCATTTTTCATATATTTTCCAGGTGTTCCAGGATGCGTGGGAACCCTGATTGTAGATATTAATGTTAATATTAGATTGATCTCTCTATCCATGGTTGTACTGATTATTCATCCATAGTTACTATCTTTACAACCATATAGACATGAGGTCCCTCTTGAAAATGAGATGCCACAATGACTCCCATCCTCTAATGACTGCCATCCTCTACGGGGTGAATTTCGGATCCTTTCCTCTGGACGGAGGTTTTTAGTCCCAAGGTGCAGGACACAGTGTTATAAAAATAGCTTTGTTCCTGTCGCCATCACTGAGCTCAATAAGAAACAGTGACATAGCACTTTATTTACTTACCTAATTTTTAATCCTATTTATTTGCTCTATCTTTTACTGTGACTTTTATTACTGTTATGTTTTTATAGTTATCTTCTTGAGGTTTTTTATTGTGTTTTATTGTTTGTTGTTTTAGCTATCTGATCTTATTTATTCTACTGATCCATGCTGCTATATATGGTGAAACACTGAGCACTTTGTCTTGTCACTTTGACCAAATACTTGCCTGTTTATTGTTTGTGTGTGGTTTGTGTTGTGGAATGCAATCACTCTGTCTGCAAGACAAATCTACCCTTGGGTATAAATAAAGTAATCTGAATCTGAATCTGAATCAAGGGGCTTACCTTTAATACATTTATGTTCAACAAATATGGTGCTATACAGAAAAAGATTGATTGATTGAATCTATATTCAGCAGAGACAAATATGATGAGGACAGATTTATGATTTGGGCGTACATGAGTTTGTCTCTATCATAAATTCTTATATTTAGTCTCTTTGTCTCTGCCTGGATGGACACATCTCTGGATGTTTGTGCATATAAAAATACATTTATTATATGTATTTGTAAATATGCATATATGTTTATCTATAAAATGAAGAGTATGGCTTTGGCCTGCTCTATTGTAAAGTGACCTGAGATAACACTTTTTATGAACTGGAGCTGTACAAATAAAGACTGACTGATTGACTGAGATATCAGGTGATGACTGGCATGATGTGAAAAATACACCAAACATCCACCAGTTCATGAACTTGAAGGAAGATCTCTTGAAAAATCTGATTAGTTTCTTCATCACACCAAAGACTAAAAGTAACTCTCCCAACAGAAGAGTATCACGCTGGAGAGAATGTGGAGTCTGGATGCTGATTAATCATCAGAAATGTCATTAAGTTGTAACTTTTTGGAAAGATGTGCACAGAACCTTACAACACATACTGAAATATGATATTCTGATGAGCTCCATGATGATTTATTTTCTGTAATTTACATTGCTCCAAAGGACATGTTCAATCAAGTGACTGATATGAAGTCAAAATTCTGTTAATAACTGCATAAACATCAGTTACAAGAAAGTGGGGCAGAGTGGAGCCCCAACCCAAGATTATTGGATAGAGACCAGAGGAAATCTTTGTAAAGGAAAAACTGATGCACCATCCAAGACAACAAGAGGCACAGATGGAGGACAAGTGGGGAAAATGGACATTATTAAGGACTAATATGGACTTTATATACAGTGGTATGAAAATGACTTTCCCCTTGGGGACAATAAAATCTAATCTAATCTAATCTAATCTAATCTAATCGAAGTGACAATAACACCTGAAGAAGGGAAAGAAATCACTCTTTGATACCGAAACAATGGACGAACAATCGCTGAAGACTCAACTCAAAAACAGTACCTTGTAGTTGTCTTTTCCTTTTTATAGCTTTAACACTGATACCTTTCAGAGTCGTTGGGGGGCTGGAGCCTATCCCAAACTGACATAGGGCGAGAGGTGGGGAACATCCTGAATTGGTCGCCAGCCAATCATGGGGCCACATAGAGAGACAGACAACCATTTGCACACTCACCCACACCTATGAGCAATTTGAAATAACCAGATAACCTAAAGAGCATGTTTTTGGTCTCCTGGAGGAAGCCAAAGTGCCCAGAGAGAACCCATACATGCACGGGGAGAACATGCAAAGTCTACACAGAAAAGCCCTGACAGATACGAGATTCAAACCGGCAACCTTCTTGCAGACAAACTCAAGAACAAAGATTGAACTTCAACGACAGTAAAACTTTGTATTCATGGTCATATTCTTCTCCTTATTTCCTTTTATCAGTGTTCGTATCACCACCTCTCAGGTCTGTGAACACGAGCCTGAGGATGTTACTCAGCATGGGGATGAGAGTGTTATTTATTCTGGTTGAGCAGTCCTCGCGGGCTCAGTCTGAGGAAGCATTTGTGTTTGACTGACAGAGCCGGTATCACATCCGTCGAGACGCTGCTTGGAAATAAACTCTGAGTGCATCATCAACATGTGGACAGAATTAAAGTCCCTCTGCATGAAGGCTCTGCTCACGCATCAGGGAGTGGAAGTGCTGACAGCTTTCTCCATCATCAGACGCTAAATAAGGGGAAACTGCACAGAGCAGTGAGCTCTGAAACTCTGAGTCTGATTGCTCTGGAAAATCATTTATTCAATATCATTTTGATGCCTCCAGCTACTGCAGGGCCTGAGGCGTCATGTTTTTAGGCTGTCCACACGTACGAGTCAGTCCCTTCATCCTGTCATTATGGACGGGATTACTCAAGAGCACTTTGTGGCATTTCCTCCAAATTTTGAACAAATGTTTAATGAGAGTGAGATCTTCCAGGTCAAAGGTTAAAGCCATTGGATCTCATGCTTATTCCACTCATGTAGATGAGCAGTCATACTCACAGGGATTTCCTGCAGACTTGGCACAAATGCCCACTCTGACTTGATTGATTAGATTTTGGTCAAAGGTAGAATTTATTGGCTTCATGATAAAGCTCTCCTCTAAATCAAGATTGACTTACTCAGATTTACTCTTCTTCATCACTTACTGTCCAACACCACATTTTAGGAGCACTTTGAGGGATCTTCTTCAGACTTGGACTTAAGGATGAACTTATATTTTTTAGTCTAAAACTCCTTTATAGTCACAGAAAAACCCTAAAACTTCTCAGGGATTTTCAGGCAGTCTTTACCCTTAAATGACCTTCACGGTCCCCTCACATTTCCCTCTCAGCTAAGTGAGTCACAAAATTTTCTCGGGCAGCTTACTTTAGTATTTTCCAGTAACCATCAAGGTTGCATCAGTGAAAATGGTTTCAGCCACATCACTCAGCTCTATGGCTTCAATTCAATCACACATGAATGAAAACAGACACAGAGGAAGCTACCTGACCTTAAAAAATAATATTTCAACCACAAAAACATCCTCATCCCACTTCTTAACCCACAGCTGGGCTTTAAGTGTCCAGCAGCTGAGTATCTTAAGAACACACTTGCATGTACACATACAGTAAAAGTTGTTATGAATGTAGCTGAAATGCAAATCTATCAAGAATTGAAAAGACAAAGTCTTTGTGTCAGTGCTTCAAAGTAAACTTTGACTCTGCACAGGCCAAAGTTTGAAGAAAAAAGGCCATTTAAAAATATATCACATTAAATTAGTTGGTTACTGTACTGATGTAGGCATGATTTATTGGTAAACTAATAGAAATTAAATTTGCGGCGTATGGCCAATACATTTGTAAAGAAGGTATGACTATTTTTTTGATAAATTTAGGACAGTGTTATGATTTCAGTTTGGAAGTATAGTAAAATTTAAGGGGGTAGGATTCGATAAGTTTTTACTTCTTCCTACTCCTTTTCGCTCTTGTAAGCTGAGAGGCTTAAAAATGCAGACTGTCTTGCTTTCTTTTCTTTTTTTTTGATAATCACTTACTTGTATTTTTAACTGCTTTTAAGTTGTCATTTACATGACCGAAATAAAGTCATCAATCAATCAATCACGTCTCTTGCCTCAGCTGTCTCTGGCATGGAGGCCTAAAAACCCTCCAACAGATACCTGACTTTTCATTAACGCCACCGTCTCTGAACCTGAAGTGTAAGATGCGACCGCAAAGCCCTCAGCGCACTTCTTTGACTTCTCTTGTGGTCCAAATCAATGCCAGCGGTGGTGGCACCCTGCCATCCTGTCCCCGTGTTCCACCAACCGGCGGCTGATGATGTGAAATATTGATTTGCATGTCCACCCGTATCACCACGCCTCGGCTTTGCTGTCAAGTTCGTTTAGAGGCGGCTTCTTTAACGGCCCTTTGATGCCAAACTCGTGGCAGCAGCAGGAGCAGAGGTGCAGGGGGAGGAGGAGGCGTGGGAGAAGAAGTCCCTGAGGGTGGAAAACAAAATACAAACAAAAGCAGAACACTCCGAAGAGATTTTCATAATCTATAACTGAGGAGAAATACAGCAATGCTCTGTCTGTTCTGTCTCGTTGTTCGGGGTGTAAACCTGCAGGTGTTCATGCAAGGGGAATGAGGAGTTTGGTGCATCAAATGAGCTTGTGCACCATGATTCCCAATTAGTCATTTCAGCATGGATACACTCTTCTGCTTCATATAAACAGCCAACAGCCTCGCCCCGACTCAGACTCACACACCAACAGGAGCACACACACTCACAGAGGAGAAGGCACGGTGGTTTATGAGACTCTGCAGAGACAGGACGGCCTTTTACAGGAAACAGGAGGTCAAAGGTTCCTCTCCTGTCAGAAGGAGAGGGTCAGTGTGTTACCTTAATGGTTCAGTGCTCTACAGACAGATCTCAGCTTGTAAAATAATGCCACATGAGACCAGGGGAGAGATAGAGAAGTGACCTTTTCCTGTGAGGAGCTAAATGACAAATTGATGTTAATGCTTTGACTCAAAAACAGCTTTGTTCTTCTAACAAACAGCAGAGAGGATACTGCAGCTACTGCAGTTCAGATCAAACACTTAAACAGGGACGTAATGAAGGCGCAGGAGCTTCAGTCTCATGATCAAAATGAACCTCTGTTTGTTTGAAAGATTCTTACTGCTGTGATTCCTGATATTGTGAGAATGTCGGAGTAAAAAAGAAATATACTGAGACAGAGGATAGAGGAGAGCATGTAGACCCTTAGCAGAAAGTAGTTTATTCAAGTTTACGATGAGTATACTTATTTTATACTAAAACTGAGGCAGCATACTTAAAGTTTACTTTTTATATACTATATTTATATACTTAAGAATAGTATAGTGAAGTATACTTGGCTTATACTGAAAAGCAAAAAGAAAAGTCTAAGACTAAGTACATTAATACAAAGACTTACACTTATACTTTAATACTAAAACTTATACTTGTTCTTCAGCATACTTTTTACTTCTTTCCACCACAAGTACTTAATATATTTTGATCCAAGTACAGAATAAGGCCAAGTCATTGTGCTTACCTTTAATTTAGCAAAATATAAATGTTTTCAATGAAGGGTTTGATATCATAGAGGCTCTTTGTTTTTGAAATGCACATCTTAAAGATTTAAGCAGGTAGCTATAAATACACAGTATTTTATGTTTTAAAATGTTAACTATATCAAACTTGTTCTCAACATTCTGTCTTGTGATTTTGTAAATACGTTGCAGTCTAGTGTACATACAGTATGAGCTAACTTTAAGAATACTTTACTCTACAAGTAACATGCTAACCAAACTTACAAGTATACTTAAAGAATAACAACAAGTAAATTAGCAAAATAGCAAAATATTGTATTTTTTAGTTCATTAAAGTATACCTAAAGTAAATTTCAATAAACTGAAATGTGGACTAGTAGTATATAACTACTACACTAATAGTATATAGATAAGTTTACTTGTTGTATACTTGAAAGTGTACCATTGTAAACTTAAAATGACCTTAGACAGTATACATAAAGTTTACTTTAATAAAATTAAAAACGTTCCAATTTAGTCCAAATAAGTATTAAATTAGTATACTTTCTAGTGCACTACAAATACATGGTCTGTAGTGTGCTTACTATTCTTACACTGAAGTATATTTAATAAAATGAACTTCGAGTAAACTACTTTTTGATGGGGGAGTGGCTAAAAGAGAGATAGACATGGCCAATAGATAGCAGGAGCTCTCAGAAAGAATGCAATTCATGCTATGTTAGCAGCTAAGCATAGACCAGGACTTTGTTCAGGCCTGAAGTTTCATGGTTTACCCGTTATTCCACACAGTTCCCCTGTATAGTGTTCTGTTTGGGCTGTACACGTCTCAATAAGTCACCCCCAGTCTTTTCAATCAGTTGGTCCAGCTACCTGCCAACTTCCAGCCACTGGAAACCCCCCATCTCTCTGAGGTTGTGCCTAAATTACACTAAAAACACACCAATTCATGCATTCACAGGGTGTCTACATGAGATGCTGCTCCCCTCACAAGATGACCTAGCTTCAACCTTGTCCTTGGTTATTCAATCAGCTGCAAAATCAACTGAGAGTAAACTTAACACCACAAATTCACCCAAATATGGCCTAAAGTTTACAATACATGACAGTCAGGGTGGGCAGGGCCTGTCAAAAAACCTGTCAGGGAGCAGCCAGGATCCTATCAGGGAAAGTGGGAAAGTTTTAAGTAGCTGCATCTGTATATGCATGCAGCACAGCTCTGCACTGATTCGCTGGAAATACGCACAGTCTATTTTCAATGGGAGCTGCTTCAATCCTGTTTACCAAGCACACTGACCCAAAACAGGTAAGCAAGTGCTTAGGGTTTCCAGGTAACTTCATTTTAGTGGGGAACAAAGGGAACTGGAAGTGCTTTGAGAGGGCAAACCTCCACCAAGCCATTTCCAACATTGTCAGGCAAGTTATTGTGAAAAATATGGAAAACTGCCTTATCTTGCACTGTTAACATATCATTGAAAAAATCCTTGAACCACATCCAGATTTAGATCACCACCAAATCACTTCTCCCTTGTGCCAAGACCAACATTCCCTGAAAATGTCATCAAAATCCATTCAGAACAATTTGAGTTACTAGCAAACGTGGGAAAACTGCCTGATTATAATAAAAAAAAAAAAAAAAGGCCTGGATCCACACCAGGTATCAGAACGCCACCAAAATTGAATGTCTTCTTTCTTCTGCAATGACTTACATTCTAGGGCATATTCAGTTTTAATTTTTTCTGGAAAAAAAAAGAGAAAGAAACATTTACATAAAATGTCGACCATTTCCATGACATTCTGCGTTTATATTGAATTTAATGTCCAATTCTGTGATTCGGTCTGGTAAATAAAACAAACTGTTAATGCTGTCAGGCTTGAAATGATTAAAACAAAATGTATTCTTGTTGAAACAGATGACGCTGTGTACATAACACCATTGCCAAACCCTTATGAAAGGGACTAGAACCTGATCAATAAAGTCAATTCAAATGTTTCTCTGTTTATGTTTTTAAGGTCCATAAAGATAATGCAATTGAGCACACAAACTATTAACTGTTAACTTTTAAACTCCAGCACTACAATGACTTGACCTTGGATCAAGATATACTAGGTTTTAGTACTTTGTGTCAGAAGGAATTAAATAGTACACTAAAGTACAAGTATAAGTTTTAGTAATAAGGAATAAGTATAAGTCTCAGTATTAATTTAGTATACACTTGAATAAACTATTTTTTGCTAAGAGCAACCTTGTGCTGCATGAGGCGCAGCTCAGATGTGCTAAAAACCTTGTGTGTTATGTTATTGTACGCCCTGTATTGAGGCTTTTGCAGCATGTTGCAGCCAGGATCCAGTTCCAGCCTGTAGCCTCTTTGATTTTTACCCGAGCTGTGTCAAAGTTTAAATTTCTAGCATCATGAAAATTCTACAGGGGACAGACTGAAGGAGAAAGGCCACCTGATCATCAAGGACTCCAAAAACTGTCCTGTGTCAATGTCACAGCTTTTGAAAAATACTCCTTTACATAGAACCTGAGGCCTTTTCTCTGCTCTCATGGAGAGCTGAGTCATTTTAACCACTTGAACTTGGAGAGGCCAACACATACAGAGGCATGCTGGGACAGAGAGAAGCAGGTGGCATTGTGGGACCGCCTGAATGTGGGTGAGGAGGAAGTAAGAGGGTGAGGATGGGACTGAACTCCATTTTATACTCTGTGTGAAATCCTCATTGTTCCTGTGACACTGGCTCATCCTGTGTCCCGCTTCCAAAGATTTGCATCATCCCCCCTAAACCCCTGTTTATTTATTTATTTGCATGGAAATATAGGTCATGCATTCATACAGAACATACATTTTTAATAGTTCTGCAGATTTAATTCAAATGTCTGCAAGCTGCCGCAGACGCCGCAGTGTGAATTCACCACAGACATCACACAGCAGGGGCAGGGTGTGTTTCAGAGAGCCGGAGGTATTTAACATTACCCCTGCTAATAGGTCTGTGCATTTTTAAAAATATCATCTTCTCTAAGTGTCTGCCATGACACCCAAGGTTAAGAAAGGACAGGGACCTCCGAGGCTGGTAAACAGACTTCAGACTCCACGAGGACGGACTCTCTATGGTGTAAGTCACAAAACATGCACATTTGATGGTGCTTCCCTCACAAGAAGAAATCTGATGGGCTTGTCCTTATTGGAGTAGCATTAGTGTTAACCACTCACTACTTTTCTGTCATGTCATTGCGGGGGATCTCATTACAGTAGCAGTGGGCAGGTCCCAGCATGATCCAGTCATGGACCACTTAAAGCTAAGTCATGGGAAGTGGGCAAAGACTGCAAGATTCATATGCAAGGATAGGCAGCCTAAAATATATATGTTTTTCATATAAATGAGAACAGGTAAACACTAACTGTTAAAGCTGTTGCTAATATAGGACCCTATCACCTACAGGTTGTACAGTGATACCTATAGATTTGCACTTGCTGAAATGTTGCCAACACCAACATTTAACTTGTCTCAGTTTTCTGTGTAAGTGAGCTTAAAGACTTATGGGACCTCAACTGGAAAGCTCTGATATGCGAGGGTATCTCCAACAGCTTGGGCCTACCACCAGGTAAAAAAGCAGCACAACTGTGTGAAGCTGCTCCTTTAGATCAGGGCTCGACAACATAAGGAAAGCATGCCACCTCTGGCATTCAAGGGCTCAACCTTGAAGCGCTGTGCAACTTTTTTTTCTTTGTGTTTTGTCTTCGCCAAGGAGGTGTTTTTTTTTTTTTATATATTTATTTTAAGAATTTTTTGATTAAATTACAACAGAACAAAGGAGTTTTTTTTCCATTTGTTTGCTTGTTGTTTTGTTTGTTTTGTGAGCAAAATACATCAAAAAAGTCCTTGATGAATTTTGATAAAATTTTAAGGGAATGTTAGGGCCCTATAAAATCTGTGATCACAGAATCACAGATGAAATCACGGAATTGGGCATTTAAAGCGAAATTCAATGTAAATTCAGAATATCGGGGAAATGGATGAATTTTATGTAAAAGCTTTTTTTCTTCAGATTAAAAAGGAACATATCTCGGGGGAAAATGCTCTGAGGGGGTCACTAAGGCTGGGGACAATGCACACTTCACCTCCCACCCCACCCCATTAACAACATACTGTTGGCTGGACCTGTAAAGATACGTGTGAAGACCACCGGAAGAGTGACTGTCTGTATTTCATTCGTTTATAGTAAGTGTTTCAGGGTTAAATTTGCTTAAAATACTAAAAGCCAAATTCTCAAACAATTAAAAGAGAAAAAATGGCGTATGGGAAAAACAAAATGGAATTTGGGATATAAATAACACAGATTTTATAGGGCCTTGCTAATACAATTACTTTTTGGTATTTACATTTGCATACATTGGGACAGAACAGGTGGCCTACCACAGAATACAATAAAATGTGGAATATACTTTTATTACATGAGCACACTTTCTTGTAAATTTATCCCACAAAATCTATAACTTTTTAGTCACTCTATACTGACAGCCACAGATAGTTTTAGTACACATTACAGAAAATATTCCAACCCCCTTAAAATAACCGAACTCAGCCCAGAGGGCTTTTAAAGTCTAATATTTTGTGATCATGTTTCTCCTCTTAAATGCTTCCAAAGCAGAGCTGCAGGCTGTAATCAGCAGATTGTCGAGCAGGGAGCGTGGCAACACGGGGGAAGCAACCATTTCTAATGTCTTAACCTAACCATGGCTAAATCTGTTCTCTTGGTAATTTCATTTTTAGACAGAGCGTGAAATAAAAAAATGTGTTTTTTTCCGGTCTGGCAGGCTGACAGTGCAGACATTTATTGATTTTCTTTTTTAATGCATTCAAGATATTACAGTGTGTCTCCCTTCAGCTGAGGATCTTCTCTATCCTTCTTTTATCAAGCATAACTAACTCCTCACATTTTATTCAGAGCGTTTTCACCACACGTAGATGGATGGTGGTACAAAGAAGAGACTTTTCATTTATGGATTTAAGAGACCAGAGAACCTGTTGGAATATAACACTGCTTCTTTCGCTTGAATCATCGCATGCATGGTGTCATTAAATCACATTATTTACACTTAAATATAAGCAGTAATGATAAAAATAGGAAGTGGAGCAAACAGCCCTCAAACAAATGAAATCCAAGCTCCGGGGGAGAGAAAGCATCAAGCAGAGTCGGTGTAATGTGGTGGACGTTTAAAGCAATGAATGTGAACCATTAAGAGAACATTGGGGTAATTGAAATGTGGTGTCATTAGGCAAACTGCTGGTCTGAGAAATATAACAAATGAAGAATCAATCTTCCTCTATCTGTCCTTTTAGCTGCTGTCGTGTCGTCTCACAGACACTTAGGGCTGAATGTCCTCCCAGAGGAAACCTTGTTGGAAATTGAAAACAGTTTCTCAAGCAGAAGGGCTCAAATCAGACTGATAAGATTTAAATGCATGCAGGATGAATCAGAAACACCACAATATCAGACTTTCACACCAGTCGACTTGGTTCAGGATAAAGAGCAGCATTATTTCAGTTCTCATTATGTTGAAATGCTGAGTCAGCATTTTTATGTTGAAATGCTGAGTCAGCATTTCAACATATTGTTATCCGACTTTATTCTTCTTCTTCATCTTATTCTTCCCTCAACTATTTGGACCTTTTCACAGCTTTCAAATTTGCACAGATTTTCACATAAAAAAATTGAGCAGTGCAGCATGTTCAGGAGATTTGCGCTTGTATTTTTCACATGTGTAACTGTTACAGTTTTTACCTGTAACAGTTATAGTCTGTTACAATAGTCCTCCCCAGAGAGCTGATCGACTCACTTTGAAGCCCGTTTTTAAACTGCTCTCGTGTCAACATTTTCTACAGTACAGACATGAAACTTACATCAATCTTTTCAAGAGATTCTTGGGATGCTCACGGTGCAGTCCTTTTTTTGATAGCTATTACGGTTTTGCCACAGCATTAGCCCATATACCTGGAAGTCCCTAGCTTTATCATCGACCCACATTAAATGTCACACTGCCTCCGCCTCTTCATGTTAGTGTTTTGCAAAGTCAGCAGGCAGAGCAGCTCCTCTTCCTCGACCTCAGTCTACAGCGTCATGACAGAGAAATGGAAAACAATGCGCAAGGTTAGTGGGAAATGTAGGCTTTCACATTCATTTCACAAGGAAATACTACGCGGCAGTGCGCTTGACTATGACAGCTCTGACGCCCGCAGACATTCTGCGCGGACTCTGCTCTACAGCCCGTCAGACTCTGGCTGCATACGCAGGTATACGCCATATACCCACTAGAAAACGCCCCGAAATACCATATAACCACTACAAAACGCGTAAGGATACTTATAGCAGCATGCTTGTGTGACTTTCACTTTCTGTGTGTGTGTGTGTGCGCACGCTCCTCCGTCTGCCGGTGAGCATAAAGACGCAGATTGACGCACATCGCGGGGACAGTGAGGGATCATCAGTCACTCTGTGTGATTTTATCATTCACACGGTGTCTTGACAGCTCATGTGCCCGGTTTAAGTGAACACAAAGACTTCAAAAACTGAAGAGTGAGCCTGTCATTAATCAAAACTCTACATTCTTCATCAGTCCAGCTCTTGTTTTCACTCACTCACTGTTTTCTAAATAACAAATTCCTCCTGAGGGATCCTCCATCACTTATTCTCCATGATATCAGATCAATCTTTGAAGGATCAAGCTTCAAATACAGTCTACTAGTGGAGCGGTTCCCAACCTGTAGGTGGAGGCCCATTGTGGGTCTCAGAGCTGTTTTCAGTGGACTGTGTATTAATCTGGTCAAATTGTGGTAAAAATGTCTTCAGTGTATGGAGGCCCTAAGAGGACAAACATCATCAGAGTATGTCAGATTATACCCACTAGAATAAACCAGACTACACACAAATATTACACTGTTTTACATTTCTCTACTCAGATATTCCTGTCCAGATTTAAAAATTCATGTATGTAGGCAATTATTACTTTGAGTTTGATGTTCGAGTATAGATTTGTTGATTTAAAAATGACGTAGTGATAACTTTGACTTGGATGTTAACTTGAACAGATCCAGTTTCTAATGACATTCTGACCGTAATGTCCACTCCTTATTGTCCTCCAATGAAAATCACCTCTGTTTACATTAATTTTCAAGTCAGATGCTTTTATACTGGATAGTTCATAGTGTTGTAGACTTGTAGCCTACAAATTGATGCCAAACATTTTTCAGTTACTAAAGGAAAATGTATTCTAGGCTAATTATGCATATTCAATTGCACTTCATAATTTAACCCTTTAAAGCCTGAATGCACAAATAAAAGCCAGAACTTTCATTTTTTTTGGAGCTGAAATGTTTATTTCACTTCCTACTGAAATCCAACAAAATCACAATTTCCATAACATTTATCAGATATAAATTTTTTAGCGGCAAAGTTGCTGACTCTCCCTCCGGCGGCCCGGGTCAAATTCTGGTGAAGGCAGTTGTACTTTTCAACTGTGTGTCCAACACAGACTGCTGATTACTACAGCTCCTTGCTGTATGCATCTGGCTGCTGTCCTCTCAGTCTGGATGTCACAGGTTGTCAGTCATTCAGCCTTTCACTCCCATACAACTTTATTCTTTTCCTGTCTTTACAATGCAAATTTGATAACATATTTCACACTTCTGCTACTGATTACAATCTTTGTCATTTTACCCCTAACAAATTTTACTCTTTTAATCATAGATTACAACTTCTTCATGGTGGCCAAACATTTCTACACTTTTCTGCAATTTCCTGTCACGTTTATTCATTTTCAGCTTTCTTTCACAACTGTAACCATTTTTATTACACATTTCCCACATTTGCAGCTGTGCTTTACTGCTTCAAACTATTTTACGTCCCATTTTCACATTTTCAGCTTTGTTTGCATTGCTTTTAGTCATTGCATTTCACAGTTCCAGCATTCAGACTCAGCATTTCAACGCAATTTTTCTAGTTTAAGACTGTTTGCTCCAATGTTTGGAACTTATTTATGTCTTCAGACAACATAAATGTACTATAATAATTATGAGTCGTGTATTCAAAAAGCAAGTACCGTCGTATCTGTTCTCATCGTCTCTGTGCTACCAAGTGGAACTGTGTCTCTCCGATAATCCCCAGATTAAGCTCTCTTCTCTATTTTCTGCAGAATTTTCTGCAGCTGATGCAGATCTTTCTTGGGGACAACATTTTGCCAGATCTTCCTGAAGTTGGGTTCAAATGCAATTTGTTCCATGATGGAAAATCCATGTGGCCTGACCTTAGGTGAGGCATCAACACACATCTTACTCACAGCAATCACAAAGTTCTTGGTGACAGTTTGTCCTGCTGTCATAATTTTAGCTGCTCCCAGCTCATCAGCGAGCATGTGGATTTTCTCTGCTGCACACCACCTTACTGCTTCATTCTTGTGGTTTGACCCTTTTTCAAGCAGAACTTTCAGGACTGGACCTTTGCTGCAGTTCTGCACTATGGAGTTCAGGGCCATGGACACACGGTTCCTTAGAGACTTCATTGTATTAAACTGTAAAAATTTGTGTAGCAGAGCAACCACTGTTCTATCTGCTAAGCTGTCCATGCCCCTTCCCAAGCAGACATGCAGACAAGCAAGAGTGTCTATAGCTGCAGAGCTCACAGTGGAGCGCGGGTGTTGAGTCTCCGCCATCACATAATGGTAGACCTCATGAAGACTTCCCATCAAGACGCGTGGATGATGTCGGGCTAAGGCCTGGACTTCATAAAGTGCTTTTACCTTCTCCTGCCAGTCTTCTGAGCCGAAAAGCTGCGACAACAGAGACAGATTCTTTTCAGGGTTGATCAATGGCATTAGCTTCTCCAGTTCAATCTCAGCCACTACCGGTGATTTGCATGAACCTCCTGGAGGTGGGTGGGGACAGAGAGCTGTTGTTGGGGCCTCTGGTCTAATTGGTGGAAGGGGGTCTGGACTAGGAGAAATCACAGTGGTCGTCTCCATATGGTTGAACAACGGTCTACGCTCCTCCAGTTGGATGTCGGTCGCTGCCAGCGGTTTGCATGAACCAGCAAGCATCTTTGCTCCACCTACAGTGTGCTGCTGATGCGTTCCCGCTTGGTTAGAAGTGGCTTGGTTAGGAGGTGGAGTGGGTGGGAGAGTTGTTCTTTGAGTCTCTGTGCTACCAAGTGGAACTGTGTCTCTCCGATAATCCCCAGATTGAGCTCTCTTCTCTATTTTCTGCAGAATTTTCTGCAGCTGATACAGATCTTTCTTGGGGACAACATTTTGCCAGATCTTCCTGAAGTTGGGTTCAAATGCAATTTGTTCCATGATGGAAAATCCATGTGGCCTGACCTTAGGTGAGGCATCAACACACATCTTACTCACAGCAATCACAAAGTTCTTGGTGACAGTTTGTCCTGCTGTCATAATTTTAGCTGCTCCCAGCTCATCAGCGAGCATGTGGATTTTCTCTGCTGCACACCACCTTACTGCTTCATTCTTGTGGTTTGACCCTTTTTCAAGCAGAACTTTCAGGACTGGACCTTTGCTGCAGTTCTGCACTATGGAGTTCAGGGCCATGGACACATGGTTCCTTAGAGACTTCATTGTATTAAACTGTAAAAATTTGTGTAGCAGAGCAACCACTGTTCTATCTGCTAAGCTGTCCATGCCCCTTCCCAAGCAGACATGCAGACAAGCAAGAGTGTCTATAGCTGCAGAGCTCACAGTGGAGCGCGGGTGTTGAGTCTCCGCCATCACATAATGGTAGACCTCATGAAGACTTCCCATCAAGACGCATGGATGATGTCGGGCTAAGGCCTGGACTTCATAAAGTGCTTTTACCTTCTCCTGCCAGTCTTCTGAGCCGAAAAGCTGCGACAACAGAGACAGATTCTTTTCAGGGTTGATCAATGGCATTAGCTTCTCCAGTTCAATCTCAGCCACTACCGGTGATTTGCATGAACCTCCTGGAGGTGGGTGGGGACAGAGAGCTGTTGTTGGGGCCTCTGGTCTAATTGGTGGAAGGGGGTCTGGACTAGGAGAAAACACAGTGGTCGTCTCCATATGGTTGAACAACGGTCTACGCTCCTCCAGTTGGATGTCGGTCGCTGCCAGCGGTTTGCATGAACCAGCAAGCATCTTTGCTCCACCTACAGTGTGCTGCTGATGCGTTCCCGCTTGGTTAGAAGTGGCTTGGTTAGGAGGTGGAGTGGGTGGGAGAGTTGTTCTTTGAGTCTCTGTGCTACCAAGTGGAACTGTGTCTCTCCGATAATCCCCAGATTGAGCTCTCTTCTCTATTTTCTGCAGAATTTTCTGCAGCTGATACAGATCTTTCTTGGGGACAACATTTTGCCAGATCTTCCTGAAGTTGGGTTCAAATGCAATTTGTTCCATGATGGAAAATCCATGTGGCCTGACCTTAGGTGAGGCATCAACACACATCTTACTCACAGCAATCACAAAGTTCTTGGTGACAGTTTGTCCTGCTGTCATAATTTTAGCTGCTCCCAGCTCATCAGCGAGCATGTGGATTTTCTCTGCTGCACACCACCTTACTGCTTCATTCTTGTGGTTTGACCCTTTTTCAAGCAGAACTTTCAGGACTGGACCTTTGCTGCAGTTCTGCACTATGGAGTTCAGGGCCATGGACACACGGTTCCTTAGAGACTTCATTGTATTAAACTGTAAAAATTTGTGTAGCAGAGCAACCACTGTTCTATCTGCTAGGCTGTCCATGCCCCTTCCCAAGCAGACATGCAGACAAGCAAGAGTGTCTATAGCTGCAGAGCTCACAGTGGAGCGCGGGTGTTGAGTCTCCGCCATCACATAATGGTAGACCTCATGAAGACTTCCCATCAAGACGCGTGGATGATGTCGGGCTAAGGTCTGGACTTCATAAAGTGCTTTTACCTTCTCCTGCCAGTCTTCTGAGCCGAAAAGCTGCGACAACAGAGACAGATTCTTTTCAGGGTTGATCAATGGCATTAGCTTCTCCAGTTCAATCTCAGCCACTACCGGTGATTTGCATGAACCTCCTGGAGGTGGGTGGGGACAGAGAGCTGTTGTTGGGGCCTCTGGTCTAATTGGTGGAAGGGGGTCTGGACTAGGAGAAATCACAGTGGTCGTCTCCATATGGTTGAACAACGGTCTACGCTCCTCCAGTTGGATGTCGGTCGCTGCCAGCGGTTTGCATGAACCAGCAAGCATCTTTGCTCCACCTACAGTGTGCTGCTGATGCGTTCCCGCTTGGTTAGAAGTGGCTTGGTTAGGAGGTGGAGTGGGTGGGAGAGTTGTTCTTTGAGTCTCTGTGCTACCAAGTGGAACTGTGTCTCTCCGATAATCCCCAGATTGAGCTCTCTTCTCTATTTTCTGCAGAATTTTCTGCAGCTGATACAGATCTTTCTTGGGGACAACATTTTGCCAGATCTTCCTGAAGTTGGGTTCAAATGCAATTTGTTCCATGATGGAAAATCCATGTGGCCTGACCTTAGGTGAGGCATCAACACACATCTTACTCACAGCAATCACAAAGTTCTTGGTGACAGTTTGTCCTGCTGTCATAATTTTAGCTGCTCCCAGCTCATCAGCGAGCATGTGGATTTTCTCTGCTGCACACCACCTTACTGCTTCATTCTTGTGGTTTGACCCTTTTTCAAGCAGAACTTTCAGGACTGGACCTTTGCTGCAGTTCTGCACTATGGAGTTCAGGGCCATGGACACATGGTTCCTTAGAGACTTCATTGTATTAAACTGTAAAAATTTGTGTAGCAGAGCAACCACTGTTCTATCTGCTAAGCTGTCCATGCCCCTTCCCAAGCAGACATGCAGACAAGCAAGAGTGTCTATAGCTGCAGAGCTCACAGTGGAGCGCGGGTGTTGAGTCTCCGCCATCACATAATGGTAGACCTCATGAAGACTTCCCATCAAGACGCATGGATGATGTCGGGCTAAGGCCTGGACTTCATAAAGTGCTTTTACCTTCTCCTGCCAGTCTTCTGAGCCGAAAAGCTGCGACAACAGAGACAGATTCTTTTCAGGGTTGATCAATGGCATTAGCTTCTCCAGTTCAATCTCAGCCACTACCGGTGATTTGCATGAACCTCCTGGAGGTGGGTGGGGACAGAGAGCTGTTGTTGGGGCCTCTGGTCTAATTGGTGGAAGGGGGTCTGGACTAGGAGAAAACACAGTGGTCGTCTCCATATGGTTGAACAACGGTCTACGCTCCTCCAGTTGGGTGTCGGTCGCTGCCAGCGGTTTGCATGAACCAGCAAGCATCTTTGCTCCACCTACAGTGTGCTGCTGATGCGTTCCCGCTTGGTTAGAAGTGGCTTGGTTAGGAGGTGGAGTGGGTGGGAGAGTTGTTCTTTGAGTCTCTGTGCTACCAAGTGGAACTGTGTCTCTCCGATAATCCCCAGATTGAGCTCTCTTCTCTATTTTCTGCAGAATTTTCTGCAGCTGATACAGATCTTTCTTGGGGACAACATTTTGCCAGATCTTCCTGAAGTTGGGTTCAAATGCAATTTGTTCCATGATGGAAAATCCATGTGGCCTGACCTTAGGTGAGGCATCAACACACATCTTACTCACAGCAATCACAAAGTTCTTGGTGACAGTTTGTCCTGCTGTCATAATTTTAGCTGCTCCCAGCTCATCAGCGAGCATGTGGATTTTCTCTGCTGCACACCACCTTACTGCTTCATTCTTGTGGTTTGACCCTTTTTCAAGCAGAACTTTCAGGACTGGACCTTTGCTGCAGTTCTGCACTATGGAGTTCAGGGCCATGGACACACGGTTCCTTAGAGACTTCATTGTATTAAACTGTAAAAATTTGTGTAGCAGAGCAACCACTGTTCTATCTGCTAGGCTGTCCATGCCCCTTCCCAAGCAGACATGCAGACAAGCAAGAGTGTCTATAGCTGCAGAGCTCACAGTGGAGCGCGGGTGTTGAGTCTCCGCCATCACATAATGGTAGACCTCATGAAGACTTCCCATCAAGACGCGTGGATGATGTCGGGCTAAGGTCTGGACTTCATAAAGTGCTTTTACCTTCTCCTGCCAGTCTTCTGAGCCGAAAAGCTGCGACAACAGAGACAGATTCTTTTCAGGGTTGATCAATGGCATTAGCTTCTCCAGTTCAATCTCAGCCACTACCGGTGATTTGCATGAACCTCCTGGAGGTGGGTGGGGACAGAGAGCTGTTGTTGGGGCCTCTGGTCTAATTGGTGGAAGGGGGTCTGGACTAGGAGAAAACACAGTGGTCTTCACCATATGATTGAACAACGGTCTACGCTCCTCCAGTTGGATGTCGGTCGCTGCCAGCGGTTTGCATGAACCAGCAAGCATCTTTGCTCCACCTACAGTGTGCTGCTGATGGGTTCCCGCTTGGTTAGAAGTGGCTTGGTTAGGAGGTGGAGTGGGTGGGAGAGTTGTTCTTTGAGTCTCTGTGCTACCAAGTGGAACTGTGTCTCTCCGATAATCCCCAGGTTGAGCTCTCTTCTCTATTTTCTGCAGAATTTTCTGCAGCTGATACAGATCTTTCTTGGGGACAACATTTTGCCAGATCTTCCTGAAGTTGGGTTCAAATGCAATTTGTTCCATGATGGAAAATCCATGTGGCCTGACCTTAGGTGAGGCATCAACACACATCTTACTCACAGCAATCACAAAGTTCTTGGTGACAGTTTGTCCTGCTGTCATAATTTTAGCTGCTCCCAGCTCATCAGCGAGCATGTGGATTTTCTCTGCTGCACACCACCTTACTGCTTCATTCTTGTGGTTTGGCCCTTTTTCAAGTAGAACTTTCAGGACTGGACCTTTGCTGCAGTTCTGCACTATGGAGTTCAGGGCCATGGACACACGGTTCCTTAGGGACTTCATTGTATTAAACTGTAAAAATTTGTGTAGCAGAGCAACCACTGTTCTATCTGCTAAGCTGTCCATGCCCCTTCCCAAGCAGACATGCAGACAAGCAAGAGTGTCTATAGCTGCAGAGCTCACAGTGGAGCGCGGGTGTTGAGTCTCCGCCATCACATAATGGTAGACCTCATGAAGACTTCCCATCAAGACGCGTGGATGATGTCGGGCTAAGGTCTGGACTTCATAAAGTGCTTTTACCTTCTCCTGCCAGTCTTCTGAGCCGAAAAGCTGCGACAACAGAGACAGATTCTTTTCAGGGTTGATCAATGGCATTAGCTTCTCCAGTTCAATCTCAGCCACTACCGGTGATTTGCATGAACCTCCTGGAGGTGGGTGGGGACAGAGAGCTGTTGTTGGGGCCTCTGGTCTAATTGGTGGAAGGGGGTCTGGACTAGGAGAAAACACAGTGGTCTTCACCATATGATTGAACAACGGTCTACGCTCCTCCAGTTGGATGTCGGTCGCTGCCAGCGGTTTGCATGAACCAGCAAGCATCTTTGCTCCACCTACAGTGTGCTGCTGATGGGTTCCCGCTTGGTTAGAAGTGGCTTGGTTAGGAGGTGGAGTGGGTGGGAGAGTTGTTCTTTGAGTCTCTGTGCTACCAAGTGGAACTGTGTCTCTCCGATAATCCCCAGGTTGAGCTCTCTTCTCTATTTTCTGCAGAATTTTCTGCAGCTGATACAGATCTTTCTTGGGGACAACATTTTGCCAGATCTTCCTGAAGTTGGGTTCAAATGCAATTTGTTCCATGATGGAAAATCCATGTGGCCTGACCTTAGGTGAGGCATCAACACACATCTTACTCACAGCAATCACAAAGTTCTTGGTGACAGTTTGTCCTGCTGTCATAATTTTAGCTGCTCCCAGCTCATCAGCGAGCATGTGGATTTTCTCTGCTGCACACCACCTTACTGCTTCATTCTTGTGGTTTGGCCCTTTTTCAAGTAGAACTTTCAGGACTGGACCTTTGCTGCAGTTCTGCACTATGGAGTTCAGGGCCATGGACACACGGTTCCTTAGGGACTTCATTGTATTAAACTGTAAAAATTTGTGTAGCAGAGCAACCACTGTTCTATCTGCTAAGCTGTCCATGCCCCTTCCCAAGCAGACATGCAGACAAACAAGAGTGTCTATAGCTGCAGAGCTCACAGTGGAGCGCGGGTGTTGAGTCTCCGCCATCACATAATGGTAGACCTCATGAAGACTTCCCATCAAGACGCGTGGATGATGTTGGGCTAAGGCCTGGACTTCATAAAGTGCTTTTTCCTTCCCCTGCCAGTCGTCTGAGCCGAAAAGCTGCGACAACAGAGACAGAGTCTTTTCAGGGTTGATCAATGGCATTAGCCTCTCCAGTTCAATCTCAGCCACTACCGGTGATTTGCATGAACCTCCTGGAGGTGGGTGGGGACCAGTGACTTCTTTGTTTTCTCGACCAATCTGGTGCCTTATCACTGGAAGGGGAGACATTCTCCTGCTTAGTTCTTTGGCTGCCGAGGGTGTGGTAGGAGTGAAAAATCTCATAGCAAGCTAAGATTTATTGTGTCCTCTAGCACGCAATTTGGTCTTTAAATAAGTGAACCTCAGGAGGAGCACTCACTGATGTCTTTGAATCAATGTCCTTTGATGATGATGTCACAAAGACATCAGAGAACCCGAACAAAGATGTCTTTGAATCAAAGTCCTTTGATGATGATGTCACAAAGACATCAGAGAACCCGAACAAAGATGTCTTTGAATCAAAGTCCTTTGATGATGATGTCACAAAGACATCAGAGGACCCGAACAAAGATGTCTTTGAATCAAAGTCCTTTGTTGATGATGTCACAAAGACATCAGAGGACCCGAACAAAGATGTCTTTGAATCAAAGTCCTTTGATGACGATGCTTCAGGTCAAACATTCTATATTCAAGTGACCCTTCATTAAACCCCGCCCCCTTGGTTACTGTTGCTATGCTTGTCAAGCTTTCCCTCCTAGAATGAGAAATATTGAGGGTTTTTTTAGTGATACCGGTGAGTGATATTCCTAAGAAAATATCTACAAATTTATGGACAAATTCCTCAGAGATATCAGAAAGAAGCAGACAGAGAGGTCTCCAGTATGCTTTTGAGAGATACAGTCACCAGATCAAATGTTGTCAGAGTTCAAATGAGGAGGACACTGACTCAATGAAAGCGTCAAGCACCCCATGTGTTGACACTTCACATTCAAAAACAATCACATAAAAGAACAACAATGTGCTTGTACAGCAGCTTTAGTCGATCTATGTATTGTTTAAATTTATATTAATGTTAAGTTAGCTTTCATTATTGTTGTGTTTGCCCATTTCTAGGGCATCAATTCACAAAATGCTAAAAGATATCAGTATGTCAGAACTTGTCTCTGTTACTTTTATTTCTTTTGCTCAAATATTACCCAGTGGCTCAAGGTTTAACAGAAGTGACCAATTATTGAGATGTTGCAGTTTCTTCATGCGTGTTGAAATTCACATTTTCTTAAATTGATGATCTCAAAACACGTCTCTGTGACTTTGTAAATAAAGTTGATGCTCTCCAGTAGAGCTGTGCATATTTACTAGTCTCAGGATTCAATTTGATTGTTACGTTTATGATTTGAAATGATATCACGATGCAATGCAGTAAGTAATGTCTTTTATTTTCTATGTATTATTTTTTGAATAAAATGAACACAAGCATTCTGATAATATGAAGTCCTGTATTAATCAGAAATGGCTTTTTAGATCAACTGCAGCAACAATGTCTTTAGGGGTCAGTGAAGAAGCAGTCGTTCTTGAAGAATTAGTTGACACGGTGGAGACACATTAAGACACATTATGTAGAGGAGTTGAACACATTTACTGAGGTTTCAGTGGGGGACTTACAGCATGATGCATTGTGTGTTACTCCAACAAAGGTCCAGGATGCGTGCTGTGCTCTACATAGTTCCTACACATATTATTGCATATTACTACAGTTGTCTGCAGTCCCATCTTCCTTGACCCCCCTGAGGATGATAAACGGGTTGAGGAAGGACAGGGGCACAGAGACCGGACCTACTTGAGGTGACAGATGATGCTGAGGCAGCAGCAGGGTCGTCAGCTGCAGTGTTTGGTTGGTAGATGAGTGAAAAGGATACAGTTGGAATAATGTCAGCTAAACTTATATACATTGTGATGAAACTCAAGCGAGCACGACGTCACTGAGCGACATGACGTGACAGTGACAAAATGAGCTATTTCTGGGTACGCAACATGCATCCAGACGCGAATGACATGAACAACATAATCTCAGTCACTAAGTAGCGCTCGGTGTGAACACACCTCCCATAGACTTCGGAAGCTGAAGTGCGAAAATGTTAAGCCACTTTCACCTTTAGGACTCATTTCTGTTCCTCTCTATATCGTGTGTGTTGTTAACAAACATGTAACACCCTGAAACCAATGAAAGTTCTCCACTCAGACTGTGGTATAAATGTGATTACTGCAGAAAACGTCCTTTAGGGTGCTTAACTTCTATTCTGTTTGACAAGGCGTCGTAATAAACTAAAATCCAGAGCACTAATGGAACTTTTTTGTGTTCACAGATGGACATAAACAGAGGCCATCAGCTTGTGCTGCATGCTGGAGTTCAGAAGAAAATCAGGCTGCTGAGGATGATGCTGCTAATGACAGCAGAAGTCCTGATCAGCATCCTGTAAGCAAAGAAGAGGTCACCCAACCACAAACTGAGCAACCAAATGAAGTGAATTCGAGGTTGAGTCCGTCTGTGTGCAATGGCAACATTTCAGGATCTAGTCAAGCTGTAGCACAAGGTTTATTGACTGAAAGGGATCATGTGGCTTCTCCCTCAGGCGACAGGAATGATACCCATTTAGATGATTCATCTGCGACTTTGCCCAGTCCAAACAACACCAAGGCCTTGCGTAGATACACCATCTCAGGCCTGTCTATATGCAGCTCCAGTCTTTCCAAGCGATCTGAAGAGGCGGTGACCCTACTGCCCCCATAAAAAGCCTGAGCCAATGTTTTGCTGTTGCTGCGGTGCTGAGCAGTGCAGGTTGAACCATTTTGTTTTTCACTTTGAGTATCAGAGTTAACATCTTTGACTTAGACCAGAATATAGAGACTAATGTCTGTTTACTTTTCCATCTGCACTCTCTGTTTGAAAAATGGACATTAGAAGTCCCGCCTCTTCTTGGTTTTGAAACATAGGCTAACACTACATTCCAGAAAGGTGAGGTTTTCAAAGGCCTCAGACAATCTAGTTTTTCCTGCCCTTTTATTTCACCTTCAATTTTTCAAATAGCTTTAATTTTTTCAAACTGAGATATCAATGTATGTATTGATATCTTTATTAGCTGCATTTTTCCTCGTCATGTGTCTCTGTTGTTATTACTGGTTGTCATTAGCACCAGCTTGCAAGCAGAATTCTGATGAATTGAGCCAAATTCAGGACTACCAGCATTTTGGTTGGTTTGTCAGAGAGTTTGAACAACTTGCCTTCAGGTGCTTTAAAATTCAAGAAGTGGAGGTGTCAGCATTAATTTTACTTGTGGTTAAATCCTTTTAAGTCATATTATAGGACCAAGTATGCTCCCCATAATAAGCTCACTAAAGCACAACCTGCTGTTTTTAAACATTATTTTGACATTAATCGAAAACCTCATCTGTTTATACCCGATAGATTGATTAGTTCTTGTTTTTACGTGTTACAAAAGAAAAAATGCACACATTTTGAGGAAAAAGTATGTATTTTTATCCCTGATTATTTTTGTATCTGGTTGCTTTATAAAAAATTTTAAATTAACAGATCGTGCATTCTTGACGTTTACACTTACTGACTCAAAAGTCTGTCAAATTTTAAAGTAGTGCGGTAACATCAAGCAACTAATGGGTTATTTTGCCCTCAAATGCAAGACAATCATGGTTGTATAAAATTAATTAATTTCTCATTTTATGTATTTCAAAAAGAAGAACTAGAATATAAGGAAAAAATGATATCATGGTCTATTGAGATGTCAAGAAAAATGTCTTAATTGTTGAATTTTAAAGCCGTTTACATCTTAAGTCTGCTGATGCTGCCTTGCTAGCTTTTACAAGTACTGTATTTCTAAAAAGGGCATTTTCCTATGACTGTCATAAAGCCACATACTCTTGAATGTTTCTATCACTTTTTTAACTCAATAATTGTTGTTACTGTCACTTGTGAGGTTGATTTTATTTGTGAAAAAGACCATGGACTTTGTTTCTTATCATGAATTTTCTATCTGTTTTTAAAGGTTGTTTTCCTCCTTCAAATGTCTTGTATGGGAAAAATGGTGTTTTAAAGGCTGTTTTTATGTTTTCTCACACCTTTTATTTATATCACTTAAGTGCCTTTCATGCCTGTCACCGAGCATGGGATTAAACTGCAAACCAAATAAACAGCCTCCTCTGGTGGATACATCATCACATCGTCTCGTTGGATTGATTGTGTATTTTGTATGAAGGTTGAGTCGTCAGGGATGTAAAGGGGATCTAAGAAGGTCACATTCATTTTATTCTCACTGCCAATCAGACTAATTGTGAAGAAATTGTGATACTCCTTGTTAAGAAATGAGTTTTAACCACTTCTCTAGTGTAGTGAAGAAAGTACATGCACGTTTATACATTTAAGGATTGAATGTCTTTTTTTACTGATGGCTCCATTATTGGTTTGCCTGCTGATGTTTTCTTTGATTTATTATCTATGTACTCAGTGTTTATGCGCATCAATTTTTACATACTTCAGTGTTTTTTTTCTTGTAACTGAGTCGGTGTGACTGTGTTTTAATGCCTTTCTACCTGGCTGCAAGGCAAATTCTCTGAGGGGACAATAAGTTAAATTAGTTTAATTTAAATATTCTGGTCAGCTGATCTTAAAGTTTAAATGATTTTTAGGCTCTGGACAGTAAGAAATGTGTCAAGAGCCTTTGACACAGTCGACCACAGACTCTTGATTTAACACCTTACATAACACTGGCATTTAAAAATCTACCACTTATTGGTTCAGTGATTATTTAACAAACAGAACACAGTGTGTGCAGGTGGCTGGATTCACCTCATCTGCTCTGGATGTTACTAAAGGGGTGCCCCAAGGCTCAGTCCTGGGAACCATTTATTTTTTTTATATATATCAACAATCTGTGTAATGTGTCAAATGCATTTTATCACTTTTATGCAGATGATACCATTATTTATTGCTGTTCATCCTCACTCACTCAGGCTGTTGAGTTTTTAAAAGCTTCTTCATGTTGTTCGGTCTCATCTGAGGAGTTTAAAATTGGTTTTAAACCCAGAAAAGACTAAGCTCGTGGTCTTTTCAAACTCAAGTGAGTTTCAAGGGAATATCCCGACTCTTGTAACTCAACAAGGAAATCCGAAAGAGTTGGTCTCCAACTATAAGTATCTGGGTTTTCTTCTGGATCGTGAGTTTTCTTTTAAAGCACATATTGCAGGCTTAGTCACCAAACTCAGGGTGAAGCTTGGGTTCTACTACCAAAACAAATCTTGTTTTCCACTTAGAGCCAGTAGTGTCCCATGAGGAGTTACATACTTTACCACATGACCAAAGCATAACCACCTTCAACTGGCCCAGGCTCTGTAGATGCAACATCCAGGTTGCAGATGTTACATGGGAGTGTTCGGGGGAATCATAGTTTTTAAAATTTTCTTCAGCCAAAAATTACTGTTACTGTGCTTTAGTAGAAAAGCTCCACAACAGCCTTGACCTTATCCAGGGTTGTTTTGACCACCTTCAGGGCATCTCTAATCACCAAGTTTTCTGCAGTGTGAACTCAAAGCAGTCCAGAAGGAAAGACGCCATCTTGTAATTTTCACTAAAGTTGCATCCTTTTACATCATCTGGAAAATTAAATTGGCCTCTCTGGACCCATCCTGAACTGGTTTCAATCATATCCCACAGAAAGAACCTTCACAGTTTCATTAGGCAATTTCTCATCAATTAAATTCAATATTGATTGCGAGGTACCACAAGGGTCAGTTCTTGGTCTGCTGTTATTCAGTCTGTACATGCTTCCCCTTGGTACCATAACACAAAAGCACCATGTCTCTTATCATTCATATGCAGATGATACACAGCTATACGTCTCCCTCTCCTCTGAAAATCTTTATCCTGTACATAACCTGATCAAATGCATTAATGAAATAAGTCACTGGTTGTCTCATCATTTTTTACAACTAAACAGTGATAAATCGTAAATTTTAATTGTAGGTTCCTTAAAACAGAGAGAAGAATTTATTTCTTTGTCATCTGCATTTCCTCTCAGCAAGTAAATCAGAAATCTTGGTGTCATAATTAATCAAAATCAGACCTTCCAACAGCATATCACCTCCGTAACAAAGACAGTAGCGGTGGGAGAAAAAATTGATTCACATAAGTATCAGGACTTTTTGTTTGACGATTTTTAAATCTTTTTTTTTTGTTCAAATATCGATTTTTTTTTTCCAAATTTAAATGCTTCATTTTAGTCTGTGTTAATAAGCCGAATTGGGAAAAAGTTACCGCTTTTCTCCAGCAGAGGACGAAATGTTTTTCTTCGTCCATCTACCTGGTAACGTGGCATCACATCCGTTCAGGGAGGGAAAAAAAAACAGGAAGCTGAGCTCGGGGGGCGTTCAGTTGATTTTTTTCTCTCTCTCTTCTGCATGTATCTTTTTTTTTTTTTTTTTTTTTTAATTGAACACAAATTATCATGCAATTACAGCAATTACAGCAAATTAAATAAAAGTGCAACATATGTCGTGAATTTTTTGATACAAAATTGCAAATCTATACAGATAACATAATGGGAAACAAAGATAACAATAATTGAGAATGAAAGGAAAGAGCTAAGACAAGACAACTGAATGAGAAAATTAAAACAAAAAATAAATTCAAAAAAAGACAAATAAGTAAACATCAGGGAAACATTTATTGGTTTTCAAGTTTCAGATATTTGCCAAATAAATGGTGCAGTGTAATAGCTTTTTTGTTTTTAACATATTTTATAGTGTTGTAAAATAGATGTAATTCGTTTTCAAAGTGATGTCCATTTGGTTTTGACTGTGCCCATTTGGTTTTATGTATATAGTATTTTGCTAACATTATTAAAGTTTTAATCAGGAGGGAAAGGGCTCTGGGAATTATTGTGTTTTCCAAGTAGAAGATGATGTCACTCTCCTGGAGGCTGACCACATGACCTGTTCTGTTCAGGATAAGTTTCTGTATATAAGTCCAGAGGTTTTTACTGCAGGTGTTTCCACATGGCCGAAGTCACATTTGAAATCAATATCTAGTTTGAATCTTTCTAGTGTTTTTTGACTGGGTATATGTTATGTTAGATTTTCAGGGACTACCATCAGTAAAAAAAAAAACGCCTGGACATGGTCTAATATAACAGGCTGTAACATGGACACTAAATGCTGCAGGCAAACAGAAATGTTTGAGTTTATGTAAAATGGGTGAAGTTTAGTTTTGGTCATCTCAGAAAATGTCAAGATGTTCATTTACAACTGTTTATGAAGAGAATCCTGTTGAAAATTCAAATCCATTTTTATTCTTTTCTTGTAATTACACACTGTTTTAAGCATTTATAACATAATAATGACAAATACCGGCCAGAATTGTTTACTTTTACTTCTTGTGGAAAAAAAGAGTGAAAAAATGTATTCAAAGGACAATTCCTGACACATTTATTGACAAAAAAAGACAAAAAAGTCCAGGTGGACATTTTTAATTGTAGCATTAACTGTCATGTTTTTACTTTTGTACTTCATATGCACAAATAAGTTATTATTGTGCAAATTTGCATTTTCAATTGTTTGATTGATCAAAAATGTAAGGTGACATACCACATGCGTTCACAGTGGCATCAAAATAAAAATTCAAAAATTGCCAACAGGTACTCTAATTATTTGTGTGTTTCTACTTCTTACTAAATCAAATCGCGACCTAAAGAATCAAAATCGAATCGAATCGTGAGGTTCATAACAATGCCCAGCCCTATAACATAGCCACCTCACTCGTTGGGGCTGCAGCTGTAGTCTATGTTCCAGCTATTTGGCCTATTGTCACAATATGACCTGGAAATACACAACAGGCTGGAAGTGACATAAACACATGTTTTAAATCTTTTTAACAAAAAAAAGCTGAAAATGTTAAAACCTTCATGTGTGCTTGAGAAACGCTGGAAAACTGTATCGCACAGCAGTAGAAAAGACACCTAAAGATTCTTACTATAGCATCTTGTCAAGCAAACGTTTTTTTGTGTGGTTTTACCCTGACAGTGGCAATCGTGGCTTTTGGTGGCCCCAGTGACTGCTATGGTGGCCAGTTGCTTTATTGGCAGCTATATTTGCTGGTGCTGTGGGTATAGCTCAAACCCACTTCAAAACCCTGGACATGAAGATGTATTGTTTCACTTTTTGTTATTTCTGGGGGCTTCGCAAAATTGGGCTCATGCCCCGGATACACAAGACCACATAAAGACACTTCATGAACATCATCCACACATTAACCTCCTATTTTCTGACTCTGACGCTGCCCCTTTATATTTTTAGCTCACCAGTGTCAGTGCGGTTATTTGACGGAGCATCCATGTCAGACTCATACAATCACAGTGAGGATGTGTGATGAAGAAACAGACGAAGTGCCCTTTCTGTATTTCTCTTCAGTGACAGATAGACAAGTGGAAATGATGGAGCTTGGAGTGGGAGGGAAAAGGCCATTACAGCCCCTGGGCCTCCTCATGTCTCACAGAAATAGAGCTGGACTGATCGCCACCATGTCTGATCACGTTGTTAAAGGTTGTGTCTTGAAATTAGCTTCTTAAGCAGGGTACACATAGAGATTTTCGGGCTGTTTTTGTCCAAACTTTTCCCCTTCCCGACCAAGGATGGCAAACACCAGATTATCTTATGTCTTACAAGATTATCCTGTAAGATCATCCTGTGGTCTGAGGTGTGTTAAGAGTGAATTTGTCCCGATAATCGGCTCCGAAATGGGCCGGGGTCGACAATCGTAAATATTAAACTTGTTCAATATTTGCAACCAAAAATCCTCCTGTGTGTGGGGAAAGCCGAGTCATGACTCCATGAATGTAGCCAATCAAGAAGCGAGCTGACTGAGGAACAAGGAAGCAGGCGTAAATAAAAACAAGCGTGGTCGACCTGAAACATAAAGTAGGGTGGACCTCAGAAATGGAGGACCAGCTCACGTATTCACGCTGTCTCCAGGATTTTTTCCACAGTCTTTTCTTTTTTTTTAGTTCAGGATTTTTACATCAAAGAAAGTCCCAAGACCACCATCATTCCCTCTCCTCGTTTGTCCCCTTTCATGTTGCGTGTTTTGTTTTCCGGTTGTTTCTATGTTTCTTCTTCTTTGTTTTTGTTAGATCACATTTGATCAGATTTTTGTCTTGAAGGGCTAGATTCTAGATCGGTGGTGGGACAGAATGGTTATGTGTGTGATGTGCTGTGTTGAGGTTATCGGAGCACACCACACACAGTACGGTCAACACTGTTCAATGCCTGATTTTTTATCTTCATGTGTGGGGTCTCTAACTGATAAAACATCTCTTCAGATTTAAATAACCCTTATGTAAGGACCCTGCTTTAGACTTGTTTCTCCATCCAGGTAATCAGTGGTTATTGAAAAGTTTGGGGAAAATGGCTACTGAGCCTGAGTAATAACGTTATACGCTGATAATACAGCATGTACAGCAGGATGTCAAAAATAGAAGCAGCAAAACAACGCTGCTGTCCATGCGAGCTCTCAGTAATGCATAATTTGTACTCAGAAGAGACGTTTGCATTAGAACACAGTCAGAAAAAGTACTGACCGTCCTCAAAGACCTTTTGCGTTATTCAATGAAGAACAAACAATTCTTTCTCCTGGACATCCAGCACCGTTTCATCATCTCTGCATTGTCTTTAAATTCTTTACCTCCTTCCCAGACCCAAAATGATAAACTCAGCTTGCTCTTTTATTGTTTTTAAGCATTACCCCAGCAGCAGCAGCACGGTGTGTGCACAGATCAAGCTGCATCCCAGCTGTTCTGAAGCAGAAATCAGGCTGAGACAGCTGGCCTCACAATTTGTTGGGTTATAGTATAACGTTGTTATATCATAAGTTAGTGGGAGCAGCTGGGGAGTAGACATGAGGAGAAGAAAGCCAGAGATGGCTCTGATGAATCAAACACTGACCTATTGTCAGCGCTCAGGCAAGAGCTGAGAGAAGAACAAAGGTGTGAGACGGAAAATCTTCATTGAGGCTCAGTGCATTTAATAGTTAAAGGCACCTTGTAGGACTTAATGGAGGACAATTGTTTAAAAATAGACGATGTGGGGATGCATTTTGCCAATTTGTGAACTTTCTTTAGGAAAAAAATGACTTTAAGCAGGGCACACACTACAAGATAATCAGCCTAAGCTCTGGCTCTGATCAGGACCACTCTGTGTGGAGTTTGCTTACTTCTACTTCTACTTCTTCTTCTTCTTCTTCTTTGTGTAACTGTGCTTATCATCTTGTTCTTCGTTTGTTTGTTTGTTTGTGACACTCGTTTAATTTCAAGTGCAAACCTGAACCTTGCAAGTTAATGAGTTTTCCCACAACACCTTCCTGCAGATGATTCACAACAAAATCATTATTGAGAAATGAATGGTGTATACCCACTAAAACAGTAAGGTGCTCATATTTTGAGAAGGATGCAGAGCGTGTTAATTTTGTATTATACAAACTTAAATAAACTACACTTGTGAAACAGATGTTATTAGAGAAAAAAAGTCCTGTTACCCTCTGTAGCTTAGGTAGATAAAGGTCTCAGTCACATTTGAGTCAAAATAATCCTATTTCTATGAATGTCATATGATCTTTTTTTTTAAATATATTTTATTTTAAGGACCCCTTGCAATAATAACATGGACAGTGGTCCATGTTGTTATTGGTTGAGAAACACTGTCCTGGACCATGTATGGGAAACTTTGTGATCACGAGGGCCCCATTAGATTCAATTAGCACAAAAGCGCCTTGTAAAATGCTTCATTTAACAAGGCAAACACAGGATTAAGGATAAATTTAACTTATTTTTAATACAAGTATCAGCATTTTACTGGTTATAGTAAGGATGGGAAAGGATACGATTTTGTTGATACTAATGCCAGGACTCTGCTTATCAATTCGATCTTTTACAATTCCCCTATGAATCCTGAATTTCTGTGTGGTGGTCTACATAGGTTTTCAGTGGCAACAATGTCAGACACATGACATTCTTGATATTTAATGCTGTGCTGCACAGATGAATGCTTCAGCAAGTTGCAAGGCATTACTAAACCAACTAGAAGGAGTTAATCAGGGAACTGACAAGCAAAATGACGAATGATATTGATTCCTTGAGGGACTTGTTATTGTTTTTAAACTGTAATTGGTTTTCGATTTCTTTTAGTTATAAGATTATTGTCTATTACAAATTCACTTTCTATTACATAAAAAGTGTAAAAGAACCAGTTACACCCAATTATGGCTCTATTTTCTTGGAAATATTGCTACTTTTCCCAGCAGATGTTGCCATATCTCCTTGTGAAAATATCACTTTTTAATGCTTCTTCAGGTTGCTGGTGCATCTTTTGTTGAAAATAAGGCCACAATTTTGATCCTTTCTGCTCCATCTGACATAATTTTGGACTTATTTACTATAACTTCTATTGACTACCTCAGAGGAACCTGTGACATCTTTGATTTGCAAGGCATTACAAAACCAACTGGAAGGAATTGATAAGAAAATAGAGTAATGATATTGATTCCTTGAGGGAGTTGTTATTCATTCTTAACTTTTATTTATTCTTGATTTCCATTCCCAGTGAAGTATATTCTCCCTTACAAATGCACTTTATAATGCATAAAAAGTGTTATGGAAACAATTACACTCAATCATGTCTCTATTTACTTGGAAATACTGCTTCATTCATTTATTGTCCCATCACACGTTGCCATGTTTCCTTGTGAAAATATCACTTTTTTCATATATTTAACTAACTGGGGCTGCATTGTCCCTCGGGCCGCCTCTCGCCCAACCCTGCCCTAGACTGATCCACGAAACCCTTTCTTCTGCCTTCTCTGGTAAATTTAATAGTGCTCCATGTACAGATAAGATTTCACTGCATGACCAAGCCTCATGTATTCCTGGTGTTGGTTTTACATACATATGAGCATGTGTGTCTCCATGTGTGACCGCGTGCGTACATATGCATGTGTTTCCATCTCAGTGAGCGCTGCAGAGAGACAGAGGAGCACACAAACACACCAGTGGCCCCTCGGTGGCACATCAGGGACAGCTGGATGTTGTCAGGCAGCCATAACGTTGATGGAAATGGGCTGATTGCTGCACGCAGGCCCCTCCCTCTGATAAATCAGCTTCACTGCTCTCCAGGGTGGAATACAGCATCGACAGGCTGCACCACACCTACTGTACACTACGTGAAACCCTGCAGCAAACAGGATGTGCTGATGTTTGTTTAGCTCTCGCAGCAGATGGAGGGAGTTTCTGCATTAATGTTGTTGTAACTGTGTCAAATCTGACGGCTGAAATGAACACAATCAACTCCGATCACCTGATACTCGCACTTGTGTCCTAAAGTCTTCCTGGAAGAGCACAGGTGAATGAAACTGTGAGTGTTCTTTTGTGTGCACGTGTGTGGTTGTGTGTGTTGACTGTGGGTTTGTATTTTATTTTGTATCCCCTAATACTTATCTGCTTGTGTTCTTGAATGTACAGCACATTGTGCTACAGTTTACTGTATGAAAAGTGCTTCATAAATAAGGTTTGATTGATTAATTGATTTAAATTGTTTACAGAAAAATGTACTGAATGCCAGCAATTTTAAGTTTTCATTATTACAGTGCTTTAAGGACTGTGTTGCAGGCATCAAATTCAAATAAGTGAACATTTGCAAAAAATAAGATAAATAAAATAAAGCAATGAAGTTTGTCAGTTTGAACATTCAACATTTTGTCTTGGGAGTGCATTTAATTGAGTCGAAAAGGATTCGCAAATCATTTTATTCTGTTTTTATTTGTTTTACACAACGTCCCAACTTCATTGGAATCAGGGTTTGTACAATCACAGCCTGACTGTGTGACTTGTGAAGACATATAAACACAGAGAGGTTGTTATTTCTCCTCTAAATGATCATAAATAATAAAATAATGTTTTTATTTACCATCTCATACTGGTCAAAGAAGCAGCTCAGCCTGACCGACCAAATCTCTGTTATGACAATCAAACATTCGGGGAACATCTCCAAAGCTGATCAGGGATGCTTTTGTCTTATCCGTACAGAACATGCAGTCTCCTCTCTTGGTATGTTGGACGTGGCGCTGCCAGGCATTCGCACCACCCACATGGGCTGCACCACTGTCAGACAAATCCGAAATTAGCACGCCAAAGTGAGGCGAGCGGCTCCAAAAGCAGCATCAGTCTAATTAGACGGCTTTGGCTCCCTAACAGAAACTGAGCTGTGAGAGCTTTGAGCAGAGCGATGCTGAGACATGATGGCATTGTGTTTGACTGACATGAGCACTTTAGAGAATATGACAGCTCTTAAAAGCACAAATAAGACATTGCTTCAGGGTAACGTCACTTGTTGTGAGGTTTATTTAAATCCTTTTTTGGGCAGGAGAACAAAAATGTGTTTGTTCATCAGCGTAGAAACACACACACCTCGCTAAGATGCATCCAGCTTCAGCAAATAAAACATTTCCTGCCAGGTAGAGGAGCTGCTGGAAATGGATTTGCATTTGTGTTGACTCACAATCTTGCTCCCAATCACAACACAGAAAAAAGGCTTAATTAAAACCAGCCATAATCCATCATTCACTGCTGACCTTTCTGCAAAGTTTACCCAAATTAATTGTGTTGAGAAATTACCAGCTGCCCAGGAGCTTAACATGCACAAAACAAAAAAAAAAGAACAAACCAGAATATTTCACTCATGAGTCGACTCCACACTGTGCATGTGTCTGTTCTGCATGCATGTGAAGGTTATCCTGCTTCTGCTGGGGTGGATGGTCGGAGTCTGGGGTTAACAAACGGGATAAAGATTCGGTCTGTGGCAGAAAATGGAGACAGAAATCGTAGGGGATGTTTGATATAGGTATGATATCAGTATTGGCAAAAAGGCCAAATATCTGTATCACAGATCTGAAAATTATTGGAGATAATTTAGCAAAAAAAGGATGATTTTATGTCAAAAGAGAAGTAAATCAGTGTTTGTAGCTCTTACAAAGCATGAATATACTACCACTGTTAAAAGATACACAGTATTTGCATTGTAGGGGCCAAATGTTAATTTCAGTTCAGGATTTTTTGAGCACTAAGTACTTGTGGTGTCAAAGGTAATCAGAAAGTTGGTGTCATAACTGGTAGGAACAAACAGCTTTTCCGTAACGCGTGTCAGTCATCCTCGCTTCCTTCGTCCTCAGTGACCACATTAACTTTATTTTCTATCAGTTAACTGTAATAAATCATAAAGTCAAGAATTCAAGTCAACTTGTGCTTTTGTAGTGGGTCTTGTGCCACAAGTAAGAATGAGATCCAAGCAATTCAAGTTTAGACCTGACAAGAACTAGCTAAAGGAATCAATGTCATTTGTCCTCCTGCCATACAAGAACATAGTTTTTATCATAAAGTGTCAACACATGGGGGGCTTGATGCTTGCATTGAGATCTGTCGCCAACATTTGATTTGGTGAATGTATCCCTCAAAAACATACTGGAGACCTTTTTGTCTGCTTCTTTCTAATATCTCTGAAGGATTTGTCCAGAAATTTGTAGATATTTCCCTTGAAACATCACTCACCAGTATTGCTAAAACTCCACATTTCTCATTCTAGGAGGGGAAGCTTGACAGGCATAGCAACAGTAACCAAGGAGAGGCGGGGCTTAATGAAGGGTTGATTGGGAATCCAACTCATTAGTAGCAAGGTGTACCTAATAAAGTGGCTGATTTATATATTTTATAGCAGTAATATCTGCAGAATGTACAAATGTGCTATAATCCACAACCTTATCCTCACTGAATATAAAAAGGAAAGCAATACAATATCATTTATTAGAGAATTAAATGTTTTTTCCTGTTAAATTACAAATGGACGGTATCACATGTCTAATCATTAATGCTCATTAAATATGGTGCTAGTCATTAGTTTTAATTCGGCCTTACTGAACAGTCTGACAAAAGTCTGTCTGAAATCTCAGGGACACATTAAGCCCTTTATTGGTTCAAGTTTACCACAATAACATGTGGTCACTTCTCATTAGCTTCACTGTTGCCACAAATTGAACCGGATTGACGTGCTTTTTAAAGGTGCCACCACATTACCCTGATTAGTGCCATTTAGTTTGTGTTGTAGATAATAAAATTGGAAAAGGTCATTTTTCGGCCCCCGTGGGGGTGGCTGCAGCTCCGCAGAAATCATGAGAAATTAGCAGTGAGAAGGTTAAACCATCCACTCGGAGCCCAGCAGGAGGTAATTAGACTCAATGAATAAATGGAGGTGGTCGTGGCAGACATTGGATTCAGCTTGGTGTGAAAAATTCAAATGTTAATGCAGTGTCAGAGATTAAACTGAGGGAGAGGGACGGGGGGAAGTCTGGGGTAGGAAAGGATTAAGAGTCAAGCTTTGAAGGGCTTTTCCCATGTGCTCCACACCAACATATCTCATTTTTTACTTTTCAACGCTTTTCTATAGGGACTGTTCTCTCTGTGTTCAGAAAGCCAATCTCCTCCCTGACCTTCTCCTGCCCCGAGGTTCCTGTTGATTAACACACACACACACACACACATTGACACACACACAAGCCAACACACGGTTTCATATTGCTGTATGTAACACTGGGCTCTGCTGACAGGATCCTTATGGCAGCAACATTTCAGCAAAAGTCTGCAGCAACAAGATTTTAAAATGAGAGTTTAAACACCTTCTCACTTCAAATCAAATGACATGTAAATGGCGTAACGTGGCAAGGTGGCGCAGCAGGTAGTGCACATGCCTCACAGCCTTTCTGCGTGGATTTGCATGTTCTTCCGTGCATGTGTGGGTTCTCTCTGAGCACTCTGGCTTCCTCTTACAGACCAAAAACATGCTTGTTAGATTGACTGGTGACTCCAAATTGCCCTTATGTATGAGTGTGAGCATGAATGGTTGTCAGTCTCTCTATGTGACTCTGTGATTGGCTGGCACCCGGGGAAAGGGATAAGTTGTATCGGACCATTTTTGAATAACAGAGTTTGAAGGGTGTTTTATTTTCAAAGGACGACAGGATCCTTGCATATCTGTGTAGCTTGACAGCGCAGACTGTGATGAACAACAAAGCACAACTTGAGATGAACTCACGGTAAAACCTTGTGTTTATGCACTTTTCTACCGATGCTCCAGACTTAGTTGTAAATATTTCTGATTCTGCTCAATAGCACTCAACATCCTGACATGTGAGGACTTAATTCAGAGGTAAGAACTAATAAAATATGCATCAATATATCAATAGAAACAACAGATGATGACCATTGGATGAAACCCACACATCCCTACACACAGCCATAAAATCACTAAGTTTCCTGCAGCCAGCCTCAAGTGGACACTCAAGGAACTGCAGCTTTTGGTACTTCTGCATGGGCTTCATTTTTCAACCCCAAAGGTTGCCAGTAAATTTAAATCCAACAAACTTGTTCCCCTGGTTGAATTTTGGCTAATAATGGATGACAGGTGGATTTTGGATGAAGAAACATGAAGTCAGTCCTGATAAAAACTGTTTCAACCGCAGTTGTTTGCATGCACCAAGTCATACTGTTGAACCCTCTCACATTTTTCCAAATTTGATAATAATTTGAGGGCTTGTTGAGAAGCTGTGGGGGGCCTGATGTGGCCCCAGGGTCACCAGTTGAAGATCACTGCTCTAAAGCTTCATGCTAGAGGTTAGATTAGATTAGACAGAACTTTATTAAACCCTTGGGGAGACTCCGTCAGGGAAATTATGATTCCAGCAGGATTGTATCACAGCACACAGTAAAAAAAAAAAACAGGGTATCAAAAAGTAAAAACAATTTGCATGAATATAAATATGGCTACTGCTCCTTCCCATCCTCTTTCTTAAAAGCTGTACTGTTTATCATGTTTCGTTGAGCCTAAAAGTTCACAATAGTATCAGCAGCAATCAGTATCAGCTGATTTTTGTCATTAACGCCTGTAAACACCGATCACCTGTGGATGGCCGCATGTTTACTTTTGGATGCCATCTGTTTGTCTGATGCTCCATCATTCCTTGAAATAAACTGCAGCAGAGTCTCCAAAACTTTGTCTTCAGTCCATTAGGTCCAAAATCCAGAGTCTAAGTCTGCACTGAAATTCACGCTGAGATCAACAGCATTAAAGCCAATCAGCCAAAGGAGCATTGAGGTCCAGTCGGAAACACTGTGATGCGTTCAGGGTGGATTGGAAAAATGAGTATTTGATGAAGCGAAGAACATGATGTGTTAAAATGTGTTTTACAGAGTTGGAGACTTAGATATTTGCTGAACTTTGAAAACATAAAGTTGAGTGGGAGTTAATTTTTTTCTTATATTATGACACAATTATGTTAATGAGTTAATATTTCTAAATGTATTCCCCTTTACTTATCAAACTACTTGGACTGTTGGATTGAATTGATCGTTTTAGTCAGTCTGTAAATAATTCTGTTTATTCACAGCAATGAAAAAACTGATAATTTTTTCTTTTATTGTGTAATTCTGACGTCCTTACTGTAGGACACTTGTAGCATTGCTTCTTGAGATCCTGTTGTTTTGCTTTTACGAGCAAATCTTTTAACCAAATATTAAAATAAAAAATATGAAACATGATCGGTGATTGGTATCTGCCATGAAAAGCCTGATCGGGGCAGCCCTAGTTGAGTCAGATGTTTTGTTCCAGCAGTATTTTCATGAGATAAACTTGGACAGTGAGAAATTTACCAGAAACATGAGGTCATTCATTCATTCATTTTGGCACTGCTTATCCCTTTGTTATCGAGTGAGAGGCGAGGTACACCCTGAACCAGTCAGCAGCCAATTGCATGGCCACATAGAGAGACAGACAACCATTCATGCTCACTCTCACACCTAAAGGTAATTTGGACAAGAAGTATGCGTTGTGATTTCTCATTTAAGAGTTAAAAGAAAGTCCTGGAGCTATACCGGCAAAGAGAGACTCAAACATAAAGTAAGCCATTTCATTCTTTTAAATAACTTTCTACTATTCATGAAAAAAATATTTCTATCTCAACTTTCGTGGATGTTGAATAAGAAGTGTAACTTTAATATAATGAATGTGTTTTTATGATTTAGGCTTGAACATGTTGTCCATGTTATTACTCTCCCTCCCTCTCTCCTCCTCTCTCTTTGTATGAATGCCAGGAAAATAATGGAGACAGCTGAGCACATCATTACTGTTCTCCCGCTGCCATCCTGCTCCTGCTTTATTAAGACAGTGAGGAGACAGCGTCCCCTCCTCCCTGCACTGAAAGACCCTCATTACAAACTATCTTCATATCTCCTTTCCATCTGTCTGCCCTCGCTCTCTTATCCTTCATGCCTGCATGTGCCCGGTGCAGCACTCGATCACATAAGGAGTGTGTTTAGACGCTCGTATACATATTTATCTCAGGCCAGGACACTGGAAGTCCTCCGGTAATGTGCAGAGTCTGTATGCTGAAGATACAGTGAGGAGTGACTGTGCAGTCTGGAGAACATCCTCCTGCATCTGCGTGTTCTGCAGACGCGTTCCTGTAAATCACATCGCAGGAGGAACCATATGGTCAGCCTCTGCAGCCTCTGAGGGGCTCGTGCCAGCCCTGAAAACAGCTTCATCAACACTAACATAGTTGCCAGGTTGGCTTATTATAAGCGACTTTGAGCTTCTTTTCTTATAAAGATGCTTGTAATATTGGCAGTTGTGGGTTGTGCTTTTTGGGGCTTGTTCCAAACCCCAAATCTGATGCTCAATCTACTACCAATAAACTCAATTAAGAAGTTACACAAACTATTTTCTCCCACTAAAAAACACAAATGTAAATTTTACTATAAAAAGCAAAAATGAAGTTTCCACCAAAAAGAGATCCTTATAGCTAGAATTAAAGCTATTTCTAATGTAGCTGTCACTATTTTCCCCATAATAAAGCTGCAGCGGATCAACATAAACTTAGATAAAAGCCTGACTATGTCTGTTTGGTTACAAAAATCAAGGTCAGACAGACTGTTCAGTGATAACAGTTTTAAATAACAGTAGCCCCTCCCTACACTTCTGTAAAAAGAAAAGGATGCACTGGAAAAAGTGTGACAGGGTTAAATTAATATTTACAAAATACTAGTAACCTATACATGAAAAGATGACTGTGTGCAGTTTGATATATTATCAAGTCTTTCTAATCAAATTTGAATCATTTATCAATTGTATTTTACTTATTTTTGTTTGATAATATCCGCTGAAAATCACTGATTAGAATTTAATTATAGGTCAAAAGTAAAGACAACAATGTCAAAGAATTAATGAATATTACTCAATGGGAACTTTTTGGTTTTCATCGCCATACACTTCTGCCCAAAGCATTTGTGCCATAGTTGCCAGGTCTGCTTATTATAAGTGACTTTGGGCTTCTTTTTTTGAGAAGTAGCTTGTAAATATTAGCAGTTGTTGATTGCCTATTTTTGGGCTTGTTGTGCCCCCTAACCCAGGAGAAATCTGATGCTCACTCTACTACCAATATAAACTCAATTCAGACATTACAAAAACTATTTTGTCCCACTCTAAACACAAATAAATTTGGGCACAAATCATGTTTCCACCAAGAAGAGATCCTTATAGCCAGAATTAAATGTATTTCTAAGGTAGCTGTTACTGTTTTCTCCATAATAAAGCTGTAGAGGATCAACATAAAACTTAGAGAAAAGCCTGACTATGTCTGGTTACATAAATCAAGGTTAGACAGACTGTTTGGTGATAACAGAGTTATAAATAACAGTATCCCCTCCCTTCACTTCTGCAGAAAGAAAAGGATGCTCCACCTCCAAACAAAAGGATGTCGAAGAAGTAAATTAAGAGCCAAACATGAAAAAATGTCACTGTGAAATTGCAATTGAAAACACGCTTTATGTAGATTTCTCTTTTAAAAAAGTTTTATATCACATTAAAGAAACAGCTGTTGGTCGCTTGTTTTTGGCTTGTTTTATCTCCCTTGCTGCTTATTTCAGTGAAGAATCTGGCAACACTGTTATCATTTGGAGTTTTATTGGAGCACGGAGTGTCACTGTAGGGTGTGTGAGTTCAGGATTTAAAGATGTAAAACTCATTTAATGTTTGATTACAGATGCAGAAGCACCTCCTGCCTTGTTAAGATGAAGCTAATCAGCATGTTTGTGGGCTGCCGTGTTGTCAGGCTGACTCACACATTTATCTTTTAACAGCTGAGTCAGGAAGGTAGGTTTGTATTAATCAGGTGTTGGACCAAGTGGGATGACGCTCTTTGTAGTTGGCAGATGAGGAGGTTTGTGGGTAGAGGAAGGAGGCAGTAGCTGGAAACTTCGCACCACAGCGTCACAATGACGTAACAGGAGGATCCCACTACCCCCCCAGATTCAGGTGTTATTCTTAAAAAAACAGACTTGAGTCTCAACAGTGTGTAAGAGGGAAAAGATGATCATAAATCCTCAAATCAGAACCATATTTTTACCTGAGGAAAAGCCACGTTGCTCACTTCTGCTCCCCGCACAGATGGATTAGGGTCGGGTCCACCAAATCTCAAAAATGTAAAGAGTGTTGCCAGATTTTTCTATTGAAAAAAGCAACCAGGTTGATAAATATAAGCCAAAAAACAAGCAGCTCCAGCTATTTTTTTCTGATGTGATATATTACTTATTTTTTTAAAGATAAGTCTACTTAAAGCGAGTTTAAGTTTCATTGTGACATTTTGTCTTATTTGTCTCTTGATTTACTTAGTTGACATCTTTTTCTTTGTACAGAGCTACTGTTGTTTATAACTCTGTTATCACTAAACAGTTTGTCTAACCTTGATTACGCTTCCTGCAGTGTCAATTTTGTTGACTAATTATGTTCGTCATAGTGTTCGTCAAGCACCTTTTTTCCCCTGACAAAAACTAGACAGTATCTAATAAAAACAAGTGCACATGGACAAAAACTAAAACTAAAACTAAACTGACATTTTTGTCAACAAATAAAAACTAGACTAAAATGTTTGACGGAGACTTAATCCAATCAGACCTAATTTGCTCAGGTATAACATAGGAACAAGTTAGGAATATATCCAATCACAGCTACTTTGGTTGTGTGGAAAGGTTGGATGAGTTAAGAGGGACATCCAATCACAACTGCCTTAGCTTCATGAGAAGGAGCACAGCGAAACGTGCTTGTCACTGCCTCGGCAAATTTAAAGCCTGCACTGCACTTTTGTTCATAATGCAAGATCATACTTATGCCACGCCACAGGAGATGGAATCCTCACTGCCAAAAAAGCGAAAAAGAAAAGACAAAACTTCTAGGCACATACCGGCCACCGTAGAGTTCAGCGCTTGTAACGCACATTTGAAAAAGCGAGGCGCTCGAGAGCACTATTTGTCTCAATGCAAAATACAATTTCACCTATAGATGGGAGAAAAAACTACACAGTATGGCTTTAATGTGTTTTTCACTAAAGGTAAATATGACAAGCTTAACAGACATCATTTAAAATAAAACACAGGGAAGTCCTCCTCCTCACATTTACTGAATTTGATAGTAATCAGGTGGCGATTGGGAGCCTGTGGAAGGCGTGATGTTGTCAACAATCATTGCTCTAGATAGGCCTGTGCTCAAAACATCGATACAGCAAAATATCGTCATGCACTCCTTAGGGATACGTGTATCAATACGGATTCTACAAAATCAATACAGCCTCATAGCTTTTACAGTTGTCAGTTCACTTTGGGTTATGTTATGGCACAGTTCAAAGTAGAAGCCAAGCTACATGATGAAGCACATGTCCCAAACTTGAACTTAGGTCTACCATCTTTAAGGACCTGAATTTAAGTTTCTTAAGTTGCAGAATAATTTAAAACTCTTCCTTGCTCTTTTTCTTCTTGCAATAAAAAACAAAACTTGTCAAGAATTCTGTTAAAAGCGTAGTCAATGTTTACAATTTACGTGTATCGGGATACATATCGTATCGCGGCCTCAGTGTCGGGATACGTATTGTATCGTGAGGTTGTTGGAAATACCCAGCCCTAGCTCTAGATGCTCTAGATCATTTCACAGCCACCTTCAAATGAAAAGGTGGTCTTTACTCGGGATCCCCTCTGTGAGACTGTCTCTGGAAGTGGCGCCATCTTGGACTAATCCTGACTGAAGGCTGAATAGTTTAAAACAACTTCCTTCCTCTTTTTAAGTTCTCCTCAGCATCTCCTGGTGGATATCTCCATGAACACAGACCTCGACTGACTTCAAAACTCACGATAAGACCACGTTAAACATTCCTGCTGCAGAGCCGAGGAGCTGCCTCAGTGATCTATGCAAAGCAGATAAAGTGTGTCCAGACTGGATTACAGCTGCAGGATAATCAATGTTGCTTCTGTTATTTAGAGGATTCCACGTCGGTGATTTTAATGAACAATACGGGCTCATAAAGTAGTCCTTTGTTACCGTGGTAAATTAGCTCAGAAGAAGACCTTTCCAGTCCGAGCCCTCAGTGACTCGGATGTTTATGATCCTCTTATTAATGAGGACGGAGGTGTAATTAGAAAGAAGATTAGCAACATCCTGCTAACTGTATGTCAATATGTGATAATCACAAATAATCTTGATCTTCATTGGACTGAACTCAGTGAAAAACAGCAGCTAAAGTTCTCACAGCAAGAGTTTTCCAGTGGTACTAAGTGCTCTTTAAAGAGACTTTCAGGCTCTACAGGCTGCAGCTCTGCCCCACTAAACAGACAGAATCCATTACTGTTTGTTCAAGTGTTCAAAGTGGACCTTTTAAAATGTCCTTAGACAGATTCCCCTGCACATCTCTGGCTCTAATGAGTAAAATCAGAATCAGGGCAGGATTTAACAGCACATAATCTCTGACTGTGGTTTGCAATGCAACAAAAGAGATGGTCCAGAGGCAACGGCTGAAAGGATGGTAAACTGAAAAATGTAGAATATAGATGGTTTAAAGTGAGTCAGTAAAGTCCACAACATACAGTTTCTGTGCAGATTTCGGAGAGCCTTCAGTTTTCACCACGTGGAGTTTGTATTCCTGCTTGCCAACAGCACAGAAGTTGAGCTTTTAACCTTTGCTAACAATGATACTAGTGAAGTTGTGATCAAGAAAACAGTCCAGTCTTGCTTCATCCAAATCCGGTCCATCTCCAAAATCAAATCCATCCTTCCCCCTGCTGATTAAGAAAAGGTCATTCATGCATTCATCTTCTCCAGACTAGATTACTGTAGCTACCTTCTCTCCGGAATTTCCCACAAGTCACTCTCTTGCCTCCAACTGGTCCAGAACGCAGCAGCTAGGCTTTTAACTGGTTTTAACAGACGGCATCACGTAACTCCTGTTCTTGCTTCTCTCCATTGGCTCCCTGTCCATTTCCGAATTGATTTTAAGATTTTACTGATCACTTTTAAGGCTCTTACAGGTCTGGCCCCAGCCTACATTCCTGAATTATTGACACCTTATGAGCCAGCCCGCAGCCTCAGATCCTCGGGCGGGGGCCTCTTGGCTGTTCCAAAGTCGAAGCTTAAGACAAAAGGTGATCGAGCCTTTTCTGTCAGGGCTCCTCAACGAACGCCCTGCCCGAGGAGATAAGGCGAGCTGAATCAGTGACATCTTTTAAACCACATCTTAAAACTCACTTTTTTAGACTTGCTTTTACATGATCCTTTTATTGCTTGCATACTTGTCATCATCCATGTTAGCTATTTATTTTTCCACATAACTATTTTACAATTATCTATTTAACTATTTTTTAACTCTTCTGTTCTTACTCTCCTCACCGGTTTTTCATCCTGCTTTAGTCCTGTTTTTACCATATCTTCATGTTTTTAATACACACCCTTTTTAATTATTACCATTGCTCTTCTATTTTGTTTTATGTTTTCATTTATCTTTTCTCTTTTACTCATCCTCTATCTACCTTCTCCTTTTACATCTTCCTGATGTGATGCCGTCATCTATCATCTATCATCCATCATCCATCAACTGTCATCAATTTATGTATTTATAATCGCATTATCTATCAATTGTCTTACTGTCGCCTTATCACTATATATATAAAACAAATACATCAGCTGTCTCCCTCTCACCAGTTTACCATTGTCCTTCCTTTTGTTGTTTTAATGAACATGACCCTCTGTGCCTTTCCCTTTGACTCTTTCAGTCTCTGTCTGACCTGATTATTGATTTTATTGTGCTCAGAGTTCTGCCTTTTCTGCTTTTATTTTGTCTGTTAAAGCACTTTGTAAACGTCTGTTTTTAAAGGTGCTATATAAATAAAGTTATTATTAATATTATTATTATACTTGTGAAGTTGTGATAGTCACTTTTTTTTAACCAAGAAGTCTAGTGTTTGGAAAGCCGTATGGGCATAAATTTGGTATTGTCGATATCAACCATAGCTCAGCTCTTCTAGTACTCAACTCTGGAATACATGCACTCAATTTTGGTCAACTAGTGCTCAAGTAGACTTTACTGGTGAAGCAAAAAGTGTCACTAGTAGCACTAGTAGACTGTCTTGAATCTACTAGTACTACTAGTAGACTTAAAAACATTCTCTATGACTACTAGTAAGCCTTCTATGCTAATTAGGGTGGCGGAGAAATCAAATTCAGACTTCCCATTAGCTGTTGAAAATATTACAACCAATCAGGGTGTTGGATTTGGTTATAATCCCTCCTACTTCATTTGCATAAGGTATACTAGAACTACTAGTGAATCTTTTGACTTTACTAGTAGACTAAAAACAGTGTACTAGTGAGATAGTTTGAGTTTCCTAGAAGTACTAGTATACAAAAAAAATGTTTTAAAGGTTTATGGCGCAAGTAGACCTACTTGCGCCATAAACCTAGTAGTACCTAGTAGTACTACTAGTAAAGCTTTGAGTTTTTACTGGTAACATTTTTTAAGTCTATTAGTACTAATTGTATAGCATATATAAGGAAATTACGAGTGAATAGTACAATATCTTAGGGCAGTTTTTATTTATTTTATCCTTAGTTTTACAAAGAATTGCAACAGATGTGGATGAATTACGTTTAAATGCTGGATATGTGATTTCCAACTAAGTTTATGGTCTATGATCAGTCTTTATCACCTGTACCACTGCCAGCCACATGGGACAATAAGATATTTTGACTTCTGCTTTCTATAGCTGTCAACCACCACTGGTTTTGACTCACAGTTTATTCGGATATGCTCCTGAACAGTTCTGCCCTCCCCAAACACTTTCAATATAAAATAAACTGAATGGTCCATCTGGTGTGCCAGGTGCAGTTGGCCCCTAGGCTATAATTTGGACACCCTAGTTTGAAACATGGGATTGTAGAAAATACATCTGAATTCTGATTTTATTATTCCTTTCTGTTGTTCAAGTCATGACTGTCTTCACATCCTTGAACATTTGGTATGCATCATGCAGAATATTTCATTCCTATGAGTCCAGCTCATTTCTCTTCTGTAAATATTTATGCAGTAATCTTCATGCAGTTAAAAGGTGAAGAACCAATTAGCCCATGTGTGCACACAAACAAACAACAGGTTTACATAAAAACTCCCTCAGTTAAAGGTCCACGTCAGCCTCTTTCAAACTGTGAATTAACCACAGGGCAGAATTTAAATGAAGAGCACCTCTCACACCACACACACAAAAACACTTCATGATGAAAATGATGAGTATCAGGTTTAATGTGACGGCCCACAGAGGCCGATGAGTGAGAGAGTATGTGGGAGTCAGAGTGTGAGTGAGTGGTGGGCCGGGGTTAAAGGGTCTTCAGCGCTCTGTTATCGTGTGTCCACGCACACGCATGCACAGCTGGTAGACGGACAGATAGGTTGGTAGATGACATGCTCTCCTGCAGGCGCGTGGATTACGTCTGTTTATGCTAAAGTGAGAAATAAAGTTCCTGCAGCCCCTTTTTCTCCGTTGGAAAATAAAATTTCCCTCATGCATCTTCAGACTGTGACATATTGATCGTAGAGGAGGAGCTATCAGCTCATCTGTGCTGGTGTTCTTTCTGGAGTGTTAAAGTGGAAAGAGGGAAAAAGCTTTGTTACAAAAATCAAGATAAGATGGATTTTTTAGGCCTTATTTCCTGTTAGGAAAACTTAGGAATTAACTGAATAGAACAGAAATTAAATCACAAAATTATATTTTAAAATAGATTTTCCTTAAATCTTTCTTAAAAGGGTTTGTGTGTTACAGTTAGACTCCTACAGATGCACTGCACTGTAGGTTTGCCCAGTGCTGCTCTCATGGTTGATTCATGTTGGGTTTGGATGTATGTATATGTATATATGTGTATATGTGTATTTTTATATATAGAAAGATAGATAAACTTTACTGTCCCATGCAGGAAATTTGTCTAAGACAGCAGTGCTACTAGCTAAGTGCATGATATACTGTAAAAAAAAAGCAGTGAAAATAAGTACAAACAAGTTAAAATGGTTAAATAACGATAAGAATAATAAAACAGTGGATAAAAGCAGGATAACAATAACAGATAAGAGACTGGTGACAGTAAAATAAGTTGGAAAAATATAAAAAAATAATATGTAACAATTGCAGGAGAAGAATTACTCGGCCTGTTTGTTGAGAAGAGATATGGATGTTGGGAGAAAAGAGAGCTTATAGCGGTTTGTTTTGTGTTTGCTTGCTCTGTATCGTCTCCCAGAAGGCAGGAGTTCATATTCTAGAGAAAGAATATGAGAAGGATCAATTATCAATATTTATATATGTTCATCTATAAATGAAGAGTATGGCTTCAACCTGCTCTGTTGTAAGTGTACTGAAATAACAGGTGTTAAGAATTAACGCTACACAAATAAAGATTGATTAACTGATTGACTGATGATCAAATCAATCAATTAAATTTAAAAATGGACCCTTTTGATGCCAGTTTTGATCATATACTGCTTAATGCTTATCTGAATTATATACATATCTCCTCTTTATGATCGAATACTTCTATGCACAAGACAGCCTCTTCTCCAGCATCAGGACGTCTCCCTCTCCCCAGTAGCTGCATGAAATGGCAGAACAGAGACTGCAGAAAGAGTTCAGAGCCATTGAAAACATGCTGCTGAATCTACCACTTACCACAGAGGCAGGTTTTTTGATCATGAGGGACTGTGGACATATTTGTTAACCTGACATACCAGACAGATAGCTCCAAATAACCCCCATGGAAATATTTCACTGGTCCATCTGGAGAAGAGCCCATAGAAAATGTTTTCAGAGGTTGAACCTTTAAAAACAACTGCAGCTGGTGATTGGACGATCTGTCTGCTCGTCACACTCATCACAGACCAATCATATCAAGCCACAATATGACGTAGCAGCTCGACCCTGTTGTTAGTTCAGTTAGCTTAAACTATGTTTCAGTCCTTAGACTATCATCTTACATTAAATTATACAACACAGATGTAACATTGACCACTTATATGTAACACATGTGTACAACAAAAATCCCCACCAAGTTCTCACGATAATTCTGAGGAGAGCAGATTTTGCGGTTTATCGCTGAGTAAACATGACTACCATGGACTAACATCGTCCACGGAGGATTTTCACATTCTCTCCCAGTTTCCCAGCAGTGATCCCCAGCTTCCCGGCTTTTTCCAAGATGGATCTGCGTGATTTCAGATAAAGAATCAGGCAGGCCCATCTGCACTGCAGTGTTACATACTGGTATCAGTCATCCAAATCCAAAATATATTTTTGTTAAGACAAAAAGAAATCAGCTGGTGCAGCTCTGACATTGGCATTATGCAGGTACGTAGGGGTTGGAAAAACTGGATCCATGCAGATACTAATACTGCTGTGTTTTGTCAAGAGTATGAGGTATCTCCTTTACTAAAATTGACCAGTTCCTCTCATTTTGAAAGTGTATTTGTGTTAGATGTCAACCAGGGAAAACATTTAATTGCCTAATATTGTTCTTAAAATGTCAACATTCAGCAATAATGGGGTGAAAAATGGTGCTAAATTCTGACAGTATTAAAGCCAATATGTATGATATATATTGTTAATATGGCTATAATACCAACAGAAATGTTGATATTTGCCGATATTTGACTTTTTTAATCTAAGATCTGTTGATACCAATATCGTGCAGAAAATGTTGTGCATCCCTAAATGCTGGTTTTTTAAAGATGTCCAATAATATTGTTGCTCGATCACATTCAGGCAGCACAAAACATAACTGAGATACAGAAATAAAGTGCCAGCCTCCAAATTCTTATGCAGCAGTCTTTAGTGCCACATCCAGTGATTTTCTGGTATCAGTGACATAATGTGCATGTGAAGACTTGTCAACCTAAAGCTATGAAAATAAAGAATTTCTCTGGCTTTTAAAAATGTTAAAAATATTTGAGGTAGTGTAGGTACTGGACTAAACAATATCTGATGCAGGTTTAGTCATTTTATAATAAAAAAAGACGTTTCAGTGGAAGAATTCTTCTCCGTAATGTCAATCCAAACACTTTTCATAATATTTTTGAGACAAACTAAGGCTGACAAAATTCTTCTAGGTGCTAAATTTATGCTGCAAAAGTCTGTGAGAATAAGAAGAAAAACAGGGGAAACTGTGACAGGGAGAGTCTGGATAAAGCACAAGTGTCACTTTCAGAAAAAGGACATCAGCTCGAAGAAGAAAACCCCACACAAACACACATGAGCGTGCACACACAGACACACTCACACAGTCTCAGCGCTGTTCTGCTCTCGCTGACTAACCGCTCTCTTTTCCAGCAGATCTGAGCGCCGTCTCTGGGCAGACGCCATCACTTCCGCCCCGTCCACCTGTCAGGTGCCCTTGCTGGCTTTAACGGTGGCAGCAGAGAGAGCTGGCGGCTGTCTGTCTGTGTATGTGTGTGTGGGGGGGATATGTGGGGTTGTTTGGAGGCTGGTGTGAGCGCTGGACGAGCTGCTGGATGATGTCCCTGTCTGCGTGTGCCAGCTCTGCATCACAGTTCATTTCCCGGCCTCGTCTCTCCTCCGCTGAGCTCGGCCAACAATCTCAGCAGGTGTCTCTCTCTTTTTTTCTCTCTCTCTTTTTCTCTCTCTCTGCTCAAACTCCAAAAACCAGTCGTCCCAACAACACAACTAATGACCTCAGAGTGCAGCGACATTTAGAGAATATACACTTTCATCCTGGTACCAAACTACATTAAGATTTCACTTCTTTTTTTTTTTCAGATCAGAGGGCTCATATATTTTATATAACAGAATTGTGGACACATATGAGCTTGATTTACACACAAACACAGATGGGAATGTCTCAATAATATAACCAAGTGCCCTTTTCATTGGGATTAGCATCAAAGCAACAACAAACAATTTCTCTGCTTTAAAATATCAGTTTCAATGTCATTTTACGAAGGGGGGGCTTTTAACAGTGACTTAGCCTTGCTGAGCAGACAGACCTGCCTGATTGTGAAATCCTGCAGGTCCGTCTTGCCAGCCTCCGTTGTCCAACGAATTCACTCGGCCGAATTCTTAACGGCCCAATCAGGGAAGAGAAGCGGGAGCTGCGGGAGCAGCGGATGTGACGTGTTAGTGTTGAACACTGGGTGGACGTGACGACAACAGGAAGTGACTGCGTGTTTAGCCCTAGCGGCTAATGGTAAGCCGATAGGGCTAAAGGCTGTTAACTGTTGTTAGCCATTGTTAGCCGTGCTCGTTGTGGCTCAGCGGCACTGTCACTGTCTCTTGCCACGGGAATCGTGAGTTCAATCCTAGGGAAATGAAGGGAAGTAGCCGTAGCGCTAACGGCTGTTCACTGTTGTTAGCTGATAATCGCTACATGTAGCCGCTACGTATGCTACGTTATAGGTAGCAGCGTTGCTCGATGTAGATTGGTATGTGATGAGTGTGATGAGCCGAACGATCGTCCAATCACAAGCTGCTGTTTTTTTTGAAGGTTCTGCCCCTGAAAACATTTTCTGATGGCTCCTTCCCTGATGGATTAGTGAAATATTTCCAATATGAAACTGTCCATCTGGCATGTCAGGTTAACAGTGACTATCCTGCTTCCTTAAGCTGGAATAATACTTGCTTTAAACCAGTGGTTTCCAACCGTTTTAGTCTTGTGCAACCCCCGAGTCTTTCTGTCATACCATGAGTACCCCCTCACTCATACATGTTGATGATTCTTCAAAAGTAGAACCTAATCAACCTGGTTTATATGGATCCACTCCTACGTCTGCAGATCTAACGCAGCCTCAGTGCTTCTTTTGCGGTGAAGTCCTGGCAAATAAACGCAATGAAACCAGCCCATTTACAGAGATGCCAGAGCACCAAACACTCAGGAAGTGTCTGTAAAAGACAACAACCTGTTATCATTGTATTGTATAGGTTATTGTCTCCCCCGGAAAACTAGTAGCGCACACTTACATTTCATTGACAGGCTTAATTCAGTACTTCCAAGTTGGAAATAAGTTATTAAATGTTTCCATGTACCCCCTGCAATGGGTACACGTACCCCTAGGGGTACGTGTACCCCTGGTTGGGAATCACTGCTGTAAACTATGCAGACGTGTACGAACGATGGCTGCCACGCATCCCCTGCATCGATTCAGCAATGCAGACGCGAGCAGCGCTCCACAAGGCAGCAGGAACAACAGTAATAGAAAGTTTGAAAGACAAACTGATAAATCAAGACCACAATCATCAACATCTGAATAATGTGAGAGACTGAACAGACACAAACATGACAATTCATCCAGCTGATGATGATAAAATTCCTTTAGAAGCTAGGAAACAAGACAATAACTTTGGTCAATTGGTGACCATGCACATTGGTGACTTGGAGTTGAAAACATGGTTGACTATGTTTGTGTTAGCTTGGTGTCCTTGGCTGTGTTTTCTCACATATAAACTAATGAGCTATGATACAATGATCATTAAAAGTGAAACATTGAAGGGTTCAGCCTCTGCTTTTTGTGGTGCTTTGACTGCAACATCTATCAGCTCAGTTAACACAATAACTCAATACACCAATACATTGAGGTGATTCAGACAATGCAAAAATATCATAGAAACAGAGTTCAGATGATTTTGATGATGAGGTCTGACCACTGGTCATCAGTTGGCTACAAGTATTTGATGATGATATTGATTATTGGTGTTCGTTTTGTGACTTTGACTCCCAGAATTACCGCCATGTTTGTTTAATTCTAACACCACAGGTAGTTACATACAGGCTGAAGTCTTTTGTGCCCTCTAGTGGTGTCATCCAGTTACACACGTCGCATACAGGCACATCAACAAAAAGGTTCATGATGCCAATGGACACAAACACAGAGACAGAGACAAACTAAGTATATCTCCAGCTTTAGAGCACCAAGGCTGCCACTATACAGCACTATGTAAGTTAGGCAGCAAGTATATAGCTCTATGCAAGTTTGGTGGGACTATGTTTGTGTTAGCTTGGTGTCCTTGGCTGTGTTTTTGAACATATAAACTAAGGACCTTTGTTATAATGATTAATAAATGTGAAACATTAAGGGGTACACCCTCTGCTTTTTCCGGTGCTTTGTCTATAACATCTATCAACACAGCCGGTTGCAAGTCATCAGTTAACATGGTAGCTCATTACACCCATACACCGAGACAGGCCAAGATGATGGTGAGATCTGACCACTGGTCATTAGTTGTCAATAAATAATAGAACGTAATATTGATCGTTGATGTGTACTTTGCTACTTTTACTCTCAGGTTTACTGCCATGTTTGCAGTTTACTTCTAAAACAACAGGTAGCTGGAAACAGCCTGAGGTATTTTGCACCCTCTAGTGGTGTCCTACAGTAACATACGTCACATACAGGAAAGTAAATCAACAAAAACACTCATGAAGCCAACAGACACAAACACAGGGACAACCTGCAAGTTTGTCTCCAGCTTTAGAGCACCATGGTTGCCTCTATACAGCACTATGTAAGTGAGGCAGCAAGTATACAGCTCTATGCAAGTTTGGTAGAAAGCCATGGTTGACTATGTGTGTGTTAGCTTGGTTTCCTTGGCTGTATTTTCACACATATAAACTAATAATGACCTCTGATGTAAAGATTAATAAAAGTAAAGCAGTTGTCAATCAGTAATAGAAGGTAATTTTGATTACTGATGTTTATTTTGTTACTTTTACTCTCAGAATTACTGCCATGTTTGCAGTTTACTTCTAAGACAACTTGCAGTTGAAAACAGCCTGAAGTATTTTGCGCCCTCTAGTGGTGTCCTACAGTAACACGTCACATACAGGCAAGTTTATAAACAAAAATGCTCATGAAGCCAACAGACGCAAACACAGGGACAACCTGCAATATATCTCCAGCTTAGAGCACCATGGTTGCCTCCATACAGCACTATGTAAGTTAGGCAGCAAGTAAACAGCTCTATGGTAGCCACATCAACTCGTGGGAACAGCTTTTTGCCAGGTTTGTACAGTAAGCTACAGGAAGCCAACAAGCTCAGCAGGATGGACCTGACTGATTACTGACATTGTATCGGGTGGATCCAGCTGCACTGCAAGCTTCAGTATAAGAGTTTCAGCCTGGATGATTTCTGGCTTATGTAGTCCAGCCTAAAACCAGAACCAGACCTGCTGTTCACGAAGGCTGTCAGAGCTTTAAACTCATCGGTGTTAAAATGATGCATGAGCTAAAACAATCACGGAAGTTGAATAACGATAATAAGGAGTTTGAGATAACAAATGACAGTGTTGAACTTTTGACCTCCTCATATCATATTTAATTTTCTGACCCGGCACACACTTTAAATGTTTTCCTCATATTTCAGAGGCTGGCAGTCCTCCATCCTCTGAGCATTACCTTCAAACAGTGGAGCTAAAAAGCAGCAGGAGTCCAGCTGTGCCTTTGTTGATTGCTTCTTGATGACAGAAGTCAGTGAAACGCCTTTATCTTCAAAGTATTTTTACAGAGGAGTTTATCTTTTAAGAAGTCGCTGCAGCAGGTGTGAAATACATATTAGAGAGAGAGAGAGAGAGAGAGAAGGGGTTGATGGGAAAACGACAAACGGGAAAACCAACAGGAGCCGAAAAGTTTAGTAAATAAACACTTTTTAAAGGCTGTGTTAGAAAAGAGCTGCTCATTTAAAATACTGTCTGAAGTTAAACCTCCTCATTTATGTTATAACTAGGGATGGGAATTGATGGGGAATCATCGCTAAAAATCCCATTAATGATTCTGCTAATCATTCAATTCTTTAATTAGTCCCTAAGGAAACTGTGATTTTAAGATTGCAACAATCAAAGCAAATTCAGCGTGGCCTTGCAACTTTGGCCAATCACCTCCGCTCTTGCTCTCTCTTTACACATCATCACACTTCAGTCTGACTTCATTGTCTTTGTTTGACAGGATCTGCGGCACAAACAGTGCACATTAACCACAGAAATCACTGCTAAAGCCTGTGAAAAGCAGCTACCTGAGGTCTTACATACCTACAGGAGGTATACTGTTGTATTACACATCGTGGTGCAACATTAGGTGACATTGGGGATTATAATTTAAGGGGAAACTTTAATTTGAAAATTCGTTTGTCATGCACAAGAATGAAAAACTTTTGTGCTTCATGGTGAGGTTTCCAATTTTGGAGTGGGTTACAACAGGATATAAAGCAATGCTCATACCTGATGAACTTTTGAACAATGTATAAAAATATGATTTTCAGTAGATATATAATTAAAACAGGTGGTAACACACAAAATTGAAAGATGACTAGTTTGTTTTGTTGGTTGTCTGTTACTGTTTTGCATTTGTTTTATTTTTTGTTTTCTTAGATCACTTAATTATTGCGTAGAAACTGTTTTTCTTTTGTAAAATATGGAAGCATTTATGTTTAATTAACCAATGGAGAACTTGATGGAGAACCAATGGGACTTGTTAAGTTTTACTTCCTCCCACTCCTTTTCTAATATATTGTATGTAATAACTACACTATTTTCCTTCTTCAATTTCTGTTTTTTTTTCTCTCTTTTGAATATATTGGAAATAAATAAGGTTCAGTTCAATTCAACATTCATCACTTCACAAGCTGTCAATTCACAATTTGTCAATTCCAGATGATTTTCTATGTGGAAAAAAGTTGGCAAATATCGGTTTTCAGTGGCAACAATGTCAAACACAAGTCACTCTTGATATTCAATGCCGTGCTGCAGAGATTAATGCTTGTTTCACTGAAAGTTGTGCAGTAAGCATCAATTTGTTAAAAACAAAACACAATTTTGATCACTGTTGCACTGATTTTTGAGTTTTGTGCTGTCAGCATTCCTCTGATGAGAGCCTAACATCTTTATCTGCAAAGCTTGCAGAATTATGTGGACGGAACTGATAAAGGAATTGATCATCAAAAGGACTGATGATATTGTCAAGAATTCTTTGAGGAATATTTGTCAAACTTTGCACAAATGTTGGATAAAACATTTGGCTTTCAGATCAGACACTCAGTGACCCACCACTGCACTTTCACTCTCCAGCAGTGTTGTCCTTGTGGAGCCATAAATAAGAGTTCTAGTTTGTTGACAAAATGCTTCTAATTTTGACTTAAACAAGTTATCATTAAACGAAAACAAAACAAATTTATGGTGTGTGGTGGCACACAAACCAACTGTGACATGAAGCTTAATCTTAATGGAGTGGAAATTGAAAGAGTCTATGAAATAAAGTTTCTAGGAGTGATCATAGACCATAAACTTAGTTGGAAAGCACACATAGAACACATTAAATGTTTTTTATAAAACTAAGGGTTTATTAAATCAAAACTGCCTTAAGATTTTATACTATTTACTCATAATGCCTTCTATGTCGCACTGTGACGAAACCTGGGGAAATACATATAACACAAATTTAGACCCAAATCAAACTACAGAAAAGAGCGATCAGAATAATCAATAAACTTGGACATCTGGAACCCACATATCAGTTTTTCATTGGATCTTCTATTTTAAAATGTAAAGACGTTTATTTAAAAACACTGGAGATAATTTGATGTGCAGTACATAATACCCTTCCTGTTAAGTTAAGTTAAGTTAATTTAGGATACATATTTAATACAGATGTGTTTTAGTTTTGGGAATAAAATTTTGGGATGAGCTCAGTGAGGATTTAAAATGATGTAAAACCCTCTTAAAGTTCATATGAACCTTAAAGCATTAATTAATTAATGCTTATAAGGTATAACAATTTTACAGTATTATGATATAAAGAAAAATGCCTTATATATTTTTTTCCTTATATGCCATATTTATCTTGGTTTGTACAGGAGAGGCAAAAATAAGCCACAAGCTTCAGCCTATACCTTTTTAGGTTATTGATAAATTTGTGTTAAATGACTGTGTTCTTTGTTTGTTCTTAACATTTATGTTATCTAAATAAAAATATTCATTTATTCATTCATAAATAAAATGAATAAAAAACAGGACAGATCACGGGTTACCTGGAGCTGCAGATGAACTGTGAGATGAACGGCTTCCCCTGGACCTTCATCACAGCTCTTTAATTGCTGCTGCCGTGTGTTGTGGGTCCTGATGTCCATACCTAAAACAAGACAAATTGAGATATTTATATCAGTTTGTGCCCCAGTGACCTCTTCCTGACCCCTCTGCAGCTCTCTGACCTGATCTAATGAGAGGAGCTGCTGGCGGAAGGATACGTCGTCATCATAAAGTAGTTCTAAGCACAGGGGCTTTGTCGAGGAAAAGCTAAACACTGAGCCTGCAGTGGGTTAATTACACAGCTTTTGGGAGCACCATGAGCTGCTATGTTCCTTTATTGACACTCAAATATTCGAGTGCCACAGGCCTCGAGCAACCCCACTTCAAAAAACAGAACTAACCCTTTAATTAAACATTTGTGTTCAATAAACACATTATTGGTGATCCTTAAAACAATCTTTTACCCTGCTATCTATGTTCTGAAATCAAATCTTACTGATATAAATATTGTTTGATTTGAAAATACACTGATATACCTTAAAAACTAAACATATCACCCAGCCCTGGCTGTGGTGCTACTACAGTGGTGATAATGTGAATCCTCTCCTGAGCACAATGTGTGATCATGGGATGACAGCGTGTGAGACAAAGGTGATGTTGACGCTGTGACAACAGCATCATTACTTCCTCTTCCTGTCAAACGTGAGAATAACTCGACTGAATTTTCTGCTGATGAATGAGAGAAAATGTAATTGAGGAAAGGGGGGAGCCATTCAGAGTGATACACAACCACATCCTATTTATCATGTGGGCTGCGACGCCATGATGTCTGATAAATCACACCAGTGTCAGCCTAACATGCGTGCCCTGTCGTTAGTTATTCAGGTTGAGATTCTTATTTAAATCTGGTCCTTCTCAGGGCCGCTGGATTGCTCTGGAAAATCATCTATATTAGCTTAAACCAGAGTTTGATGATGCAGGATAAAAGGCGAGGCTTTTGCTGTGACCAGTAGCTTTTTTTATGGCAGATCCTGCGGCAGGTAAAGCTACACTGAAATGTCCAAATCATCCACTTCAGACAGTTTGAGCTCTCGCCCTCAGGCTGTCGTCCCAGGGCTCCTGTGAGGACGGCTAAAAGACTCCAGGTTTTATTTTTCCCAACTCATACCTGAGTTAGGTTTGGAAACTGTTAACAAAAGTCTCCCCAGTTGTTGGTGTTGGTGTTAGATCAGGGTGTCAAACTAGACAGATGGTAAATAGAACAAAAAATCTAACATGCATGTTGTGTTAAATGGTACAGTGCATTCAAGAATCATTGTAGACCAGACAACAAGGGTACTTGTACCTTACACCTAAAATTGGACCCCACAATTGACCCTTCGCGAAGCCCCTCATACAAAATCCTACATTAGCAACCATAACTAAGGCCATGGTTACATGATGTTTTTTAATTCAGAATTAAGTATTCAGAATTAAATAATTCGGAATTAAAGTATTCTCCTTTGTGTTTACATGGAAATAGTAATTCTGAATTTAGGTTAACATGGAAAACATGTTAATTCGCCTTTATTCAATTCTGCTTAAATGGTTTTGGGAATGGGAATGGTTTTGATTGGACAGGGGCAGACATGACGTATTCACGTCTACCGGAAGAAGAAAAATTCCAGTTCAGCGTCTCCAACGTCTCTGTTAGGGAAACCTCGTCCAACTTGGACACTACAACTTTAAAAAGTCTCAGCTCGAGTGTGACGCTTGCTTCAGGCGGCCATCCTGTTCCCGTCAGCGCAGAATATGTGCGCCGTCGCAACAGGACAAGGGAACGAGCATGCGCAGAACGACCAGAATCAATTTAACCCTTTGACTTCCAAACTAAGAAACATTTCAGGTTTTATTTTTCAGATAATCCAATCAAGAAGCAGATATGTTGGTCAACCAGCTGGTTGGCTTGCCTGTTGAGGGTTATCCTCGGCATGAATAGATTTCCTTCATTTCTGCAAAAAAATTTTTGTTTGTTCATATGAGAACATCATAGAGAGCAAAATTTAGATATTTAGCAGTTGACCCAGTTTTCTGAGGAATCATAGGTAATTTTTTATCATCAAATTTATTTCCTTCAACTAAATAATGACTGTTAAAGGATCTGGAAACATGTGAAAAAAAATTCTTACTCCGATGTATGCTCTTACTATTAGATTTCTGAGGAGCAATAATTCACTTCAGATTTTCTAGTTTTCAAAAAATTATATTTATGTACAGCAGCGCCACCCATTGGATACAAATTGGTGTTACAAACATTATTAAGAGAGGTAAATAAAGAAAAACAGACAAAGATGGGCTTTCAAATTTTTAAATACAGTGGTAAGGCAGCAAAAAGTCAACCACACAGTTACAATGCCAGCCGTGGTCATTTTGATTCGGAATTAGGGGTTTACAAGGTCATTTTTAATCTTTTTTAAAAGGATTTAAGTTTTATTCTGAATTAAAGCTCTCATGTAAACATAGCCTATGTACACAAAGCCTGTCAAGCTTTTGGCAGAACACAACATGCCTAAGCGGTGTGCGTACGGGACTAGCAAGTATGACAGTTGATATCCAAGAAGTTTGGAGGGTGGTGTTGATTATTTTGCCTTCCCCAATCTCAAGAAGAAAGATGCCGGGTGTGGATAAAGCACAAAAACACCTACGTTTGTTCTAAAGTAAGGTGCTAACTAACGTTAGCTAGGCATAGCTCTGTGCGTTAGGTAAGATAACATTAGCAAACAAAGATGTCTCAATAGTAGGTTACTTCTGTTAAACCTTAAGCCACTGGGTGACACTCGAGCAAAAGAAATACTAACAGATAAAGACAAGTTCTGACATACTGATATCTTTTAGCATTTAGTGAATGGACGCCCTAGAAATGGGCAAACACAACGATAATGAAAGCTAACTTAACATGGGCTGGTGTGATCTCTGTGTCCAGCGTGATTTATGACTCTTTTCTCCAAACTGTTATTTAACATCTGCTGTCCTCATGGCTCTAATTTCCCTTTTGGGTCATGAACATAATTTGAATCAGTATCTGAAACAGATTTCACATTCAGCCCCCCGTGTATGTCCGTCATTGTTTGTGCGTCAGTGTACTACATCCTGTCCTGCTGTTTCTGCTGGAGGTGGTTACCAAGGTAACGTCTCAAGTGGCCTGCAATTTGAGAGTATAGTGGCCTGTAATGTTGGCTCCATCCTACCAAAGCAAATTTCCTCTGTTCCTGGGCACTCGCTGCATAAGGGAGCTTAGCGGGCTAATTCCCCTCAAACACCGAGACAGTTAATTAGGCTTTATGGAAAAATCAATATTGTGACAGCGGTTCAAGGAAGACTTCCTCTGTTTAATTCATCCACCTCATACTGCTCTCTTTTCCATCTCCCTCCTGCAAATATGACACAATAATTAACTACATTATTAGTCTGGGAGTGCTGCATTATCATCATATTAAGGTACACAAAGTAGGAATCAAATAACAAAAAGCATAAAAGTCAAAGAATAATTGAAATAAAGCTCCACTTCGTAACATTTTAAACCACCAGCACCAAAAAGCTCCATCATCCCGGCTCTTTAAATAGACTCCAGGCCCAACTAGACAAGAGAAGCAAAGGAAGTGTATGCATTATACATCGAGCAAAGAGTGCCTTACATTTATAGCTCTATGTTCTCTCCTGCAGAGATGACTTAACAAGAAAGCTGGAGCGCAACTTCCCACAAGGGATAATAGAAGAAGACTTTAAAAGGAGAGATATGAGGAAGCATGAAGCATATTTGACTGTGTTTTAGTGTATTTTAAAGACAAAACTGTGTTTAATAAATAACTCAAAGATACAGGGGGGAACGCTTACTGAAACACTGCAGGGTTTTAAACTTGTTGAGTTTTAATCAAACACTTCTTTAGAGAGGAACAAATAATCTTAAGAGCTATTGATACACAATAACAACAAAACTAAACATCAAATCAATTATTATCTTCGTCCACAAAGAAGTGGAAATAACAATTAAGTCTTTACAAGTTTACTTGAGCTGATCGATGTCGTGGTTTACACAAATATGAGAGCTAGATAGTCATTGATAATTCAGGGAAAAAGTGTTTTCCTTCACTCACTTCTTTTTGAGAGTGTAAATTGAATCTTCAACTGTTTGTTTGTATTCTGGCCTTTTCAGGGTTTGTTAAAATCACCATCTTTGGCAGGCTACAACCTCTGACTCTTTAAGGCTGGATGTTTTCTTCTAAAGACCGGGGACGAGGTCAGATTTGAGGCTATCTGCTGAAGATGCTTTTGTCAAAATAAGTCTATGTCGACACATAGGTTAGTACTTTTATTTTTTGTCTTCCTTCTGTCCACATGTAGCAGGAACAGCAGACATATTCTCAACTATACCGGCATGAAATCTGGTTGTTTTAGTCAAGATGATCAATTATATTTTCCCAAACTATATCTAAAATCCCTGTTTAGGGCCAGCCTTCAATTTTGTAAATTTCAGGCCCATTCCCATTAATTCCTGTTACTTCTTACAAGTTCCTGTTAATTCCCTTGAAAAGTGTTCAACTTTAAAAAATCCCTGAAGTTTTGCAGCCCTGTTGGTGACCCATGGCTGTTTGCTCTGTGGTTAGAACAGCTGTTAAAACAGCCAAAAGTACCCATGAAAGTGTTTTAATAGTAGGATTTGATCAAGACTATCTGATATGTCTTGAATTGAAATATATGCAAAGAAATATTCACTCAACACACCTGCTGTCACCAGTTAACACAGCCACAACTTCAACCGTAACACCAGTGGGACATGATGGTAGGAATAGACATAAAAATAAAACAGCTTCTGAACAGAAATTGCCAAATAAATATCCTGTTGCAGCACAATGTTGAGCAGGTAGTGCACATATTTCACAGCAAGAAGGATACTGGTTCGATCCCCAGGTCGGGGAGGGCCTTTCCATGTGGAGTTTGCATGTTCTCCCAGTGCATGTGTTGGTTCACTTCGGAAACTCCGGCTTCCCCAAACCAAAAAACATGCTTGTCTGGTAAATTAGTGACTCTAATTTACACTTTAGTATGAGTTTGAGGATGAATGGTTGTTTGTCTCTTTATGTGGCACTGGGATTGATTAATCTCACCAAATGTCAGCTAGGGCTGGGTACTTCCTGCAACCGCACGATACGATACATATCCTGACACTAAGGTCATGATACGATATGTATCCCAATACACGGAAATTGTGAGCACTGACTACGCTATTGGCAAAATTCAAGTTTTGTCTTTTATTACAAGAGGAAAAAGAACAAGGATAAGAAACTTAAATCAGGTCCTCAAAGATCGTAGACCTAAGTTTAATTTGGAAGACGTGCTTCATTGTGTAGCTCGGCCTCTACTTTGAACTGTGCTGTGCTATGTTGTTAACATTACCCAAAGCATATTGACAACAACTGTCAAAACACTGAGGCCATATCGATTCTGTAGAATCCGTATCGATACATGTATCCCCAAGGAGGGTGTGAAGATATTCGACATATCGAAATTTTGAGCACAGGCTAGGGATGGGAATCGAAAGCCAATTCCAGTTGAGAATCGTTAACAGCTCTATCAAAGTATCGATATCATGAGTCTTTTTGCTAATCAATTCCCTTATCAATTCCTTCCACTGACAGGATTCAGAAGCGGTCAGAATTGTGGCTTAATTTTTCACAAAGGGCGCCTACTGCACAACCTTAGGTGAGTGGAAACACCAGCAACTTGCAGAAGCAGTTATCTATGCTGTGACATGTGTGTTTGACATTGTTGCCATTGAGGAATCAATAAAGGAATCATTAAAGAATTGGATCAATTAGCAGGATCGTTAATAGCATTGGTATCGATAAAATCATATCAATTCCCATCGCTAGCACAGGCCTAATGTCAGCTGGGATAGTCTCCAGCCTGCCCCCCCTCCCACGACCCTGAAAAAGGATAAGCAGTATAGATTATGGATGGATGGCACATCATTATTACTTTTTCTTTTTGCATTTTCTCAATCAAATTACAAATTAAATCAATAAAAACGTGTTGACATTTTTCACATTTTGCCTTGTTAAATTTGTTCAGAGGTCAGAAGTCAGACCAAAGAAGCAAAGATGGATAAATTGCAAATCAAACTGTTTGTATGAATAAATGTAAATCTCATTAAAAGGGAGAGAAAGCATGTATTAATCAAATTCTGCCCTAAAGAGGAGCATGTTTGTTGCCCTTTTGAGTGAAATCATCTTGTGTTTGCGGCAGAACAAACTGAACTGTGGCTCCAGGTGAAACAAACACACCAGCTCAGGCTGAACATGAACATATCATCCTTCTAGGGCACGGCTGCCACTTTAATTGAGTCGTTGACTATTGCATATTCAAGTATGTGCTGCATTTGGCTGCGTGAGCCAATCGTGACCGCTGCACGCTGCCATTGGCTGAGGCGCAGAGAGAGAGCGGAGCAGTGTGCTGCGAGGGGCGGAGGGGGGGCTCTCCATCTCCTCTGCACTCTCTCATTCAACCTCTGTAGTCAGCAGAACGAGGGAGAGAGGCTGAGGAGAGGAGCGCAGCATCCACGGCTCCAGCATCCTGCAGAGGACTCGGCTCCATGGAGGAGGAGAGGGGAGATTAAGAGCTGAGAGGAGGCTGAAGGAGGACGAGGAGAACTGGAGGGAGATGAGAGGGAGTGAGGAGGCATCGCAGCTCCTGAGAGGAACACTGCAGCTGTACTAAATCTGGGGCTGTCAGGCCAACCCTCGGCAAAGCTCTGAGAGAGAAGGAGAGGAGCAGAGGAGAGTGGTTTCAGAGCGGATCTCCTCACGCTGGAGAGGCAGGAATGGAAACCAGGAGAGCTTCTGTACCTCCACGTCAAACTTCACACAGGAAAAGTGCCTTTGGATCTCCAGTGTGAGCCAGCCTGAACTTAACAGCAGATAAGAAGAGAGTCATCCTGCAAGGTGAACCCTCGCACAGGAACTCCAACACCTCCAACCCCCCCTCCACCCGCCTGCCCCCCCGGTGAATGTCTTCTCTGCATGCTCTCCCACTGCTCGGCAGTTGAACACACTCATGGTCGATGCCAAGGGAAGGAACATGAAATGTCTGACTTTCTTCTTGATGCTTCCCGAGTCCGTGAAGAGCAAGTCGAGTAAGAGCTCCAAGAAAGGGAATGCCAGCGGGAGCTCCAAGCTGCCCCCGGTCTGTTATGAGATTATCACTCTGAGGAGCAAGAAGAAGAAGAAGATGGCAGCGGATATTTTTCCCACCAAAAAGCCGGCGTCCACCACCACCGTGCAGCAGTACCAGCAGCAGAACCTCAACAACAACAACACCATACAGAACTGCAACTGGCAGGGACTCTACTCCACCATAAGAGAGAGGTACGCGCAACTGAGCGGCTCAGATCCAGAACCAGAACTGCTCTGTGAGGGGTTCAGCACTACTGAAGTCAGGGAGATGAAATATCAGAAAGTTTATTTAAAGAGACTTTCATCTGGTTTTATTATACTGAAGAAAGCATGCAAGCAGGTCCATCCTGCATTTATTATACATACAAGAGCTTTGTCATAAATCATGATCATCAGAAATATTTATTTATTATAGAACAAGTTACTGGCTTAGACCAGGGATGGGCCACATGCAGCTAATTAAAGTATAACATAAAACACAGACACGCTTTTGGGATAATCGTAAATAATTGCTTATTTTGTTTGTTTTTGTACACAAAATTTGAAGAAATGATGGTTTCAGTGGGAAGATTAACTCGAACTGAACTTTAACAATCAGGTCATGTGAGCTCAATGCATTGAAAAAGTACATTCATTGGCTTTAATTCCACGTTTAGCTCTTTTAGCTTCCTTTAGCTTTTTTAGTTCTTTCTTTGAGCTTAAACATATAAACACTTGCATAAAAGGTTACAATGGAAGCTCAACGATGGGAGATATGGCCTTTTTCCCTCCCAAAAAAAAAAAAACTCCCAGTGACACAAAAATGACATGAATCAAGTTTTGCCTTTATGTTATCAAAATATATTCCCAAACCAAACAGAATTTCTCTCTTAAATTTAACGTGTGTGTCATAAAATGTTGGTATTGTAGTTCAACTTCGGCAGGTTTGTCTACGTAAGCACTAAAAGCTGAGCTGTTTTCACAGAATATAAACATGAAACTCTTTGATCAATATTTAATACAATCTAAAAAAACAAAAACAAATACAAGCCTATAAAAGTGCTGGTGCAAAACCTGACAGAGCCTATGATCACCAAAAATGTAATTTTTTTAATGTCTGTATATTTTCAAATATTGCAGCAACTGACAACCGAAGAAGGTCAAGAAAAAAAAAAAAATTTAAATTAATTTTTAAATCTTCTGCAGAAACTAATTCAAATTAATCAATTTAATTGATATATTGTCCAGCCCTACGGAAGCTACATATATTTAAACAAAGACACATGTAGTTTGGACTGTCTTATTAGGACAATCCTTCAGTTTTTGTAAATTTGTCCCTCAGAGAGCAAGATTAATGTTAATGTTAATGTGGCCCTAAATAAAACCATAGTTTACTATGGTTTAATATCTTTATAGTGTATGGGGCAAACCTTCATCTCGCTAGTTCTATCAAATTTCCAAATGTTGTCAATATTCTTCTGCAATTCCTCTCTTCTTGGTCAGTACATGACTTTAGGTCACCGGTTTTCTTACTTTTTGGCAACAGTGTTCATCAAATTAATGAAGATTCTATCATTTTAAAACATAAGGTTTTGATCTTTACTGAAAAAAATTGACAGTCTTAATAAGTGTTGCCAATGTTTCTGTCCAATTTAGACAGTGTGTAGGAGTTTGGGTGCAGTTTTTGATTTAACAAAACAAGTCACTGACCTATCCTGGTTGACAAAATAAGGCCAGAGTATTTGGCAATGCTGGCAGGGTGCCCAAAATGTGTCAACACACGAGTCTTGTCAGAACCAACATGTCGCCATGGTCATCATATGGTCAACACAGGGGGTAGGAGATTGTTTATAGTACCTGATTATTACAAAAACAAGTGAGTAGCCATAGTTATGGGTCAGTACTGGGCAATGTTTTTAATGTTAGTGCACAACTCAGACAGTGAGCAGAGCTTTTTCTGCAGTTCTTAAATGAATGAAACAAAAATTGAGGAGTGGGGGGCAAAATGCGTCAGCCAGTAGTTAGATAAGTCTGCAAGAAGGCAAACCAACTAATGGTTCATAACCAAAACTTTGGCCAATATTGGGCAGTCAACGAGGGCAACAATTGGGTCCAGTTTAGTGCTAAGGAGATTGCCCAGAGCTTATTAAAAACAAGCAATCACCCAGATTAGCAGGCCAGTATCACAGCCAAGATGATGACATTACGCCATTAACATGTTACCAATGTTTGTGCATAATTAAAATAATACGTAAGCTTTTGGCCTGTGCTTGGGGGTTAAATTGGGCACCAAACATAGGCAAAGTTGACTCTGCTAAACAGTCTGTGCAATTAAATTAAGACAGTTTGTAGGCGTCTGCAGTTTTTGATTTGTGAAATTAGTGCATTGCCCAATTTTGAAAGCAAAAACTTCACACTCAGTGTGTTGCAACAATAGCTCAACACCAACATGTTGCCACGAGTTACTTTGTTTTTAATAGCGTGTAGGAGTTTGCCTTTATTTCTATATAGTATGCAAAACAAGACACGGCTCAAAACTGGGGGCCAGTATTGGGATATTTTTATACCACCATGTTGACAATGTCTTTTTCTAGAATTTAGGAAGTGTGCCTAACCTGAAACCAGATGGACTGTTTTACATATCCACGGGATATATTTCATCCATCTGGGCAACATCCCATAGAGACTGATTGGGGAGGGCAGAAATTTTTGAGAAACATTGGAAGGTGATTGATCAATGTTCTAACAGGACAATCATTTCAGTTTGAAGAGTTGCAAAATGAATCAACCTGCCAACGATTATGGATTCTGGTCGATCCAGCTGCTTTGCAAGAGTAGTGATTGCCTGCTGTTTTAATTGATAGGAAAAACTAGCCAATGGCCAATAACCTTGGCTAAAATTGGGCTCCATGATTAGGTAAAGCTGGTGATTCTTGTTTGTACAAGTTGGAGAGTTTGCAGGTTTTCATTAAATTTTTGATTGTTCAAACAAATATTTATTGTGCTACATTTCATCCCAAACATGTTGTTAGTGTTTTCTGTACATACAAGTTTGGGAACAGGAGTTTGCATGCTAATGTTGACAGTTGAAAGCATGGAGTTGGCCAATATAAGAGGTCAATAGAAGGCATTATTGGCTACATATTAGGAACGTGTTGCAAATGTTTTTGTTAAATTTAAATAAGGTGACTTTCTTAACAGTTTAGATGATTATCAACCCAAACTGTTAAATATTGTGTCTGAGACTTCTATTTTAAGTTGAGATATGGTTCAGTACCTTTTTATTCAGCTAAAATCAAATCAAACTGCATGATTTCTATGAAGTAAAATAGAGATTTACATAGGCTTTGAGCTAAATATAACAGGACATGATTTTTGGTCTGATTTTCCTGCTCTAAGTGAAGCATTTGTACAAAATCACAAATGAAATCAAGATTCTGGCTTTCAGTTGCAAACAGGATGCTTAAAGCTGCTGTACAAATTGATATGTTCTGTATTTATTTGCATTTTCCAGCCCTAAAACACATCACAGACCAGTCATAAAGCACAATATCTGCTGCACATGTAGGTTTTTGAGAGAATTTGTGAGTCTGTGTGTGGGTGTGAGCAGCAGTGGGTGTTCCCCCGGCCCTGCCCTCGATCTGCCGGGGGTATCTGTGTTTACCGGCTCTCTCTGACATAACAGAGGGCGGACAGGCAGCGGGTGCGTTTGATTTGCACAACAGGCAGACGTGGCTCCGCACTAAAAGCCAAATATTTACCTTGGCCTATCAGCAAAAGACCCCAGCTGTCCACGCTTAATCGGGCGCTTTCCGACCCGGCTTTGTTGTCCCTCCAGAACATCGTGGGGCTGTTTACCCACCGTGGCGACATGTTCCACTGCTCAATAATATATGAACGCAGCTTTATTGTTGGACCTGCACGTTCACAGTGGGGATTTTCCATTCACCTCATTGTCTGGATTATCCTTATTTATGTACATAGACTTAAGGTGGAAGAGTACAAGTCTTTGAGTGCACTGGTAGGTCTTATAAAGTGCTTTTAAAGAGTTTTAAACATTTAAGGGTGTGTGTCTGTTTGTTGTTTTGTTGATCTTATTGTTTTATTCTTGAAAGACTCTGCATCCTCGGGGATAACTTGTCTAAAGTAAATCTAAATATAGAAAAAACAGAATCAACCAAACGTCTTTGAGCATGCCTTAAGAAATTAGGACAGATGATACAATTTTTATACTTAGATTCTTTCTTTGAGAGCAGCAGCAAATGTACTTCTAAATCATTTTCTGAGATATTTTTAAAGGAAGTTTAAGGTAAAACTATTTCATTCACATCAGTATAGTTTATTTTGTTGTAAAATATCATAACGAGTTTATAGTCTTCTTATGACCTTTGTTAAGTGTAGTTTTAAGAACATTAGCCAACTGATGTTAATTTTCTTTGTAATAATGCATGAAAAACCTAAAATCTGTCAACCATTCAAATTAAAGACTGATTTTTGGTAGGGGCAAACTGGGCTATTGGAATTTTTGCTTTAATCATGTCAAATAAATGGATTTAAAGTTGTATGACCTTAAGGACAGTGTTAATTTTGCTCACTAATTATTTTTGTCACAGTAACTAATAAAAACAGGTGCACATGGACAAAAACTAAAACTAAATTAACTGACATTTTCATCAACAAATAAAAACTAGACTAAAATGTTTGACGGAGACTTAATCCAATCAGACCTGTCATGTAGAAAGTAGGGATAAGTTAGGAATATATCCAATCACAGCTACTTTGGTTGTGTGGAAAGGTTGGATGAGTTAAGAGGGACATCCAATCACAGCTGCCTTAGCTTGGTGGTGGTGGGATAAGTTGTGGAGCGATCCAATCAGAGCTCCTCTCTTTATGAATTGATATATTCATGTAGAGCAGGTTCACTGTTTGTTGTCAGTTCTGGTATTGTAACTGAGATGCTCTGCCAGGTAGCCTAAATAAACGTGACTGCATTTTATGTTTATTTATACATTCAGACTTTACTAGCATTCAATAAAGGGTTATTAGACGTTTCATTTTATCCAAGTGTAAAACATGACTTCAGAAATTCAAGGAAAAAATGCCTTACCCTTTACACTTCATATTTTACTCGACTAAATTTACAGTAGATTTCATCGACTAAAATGTCGTAAAATTTCATAAACTAAAACTAGACAAAAAAAAAATGTAGATGACTAAATTATGACTAAAACTATAACATGTTTTAGGTAAAAGACTATAACTGAAACCAAATTAAAAAATGCTGTCAAAAAGCACTTCCGTTTAACATAACGCGGAAAAATGAAAAAAAATGAGTCACAACAAGCACACCAGAGTTAAGAGTTGCTGAAGAGTTTCCTGATGATTGTAGGTAGAGGCAGGCTAATGCTACCCACTGATTTACAGTGTTTGAGCTAAGCTAATTAGCAGTGGGTGATCTTTGTCCGTCTCTTCCTTGTTACTGCACACACAGTTGAAAGAATGGTGTCTTTCTGCTTGTTATGGACTCAGGAGTGAGGCAAGATGCAAAAAGAAAAATAAAGTTGGCATATCCCTTTAAGCTCCTATGCTTTGTTCCTGTCAGAGCACCTATTAAACCTCTGTTTTTCAAAATGCTATGCAAATATTATTATTATACTTTAAAATGTTCACTTTGCCCTGCCTTAATCTACTAGAATAAGGATTTTACTCACCTAAAATGAATCAGTGTGCATTAATTTGACTTTAAAATTACCTCTGTATCTCAAAATGGGTTTTATATTCTTCTGTCATAAGATAAATGTGCAGCCCTGAATGTGAAACGTTCACGTCTCCTGTTCTGTGTCCTGTCCTTTCAGAAACTCCGTGATGTTCAACAATGAGCTGATGGCAGATGTTCACTTCGTGGTGGGTCAGCCTGGACGGACGCAGCGGCTGCCAGGACACAGAGTAAGGCTTTTATCAAACACCAACAAAAAAATCACACAGCGATGGAGGAAATGAACCAACAGTCGGTCTGTCAGTGTTGGTATCATATCAGAGTCAAAATAATCGGCAGCTCCAACCCTTTGTGCTCCGCTCCCACTTCCGCACCATGTGTCACATTCGAGACAGTCTTCAATTATTGATGTAAATGAGGCTGAAGGATGGAGGCAGGGTGAAGGGATCTCCTCAGCAGAGAGAAGATCTTCTTTGTCTCTGCTTTGGTTCGCAGACAGCACTGCAATCACTCAACTTTTAATCAAACACCTCCAGCAGCACTGATGAGACGGACAGAGGCTTCCAGCTCCTCACATCTCTTTAACACTTTGGTACTCGTTAACTCAGAAAGCTTTTATATTTTAGAGAGGCCCAAACATGAAGCTGAGACAAAAAGCTGTGATGAGAGTTTTGGCTTCAAGGCCTCGTCCACACAAAGGTGTCTGATTCTCAAAATGGAGGTCTTCTTTATCTGGTTTGATATCATCCTGTCCTCACACCAGGTGCCCAGAAAGTCTTAAATGTAAAATGAGTGTTTTTGATCTGGTGGGTCAAGACCCAGAGGATGGCCCCAAACTGTTTTAAGTGGGTCTTGAATTCCTGTTTGGAAAAGCTGTTGGGGAATGGCTGTTAGCATTTAGCATCAAGCTAACCTATTGTGATAACATTTGGAAATAAAGTAAATACAGAAGGTTTGTTGGCTGCCTTGGGTGATGCCTCTCCTTTTCCAACATCATCATCATGTTGGTTGTAATTTGTTAGGGATACACAATATTTGATTGTTGCCTGTATCCAATATACCAATAATTGCCGATACCAATATTGACTTTATTTGGACAAAAATATGCAGTCTTTGACCTATTTATCAGTCTGACATTTTATTTGAGTTGGTAAAACAATAAGGAACAAGAAAAACAACTTTTTTTTTCTCAAAAAACAATAATGCTGATGCTTTAACGTAGACATCAAGTGAAATTAAGTTGAAGCTTTTTAGCACGTTAAGACATTCTACTGATATTTCAGTCATATAGGGGATATTTACATTGATATAATTGGCCAATATATCAGCTGTAAATACTGGCAGAATTTTTCATAAATGCAGATACCAATATTCAGCCATCGTCTGTCGATATTGAACCGTTATTATTGTGTATCCCTAATTTATAGTCCATGATGTCTGTTGGTCCGGTATAATAACATGACTGACCTAAAAAAGAAAAGTGTATTCCAAACTACAAAAAAGGAAACATGTTCTGGCATTAAAAGCATCTGTAGATCTGTTCCCTAAGAAAGACCAGGCTGATACTTTCTCCTTCACCTTTCTTGTTAACAAAGCTGATATCAGAAAGCTTGCCTTGTCTTGATTTTAACTGGTCAATAAGGGAGGAGAGACAACGCAGAGCAAGGTCCTGTTTCAACAGTTAGACTGCTGTAAACGAGTGACTAGGGCTGTCAAATTATACTCAATATTTAAATGTCCATTAGAGCATGGGGATAAAAATCTGTAACCTTGAAGCGAAGCTGGATCATCCAATTTGCCAAGCTCAAATCCACAAGGATCATGCACAGCCCAATCAGGGTCCTTCACAGCAGGAAGAGGTGGGAGCTACAAGTGGGACGACAGCAGGAAGTGACTAAACAAAGATTAGCACAGATGCTAACAGCTCCAGGAGCTGTTTTATTAGATATGGACCTCATTCCTTTATCAAACAGCACCCTCTGTTGTACTTGACCAGTGAAACACAACTATCTGTTGCCCTCTTGACCTCAACAATAGGAAGCACATCCCACGGAAGCACATTGGCTCCACATTATGGTTGGCAAAATATAAAACAAGAGCAGACTGTTGATTATGTGCAAAGCAGCTGGTCTACTCCTTATCCATGACAGATCTGAGGGTCTATTTGTCCGTGTGAGGCAGCAGACGAGTGCTCCTCCTCATCAAGCCCTCCATCTGCGAGGACATGCTGCCTTGAACATCTTTTTTCATAATAATGAGACTTTTTCTTCAAAATGTCTGAACAGTTTTGAAAGTGGGGGTCATCTTTTAATCAGGGCCATCTTCTATTTGGGCACCGCAGCATCATAATGGGGCTCATTTTCAGGATGTTATTTCACCACATGTGACCGGCGGTTGAATGTCTCTGTCTTTGTTTAATCCACCCTGTGACCTCGTGTTTTCCAAGATGTTCACATTAATGATTGATTAAGCCTCACAGCTGCCTCGCCCCATCTAAAAGCTCACCATTATGTCTGCTCTGCTCAAGTGTGATGATAAAATCCACATTAAATCTGCTGGCTGATTTTGCAGCCATGAATTTCCCTCTCCTGTCTGTTCCACATGTGCTCCGTCAGTGGAGCCTGTATGGATCATCTTTTTTTGTTCTTTATGTGGGAGTGCTATCTATGATTGGTGGCTGCAGAGCACTTTATAGGAAGCCGTTAGGGGAGGACATCGAGGATGACTCTGCTGCACTTTATGCTGAGACATTATGCCGATGGGTTGTAATGACGTTCAGGGCTGCGCTCTTTATTGTGTCCATTTGGCTGGGAGTCAGATATGCATTATGATTTAATTTTCAGAGTTATATCCTGGCAAGATGGAGGACAAAGCCATCAGCTTAGGCTGGTAATTAATGTGAACTTTTATGAAATATAACAGGTCAAAAGGGGACTCTAATCTTATTCTAATATGTGGATTTTACACTTCAGTCCTTTAAAAAGCAGCTGTGTGAAGAATGAAACATAAATTACTGTTTTAATGACAAAAAAACATCATCATTGTTTTTTAAAACCCTGATTTGCACGGCTCAGTCTCTCTGAGGAGGTCTGTGTGCCTTTTTTGGGAGATTTTAAACCACCCACACACCCTCCTACACTCTTATTCTGCACACAAACGCATGTATACAACACAAACATGCACCCACAGACCTCAAACAAAGTGCCGCCCACGAAATGGTGCGACCTCACAGAGAGGGTTGCCGGTTTAACTCCCTTTGTCAGCCAGGGCCTCCCTGGGTGAGGTCTGCGTGTTCTCCCTGAGCCTCTGTGGGTTCTCACGGGCACTCCAGTTTCCTTCCTTTTCTATAAAACATGCTCCCGTAAATTGTGTAGTGCTAAAAAAATTATTAGACCATCTGTCATAAACATGAATTACAGCCGTCTTGTGCACCACGATAATTAGAGAATAATAACAGGCATTGTGTTGCATCTGATTTCATCATGGGTTCACAAAGTCATTAATTACAGCAAATTAAACAGCAGGATTTTCTTTTTTGTTGATTTTTTTTCTTTCTATCAGATGAAATCTTGTTCATTAGAAACATCCTCTTTGTCCTCAGGGGGAGGAAAGCTCATTATAGGAAGAGCCGTACAGGTTAGACGAGGGGCGCTGTTCTGTATTCACCACAAGAAACATGTTTTTGTGTAAAGAATAACAAACATGTATAAGTTTGAGCTCATTGCAAGTAAATGGACATGAGCTAGCAGCCATTTATTCACGCTCACGCAGCAGTAAAGTGTCTTGCCCAAGGACACATGGGCTTGTGACAGCCAGAGCTGGACTCAAACCCTCAACCTTCCCATTTAAGAGAAGAGTGAAATACTAGACTGAGCCATCACTGCAACAAAGTGCCGCCCACGAAATGGTGCGACCTCACAGAGAGGGTTGCCGGTTTAACTCCCTTTGTCAGCCAGGGCCTCCCTGGGTGAGGTCTGCGTGTTCTCCCTGAGCCTCTGTGGGTTCTCACGGGCACTCCAGTTTCCTTCCTTTTCTATAAAACATGCTCCCGTAAATTGTGTAGTGCTAAAAAAATTATTAGACCATCTGTCATAAACATGAGAAAAAGAAATATATTTTAAATCTTTCAAAACTTGTTTAAAACTGAAAATGTTATGGACATTTTGAGCAGGACTGAGGGATTTCAAACTAAATTTACCTTTTATACACAAATTTGAGAATCATTGGGCCTCTTTGAGATGTCAGACATTATTCATGCAGGACAGTCAAACACTAAAACTCACTTTTCTCTTCAGGAATGCAAGTAAATATCTATAATTTGACATCTTAATCAAGAAATGACAATGATGTTAAAAAAATTACTATTTTTCTGTTTTCTTTTGCAATAACAAATAGTATATCGTATTGGTTAAATAGCTTCCACATACTGGTGAATTAACTATTACGGAAACATAAAAACTGATTTTGGTAATTACAGTGCTGTTAATTTAGGGCAGCTGTGGCATAAAGCTTACATTGTTCCAATCTATATGGTCCAATCAGAGTCCTTAGGAGCAGGAAGGGGATAGAGCTACAAGTGAGAGGACAACAGAAAGTGACTGCACATGGGAGATTAGCATAGATGCTAACAACTTCAGTAGCAGTTTTATCAGATCTGGACTGCATTTCTTTATCTAACGAAAAACAAATCTTAACATTACAGCATCCTCTATAGTAAGGATATTTCACTCCACTTCCAACATGTGTTGACAAGAGTTTGTTTTACGAAGTGGCTCATGTTCTGTAGCGCAGTACCACCCGCCAACTAAATTATTTGATTGGCCCGTAATGAATGTGATTGATGAAATAATCATCCAATCAATTTTTAGATATGCCTTTGAAGGTTCTGCCCTCCCCAAACACCTTCTATGAGCTCTTTCCCAAGTGGACTGGTGAAGTATACTGAACACTCCATCTGGTGTGCTACTATATATATATTTATCTATATCGTCACAATCAGGCACAGACCTCCTCCATCCACAATTGTTACTTTCCAGGAAATGAGAAAAATGCGATAGATAGATAGATAGATAGATAGATAGATAGATAGATAGATAGATAGATAGATAGATAGATAGATAGATAGACAGACGGACAGACTTTATTGATCCCAAGCTGGGGAATGTCCTATTACAAGATATTTCTTTGTATTTGATTTGGAAAAAATTTATAAAACTGAACCAACTCACCAACATGGAAGGTGACGATAGCACCGTTTTGTGCAACAACATATAAAATCACAAAATATATATATATATACAGTATAATATCTGGTTGGCCAGTAAATGTCCAAAAGGGTGTGACGCTCTAGAGACAAGTTGTCTTTTCTTTTCTTAGCGTTATTAGCTTAGCTTTGACTATTCAAAGCAGTTTTACATTGCAGGTCACATCTACCCATTCACTCTCATTCACTCACTGATGGTTGGAGTTAGGGCTGAAAGATTAATCGTTTTAGGATCGAAATTGCAATTTCAGACAGCGCAATCATGTGATCACCAAAGCTGTAATTTTTTGCAGCGCTCCTGACTGACCGAAGATCTGTTGCGTCAACTATTTCACACATACTATTGTACAAATTTGCAAGCAGTTTACCTTAATGGAAGTGCTGGTAAGCAGGTCAACAACACAAAGCCTCTGTTTAGGAGTAGAAGTTGGAGTATCCCTGAAATAATGAAAACAGATTATTTATCATTGATATAAGATGATGAATAATGTGTTACGTGCTTTTGATCATTGATTTCCTTAATGTTGTCTCGTGAATTGAATTGAAATCACAATATCTGCCAGAAAAATGCATTTAGATCTTTTCCTGAAATCATTAAGTCCTAGTTGGAGTTTCTATGTCAGTTGTCCATCAGTGTCAATTACCATCTACACGCCATTTCATACCCATCTACGCACCACTGATGCAGCAGTGAAAGCAACTTGAGTTAAGTGTCTTGCCCGAGGACACATCGCCATGTAACAGCCACTTTGGGCTCAAACCTGCACAGGGCACACGATCAGACTGCACCACAAACACCCCAGCAGCTCGATGGTTTTCTTTTTTTTTTCCTCAGCTCTAACTGACTTTGATGCGAGTGGTGCCCCAAGCATTTACACTGCCTAAGCCAGGGGGTGGCTCTGGGTTATTGTTTGATATGAGGGGGCCGGAGCTGAGTTCAAGAAAAATGAGACATTCACAGGAGTAGCGGTGTCCTCATTTTACATCACTGTGAGAGCACACAGGTGAATAGACAGTTGTTCCCATCTGCCTCTACATTTCTGTTGCTTGGAAGAAAATAGCAGATGATTCATGATTTACGATTGCACTTAATTGGTAGAAGTGGCAGCTCTAGTTAGTGTATGTCAGGTGTTTTTTATTGAATCATATCAAACTGCTCTTCTCATTCCTTCTACTCCCTTTGTTTCTCTCTGCAGTATGTTTTGGCTGTGGGCAGCTCCGTGTTTCATGCAATGTTTTATGGCGAACTGGCCGAGAACAAGGATGAAATCCATATCCCGGACGTGGAACCAGCTGCATTTCTGGCGATGCTAAAGTAAGAAAACCCCTCTGTCTTTGTTCCTCACTCCCTCCACTGGTCCTGCTCTGTGATCGAGTCAGTCTAAAACTAATATTGTCATCTTTAAGTACAGCAGCGTGATATCACAGTGATGGCTGAAGGCAGAGCCATAAAGGAGGCTATTGGATGTGTTCATCACCTCCTCTGACAGATAAATGAAAAGTAAATTGTTTATTTCTCTCACAGGCGTAAAATCTTTAGCTGTCTGTTTTCATCTCATTTGTGTGGTTTTGTTCTCTACCTTTGCAGCTGAATAACATTGTTTTATTCACCTGCCCCTGCTCATCGTCCATCATTTATCCTGCAGACCAGCTACAGTAGACAGGGTGTAGGAGGGATGGTATCCTTCCCATGGCAGCCGTGTTCCTGTGATGTGGGAAGCTCGAATGTTATTATCATGTCATTGTGCTTTATTCCAGGCTTTGTCATATGGATGCAAAGATTCTGGCAGCATTTTCATTTCATTCCTGTCAATCAGAGTGTCTACAAAGATGATAGATACTGAGAACTGAGAGACAAATCTGGCCACAGTTAGAGTGAAATATTAACATTTTTGTAAACCTGTTCTAGGGCTGAAAGATTTATTGTTTTCGGATCGGAATCGCAATTTCAGACAATCATGTGATCGACAAAGCTGCAATTTTTTGCAGCACTCCCGACTGACCCTGGATCTGTTGTGTCAACTATTTTACAAATTTGCAGGCAATTTGCATTTAAGAAAGGCTCACAAATGATTGGCTTACTCACAAATGCAAATCGGTTCTCATTGTTCACTTTAAAGAGCTGTTCAAAAGAGTCGGCTCGTCAGGAAGTGCTGGTTAGAAGGGCAACAACAGAAAGCCTCTGTTTAGGAGTAGAAGTTGGAGTATCCCTTAAATAATGAAAACAGATTATCATCAATATTAGATGATGAATAATGTGTTATGTGCTTTTGATAAGTGATTTCCTTACTGTTGTCTATACTGTAAACACAGTGAATATTGCACTGAAGCTTCATTTGAAGAAAATCATGAATCAAATTAAAATCGCAATATCTGCCAGAAAAATCCCAATTAGATCTTTTCCTGAAATTGTTCAAAATCTCCAGGGAAAGTATTAAAATATCAATATTTTCTGTGAAAGTTTGGCCTGAATCCTGTATTTAGTTCATTAAATTAAGTAGTACCTTTTGCACTTGGGCCAAAATAAATAAATCTTGCTTTAATAACTGAATATGAGAGCGTTTTCTGTTCCCCTTGTTGAGTTATGAGTAATTGTTGAAACAAGAGCATCCAAAATTTGCAACGCTTTGGCCCAGTGGCAGTGAGGACGAAACTAATATGGAGCTTATGGTCAAAGAAAGCTGCCCAATCCTGACCTAGAAGAATATAAATGTGCGGTTTAGAAATTTTATTTTTTAACAGATGCTGTAATTGATTCATTTTTAAAACTTAATTCAAAGACAGATTTAAATAAAATGCACATATATACTACACCGTTAGTCCTCACTCGAGTGGAAGAGGAGCAACAGGAAGAAAGAGGACTAGAAGGAGCCAGACAGTAGCCATATTTTTATTTTTATTCATTATTGCAAATTGTTTTTACTTTTTCACTTTTCTGATACCTGTTTGCTTTTATTACCCTGTGTGCTTGCTATGCTGCTGGAATCTTAATTTCTCTGAAAGAGTTTTCCCAAGCAGTTAATAAAGTTCTAACTAATCTAATGCAATCTAATCTAAAGTGTGTATTTTTCTATTTGTCCAACGTTCCTGCTCTGTTTTGATGGCGTTGTTGTCCTTTTCTCCACCCACAGATACATTTACTGTGATGAGATCGACCTGAGTGCTGACACAGTATTAGCCACTCTATACGCTGCCAAGAAGTACATCGTCCCTCACCTGGCACGTGCCTGTGTTAACTTCCTGGAGACCAGCCTGAGTGCCAAAAACGCCTGCGTGCTACTCTCCCAGAGCTGTCTGTTCGAGGAGCCCGAGCTGACGCAGCGCTGCTGGGAGGTGATTGATGCCCAGGCCGAGCTGGCGTTACGCTCCGAGGGCTTCTGCGACATCGACTCCCAGACCCTAGAGAGTATCCTGCAGCGGGAGACACTCAATGCTAAAGAGATCGTGGTGTTCGAGGCGGCGCTGAGCTGGGCCGAGGCCGAGTGCCAGAGACAGGAGCTCACCTCGTCCTCTGATAACAAGAGGAAGGTTCTGGGCCAGGCCATGTATCTGATCCGTATTCCGACAATGGCTCTGGATGATTTTGCCAACGGGGCGGCGCAGTCGGGGGTTTTGACGCTTACAGAGACCAATGATATCTTCCTGTGGTACACGGCGGCGAAGAAGCCTGAGCTGCAGTTTGTTAGCCAGCCGAGGAAAGGCCTGGCGCCGCAGCGCTGCCACAGGTTCCAGTCGTGTGCCTACCGGAGCAACCAGTGGCGTTACCGCGGCCGCTGTGACAGTATTCAGTTCGCAGTGGATAAGAGAGTTTTCATCGCCGGGTTCGGGCTGTACGGGTCGAGCTGTGGCTCCGCGGAGTACAGCGCTAAGATCGAGCTGAAGCGTCAGGGGGTGCTGCTGGGGCAGAACCTCAGTAAATACTTCTCCGATGGCTCCAGTAACACCTTCCCGGTTTGGTTTGAGTACCCGGTGCAGATCGAGCCCGATACCTTCTACACAGCCAGCGTGGTGCTGGACGGGAACGAGCTGAGCTACTTTGGACAGGAGGGGATGACAGAGGTGCAGTGCGGGAAAGTGACCTTTCAGTTTCAGTGCTCCTCTGACAGCACGAATGGCACCGGGGTGCAGGGCGGACAGATCCCCGAGCTCATCTTCTACGCCTGACAGCTCCCGACTGATCTCAGTGCACTTATGGAAAATAGAAAATGATCACTCTGTGCATAGTGTGACTTTCTTTTATTTATTTTTGTCACGGTGAAAAAAGAATCAGACCTGTGAAAAGGTCATGTGTGGCTTTATTTTCAGAGATTGGTCCACTTGAGTAGGATCATATATGATGTTTGGTGTGGGACTGTCTGAGTCTTTAAGGATTAAATAAAATATCTGGCACTGTGTGTGCATGTAAATATGAATATATGTAAATTCTGAAATGTATATGATGATAAATGTGGTCGAAGCTGCCCACAAAAAAGATCTTATATGATGAATATGCTACAATATGTTTATTATTTCTATGCTTGCATAGAATGCACATATATAGCAGCAATACTTCACATCCTGTATCCAACAAGAAGCATTTCATGTCACAACTCGGACCAGAAAGCATTTCACTGACTCCTGATTGGAAATGAAAACGTGAGGCAGTTTCTTTCAGTGCTGACATCCAAACAGGTCACCCAGGTTTATCTCTGCAAAGTTTATCAATGATGAATTTAACATCCTGAGGGGGCAACAAATGAAATGCAGCATAGAAAGTAGTTGATCTGGTGAAGTTTTGATGCTCCATCAACTGTGGTTCACCTATTAGCTGTATGTTAGGTAGATTTTGAAGTGCCATAAGATCTGGAATATAAGTTGCACCTGTATTTATGACTCAGTATGCTTTAGGGGCTCCTGAGAGAGAAATAATATCAGCACTATCACCTGTGTGACCATAACCAATGTCTGAAGCTAGAAAAACAACTCAGCTGTTGAGCTCTCAGCCTACAGGACCACTAATAGCTGTGAGGGAAAGACCTACAGCCCTCAAGCCCTCCGCCCACCTCCACTGGTCCCTTGTTGGGGTTAAATCAGGGGCTGCAACTGGCTGCCCAGGGGCTTGGCTTTCCTCTCAAATGCAGCCAGACAGCCTATTAAAATTATAAAAAGTGCATAATCAGGAAGAAAATGTGACAAAAATCCCATTAAAACATTAAAATGGCAGTTTTTCTTTAGGAAATTGAGCTATAAGTGGCTATTATTGTTTTTCTAAGATTCTCTTTAATGCATTGTTGAATACATTTTTGAAAAAAAAAAAACAAGAGAGTAAAAAATGCTTATATAAACAGTTAATAATCAGAGGCTGTGTTTAGCTAACAATAATAGGGTTTTACCTGTTGCTTTTGATTTAAAATACATAACTTTAGTTAAAAAGAGACTTCTTTCAGGGCTGTAAATTGCCACTCTGGCAATGAGGACATAATTAATGTGGCCCTCTTGGTAACCAAAGTTGCCCATCCCTGATTTAAACTAAACTTTATTTTTCAATAACCAGCACTCTAAAAGATTATTAAACCCAACAGTATACCAACTGACTCAAGGCCACAAAACATAAGGGGGAAAAGCCACGGTGCAGCTGGTAGGGCCGGAAAATACAGACCAAGAGTCATACTTCAGCTTTTACTATCTGACGTTACACAATGTACAACATCTCAAGATTTTGTTTTCTTTTTTTCTTTCCATACAGATAAAACATGATTTTCATACCAGAATCATGATATAGTTCTTGTAAAATTTAAAAGTACTGATAAATGCTTAATTCTAGGTCGACAAAAACAAAAAGTCTTTCACATTTAATTTTCGGTGCACACAAAAGCGACTTGCTGATGAGCACCCTTGATCAACTTCAACATAAACATGAAAACTGACATAAAAAGAAAATTAAATAAATTAAAGTTAAAATTAAAGAAATCAAATAAATTAAATGATTATTCCTAAAGTAGCATTTACATTTCACAATTTACTGTAAGTGGTTCTTCCTGGAATCAACTGATTTTTGTTTGCAAATCAGCATCATCATAAATAATACCTTATATCTAGTTTGATACACAACTTAGTCAATTGCCCAGCCTTAGCAACTAGCACACTAAAGTGGAAAAGCTGCAGTTCTTTATGTGTCCACTTGAAGTCATTTACAGTTCATATTCTATGTTAAAATGTTGGTTTTACAGTTAAAAAATAGTTCTCTAAAAGCCTTTATTGGCACCGTACATGCAGGTAAAGAATATTTTTACTGGTGTGTTGGTTCCTCTGGTAAACAGTAATTATTGTACATTAAAAGTGAATTAAAGGTGCACCTTATACACCAGGCTTTATGGTATGTAGGTGTATGATACTCAGTATCTCCTTTAAGGCATTTGTATTTGACTGGTTTCAGAACAATGCAGTGTTTAATACTTTAAGTTAGTAACTGAGCACTTAATGATAGCTGAAGGGTCGTTAGATTAGGAAACACTGGAAATAATGAGACACACTCACCCCGACAGTTTCTCTGTAGCATAAAGCTCCACACCTACAGTCATCACAGTCAGGCTTCTTTTGCATTGTTGTCATGTTTAAAGTCAGTACAAGAAATCACCACTACATGAGGGAATCTGTTGCCATGTTTACATCCTGCATTAACAGGGACAACATCTGTTTCGGGCATTTCCTGCTCCTCGATGACTGGTGTGGACTCAGTATTTGATGACGACAGATTGGATTATCCCGCAACTCAGGACTCTAGTCTGACTGAGCCCTAGTCTCAGGGCTCTAGTCTGACAGATAAGCTAACAAACAAGGCCACACTGCTGGCATGTCTTTTTTCAATTCAATAATTCAGATAATCTTCAAACCCTGGCAGGCCAAGGTCTTCATTTATTTGCTGTCATTCAAAATTAGTCCAGTTTTTGTCTCAGTTCATTTCAAAAACATTCAGAGAGAAGCAGGAAAAATTATTTAGTCACTGGAGTTTGGATTGGGCCCAGAAAAACTCTCTCAGCTTGGCCCGGGCCCTCCCTTAAACTATATTTATGGGCACAAGTCTCATTCAAACATGACAATTTTTAATGTTTGCTTCAATAATGAAGACTTTTAAGTACAAAGCTGTTTAATGGCAGAAATCCATTCAAATGAGACCTGAATGGAGGCGAATGTTATATAACAAAACAAGTTGAAATTGCTCCACACTTCCTACTTTCCTCTGCACTATCAGATGTTTCTTTATTCATCCTCTCTCTCCATCGTGTACCCCGCTTTAATCTCTGCAATATCAATGAAAGCAAAAAGCCGCAAAAAAGACAAACATGTTAAAATTCTTTAAAGCCCTAGAGCCAAAAAATACTGTCTGTTTCTTGTGTAGAGGTGGGTAAGTAAGTTCAAGTCATTGCTCAAGACTTATTAACATGTAATGTTGGTACACCCATTAAACAAGGTATCTGGAGTCCCAAACAGATGTTCATACTCCTAATGCCAAATGTAAGCAGGGTCAACGGTTTCTTGTTTCAATCCGTCTTCACGGCTGCCCTCCCAGCTGAGCAGCTCCGCTCCATCTCACCGCTGGTGTACACTAATAGTTCAGGCTCCACGGTTTTGTTTACAGCTGAAAAGATCAATGATTGATTCGGTGTTCATGGACTTCTCTTTGTTCAAATCCTCTGCACTCTGAACTGCTGAGCACTCCCTCCCAATGTGACCATACAGTATCAGCACCTGCAGACGTATACTGTACATGCTACAGAATTGCACTGAGGTTCGTTTGTATTGACTTTGTTCATTCGTTCTTTTAAATGAAGCTGTTTTATTTTGGTTTTATGTGCTACTGAATATATTTTCCTGTGTAGGATAAACGTCCACAGGCTTGTTTGCTGATGACAATGGATGGGCAAACTGGTGTTCATGTCCTGTGTTTACGTGCCGGGAGACAAACGAATGTGTATGATTGTTGATGAAGCAAATAAACAAAAACAAGTGGTACATATTGGCTTTTCTTCCCATCTGTGAAAGTCAGAGCGCCGCTCGCCTTATCTGATTTTGTGAGAGCGGGGCAGATGATGCCCTCTGGCTCCGCAGTGATTTATAGTAACAAGGAGAGCTGTCTGCTGATTGATGATCCCGTCTTCGAGCTTCTTCATGCAGCCTTCTTTTTGTCTGTCAAAGTCCGGCTCTCCTCTCACTACGCAGCACATGACAAGAACTCAAAAGTATGGCTTTTTTATGAGCAATAACTTCTGAGGACACTGACAGGATAGCAAACACTGTCTATAGTCTCGGCTTTAACAGACTGCAGCCTTGAAGAATGGCTCCTTGATGGAGTTATTACATGTTTTCAGTTTTTAGATGATAGAGAGGGACGTAACAATCTGAAGCATCGAAATAATCCAGAGTTTTTTGATTCCCGATGTACCTCGCTGTCTGCTCCACCCAAGGTTGAACTACAAGAAGAAGGCCGCTGTTCACAAAGTACATTTACATAACAGATCCTGTCACGCTTTAGAAATGGATGAACAGCAGAACAAGCAGTGGGTGAACTCTGGAGCGGTGGATCTCAAACTATTATTGCGCTAGGGATGGGAATCGAAAAGCATTTCCAGTTGAGAATTGACAGCAAAGCCCTGAAGTAGTCTCTTTGCTTATCGATTCCCTCATCAGTCCCTTCCAGTGCTCTGCAAATCAAGGACGTCATGCTTTCAACAGAGGTATTCAGGAAAAACTAAAAAAAACATGGCAGTTAGTGCAAAAAAGCAGCAACTTCTTGAATCATTTCTCCATGATGCATGGTATTAAATATGAGAAATGTCAAGTTTAACACTGTTGCCACCAGTGTCATTATAAGCATCTTGGGGTTGGTTTTTCTCTAAAGTCGCTTGCAAATCTCGTGAGTCGTAGCTGCGGGTTGCCTTTTTTTGGGCTTTTTTCTTAATATGCAGTTGTTTATTGGGTATTTTGTCCTTTCCACTTCCTCATTTCCTGGTTATCACGCCCGCCCCAAAACACACTCACGCACATGGTGGACATATCGGCCATATATCAGCAAATTACACAAATGTACAATATTGATGCACCTTCTCATCATTGCATGGGTACATTTAAAAATCAAGGGTTTCATTTTTGCTGTTTTTCTTGTTTTACATCTGTTCCTCACAAAAATATACTGTTACACTGAAACAAACAAGTCAATTTCGTTCAGTTCAGAGCTTGTGCTCTTGACCAGAAATATCAGTATCAGCGATAATAAATTAAAAAATATTGGCATATTAGATATCGGCAAAAATCCAATATCGTGCATCCTTAGTAACTTTATCATGGGACTATTGCTTATAGACGTAACAGCCATATGTGAGCTACTGTGGCGGAGGTTTGCACTCTTCTAGTGCTTACTAATGTTATAAATTAAATACAGTGGTAATAACAATGCTATTTGATTTCTTTTGTAAGCGTATGTAAATCACCGATGGAGGGGGTCGCCATATAAAATCTCACCTAGGGCGCCACATTGGGTAGGGCCGGCTCTGGTGCATCTGGTGACCTTTTCTCATTTCAGGACAAACACACTCCTTGATGCTAATGTATGCTCAAATTTGTTGCTATTAAAACAGCATGAGCACTTGGCTAAAAATGCACCTAAGCAGCAGAAATGCATCCACTCAGGAGGATTATAGTTCCCTCCAAGTCGGAGCACTTGAGTGCAGCCAAGACACTAAATGAACAACCACACTTCACAGACAGCTGAGCTGTATTTGGTCTGAGAGTCTAGAATAAGACGAGTGGTTTACTGAATCGTCTCTCTTGGTGGACGGCGTGTTTAAAAGATAATCACTCCCGGAGGCGAATGGCAGGTACTTGATTACAGAGGCACTCAATAACACTGGGGCCAAGTTTGACGTCGCCAATGAGCATGGAGCCCTTGATGAATTAAACTCAATATGTTGGGGGACTGTGTGCTGCGGTGTGATTTTTCATGATTGTGGCTCTAATGTTGTAAGCAGGATCATTAATTGCACTGGAGGAGGAGGGGGACGGGAATGTGCCAGGGGACGGGGGGCTGTGCCTGCCAGAGGCACAAACAACACGGTGTAAGGGTCTCTGCGTAATAAGCCATTATGTAATTTCTAAAGATGTAACAGAAAACGAAACTCTGGACCCTTTAGAGACTTTTGTTCTCCTGTTAGACCTCCTGGAATACAAGCCGGTGGACGGTTTTGCTCCATCAGCTCAGAGAGTTGTTCTGGCACAGATATCAGAAATGGCCGGTCTTCAGTATTAAATGGTGTTTTTGTGAATCAGCCACTCTTTTCTTTTCAGTATATTTCCATAATTTGGCATTCAAGACACCAATTTCTCTCAAAAAACAGCACCATACAAGGCTATCATGGAGATCATAGTTTCGGCTTGAAGCTACTGCCACAAGTAGTGCACTGTCTCAGAAGTGGGCAAACTCTCGCACTTATGCACTCCAAGTATGTGCTACCATTAAAGAGTTGGTTTGGGTTTTTTTTAAATTGAGGTTCCTGGAGACTGTGGTACCAGCAAATATGATACCAATAAGAAACTTGAGAGCTTTGGCCCCTGGGAGGGTATCCAGGGCGGACGGGGTACATAGCTGTATATGGTGCCACCAAAAGCCCCCTAATTAACGCACTTATAGGTTAAAACTACTCAAAAAACTACATTGGCTCAACAATTCACTACAGTAAGACTCTTTACAGTATTTAACTTTTCTTCCACAAAGTCCCTGTGTTTAGAACTTTAGCATGTTGGGACGTAGTGGTTTTGTATCCCTCGCCATCAGTTGGTCAGGCTGCAGAGGAAACAACAAACACTAATTTCACTAAAAATGAGGAATTTTGACTCTAGTGAAGTTAGTCTTGGGTATGAGAGGATATCTTTACGAACCGGAGTACACAGAGGAAGAACTTTAGCAGCTGGAATCACAGGTAGAAAGAGCGATGGAAAACGGAGGAGCAGGACAGATCACAGGTTATCTGGTGGTGCAGATGAACTGTGACCCCATGACCACAAACACAGAGGTCCAATGCTGTAACGAGTGGGACAAAAGTGGTGTGGACAATGGACCAACTTGGCGACCAGTATTGCATCGCGTGTTGATAAAACAGCTAATTTTGTCACCGCTGCGTCACTCAGTGACGTCACGCATGCTTAGGTTTTCAAGGTTTAGCTGACATCATTCCAACCATATCCTTTTCACTCATCTACCAACCGTAAAATACTGCATCGTCTGTCAGCTGCACCTCTTCAGGTAGGGAGTTCTCTGCGGTCCCGTCTTCCTCAACCCCCTGAACCATGTTGCTGCTTGTCTCCCTCGGGTTGATAAATGGGTCGAGGAAGGACAGGACCAGAGAACCGCAGCTTCTTCACCGGCCTGCTTCTTCCCCACTCCTTCTTTTTATCCCTCACAAACCTTTCCATCTTTTCCTGAATTCATCCACTGCAAAAAAGACACGCACACAACGCTGATTGGCTGTCGCGGCAAAGCCACATGCTCGGTCACCTGAAATTTCAAATTTTCAACTTTCCTGATGTCCATGTTTAAAACAACAAGACAAATTAGAGATTTATATCAGTTTGTGCTCCAGTAACCGCTAACTAATCCTGTTGCAGCTTTCTGACCTGATCTAATGGGGGGAGCTGCTGGCGGAAGGATACGTAGGTCTTCACTGTATCACAAAATAGTTCTAAACACAGGGGCTTTGTGAAGGAAAGTTAAACACTCCAAAGAACCTAGCATAATGTCGAGCCAACGTAGTTTTTGAGTAGTTTAACCTGTAAGCCGTGTCAATTATGACACTTTTTCATTAAGTTTTAGTTATAGCCTTTTGCCTAAAATATCTTAGTTTGAATTTCTTAAGTCATGTTTTATACTTGGATAAAATGAAACATCTAATAACCCTTTATTGAATGATAGTAAAGTTAAATGTATACATTTTTAGAACCAAATTGAACTTTTGTGTGAAATGCAGTCACCTTTATTTAGGCTACCTGGCAGAGCATCTCAGTTACAATACCAGAACTGACAACAAACAGTGAACCTGCTCTACATGAATATATCAATTCATAAAGAGAGGAGCTCTGATTGGATCGCTCCACAACTTATCCCACCACCACCAAGCTAAGGCAGCTGTGATTGGATGTCCCTCTTAACTCATCCAACCTTCCCACACAACCAAAGTAGCTGTGATTGGATATATTCCTAACTTGTCTCTACTTTCTACATGACCAAATTAGGTCTGATTGGATTAAGTCTCTGTCAAACATTTTAGTCTAGTTTTTATCTGTTGATGAAAATGTCAGTTAATTTAGTTTTAGTTTTTGTCCATGTGCACTTGTTTTTATTAGTTACTGTCTAGTTTTCATCAGGGGAAAAAAGCTTTTTGACGAAAACTATGACAAAAATAATTAGTCGACAAAATGAACACTGCCTGTAAGTGGGTTAGTTACGAGGCTTTCAGTGGCACCATGTACCGCTATTGTCCGCCCCTCAGATATCTCCCCCGAGAAACAAAGCTTGCAAGTTCCTTTCCTGGCTTTCATATTTACCTGTGCCATGGGCCTCTCACAACTCCACTTCAAAAATCCTGAACTAAACCTTTAAGACGAGCCAGTAAAACATGATTTGGATTTACTTTTTCCATCAAATTTGAAACTAGTTTGCACCCTGGTTTGTGGGCTGGATTTTTTGTCCGAAAGGTCAAATTTCTTCCCATTGAAGGAGCACCTCTACAGATTAAGAGATAAATTAAGTGTTAATATCAAACAGCAGTTGTGTTGCTGCCTAAATCAGGTTTTATTAGAGAGTGGATTTTTTTCACTTAAAGTCTTCAAAATGGCTCAATCAGAGTTGTTATACAATTCGGGGTATTTATAAATAATGATTATGTTTATTTTATTTTATGAAAGCTGACAAGTACTGTGTTAACTGTTGGAATAAAATGTAATTAAATCCTGCTGAGCTAAGAATAAAATGCCTGGTTAGCCTCCTAATTATAATTAATGTGTTAGCGAGAGGGAAACATTGGAGAGAACATGAAGTACAGAGTGGTGATACCATATTTTCCTCCAAATATGAAGCCTTATTTGAATAAATATCTCAATTTGGCCACTGAAACTTTAATGTGGTTGTTGGAAATGTAGTTAATGAGGGCAGAGAAAGCAGAGCTTGCTGCATACTAACTCACATTTTGCACATTTGGCCCAAAGAAAGGAAAGTCTCATTGAGGGTTTAATTGCAGTTCAATAGGAATTAAGGATGAAAAGACTCGCTCTGACTTGAGGGAGGACTGTGGATTACGGCTGATCAACATTCCTAATGCTTCCTCAGATTGATTGTTCCGAGTGCAGATAAGTCTGTGAGCAGAACCCAAAAGGTCCCTCGGTATCGGAGAAGGATGATGTTGTTTCCTCTCCTCGTGGTTAACATGCCGCGCAAACATACACGGCACGACCTGCGGGGCATATTAATGCAGAGCAGGGTTAAAGAAGATAGAAACGTCTCTGAAATCCAACAAAACTACCACACAGGGGAGAGAAAATAGTAAGAAGAACGACACTCCGTATCAAACATGAGTCTGTTCACTGCAGGCTCATCAGCTCGGCTACATCCTGATCATTTCCATCCCAGCAAAATGTCAATGAATTAATAATGGCCGAAGAGAGGAGGGAAACACAGCTGTGGGTTTAAAGAATTCATCAAAGGAAATTATTTAAAAATATGTTTTTTAATTCAACAGCTCTCTGAGGAAACCCCACAGCCCTTTCCCCTCATACAACAGTTAAATCATATGTTTTCTCTCAAGGTGTTCATGTTCCTATTAGAGCTGCAGATATCGATTACCCCAGAAAACGAGGATTTTAGGTTTTATAGCAGTAATAAATGCTGTTATTGGATCAGAGATACTTCTTCATTTTTAATGGTAAATATAAAAAATGTAATATAAGGCTGGGTCAGTTAAACATGGAGCAGCTCTTAGGCAATGTGATTAACCTATAAATAAAAAACAAAAAAAAGGATTTAAATAACATGGTGCTGTTTTTAAACACTGAGATGAAACAATTTTCTTTGACATTTGCTATGAAGCCCCTCTTTATAATGTATTATGAACACATTTTAAGCATCTTTATAGGGCTCTGGTAGGTCTATTTGGGGTCGGGGTTGAGCTACTTTAAGCAGCCACTGGCATTATAAAGAGGGGGCGAGGGAGAAGTCCTCATGCTTTTCCTCTTGTTTGAAAAAGGAGACAAAAAAACTTAAGAAAGCAGAATATCAGTTGGGCTCTATAAAATCTACAATCACAGAATTGGACATTACAGCGGAATTCAATATCCGGCTAAGTTGGCAAAGAAGCTACGAAACTCCCAGCTAACTCCAAAGTACAAGGCATAACAGTTTAATGATTATTATGTGTCAGGCGATCAAATGTTCTGCAAATTTTATCACCATACTGTTAACTGGACCCGTAAAGATACATGTGAGGACCACCTGAAGAGTGAGTGTCTATATTTTATCACTTTAAACAGTGTCTCGGGGTTAAATTTGAGTAAAACACTAAAAACCGAATTCTCAAAAATTAAAACCCCCAATAGAACGGAATATGGGAAAAAATAAAACAGATTTTATAGGGCTCCTTAAAACACCAATGCCGCTGAATTAGGGACAAAATCTAATGGATTCTCAGATGTATGCCAAGATCTACTTCCTGTTACCATTGGTCAAACAAATGAAGTATCACGTCAGCTCTGGTAGGACATGAAGTCAAGAATACCGCTCTAGGAACCACACAGTGCCAGATCCACGCTGCCTGTTAAATGGCCATCTATCTGAAACACAGGATCATCTTGTACAATGACCAACATTCCCATGATGTTCTTGTTTTTCAGATTCATGGGCCAGATGTGGCCATCGAACAGGCAGCGTGGCTCTGGCACAGTGTAGTTCCTAAAGCGCCTTACTCAAGCATTTGTTTCACACAAAATGTGGAACATTTACTAAAGAAATCTTGCCTGCTATTGATCAGTTTTCCCAGCAAGTTGGAATTATGGTAGTGACTTAATATTTCTCTTAATCAATCAATCGATCAATTAATTAATCTTGATTTGTACAGCACCACTTCAAAACAAATCTCAAGACACTTCACAGTAAAGCAGGCAGAACCCATGCTGGTCCAGTTCTCTTTTTATTTATTTACTGTATAGACATTTTACAGTAGGTAACTAAATATTACGATAAAATACTGTGATGATTACAATAATCAGTATGCTTTCCCATAAACCATTGCCATTTGCAGGAATTTACTATAAAGACATTTTACAGTAGGTAGCTGTAGCTATTACCATAAAATACTGTTATGTTTACTAAATTTAGTTACAGTGTCGCTAAGACTGAAGCTGGCTTTGTGGGGATTTTGCTGCTTCTCTCCCTGCTATGTGCTTTCATTGAAGGGGCAGAGTATGTGCGGTGCTCCTGTCTCGAGCTTCCACATCAGCATGTGAAAGGGCAGGGAGAGAAATCATCAGAGCTGCACCGCCATATTCAAATATCTAATAAAAAAGCTTGACGTAGATAGCTGCATTAAGCTAAATATAAATGGCCGTTCTGGTGTCTTTTCCTGACAAAGTGATCATAAATTATGCAGGTTTTAACGCTCTTAAGGCCTTTGCACACCAGACGTGTGTTTTTGATGTAAATATATTTCGTATGTTATTTTTTTTTTTTTTCGAACCTACTGTTTTTCAATGCAAGCTCTCACACCAGCACTGTTATTTCGCTGAGTGGAATTGCAGCTTTTACTTTCTCGGACCGAGGTCTAAGTTTTGCTTGCAACGAGTACACATCCGACCATCCGCTCGCTGTTGGCAGGTCACACACATAAACATTCAACATGGCGGAACGGCTGATCATCTTTGTGTCCCAGCACCCGGTTCTTTTTGACAAAAGACACAAAAACTATAAAGACAACGATTTTAAAGACAATGTTTGGAGGAGAATAGCTGCGGAGATTGAATATGACGACGGTGTGTGTATAATCAAGCTCCTACCGATGTAAATTGTCAGCTAACTCCGCTGCTCCGGGTTAACTGGTTCCCTAAAATTGTTCCTCTGCCTCCTCAGCCTTGGAGCTACCTGTTGGAGCAGTGTTTCAACCCGTCCCACAGACATCCTGAAGTAGGTCCTGAAGCGGTTGTGGTACAGAAGTCGAGTCCATCATTACTTGCTGTCTGGATCTTGACTTGCACAGCGCAATCGATTTTCTTAGAATGTATTAAATCGCGTCGCTCCTGATATGCATAGACAGGTGCATCAAAATTCGCCTCAGAATTATTCGCAATTTCGTGCCATTTATTCACTTCGCCATTGGTGTGCAAAGGTCTTTAGTGAGGAAAGCTTCAGCTGCCTGCATTTTGACATGATCCCAGGTTCTGAGAAGTGTATACACATCAGCTTCAATGCTGCAATAAACTGAGATATTCACCAACAACATGAATCTTGGCTTAACAGTGAAAGTCCTAATTACATGGATATTTAGGTTCATAATAATGATAGTGAGCAGGACATAAATAAGGACAGAGAGACCGGAGACTGTGCTCCACTTTTCAAATCAGGCCACAAAGCTGAAAAAGCTCCAAAGGCCTGCTCACAGTATCCCTCCACTGTGGATGATAATATACTCCTCACAATAACTCAGACAGAAACTGCCTGCATGGGAAAATGTCTGGTCACTGTGAGGTTAAATAGGAGGAAAATGGGCATCAGGAAATAAAAATCCCTCTTCTAAATGAGCATTCAGGGACACAGAATGCATCTCTGTTAAATAATGCTGACAGTCGGTCTGTTTGATATTTCTGAATGGCCTGACAAAAGCGGTACCTTGTTGCCAGTATAATGTCTCTGTTGATTACCAGACGTCCCGCTGCAGAGTGATAAGATCCTGAAGGAGATAATGATGGCTGAATATGAAAAATGGCACCGTTAATGCATCACTCTGGCTACAACCACGCCGCTCGTTTCTATTCATATTTGCACAAACGCAAACCATGAATGCAATCAAATCAAATCTGTCACTTGACATTTTCTTTGTGCAAAGAGGAAATAATTAAAGTGAAAAGGCAGCATTTCTGTTTCACTTATGAATGATGCTCATGAAGCTCGAATCCTGTGCCTCTTTCTGCTTTTTCTCCATCTCAGTATCTCCCTGTTCAGGCTCGGAATTAAATGTAGGTTTGGTTTAATCCATATGTTTGGCAAGTCAATGTCATTTACATCATTTTTGTATTAGTTTGCTTTAAAATTGTTTAGAAGTTTCTTCTGATTTTATTAAGTGCAAGAATGAATGAACTGAAAATAAAACAAAGTAACTGCCAGGCCTAATGCTTGGTAACAAGGATGTTCACAGTAAGATTGGAGATAAACATGCTGTGTGTCTCCTGGTGTAATGACAACATTTGTAAATATACTTTATTCTGCTACTGCAAGAGTTCATTATTCGGTAACAAAAAAGATGCAGGCAGTCAGATAAATATGAACTACTTTCATTAATGAGAATGGCTTTTTAGATCAACTGCAGAAAAATGTCTTTCCACTGTAAACCAAAATAAATACACTTTATACATCTCATCTTCCTAAACTTGTTTTTATTTCCTCAGAAACAAAACTGATGCTGCAGTTGAACAGCAGGCTCTGCAAGATTAAACCATTATTGACTAACTCTGCATCACCATGCATCATTTAAAATACTTCTTTTGACCTCCTGTGGCTACGATATTCTTTGGCTTTGTATTTTCACACAAACATTGCAACCCTGGAGATGGATCACAACTAGAATCTAAAAACTTATCTGTGGCACAATGAGCAACATTCTCTGAAACCGTCATAAAAATCCATAGAGCTGTTATGAAGTCATTAGCGAAAATGTGGAAAACTGGTCTATCTTGCAATGTCAACAAATCCTAAAAAAAATTAATGGCTCTGCATCTGAGTTTGAACCACAACCAAATCGAATTACTTCTTCCTTGTGTCATGACCAACATTCCCTAAAAACATCATCAAAATCCAAAGAGTTGTTTTGAAGTTATTAGCGAAAATGTGGAAAACCGCCCTGTCTCGCAATGTCAACAAGTCCTTAAAAAAAATTCCTGGATCTGCATCAAGATTCAGATAACCAACAAAACTTACCACTACGTCCTTATGCCATAACCAAGATTTCCTGAAAACATCATCAAAATCAATTGCGAGTTATTAGTGTAAATGTAGAACAATGACCTGTCTCACAATGTTAACAAATCATTAAAAGAAAGTCCTGGATCTGTACCTCGGTTTGAATCACAACCAAATCTAATGACTTCTTCCTTGTGCCATGACCAACATTCCCTAAAAATTTCACCAAAATTCATGATAAAGTTCTTGAGTCATCAGCAAAAATGTAAAAAAAAAACTGCTCTATCTCACAATGTTAACAAGTCTTTAAAAGAAAATTCCTGGATCCACATCAGGATGCTGATGCTAATCAAACATCTACTTAGTTCTACCTTGTGCTGTGACAAATACAGCCTGAAAATGTCATCAAAATCCACTATTAAGTTTTTGAGTAATTAGCAAAAATGTGGAAAAACTGCCCTATTTCTTATTTTTCTGATTTTCTTCATTTTTATGTTTCCTTGAATTTCTGAAGTCATGTTTTACACTTCGATAAAATAACCCTTTATTGAATGCTAGTAAAGTCTGAAAGTATAAATGAACAGAAACAAATTGAACCTTTGTGTGAAATGCAGTCACCTTTATTTAGGCTACCTGGCAGAGCATCTCAGTTACAATACCAGAACTGACAACAGTGAACCTGCTCTACATGAATATATCAACTCATAAATAGGGGAGCTCTGATTGGATCGCTCCACAACTTATCCCACCACCAAGCTAAGGCAGCTGTGACTGGATTTATTCCTAACTTGTTCCTACTTTCTACATGGCGAGGGTGGCTCCATATGCTAACATGACAAGTATTTATTATTTTAGAATGTAAAAAAATATACATTGTCATTTAGCTTAATAAACATCAAATATCTGCTCCATGTGGCCCAGCCCTACTCTGTTCCACATTAAAACACATTAGTCCTCCCTTCATCCGGCCCACAGAGAGAGCAGCAGAGAGAGGCAGAGCATGTGTACAAATGAATCAGTGCTGTTTGTTGTTCTCTTTCAGGCCGGGGCCGTTTCAAGTAGCTTATTTGAGGGAGCCGCAGATCACGTTTAGTAAGCTGCCTCTCATTATATCAGACCCTGGGGAGAGGAGGGCCCTCTCTCTCCATACTATCAAAGCTGTGGAGCTGCCTGAGAGGACATGCTTCAGTACAACACAGGCTCCAGAGCACACGCTAAAAAGTAGTGAGCTCAGCCCTCATCACCTCTCTCTGCGGGAGGCTGCCAGCATCCCAGGTTTTGATCAAGCCTCGCCGTGATGTCGGAGGGTGACACGTACGCAGGACCGCAGTGGTGAGAATAAATAGCTTGATTAGCATAATGCATCTCCCACAAATGCAGCTTCCTTTAAACCGGATTCAGGCCTCTCGTAGATCACTCTCTATAGGACAAACTAGGGCTGTGTGACATCGACCACACATCAGATTTAGATATCTTTGATCAGGTCTGGACTGGTCAGTAATCAGATTACTCTGAGTGTTTCATATTGTAAACAGTATTTTTACAGATCATCAGACCTGGCAACTAGTTTTCTTTTAGTTATGTCATTCCGTATTGCACTTAACATCGGCAAGATTAAGTCATCCATCCATCCCACATCCATGGCCTGACTGCAGTAGGAGCAAACAAGTCTACCCTGACATCCCTCACCACAGCAATGGAACAAAGTAAATAAATAAATAAAAAAGAATTTAAGCACAAACATTAGAAAATGTACACATGAGTAATGACGGGAATGAAAATAATATAATTTAGAAAAAAAAAATCAATAGTTAAAATATTCAATCGTAACAAAAAACAATTGTAGGACTAGAGCAGAAAATGTTTCTGCTAAGGAATATTGAAAAATAATTCTAAACATTGTAGTCACAGTAAGAATAACAAAGATAGAGAGGAATTAAAGCTATGGTCTACGATTTGGAAGCTTGGTACATCTTAATAACACCGTTTATAATGCCGTTATGGCCCTATGGTCCGATCTACGCAATACAAAGACCAAAAAGAATGAAAAAAATCCATTCAGTATATCCGCTGCAAAGCGGCATAATAATTGACCAATCCGAACCGCCGTTCCCCGCGGTTCGGATTGGTCCGTGAGTCCATCCAATTCCCTGTCTCCCCTGCTCCGCACCGTCCAGCCCATGGTCCCGCCTCCTCCCCACTACCTCCCTGTACCTGTGAGCAGCTAGCTGCACAGCTACTGAAGCGTCATGGAGCCGGAGAAGACCAGCACCGAAAACCGATTTTAGCATAAGTTAGCCACACATCGTTAGCATTGTAAACTGAGCTGGTGAAGACACGCCGAGAAAGGTAAATCCTGATCGGCTAACAGTGGCGACGCCAGACCCGCTTCGCCGCCGGTCCAATTGAAATGGCTACCGCTGTGTGTTACAAGGGGGATGACTGTCGTGTTTGTTACTTTCAGCTATGAGCAATCTCAAGTTGTTGTTGCTGCTGATATTTTCTGCCGGCCGGCTTCGTGCTCTATCGGAGGGGGCGTGTTGTTAGGAGGTGACACGAGCTGGGGGGCGGGATCTTGGAACACGGAGGGGAGGGGTGAGTGAAGGGGGGGCAGGCTGCGTTTTTCAAATCTGTCTTAACAGCCAAACTGGTTTTCAGATCGTAGACCATAGCTTTAACAAAAAATTGAACAAAATAGTTATTAATGATCATCATAAATGAGAGAATAAAATATCAATTATACTTTTTTTGTTTTTTCTTATTATTATCAATTTTATTATTTTAATTTTATTTATTCTTTAACTTTACAAAGGGTCAATGATTATCTACAATGAAATTAATAACATTAACAGAAAAATATGATTTTTGTAGTAAAAGAAGCATTTTTTTCTGCTAAAGAAAAAGTTAATGGTAAAAATTATAGAATAACAACAAAAGTAAAATCATTTAATCAAACAAAATAAATTGTGACAATGACAATAAATAAAACAGTAAAAATATTTATTATATATTTCTGTTTCTTTCATTATTATTATCATTATTGTGCTTTTTTTCATTTATTCATTGATTCACGAAAAATAGGAAAGAAATGTTGACAGAAAAATTCAGTGATTATTCATAGTGATAACAATTTCATGAACAAACAAAGAAGATTGTAGTTATAAAAGAGAAAATATACATTTAAATGATTGTAAAAAGGAAAATACTTCAATAACATATTAATAATAACACAAAAATTATAATGAAAACAGTTTGTAGAAAATCAAAAAAATAAATGATATAAATAAGTAAATTATTGAAATATAAAAAAGCTATTTCCATTCATTATTATAACAATGAAAAACCAGCAGAAAATTGTTTTTGTCATTTAGAAAAAAAAAAAATTAACTTATTATTTGTGTTTATTATGAAAGTTAGGTAGAAAGAAAAAAATGATGATCAATATTTAATTTCAACAAAAATTAAATAAGAGAAATATTGATATGATTAATGTTAAATTAAATAAAAATACTACTACTAGTTATAATAATAATAATGACAGTAATAATATATATAAATAATATAAAAATAAAATATAATATATATTTTTTCATGTTTGTTAAATCATTGATAAAAAACTAAACTAATCAGAAAAAACTATTACATTATTTTAATTCATGTTTTTATTGCTATTATTATTTTATTATTATTTTAATTATTAATCATTGCCGTATTATTTAATTTTAAAATGATCTTCATCAATATTTTCTTCTTCTACTCCCAGTGTTCCTTGTTACTATCATTTTAATTATAATTATCAACTTTTTTGTCAAACTTGAACTATTTCTTTAGTGTAATTCCCTCAGTGTACATATTTTAATTTCTGTGCTTTCATTTATTTTTGTATCACATTGTCTCATATTTCTGTTGATACCTTTTCATTATCAGGCTTTAGTACTGTAGTCTGATGCAGAGCTGCAGCTCAAAGATCAGTTGTTTCAGTGAATGATTTAAATCTTGTTGCTCTGCAGTGAGAGTCGATTTTTTTTTCTTAAATCCCTGTCTTTGTCTTTTTTGACTCAACGTCTGCCCACTTCGGTCTGGTTGTAGGTGATTAAGTCGTCCTTTATGTTGGGACTATATCATTACTTCTAACAGAACTGAGATATTTCCCAGTCCTTAGTATATAAACAGGATTTATTTACCTCTTTACTGTTAGAAGGTATTATAATTTACTTCCTCTGAGGACAAAATACTTGCTCATTATGCTGTCTGCATTTTGGCTGCTCCGGATAAACCCAACAGCTCCCTTTGTCCACCGGAAAGCACATTTCCCGTCTTTTCAGCTCTCATAATTCAGCCGATACTCTCAGCATTTACCTCCAGAAATCCCCGCCATATTGATCCGTGTGGAGCCGAGTGGCGTCGCCATAAACAGGCTAATCTAACATAAAAGCCGGCCTCTCAATGCCCCAGCCTGTTGGAGCGATTTAGCTCTGCCTGCTAGCAATGAATAAATAAATGGATAAATGAGACGCACAATCACAGGCTCGATCCGGCGGTGCATCCGGGCCGCACGCGTCCGCAGGCTCAGAGATTATTGGGAAGATGATCCTTTCCATTTTCAGAGTTTAAGCACCGCAGGCTTTAAGATGAAAATGACAAAGAAGTAGCTGCGGCTATCATCAGTCAAACTCCTGCCTACACCTAACATTGACCTTTGTGACCTTTTGCCATTCTCAAAGTGATTAATTGCCGTCCAGACTGTCTGCTAATAATCTATGTGATAATTATCCAGAGAGTGACCGCTTTACCTGAATACTACTCAGTCCGAACTCACCTCTGTCTCCCTCTTTTCTATTCTCCTCTCACCTCCTGCTTGTTCCTGCAGGGCTGGCTGACAGTGGGCTGATGTCACAGTAATAAGGGGAGTGGGGGGGCTCGCTACCATTACACTTCCATCTGGATTACAGCAATTCATTGTCACCTTCAGCAGCCCTTGGCACACTCCAATTATGCTTGCTGAGCAGTTTTTTGCACAAAGTACACACCGTGGTCCTGTTTGTTTTTGATATGTTTTTATTGAGGAGGGTGCTGGACCTAAAGGATCAGAGCATCAATCTTCTACATGTGAGTTTATGATGAAACAAAGCACGGCTGAACAATATCGAGACAAAGCAATACTGCAAAATACACTTTATTGCCAAAATTATTGGCCTTCACACATATGAACTTGAGTGACATCCCAGTCTTACTCCATAAGGTTCAATATGATGTTGGCCTCGTTTCAGCTACGAGGGCGGGTCAATAAGTAACCAGCCTAACTTATTTCCAGTTGAGATCCACCTCTTCTTTTTCGATGTAATTGCCCTCTCGTGTGATGCACTTAGACCAACGGTGTTCAAGTGCCATCAGCCCAGAACTGAAAAAGTCAGGGTCCTTTCCATTGACCCACTCCTCAACTGCCGTCACGACTTCTTCGTCAGACCGGAAATGACGTCCACGGATATCCTTTTTCAAGTTTGGAAATAGGAAGAAGTCGCTAGGAGCTAGGTCAGGCGAATAGGCAGGATGTGGTATTAATTCATACCCGTTTCGCTCTACAGCATCCATTGCAACTTTGCAAGTGTGGACTCTCGCGTTGTCCTGTTGCAGCAAAACACCTTTAGAGAGTTTACCTCAGCGTTTTTCATGGATGGCGATTCTCAGCTGGTTATTGTACTTCTCTTGGGTAAAAAGTCCAACATAATAACGCCTTTTGCGTCCCAAAATACTGTGGCCATCACCTTGCCAGCAGATGGTTGCGTCTTGAACTTCTTTGGCCTTGGGGACCCCGGCCCTACCCACTGACGACTCTGAACTTTATTCTCTGGCTCATAATAATGAACCCAAGTCTCATCTACAGTCACCAGATGCAAAAGAAAATCGTCTTTTGACCTAAAACGCCTCAACAATGCGCTGCATACTGATGCTCTGGTTGCCATTTGCTCATCACTAAGTGATTTGGGAACCCAACGGGCTGTTAGCTTGCGCATACCTATACGATCATGTAAGATTGTTGAAGACTACCATGTGAAATGCCTAATGCCTGTGTATTTCTTCCACCTGAATTCGCCTATCAGAGTATACCAGATCCCGAACTTTGTTACACATTTCTTCGTTGGTGGCATTCAGTGGGCGTCCAGACCTGGCTTCATCTTCTAAAGACGTTCTACCGCGTTTGAATTCCCCTACCCAGAATTTAACCTGAGCATAAGATGGTGCAGAAGACCCATAAACATTGGCTAACTCGCCGTGTATTTCCTTGCTTGTTTTACCTTTTAAATACAAGTACTGAATTACAGCACGGTACTCAACTTTAGATGAAAAGCATGCCTTTGCATCACTAGCAATGCTTGACATTCAATATCTTATTAAAGAATGACTCGATACGCATGCAATTTTATACCCAGGTAAAAAACATGTATTGAAACAAGGCATGAAAATTGTGTTTGTCTCAGTCAGTCGGAAATGGGATAGGCTGGTTACTCATTGACTGGCCCTAAAGCAGCTTCAACTCTTCTGGTGCTTTCCACAAGGTTCTGGACTGTATACGGGGATTTTTGACCATTCTTCTAGAAGATCATTTGTGAGGTCAGACACTGATTTGACAAGAAGGCCTGGCTCACAGTCTCTGCTCTAATTCATCCCAAAGGTGATCTATGGGGTTGAGGTCAGGACTCTGTGCAGGCCAGTCAAGTTCTTCCTCACCAAACTCCCTCATCCATGTCTTTATGGACCCGCTTTGTGCACTGGTGTGCGATCATGTTGGAGCAGGAAGGGGCCATCCCCAAACAGTTCCCACAAAGTTGGGAGCATCCCTTCAACCCCACACCATAACCCCTCCTCCACCAAACTTTACACTTGGCACAGTGCAGTCAGACCAGTATCGTTCTCCTGGCAACCGCCAATTCCAGGCTCGTCTATCAGCTTGCCAGACAGAGAGGCGTGATTGGTCACACTTTAAAAACACTTTACAATAAGCTATTTTCACTGATGCTTTCACGACTTCATCCATCAGCACAGTCAGCCAAATGTCATCAGTGAACACGGTCACTCATTAGACCGTAACACTGAAACATGGCCTGAATATTTTACTTGGAAGAAACATGCAAAGTCTGCATGCATCATGGTGTAATGATGGTCAGTTAAAAACCCTTCTACTGTTCTTAATTGTCACTTTGAGCCCGTTGGCATGACTGCAAGTCCATTGCACAGCATATAGGGTCCTATAAAATCCATGTTAATTTTTCCCAAATTCCATTTTAGTTTTTTGTGTATTACGTTTTTTTCCATTTTAATGTTTTGGGTATTCAGTTTTTAGTATTTTACGCAAATTTAACCCCAAAACACTGTATAAAAGTAATGAAATATAATCACTCACTCTTCAGGCGGTCCTCACACATCTCTTCCTTGTTACTGCACGCACAGTGGAAAGAATGGCGTCTATCTGCTTGTCATGGACTCTGGAGTGAGGCAAGACACGAAAACAACAAAAATGTTGCAGTGCTCCTTTAAGGATCACGACAGCTGCACAACTTGCTTGTTCTTTTACATTTAACAAAATAAGAAACAGCTACTTGGATCCAAAAAGAAATAGAGGGAGAAAAAAAACGTAAGAAACAAATAAAACAGACAGAAAGGGCACTAACTTACCAAAGTTTGTTGGCAGCGTTTCAGTTCTCACACTTTGCTAATGCATTCTGCACTTTGACTCTGTGCAGGAGTTTGCCTGCTTGTTGGTGATTATGAACAAACTACTCAATCTATGTTTGCCTAGGACTGCTAATTTTGTTTCTCTTTCACCGAGATAGACATTAATAATATCTGTTTCTCCCTAGTATGATATCAGAATTAAAAAAGTATGTATATGACAGACTTATTGTAACCTGAGGACTGTTTCATACTCTGCTGATGGAGTGAGAGCCCTGCACCTGCACTCACAGCAACCTCCCATTTTCATAACCGTCGACACAAACATCCCCACAGCTGCACGATCTCGCCCCTCATTGTCGAGCCGCTGATGAATCTGATGTTGGCGAAGCAAAGAATCTTTCTGCATCTCTCCATTATCTGAGATAATTAGCTGCAGCTGCCTCCGCTGTCACAGAAAGTCGGTTTCAAAGCCGCTCCAGAGTGTCAGAAGTTATTTCTTTATGTTGAATCAGATAAAGAAAAACGCTCAGCGGAGGTTTGACTGCACCGAAGCATCCATGATTGCTCTTTAATAGTAAAATATGAGACGTTTGTCAGGTCTAATTTGACAGGTGAGGGTGAAATTCATGGCTCTGTACTTTTGTTTCAGTTCAGAGCTTTATAAGAACATCCGTCAGTGTTCATCTGACCTAACTAAAACTCCTGCTGCCTATGCTCTTTTTGGTCCAGCCCCACATTATTCCCTCACTGCCCTCAATAATGGCCTCAATTTAAGCTTTACTGCACCTCACCTTCCTCTTATTCCCCGCTCCCTTTGAGATAGGAAAGCTTTTCTCGCTCTGAGCTGCTGGAAATAATCACAGGACATGAGATGAATAAAAGGCCCGTGTTTTGGGGGGGAAGTTTGCCTGCGTGTTTTGTACCTGCGTGCACGCATTATACACGCTTTGTTCAGAAGAAAGCCACGTGACAGCTCTGATAAATGCAGCCGCTTATGCTGAAGGTTCAACAAAAATAATAAAATTATGGGTGAGTGATAAAGACAGCGGTGGCTTCCCAGTCCGAGCGGCTGCCTGTGTGACGGTGAGTAATGTGTGTTTATACTGAACAATAAACCTCATACAGGTGTGAGAGGATCATCATATATTCATACAGGAAGGGGAAACATATATGTGCAGATGTCATTTCAGTTTCTTTTCAGCTGAGCCCTTCATGCTGACATGTTTATCTATGAGAATGGCAGATGGTGGAAAAACTGCAGCCTGTTTTTGTCGACTGAATATTATTTTCATTTTACCTGTGAAAGAGCAAATATTCAACATAAAGAGGAGCAGGAAACATCCACCAGCATAAGGATCGTTATTATGAATCATAATGGAAATATTCACATCTATAATGTGTCTGCTCTGGTCTGAATTATGGGCCATTTTGTTATGTTGTTGCATTATTACTTCAGCCAAAGAGGCTGTGTTTATGCTGGCAATATAACTCAAAAAGTTCTGATTTGATGAAAATTTGTCACGGCACAAGGAGGAAGTGATTCGATTTTGGCAGTGATTTGAACGTAGACGCTGATCCAGAAATTTTTTAAGGATATGTGAACATTACAAGCTGTAGCAGTTTTCCACATTTTCGCCAATAATGCAACAAGTTCTCAAGAGATTTTGATGACATTTTCAGGGAATGATGAAAATGATTAAAAACTTTTGCAGATATGCCTGAATTCATCTCTGCGTGGACGGCTCCGAAGTCTAGACCTCCAACTATCAATCAGTGGTACAGATACATATCTAAGTTCTACCTATGGAGCACCAATTAGAAGGTTTTCAATCAGCTGTGGGCATCATGTCTGAGCCACATACTGGTCTGCAGACTTAGTCTGAAAGGGGTGGAGTGGTGTCACAAGTAGTGAAGCTGCATAATCAATAAAGGCTTATAATTTCATGATTTATGACCCAAGAATCAGGACCAATCTTGAGACCAGCGTTAATTTTAACAGCACTTTTCAATTTAGTTTTAGCTATAGTCTTTTGCGTAAAATATCTTTTAGTTAAGTCATAATTTTGTCATCTAAAATGTTTTAATTTTAGCCTAGTTTTAGTTGATGTAGTTAAAACATTTTGGTCGACAAAATCTACTGTTAATTTAGTCGACTACAATATGAAGTGTAAAGAGTAAGGCATTTTTTATGTTTCCTTGAATTTCTGAAGTCATGTTTTACACTTTGATAAAATGAAACATCTAATAACCCTTTATTGAATGCTAGTAAAGTCTGAATGTATAAATGAACAGAATCAAATTGAACTTTTGTGTGAAATGGAAACACCTTTATTTAGGCTACAAAACCAGAGTTGACAACAAACAGTGAACCTGCTCTACACAAATATATCAATTCTAGGGCCCGACCGATATATCGGCCGGCCGATTACATCGGTCGATTTTAGCCCTTTTCAAAGGATTCAACATCGGCCAGAGTTTTGCCAATATAATGCCGATATATTCTTAATTTCTCATAAAACAGTAAACACTGTTCGGCATCCAAGCTGCGCAGAACGATGACATTGAGAAAGATGGCGGCGCGTTGTTAAAGTGGCTCTGAGCTCTGCCTTGTGTATGGATGATGGAGTGTGTGGGGCAAAACTCACCTACAGTCACACAGAGTTGCTGAATGTTGTTTTTGCCTGCAAGTCCGACATAACGACCGACCCTCGGCGCTCGCACAGTCCGACATAACGACCGACTTTCAGCGCTCGCACAGTACAACGCTGGACATAGCGAGAGCACTGGGCTCTCTGCTCGGCTACAGAAGCAGCCGCCAGACCGACACTGATGAGCTGACCAATACCAGATCTGTCATTTACAAAACTGACGAATTGGACCTTCTGGTGGCAGGGGATCGGTTTATTTGTGACTGTTCTGTGATGATTATTACGGAAACCTGGCTTCACCTGCTTGTCCCCGACGCTGCAGTTGAGCTAACTAGCTGCTAGCTTTCGCAGGAATTGACTGCAGTTTTGCCCACTATTTTATTTTGTATTTGAAAGTTCTTGCTCTTGTTGTTGCTGTCCTCTCACAATGACCTGTTTACAACTTTTTAAAAGTTGTTCTACCTGAACTATAACCTACCTTCTTATTATTTTCATCAACAAGAAGCACAAGATAAAGACTGACTCTTTTTAAGGTTTTATAATTAATTTCCCAGAGGTTTAATGCTTGGTATGTTTTTGTACTTGAAAATTCCTCTCTGTTGTAAAGTTAAACAAATACTTAGTGACAAAGTATATCGGTATTTTTTTCTGCCAAATATCGGTATAAGGATCAGCTTCATAGAATCCATATCGGCTGGGCCCTAATCAATTCATAAGAGAGTAGCTCTGATTGGATCGCTCCACAACTTATCCCACCACCATGAAGCTAAGGCAGCTGTGATTGTATGTCCCTCTTAACTCATCCAACCTTTTCACACAACCAAAGTAGCTGTGATTGGATATATTCCTAACTTGTCCCTACTTTCTACATGACCAAATTAGGTCTGATTGGATTAAGTCTCTGTCAAACATTTTAGTCTAGTTTTTGTTTGTTGATGAAAATGTCAGTTAATTTAGTTTTAGTGTTTGTCCATGTGCACTTGTTTTTATTAGATACTGTCTAGTTTTTGTCAGGGGAAAAAAGGTGGTTGATGAACACTATGACGAACACTGCTTGAGACACTAACAGATATCTAGCTCCTACTTAAATAAAATGTATCTATAATTCATCGTTAATGTCCTCTTGAATCAGACAATACAACAAGATGTTCCCTTAAATTCTCGGACATAAAGCTCACACTGAAGAGGGTCTCAACCACCCTGAGGCAACAGAGAATCAATGCAGAGATGCACTACCGGCCCAACTGGTGGTGCATCCAATCCCAGCATAATTTCTCTGGCTATCAATTATCATGTTGTCACCCAAGGGAGCACAAAGGAAGCAGAACAGGAACAGACCCACAGCTGCAATACGACTGTTTAAAATTCCTGCAGAATGAGCATTTAGGAGGAACAATGGGAAATGTTAAACATGCTCAAAATGTGCATGGTCAGGAGATGTGCATTGAAAGTGTAAGCAAAAATTTGGTGTGAATAATTAATATCTTTCATCCAGTGAGGCAAGGTTCATTTCAAAGGATAGGTCTGTGTTTTTCTCTTATTTATAAATCTATAAATTCTGAGTTAACAGGGAGCAGAGTGGCTTCATATACCAGCCTGACTGCACTGAACGACCCCCTGCAGCACCTCCCACCCATCCCTCTCCTGCATGAGAAAAAAGGGACATGAAATATAAAAAGGCCAAGTACGTCAGCTCAACGAGATTGGAGTGGAGGGGATTTTCCTCCCCTGCGCCGCGCTGCACCTCCAGCAGCACTTACCACCGCCGAGAGGAGGAGGGGTAGCTGGAATTCCATTTCTCAATGATGAAACTCTTTTCATCAGGCCTCCTTTGCATAACAAAGGTGTATAAAATGCATTATATATGGCAAAGTGTAACTATAAGGCGTCACAGGGAGAAAAAACGTAGCAACGCCAGCTTCTATTCCCAGGAAAAGACACAAACTGTGGTGCATAAAAAGCCTGCGAGAGGTTAAAAATATCACCACCCACCACCAACTCAACATGACACACGTGCACAAGTCAGTAATCGTACATTTAATGTGATTACAGGACGTGTAATCTCAGCGTAACTCATCCAGAAGCTATAATGTATGAGGATTGTGGGCCGTCTTTGTTCTGATTTCATTATATGAATGATAAGGTGATTTTAATTTGCTCAATCATTAAGGCCTCACGCACGGATAAAATACTTTTGGCGGGGTGGGCAAGGAAATTACCCGGGTTAAGTCAGTCTCTCGTCACTACAAAAGATCCAGATCTTCTCAGTGGCCTTTAATTAAACTGACCCGAGCCCTCTGTTATATCGTATTTTGACATCTTTTAGATAGTTTTGAATATGTTGACTAGATATTGTCTTGTTTTGTATTTCTTCTGCCTTTGACAGTAATTTTTATTTAACTTCATATTCAATGAAAAAAAAAAATAAAATAAAGTAAATTGTTTTACTATCAATCAGTCTTTATTTGTACAGTGTCAGTTCACATCAAGTGTTATCTCAAGGCAGGCTGAAGCCATACTCTTCATTTTAGAGATACACATATATGCATTTATACAAATAACAGTTTTCCACTGTTGATGAAATTGCATTAGCACAGTTGAAGTTATGCTTGTAATGGCGTTGGTGATACGTTCATTGAGATGAATTATGTATTGTATCTTCACCTGATACACCATGGCCTTCAAGTGCCCCCAAAGATAACCTAGAAGATGCGTTTGATGCATTTTCAAGGGTATCTGAAACATAAATAAATATACATCATACATTTTCCTATATATGGAAACTTATGGCCCACCCTGTATAAATATATATAGATATATTTGTATACACACATACATCCATCCACAGATGTGTCCATCCAGGCAGAGACAAAGGGACTAAAAATAAGAATTTATGACAGAGACAAACCCATGGATGCCCAGATCATAAATCTGTCCTCATCACATATGCCTCTGCTACAGGGTTCCCACTCTTTTCTAGATTGTCCAGGACGTTATGAATTTCTAACTCTCGGGCATGGACATTGTCTGCTAGCCATCTTTTAAGTCCGGCTTTTATGTAGTGTCTTGCCTTTATAAATTCATGGTTTACACTTATGTTTTTAATATTTATTACTCTGCTCATTATAAATAGATTTCGTTGATTTACTGTTTAAGTAGCCTACATTTTTTTTCAATTTTTTATTATTTCTTTTCTTCATCATTGTTTTGGGTTTTTATACTTTATTCCTTAACGTGCATTATTTTATCGACTCAGATGGCTAAGTGTGCATTAGTTACCAAGTACATTTTTTTTACTTCGTTTTCTATGTTTGATTTTTTGTTCACTAACAAGGTAGAAGGAAGATAAATAATTTTCCAGGACAATTCAAGCTTTTCCAGGATGTTTCACTTTTCTCATTTTCCATATGTTTTCCATGACTGAGAAATTGGTCAATCATTTTCCAGGTTTTTCAGGACACGTGGGAAGACCTCATGTCCATGTGGTTTTAAAGATAGTAACTATGGATGTATAATCAATACAACCATGGATAGAGATCAATCTAATATTAACATTAACATCTATAATGATTATAATCTGGAGAGGAATGATGTTGGTTTTTATGGTTTTAGTTTTTACCTTGTTGCCCTGACTCTGTCCCTCTTGTCCCATTAGGCCGTTTCAGTTTGTTATGGTGTCTTTCTTCACCATCATTCTATCGTGTTTGTTTCCTTGTAATTGTACAGTACTTTGGTCAACTAACTTTTTAAATGTTCTATATAAATACATTTTGACTTGACGTTGACCTCTCTATCAGAATGAGCATCAACTTCTTTGACAATTCGAGCAACAATAAGCAGCTTGCCTGTTGGATCGCACCCGCACCACACAAGCCTTGCATCAGTGAGCCATGGCCGCCCGACTGGTCATTGGTTCACCACTGTTCAGTACTTTGACCACTTAGATCAGGGGTGTCCAAAGGATGACCGGGACACTTTAATACACACCAGCCTTTAGTGTATTACAGTTCATAAAGCAGATCCACTGTAGGTTAAGATGGGCTAAATGCCTGAAGATGCTTAAAGATTGAAAACAACAGCCTATCACAACTTTCCATTCCAAACAGTCAGTCATTGTACAGGATTTTGGGTAGTCTACCCTAACTCAGGGATCCCTGGCAAGCTCTGGCAACCACTGGATTGCAGTTTAGGTGAAACTAAACTGCCAAACTGTATGAGAGTTGGTGCTTGAAGCTGATTGGCATTGTATTTCGAGTGAGCCAGACCTTGAAAGCAGATAATAATGAAGCAAATTAGGGTTATTCATGCTGATTTTAAAAGCTGTCATCAGTTTCTTTATCAGTCCTGCACAGGCTTTAATGTCTGATGTGGGCCAATTATCCAGTATTTTTTTAAACTTTCAGGGGGTCAACTAAAAGCGGATCACAGAGCACTGCAGACCGGGAACATCCCACAAGAGCTGCAGTTTTGGAGATGCTTTATCAAACTCGCTCAAATCCTAACATTTGCACATTTTCTAACATCAGCTTTGAGGACAAAATGTTTACTTGCTGCCTGATATGTCCCACCAGGTGCCATGATGAAGAGATAATCAGTGTTATTCTCTTCTTATGCCTGATTGGTATTTGTCTAAACTTAGAAGTGCTCTGAGAGTAAAAACCTCCACCAAGGCATTTCCAACATTGCTGAGGAAGTTGCTGTCAAAAATGTGGAAAAATGCCCTACATTATCTCGCACTGTTGACAAATCTTCAAAAAAAAATTCTGGATCCACATCCAGATTTGGATCATCACTAAAATCGATTCACTTCTTACTTGTGTAATGACAAACATTCCCTGAAAATGTCATCAAAATCTATTGAAACTTACCAACTTATCAGCAAATATATGGAAAACTGACCTATCATGTACTGTGAACAAATCCTGGATCATCTGTATTCAGATCTCCACCAAAACCGATGACTTTTACCTATTGATATAACAAATATTCCTTGAAAATGTCATTAAAATCCATTAAGAACTTATTGCATTATTGGCAAAAATGTGGCAATTTCTTGCAATCCTAACATATCTATAAAAAAAAAAAATCCCTGGATCCACATCCAGATTCAGACAACCACCAAAACCTAATCACTTCTTCTTTGTGCTATGACCAAAGTTTCCTGAAAATGTAAACAAAATCAGTCAGTGACTTTTTGAGTTGTTTTTCTAACAGACAGACAACAGACTAACAGAGAAATGCAGGCAAAAACAGAGAAAACTAGAAAAGCACTCAGAGAGCGCAGACCTCCACCAAGCAGCTTACCTACAGCAGTGGCTTTTCCACAACCCCTGTAAAAGATACAATTCTGGATCACCAGATCCAGAACAGAGCCAGGATCCAGACCAAACTCAGCACATGCATGGAGGTTGTTATCCTGTATGAACACAACAAGTTTTGGGAACATCACTTAATATTTTGATTTTATATGAATTATTGAATGTTGTCAATGGGATTTCCCATTATAAAGTTCAGTGTTTTTTGTGATGTCAGTCTGGATCCAGATGAAATTTACCTTAATGTTAGAGACATGGACCCCATATTATCCTGTAAAATTGGAAGCGAATCCAATTAAAAATGGCAGAGATATGATTTTTTTTTTTAAACTCCACCTTGTTAACTTATGGGATTTTTTCGAAATTTTGGGAATTTTCTGCATCCAGACAAAGACATTTCACCACCACAATCTAATCATTTCTAGGTTGAGCCATTCCCAGCATCTGAAAATTTAAGCAAAATCTGTCCAGTAGTTTTTGCAGAATCTTGCTAACAAACAAACAGACACTGAGAAAAACATAACCTCCTTGGCAGAGGTAACAAATGGTTGTGGCAATACCAGAATTATAAACTTTGATTTGACTCTACTTAAATATCAATGAAATTGACACCTGTTTGACTTTACCGCCAAAAAACCAGAGGAACGAGGCCTACATATAATTTCATATCAACTTCAACACAAACTGCATTTATATAAATATATAATCTGACTCTCTCCCTGGTTTAGTTAATATTTGAATTCTGTCAAACCCAGTTTCACCCCAGCCCTGTTTCTACCTCGCTCTTCTTCCAGAGCAGAACAGAGAAGAAGCTGAAGGTTTGTAATATTTCATCAGCCGTCTATTATGCCGATAAAAAGGCTGCGATGAAAAGAGGAGCCATTACAGCCGAGGATCCACGCCAGGTGTCACAATAATTTAATCGAGCCTCTAAAGACAAAGAGGCGGCCTGAGGGGAGCCTCTCAATAACAGGCGTCAGAGCAGATGACAAGTGGCAGAATAACCTGTGAACGAAGGGATGACGGGGGGCGGCCTCGGCCTGCAGAGGACGACACTCAGAGGATTAAAAAAGCTCACAGATAAAAGCGCTGCTCATATTCCTTCATTTTGTTTTCTAACAAACATCCATTATCCATACCAGGCTGCAGGCTGGAGCCCATCACAGATTACACTGGGCAAGAGGCAGGTACACCCTGAACTGATCGCCAGCCAATCACAGGGCCACACAGAGAGACAGACTCATTCATATCTAAGGGCAACTTGGAGTCACCAATCAACCTGATGAGCATGTTTTTGGTCTGTGGGAGGAAGCTGGAGTGCCTGGAGAGAGCCCACGCATGCACAACAAGAACATGCAAACTCTACTCAGAAAGGCCCGACACGGGGATCGAACCAGCAACTTTCTTGCATTAACGTGACAAGCAATACAATGAGTGAACCCGTGTTGGTGGAGTAAACTTGAAAAATTGAACAGTTTTTGCAGAGGCATTGCGAGATAGAAAATGGTATTTTGATATATTCATGTAGAGCAGGCTCACTGTTTGTTGTCAGTTCTGGTATTGTAACTGAGATGCTCTGCCAGGTAGCCTAAATAAAGGGGACTGCATTTCACACAAAAGGAAAATTTGTTTCTGTTCATTTATACATTCAGACTTTACAAGCATTCAATAAAGGGTTATTAGATGTTTCATTTTATCCAAGTGTAAAACATGACTTCAGAAATTCAAGGAAACATAAAAAATGCCTTACCCTTTACACTTCATGTTTTAGTCGACTAAATTTAAAGTAGATTTCGTTGGCGACAAATGTGAAATTTCATCAACTAAAACCAGACTAAAATAAAACAGTTTAGATGACTAAATTATGACTAAAACTAAAAGATATTTTAGGCAAGAGACTATAACTAAAACTAAAGTAAAAAGTGCTGTTAAAATTTACTCTAACACTGAATAGAGCATGTTTACAAATAAAAAAACTACTTGTTGCCTACCTGTTTCTCTATAACAATTTTGTTCTTTGTCAATGCTACCATTTAATAAGGTCATTATAAAAAAAGGCATTCTATTGTACATTATTATACATTTTTTGTGTACAATCTCATAATAATGTTCAATAAAAACCTTCAGTAATTATGATCAATTTCTTAAACACTAAGAAGTCTGTTCTGTAATTCTTTAAGTTAAATCAGGCAGTTTCCTTTTGCATCTAAATTGTTTTCTTTTTGTACAATAGCCAAACTAAAAAAGTAGAAGTCATACAAACTTCGTCTAGTTTTAGGCATTATTCTACTCTAAACTGTTGTTTTTATCTCCACTTTATTTCAGCCTTCTCTCCACTTTGACTTTTAACCTGAACTCATGAGTAAATTTCCCTGAGTGGGCGATCAATAATATAATAAAACACCTTTTCTGAAATAAGCCCTTTGTAAATGTATCACCTACAAAAGCTCACATTTATTCCTCCCTCTAAATTCAGTGCCTGCAGAGTCACAGCTTAAAGAAAACGAGGAGGCGTTTTGTTTTTATGATAAACATTAGGATAGGGCACGTGGGCGGCGGAGCATATGTGCAGCCTCCACACAGATATTGATAAAAAAAAAAAAAAAAAAAAGATCTTTTATTTTAAATACCTTTTATTTTCTCAATGCTGCACACACTCTAGTACAGGTCTTTGGGTGCAGAGCATTTTCAAATGGGATCAAGGTGATGCATAATAAGAAGTGAACACATTAGTATACCTCTCTGATCGGTTTATGAATGGACAGAGAACATTCATATAAAGAGAATGGATTGGAGTGACTCTTGTAGAAATCACATTTTCTTTGTTAAAAGTCTGAATGTTTAGTAAAAAGATTTGAGGTGATTGTGACCTTGACCAATGACCACCATCTGATGACTTCATCTTTGACTCAGAGTGAACAATTGTGGAAAGCTGAAAGAAAATCCCTAACAGTGTCCCTACATTATTACATTCAAATAAGAGCAAATATTTACAGAAAAACTGACCACACGATGTCTTCAGTCTTGGCTATCAGCAGCATGGAGGCCAAAAAAGGTTAAAAATAAGTTCTGAAAGTAAAAACTACAAATCCAATGAAGTTAGGACATTGTGTAAAATGGAAATAAAAACAAAAATACGTTGTTTTGGAAATTCTTTTCAATCTATATTCAATTGAACACATTACAAAGACAAGATATTTAGTATTCAAACTGAAAAACTTCATTGTTTTGACTGAGAGAACCCAGAGAAATCCCTGCACTCAAGTGGCAAGGCAAAAAAACAGCACTGAATACCTGTGACCTTCCTCCCATCAGGCTGCACTGCATTATTAACCAGCATCATTCTGTAAAGGATATCACCACGTGGGCTTCGGAAAACCATTGTCAGTTAACACAGTTCATCTCTACATCTACAAGGTCAAGGTCAAACTCTACCATGCAAAGACAAAGACAAAAATCAACAACACCCAGAAACTCCGAGGACTGATCTGAGATGGACTGAGGCAAAGTGGGAAAGTCTGCTGTGGTCTGAGTCCACATTTCAGACTGTTTTTGGACATCATGGACGTGGTGTCCTCCGGGCTAAAGAGGAAAAGGACCATCCAGACTGTTATCAGAGCAAAGGTCAAAAGACAGCATCTGTGATGGTATGGGGGTGCGTTAGTGCCCATGGCATGGGTAACCTGCACATCTGTGAAGGCTCCATTAATGCTGAAAGGTACATACAGGTTTAGGAGCAACATGCTGCCATCCATCTTTTACAAGGATGTCCCTGCTTATTTCAGAGACAACGAAGACGCTCGTGCTACAGCAGCGTGGCTTCAGAGTAAAAGAGTGAGGGGACTTGACTGACCTGCTGCAGTCCACAGCCAGTGTCTCTTCACTGTCCACCTACAGAGCTTCAACAATTACAGTCATCAGTTCACAATCGCTTATTGAGTTTTGTTGAAAGGAAAGGTGATGTAACACAGTGGTGACCATGCCAAGGCATGAAATTCAAAATCAGTGAACATTTGCAAAAAAACACAATGAAGTTCATCAGTTTGATCATTAAATATCCTGTATTTGTAGTGTTTTCAATTAAATATAGGTCAAAAAGGATTTGCAAATCACTGAATTGTGTTTTTATTTCTGTTTTACAAAGTCCCACCTTCAGTTGGTTTGTAAAAATAAAGCTTTAAAACAAAACTGCATTCACAGCATGCCACTCGCAGCCTCTGCAGCTAAATACATCTTAATTTGAGAAAGGTCGACCGGTTTTGAAAAATCACCGCGGTCTACAATAATGAAGGTGGACACAGTTAGATGCATTACATAAATTATGCTTAAGCAGTGCTCTCTGAGTCATTCAGATATTCAATACAGCACTTCAGGACCTCAAGAAGATTTGCAGGATTAGAGGTTGTAAGCCAGGCCGGCTCGATATATTGATCCCTCCTCACCGAGAGCTGCATTCAATTTCCCAACAATTAGATGCACCTGAAGGTTAATATGGTGCTTTGTTAATCTGTTGTGTGAGCTGTTGTCCAAAACCAAGTCTATTTCTCTGGGTGTGAAAAGTCTGAAAAGCACCTTGAAGTCCTTCAGTTTGAACTTTCATTAGCAGTGCTGGGAGAGGTCACAGGGTCAGGGAGAGGTAGAAATAGACGATAAGAAGAGAGCAGCAGTGCTGCAGTTACTATGAGTGATGTTACATATGTGACAGGAGCCCACGGTGAAAAACTGCTGTGTACAGATAATTGAGCACTAAATGTTCATGTAATGCCTGATGTGTCCTCTGTGTTGTTAAGGCAGAGGATAAACCTGCTCAGGTGGAGGCAGCTTTCAGCCACTGCGACAGTAAAATGAATCAAAACATCGGGAAGGTTTTAAATCCAATCTGGAACAACCTGAAATACACAAACCACACGATGAGTGTTAATGTCTAATTTGACCTTATAAAAGTAAACATCCATCCATTTTCTATATGTTTTCTGGGGTCGTGGGGGCTGGAGCCTATCTGATGTAGGGCTGGAGGAAGGGTACACCCTGGACTGGTCCACAGCCAATCGCAGGGCCACATAGAGAGACAGACAGCCATTCACACTCATACCTACAGGTAGTTTGGAGTCACCAAATGAGCATGTTTTTGGAGAACTCACACATGCATGGGGAGAATATGCAAACTCTACACAGAGTCCTCACTACCTGCCACCCCATAACATTCAACCACTAAAACTATTTTTTCTGTTCAAGAATGCAAATAAAGTACGATAATCTGACGTCTTAATCAAGAAAATATGATGTGCTTTATATTCTATTCATGTTTTTCTTTGGAAAACAGTAAATTTGAAAATTCATGGACAACAATAATATTAAAAACATCATTTTGGTTAGAGAGCCTTTATATTAACGATGTTTTAACCATTACTGAAACATAGAAAAAGTATTTTGGTATTTACCAATGCTGTTGAGCGGCACAGTGGTGCAGCAGGTAGTGCACATTCCTCACAGCAAGAAGGTCACCGGTTCGATCCCCAGGTCGGGCCTTTCTGTGTGATGTTTGCATGTTCTCCCCGTGCATGTGTGGGTTCACTTCGGGCACTCCAGCTTCCTCCCACAGACCAAGAAACATGCTTATTAGGTCAATTGCTGGCTCCAAATTGCCCTTAATTGTAAGTGTGAATGGTTGTCTGTCTCTCTATGTGGCCCTGTGATTGGCTGGCGACCAGTTTAGGGTGTACCCTGACTCTCGCCCAATGTCAGCTGGGATAATAGCATAAACCTTACTTTATATGGTGGTCCAATAAATTTGTTAAGCACTGTACTTAACCCTTGGGTACTGTACTAAAAACGCACCCTTTCGTCCTGTTTTGGCTGTTACCAGCCACTAACTTTGGCTGCTGTAAAAACATATCAGATAAATATTTTCCCCACCTTTTTTGCTCAAACCTCTTAATCAAACTCAGCCCTGATCAAAAATATTTAATATCTTTTTTTAAATTATGGATTTTAACCCTTTAAATGCCAATTCCATAGGCGATGTCACAGATCTGGTGAAAAAAAAAATTCAATATAGAAAAGCGTCATGCTATCGCACTCTTGAATATGACAAAGATTAGCACAAACATTAGCTTTGACGCATTATTATTTTTTTCAGCATCAGATTTTAATTTTTACTCCCCATTGACTCCCATTATAAGCATGTATTTTTTCCACCAAAATCAGTGATATCGCCTATGAAATTGGCATTAAACGGGTTAAAATCCAACATAAAAAAAAAAAAAAATTAGTATTTTTGATCAGGGCTGAGCTTGAAAAAAAGATTAAAGCAAAAAAAATTGAAAAATATATTTACCAGATTTTTTTTACAATAGTCAAAGTTAGTGGCTGTTAACAGCCACAACAGGACGAAAGGGTAGTAAATTTGTCCACAGTGTATTTTTGACCTTTCAAAATTTTTGAAATCACATTTTCAAAATGTATATATAATTAAGGTTCCTCACCAAAAATATCTTCACTCTCTTAAATAGAATGAAAGTTATGGTCAAATAAGTTGTAAATATTACACCCTAGTGGCTGCAAACAGCCACATAGAGACCCAAGGGTTTCACTTTTATATTATAAACAGGTTTATTTATGCTTAGCCTGGCAGTGCGCTCAACCAACAACTGGAAAGTCACTGGTTTGAGCCCAGCTCTAACTGTCAAACGTTGATGTGTCCTTGGGCAAGGCACTTAACCTCAATTTGCTTTCACTGCTGCATTAGTGGTGTGCAAATTGTTGGGAAAGGACGAGGAAGTGTTGGCTAATACTGCTGGAAAACGTCATTAATCAGAGAGTGACTGTTGGGTCGGTGTGAGTTCATTTAGATTGAATACTTTTCTTTTCCCACCAGTCACAGAAGGGGTGAAATCTCAGTCAGGAAACTTTCCATACTGGTTTTATGGAGGTCGTTCAGTAATTATAGCATTAATGCATCAGAGGAGAGGCCGTCCCTCTGCAATAACACTACAGGAAAGTACTTCAGATCATTTCAGAGCAACATTACAGAGCAGAGTAAATTAGGTTGGTCCCCACTCTGACCTTCTAACCACACTCCCCCCTCTCATGACCGCAGTATGCTTTTTAATAGGTCTGCCTATTATACCCAGTGGCGTTTTTGTTTCCACCCGTCCCCGCTGTGTGATTTCACATTCTGAGGATGTTGCGGGACTTATGGCCGCGTGAGAAATGAAATTTTCCTCCTGGGATGTGGGGGATATTTCTCTGGCGAGGCGTTCATTGGGATCCAAGAAGTCGAAATGACAGCAACATTACATGGTTGGAATGAAACCCCCGTAATGTTATCTATTTTTATTCATAAGAGGAGATGATACGCCTCTCATTGGGCTCTGTGTATGAATGCACAGTGGCGGCGGTGGTGGTGGAGGGGGGTGGGCTTGTAGCAATTCTCGCTTATAAATCAGGGACAACTGCGAATTACGAGGTCAACAGAAATATAAAGTGGCAGTGCGAGCGTGGATGTGTAGCACACGGCTCACATGTTTTCATTTTTATTCTTCTGCAGCCACAGCCAGTCCGATGAATTCATACATCCTAATCTGTGCTGAAAGTGAGCGGCAGAGCGAGCGAGAGGGAGAGAGCCAGCGAGGACGGGGCTGATACTGACCAGCAAGGAGGGAGGAGATTAGCTACAGAGCTTTTTGCTGCTGTCTGCTATTTTAGGAGGGAAACTAATGGAAACTGAAAAGGGAAACAATGACTGTGGAAGCAGGCGAAGCGGAAACAGGGAGGAAAGTCATTCTTTCAATACCTTTCCAGGTGAAAATGTAAGATAATGCTTCTATTTAATGCTGCAGAGTTTCTTCAATATTATCATTAAGTCAAAGTGGGCCTAACTTTTCCATCAAAGCTCCAGGCACTCGGTGGCCGTCCTGAAACTGTTTCCTCTGTTCAAGCTCGGTGGAATTTCACGGAGGACGGAGTCATCTTGAATTTTCACGCCTGCTGTGATTAGAAATGATGAAAAAATAATGACTCATGGAGATCTTTAATAATAGCAGTCATATTTTGTTCTTAAAGGCCTCCACTTTTCTTAAGCACTTCTTCCAGAAAGGCTGAAGCTCTCATTTCGATTAAAATTGCCTCATTTTAAACTGCATAAGTCATTCAGAGGTCACACAGCTCTGCACTAAAAACTTAACAGACATATCCAACCGCTGACAGTTTGGCTTTTTCAGTCTAATTTGGTTTAACAGAATAATTTCAAACAAAAGGCTGGTGCCTCGAAGCAGGAGCTGCAAAACTTTTTGGCTAGTATGCTCTCTTTCTAGGACCCAAAATTACAGAAATACATCATGTTATGCCATTTAATATATATTTCTTTTCCATTTCTTACAAATTAGTCATTATATTACAAAAAGTATGGCTCTCTTCGACCATCTGAAAATATCTGTCATGGAGAGAATGCTTTAACAGCAATCTGACAGGGTATCTCAAAGGCATTTCTCCTGATAACACACAGAGGAATGAAGATGTTTGGGAAAGGGAGTTATCAGTAACTACTGATGAGAAAACATGAAAGAATATTTGGAATTATGCTAAAAAAAACATCAATTTGCACTCGAACAAAACCAATTCAATGCTTCCCGTTTTACCCGTTGTATGTATTGTTCTGTGTGAAATTTTCTTGAGTTTATTAGCTTTTTTTTTTTTTTTTTTACAGTATTAATTGTTGTTTTCTATGTCTTTAAAGGTCCAACTATCGTCGGGCATTGCAAATTAGCTCAGGCTATAAATGATATTTAATCTACAAAGCTTAATCTAATATTTGTCTGTAAAAATAAGCTTTAGGCAACAAAACACTGTTAATTGTGTTGACTAATTATTTTCATCAACAACCTTTTTTCCCACGATGAAAACTAGACAGTAACTAATAAAAACAAGTGCACATGGACAAAAACTCAAACTAAATTAACTGACATTTTCATCAACAAATAAAAACTAGACTAAAATGTTTGACAGAGACTTAATCCAATCAGACCTAATTTGGTCATGTAGAAAGTAGGGACAAGTTAGGAATATATCCAATCACAGCTACTTTGGTTGTGTGGAAAGGTTGGATGAGTTCAGAGGGACATCCAATCACAGCTGCCTTAGCTTGGTGGTGGTGGGATAAGTTGTGGAGCGATCCAATCAGAGCTCCTCTCTTTATGAATTGATATATTCATGTAGAGCAGGTTCACTGTTTGTTGTCAGTTCTGGTATTGTAACTGAGATGCTCTGCCAGGTAGCCTAAATAAAGGTGACTGCATTTCACACAAAAGTTCAATTTGTTTCTGTTCATTTATACATTCAGACTTTACTAGCATTCAATAAAGGGTTATTAGAAGTTTCATTTAATCCAATGTAAAACATGACTTCAGAAATTCGAGGAAACGTAAAACATGCCTTACCCTTTACACTTCATATTTTAGTCGACTAAATTTACAGCAGATTTCGTCAACTAAAATGTTGTGAAATTTCATCAACTAAAACTAGACTAAAATTAAAACAATTTAGATGACTAAATTATGACTAGAACTAAAGGACATTTTTTAAACACTGCAACAAAACAGTTTCCTTCTAAACCAAAAAGTTATAAAGTAAAAGTATGAATTTTAATGAGTTTTTATGGAGATTAGGTCACTTTCGCTGCAAGCCTCAAGTGGTCGGTTTAGGAACTGCTCTTTATTTTTGGCCTCATCTATCGGCACTGAGAATATCCATTTCTCCATCACTATTCCAAGTCAGTGTTCCTTGTGTCTGTCCCTACTCCAACACCATCACCCTCCACTCCAATCATGGTCCACTCTCTGATCACTCGTCCATCCTCTCTTCCTCTTGTCATGTCCACCTTCAGCGGTCCCTCTCCTCAGCATCATCATATCATCACCTCTGTAACAGCTGATTCTGCAAAACTCCATGAGATGGAGACCGACGCTGGTCTAAATGTAGTGTGCATGTAGAGTCATCTCCAATATTGATGCTACAAACTCATGTCTCTAATCAATCAATGTATCGATAAGACTGATAATCCATGAGGTAATCAATGATTCAATGGGAGATGGATAAACCCATCATGAGTGTATGACATCTATATGTTCCCTCTGGGACATCGATTCACCCTTGCTCTCTCTTTCTGACGTCATAGAGTCGTTTGTGCCATGCACAGGGCATGTGAGGGTCTCTCAGGGGAAATATCTGCAGCAGAGTCCTTTGGTCCATGTTCATGAAGTCAGCAGTAAGAACAAGGGTGAGCTGAAGTGACTGTAAAGACAGTGAGGGTGTTTACATGCACTCCAATAAAATGATCGTCACCTGAGTTACTCGTGCCTCACACTTCATCATTTATGGGAAATGGATATATTGTTGTTGCCCCGGAATCTGTTTAAATCAATGCATCAGTTAATCTGGTTCCCTTTAAGTCTATTACATCTCTGCATTCTAGCTTGTGCATACCAGGGATGGAAATAAAAAACAATTCCAGTTGAGAATCGATAACAATTTCCTCAAGGAATCGATATCATTAATCATCAATCAATTCCCTGAACAGTTTCTTCCACTTTGTTCTGCATTCCTTGCAAATCAAGAATGCCACACTCTCACCAGAGGCAGTTAAAAAGTTATTGTGGCAGTTATTGTGGCTTAATTTTCCACAAAATAACGCTAGCTGCGTGACATTCAGTGCATGGAAACCCAAAAACATGCAGAGGCATTTATCTAAACAGCACAGCAACGAATATCAGTGACACATTGACACTGTTGCAGATAAAAACCAATGTACTGATTTAGCTGCCTGCCAACTAGGGCTGAACGATTTCAGGAAAAGATCTAACTGCGATTTTTCTCGCAGATATTGTGATTTCAATTCGATTCACGATTTTCTTCAATTCAAGCTTCAGTGCAGTATTCACTATGTTTACAGTATAGACAACAGTAAGGTGATCAATGATCAAAAGCACATAACACATTATTCATCATCGAATATTGATGATAAATAATCTGTTTTCATTATTTAAGGAATACTCCAACTTCTACTCCTAAACAGAGGCTTTGTGTTGTTGACCTGCTTACCAGCACTTTCGTGGTGGAGATGTGACGTTCATGAACGGGTCGATTTTTTAACTGCTTTTTTAAGTGAACAATGAGAGCCGATTCACAGTTGTGAGTAAGCCGTTCATTTGTCATTCTTAAATGCAATTTCCCTGCAAATGTGTAAAAAAGTCTGTGTAAAATACTTGACACAACAGGTCCTGGGTCAGTCAGGAGCGCTGCAAAAAATTGCAGCTTTGGCAATTACACAATCGCGTGTCTGAAATTGCGACTTTGCTCTGAAAACAATATATCTTTCTGCCCTAGATGCTAACAGCCTCTGTAGCTCTCTTATCGGATTTTGACCACATCAACACTACAAACTTCTTAATAATGTTTTACTAAGTGGCTCATGTTCTGTAACTCCTACTGTATTATCTGATTGGCTTGTAGTAAATATCGATCGATGGAACAATCGTCCAATCGTCTGCCGGATATGCTTCTGAAAGTTTCTGCCCCCCCAACACTTTCTGTGGGTTCTGACCCAGGTGAACTATCGAATGGTCCATCTGGTGTTACCATTCTGAGGCTTGGCTTGAACTTAAGCAGGTCATCTTGACCACGCTTCAATGTCCTATCTCTCCATAAATGTGTTGTAGTTCAAACATTAATCAAAAGTGAAAAGAAAATGTCTGAGGTGTTGTTTAAAAGAAGAGTAAAACAAATTTGCTACTGCTGGAAAATCAAGCTTAAGCTAAGAGACAAAACTAGGCATGTGGGTCCATTCCAGGGACGTAGGAGTACCTTGATGCCCTTAAAAGTGACAAAAAAATGCACCTTAATGTCATGATCTTGAGGAAATAAATCCTTCCATGTTTTTATATTATATGAATCAATTATCTGGGCATGTGATCACATCAAATCCGATTACCACCACTGCTTTATCTTCAGTCTAATTAATACGATCATGTTGCTATCGTCAGCACAATGTGCAGCTCCTGCTAATTTCACCCTTCTATTCAGTCTCACACTGTCCCTCCTCTTCCTCATCTCCTCGCACACCTTCCCACTTTCCCCCCTGGTGGCGGATGGAGGAGCAGTCGGGGGTGCTGCCTCGGTAATTGGAGAAACCTTCTGAAACATGCAGATGAAGCAGGGCGAGCCTTCGAGGAGCGAGAGCGGAAAAAGGGAAAACGGACCAGATTCCTAATTATCCATTCTCCCTTTTCTCTGTGGCTCTGGCAGGGCTGGAGTCGTGCACTGGAGGCTTCTTCCTCCTCATGCCGGACTCACGATAATTAGGCTCAGTGCACGGGCTGAACAGGGATTGATGATCACATAAAGGGGCTGAGTGAGGAGAGGGTTCAGAGGGAAGCGGGGGCTTTGAAGGGAGGGTTAAGAGCACTGTCAGCACTTTCACATTTACACATGTTATAATGAAACGCCCTGTCAGAGGACACACGAGCTGTCATACGTGTAACCGAGATTCAGAGGAAAACGAAGCATGTTATCCTCAGTCAAAGAGTGAACTGTTTGAACAAAGCCTGTAAGGGACGTGAACACACTGCCTGGTTTTAGAGGGAATGTCAACAGTTACACCTGGAGATCAAAACCTGCTTCCCTGAAGACCCGTTCCTCGATATCTAAGAATTTATAACATGTCAGCTTCATGATGATGCAGTCTTTTTGATTCTGTGACATGACTATTCAGCTATCCTGTGCAACACATTTCCATATATACATAGAAATATTTAGTTTTATTCATACAGTAATAATTATCCAATCTATCTTATATTTGTACATACTGTTTCAATTCCACTGTCCTGTAGGATTTTATCTTGTAAATATTTTGTACCTATACTTTTTGCAACTATTTTTTACTTTACTTCTGTCTTTTACTTAACTATCTGTTTGCTCTGAAAAAGGAGAACCTCGCCAATCTCGAACATTTTGTATGATGACAATAATAATAGTTCAGTATATTTGGCACTGGGTTGCATGAGGTACATGATAATAGTCAGTGAAGTGGCTAAAAGGGCTCACAGTGCTGAACCTTTAAGGAGAACGAGCCTAGACTATCTAGAAAGAGAGATCCTGTTACACCGAATTTAAGGTCTCTACATTGGCTACCTGTTTCTTTTAAGATTGTTTTACTGCTTTTTAAAGCTCTTAGTAGCTTATTGTCTTGTTTATTTGATTTGCTTTTACCCTAGGAGCCCAGTTGAGCCCTCAGTCTTCAGGAAGTTCTCTGTAAACAGTTTCCAAAGTCAGAACAAAAACTTACTGTGAGGCATCTTTTTATTACTATAGCCTCTGCCTATGAAACAGCCTACCTTAAGACCTGAGGGCTGTAACTCATGTTAGTTTTTTTAAAAGCAAACTCAAGACCTACCTCTTCAGTCTGGCTTTTACCTGAATTAAATGTACTCCTCTTAATCTGTTTTAGTAATTTAGGTTTAATCTTTTTCTGTTTTAAATATAGAATTATCTTTTAGTACTTTATCCTCTTGTTTCTTGTTCTTCTGAAGTGTTTTATTCCTGTTTGTACATGTTGCTGTTACCTTTTAGTGTTTTTATTCTCCTAACTTTTAATTATTTGTTAACTTTCTTATTTCACTTTAATTTATTTTTTATTCTACTTGATTTTTTTTAATTTTACACTTTAACTCCAGTATTAACTTGTTTTAAATCTTTAAGATGGTGCCTTTTAATTTATCTGTCTGTTTGTAAAGTACTTTGTTCTACATTTTCTGGTATGAAAAGTACAATATAAACAAAGTTTGACCGATGGATCAGTAAGGTACACTGCTGTTTGTGGGAACAACTATTTCATCTATGTTAGGTTGAATTGTATCAACCCTCTTGTTCCCTCCACCTGCAGGCTTGTCCATGTTTACCCTGACATTTTATCCCCACTCCACATCCCTCGTCTTTTAGCTGTATTTTAATTTTTAATGTTTTTTTTTTAGTTTTTTATCTGTCTTTATTGCTCTTATCATTTTAGCTCCTACTACTTCTATGTCCTTCCCAGTTGTCGACTTGTTTTATATTACTATGATTTATTTTACTTACTTTTAATTCCCATTTAATTGAATTTATGCTTCATTATTTTACTCTCTGTTCATCTCATGTTTTACTTTTAATCTTTATAAAGATTACTTTTTAGTTTTTTTGTTGTTGTTGTTTCTTCTGCTTACATCTGTCCTTCTGTTTTATTATTACTATCACCATCCATCCATTATCCGCTTGTCCCTTTAGGGTCGTGGGAAGCTGGAGCCAAACCCAGCTGACATGGAGAAAGAAGCAGGGTACACCCTGACCCACTTGCCAGCCAATCACAGGGCCTCATAGAGAGACAGAGGGGAAAGCTACTGAGCTCTGCCTGCTGCAAACAGACTGAATCAGCTCTGTGAGTAGCATTTTTGTTGTTTGTTCTCAAATATACAAACTGAAAAAGAAAAACTGAACATTACTGTGTGGAACAAACTAGTTTTTGGAACTGTTGAAAGTAACTGCAGCTAAATTATGAACTGAAAAAAGTCAAACGCCTGAAAAATATGTATATATTTTTTGTTATTGATCAATTGTGTTCATTTTCCTTGTTACCTTCTATTACTTTGGTCTATTGGGTGGGTATTCAAATCTTGAATGCAAATACTTCATTTGAAAGAAAACTTGCTAAGTTGAGTCTTCATTGCTGTTTGCGATCGATATTTTGGGTTGCAGAGTTCATACTTCTCATCCTTTGTGTGGCGACTTACTGACTTAAACAAAATGACTTTTGCCTGGCTGGCATCCCAGAAAATAAAACTAAATAAAATAAACCCCAATGAAGTAAGTCCTCTGCTCAAAAATGTGTCAAGGAATGGACGATTGGATGAATACAATTTCAGAGTGCTTCATTTCTCCTCCAGGAGGTCTCTGTGTTTGGCAATATTTTAAAATGCAGCAAATGGCTGTGTTCCTCCACCTGTGCACATTAGATAGTAGATCTAAAGGTAATCCTGTGCATCCACATTAAAAGGAGCGTCATCGTCACTTGAGTCAAAATAACTCATAATCGGTCCAGTATTAGCTCCTTTTGTTGTGTCTTCCTGAGTCTACTGAGTCAAACAGCAGATGAAACCTCAGAGACTAGACTCACAGAAAGTCAACTGTGCCAATCTCTGCCCTTCACTACAACAGATGGAGTCATATTACTGTGGCCAATCCCTGGCTTTCCTTTCCTTACCATACATACAAAAACACACATCCGGGGCCGATCAGACTATCAGCTGAGAAAAAAAACAGGTGTATCTCCCCGTCAGTCTCAGGGTCAAAAACAATAAAAGCAATTTTTGCATTCAGAGATTATACAATAATCTGAGGCCACCGCACATCAGTGCATTTTCAAAATGAGGGGAAAGGAAGGGCAGCCCCAAATAGCTCGTAGCCGTCTGAAATGATATTACTCAGAGCAGGAAAAAAAAAAGCCAATTTCAATGAGGTGACATTCATTTCCTCTCAGGTGCTGAGAGGAGGAAGAGATTGGCTGTCTGCTTTTTAATATATCGAACTGTGTCAAGGCCCCCCGTGACACACGAGAGGGGAACACTCAGGGATGTGGACAGAAGGCTGTGTTTCCCAAACAACTCAGCAGAGACAGTTTTTATTTTTCATACCCTCTAATAAATACAAATTACAGTAAAGATGTTTGTGTTTCTTTGTGTTTGTAGATGTTTTGTCTTATTGTTTGTAGAAGGTATTTTATACATGAATGAATATTAAAATTAGATAAATAGAGATTTTATTCAACCCCTTGGGGAAATTCAGGAGAGGAATTAGACTGAAATAGATAGATAGATAGATAGATAGATAGATAGACAGATAGACAGATAGATAGATAGATAGATAGATAGATAGATAGATAGATAGATAGATAGATAGATAGAAAGGTAGATAGATAGATAGATAGGTTTATTTTCCCTTATGATGCTGCTTATTCATGCAGTTGGGGCATTAGTGACATTTTTGTAGATTCAATTTGCCTTTTGATTTGCTTTAAATAACTGAATTAAGTGCACAGATAACCTTTTAAGCTTTTTCAAGACTGATAAAGCTTGTATTGTGTCCTTTAAAATGTAAAAGGAACAGTTTTACAGCTCTGTTTATGACAGCCACTGAGACTTTGAAGGTCACAGAATTACTCACAGCCTTTTCATGAATGCAATCTTGAGTGATTTCCTTCAAAAATTGCACTGATGCTCACTCTAACTCTAAGGGTAACACGTTAAAGACCACAGATGCTCATGGATATACTTTACCTTAACTGATGGACTAATCACATGCTTAAAGGGAATAAGAGAAAGGTCATTGATGTAGAGTCCTACTCAGAAGGTGCGTTCACACTGAAAATGGCTTGCAACCCAAGTTGCGTTTCCTGTCCATAAACAGCTCATTTTGTCACCGTCATGTCGTGCAGTGACGTCATGCCCGCTCGAGTTTCATCGCGATCATATCGTATAACAGGATGTATTAGCTGACATTATTCCATCTGTATCCTTTTCACTCACCTACCAACCACAAAACACTGCAGCTGCTGCCCTGCAGCAGCATCGCCTGTCAGTTGCACCTCAAGTAGGGACTGCGATCCTGTCTAGGCGGAACTAACGTCCTCACTAACTAATGTTCCCACACGGACATGGATTGTCACTCTGTGATCCGGAAACACAGTCTGTCACAGGTGTCGTCACACCCACACAACACTGACTGGCTGTCGCAGCACAGCCACACGCGACCTCGCCTGAAAAGTTAAAATTTCGTGCGTCCAAAGCGACCCAAAGAGTGCCCGTCTGCAGGGACAAGGGCGCGGATACATAAACCACTACACCCCTATCGGTGACACTGTATAACAGTCCTGTATCTAGTTCATACCTTGCTGGAACAAATTCTTTGACTCAAACAACAATCCTAAACACCGAAGCCCTTCTGACTGCTCCACTGCTGTCATTTCACTTAGCAGCACTGGTATACTTACTGGAGGTAAAAATCCACCGAGCAGTTGCTCTAGGGCCCTATAAAGTCTGCGGTCACTGAATCGTGGACGGAATTGGACATTAAAAGTGGAATTCAATATAAACTCTGAATATCCAGAAATGGTCAACATTTTATCTAAAAGCTTTTTATTCAGAACAAAAAGGAACGTATCTCTTGGGAAAATGCTCCGAGGGGGTCACGAAGGCTGGGGTCAATGCACGCTGCACTTCCCCCCCCATTAACAATGCAAACATGTCGAAGCGGCCACCTGAGACACCGGCTAAGTTGGCAAAGACACTACGAAACTCCCGGCTAACTCCAAAGTACAGAGCAGAACAAATGTTCTGCATATTTTATAGACCTATTGTTGACTGGACCTGTAAAGATACATGTGAGGACCACCTGAAATCAAAGTTTCAAAGTTTTTTGTGTTTTTGATGTTTCCACCAAAATTAGGTTAAATTCCAAACCTTATGTTTTAGTGTTAACTGCATGAGCTGTTGCGATTTTCATGCATTTTTGTTAAATAACTATTGAAAGGCACTGAAATGTGTGGAAGCATTAAGGTTTTCAGTTTTAACTGAACAAAATATCTTTATTTCATTACTTTAAGCAGTGTCTTGGGGTCAGATTTGCGTGAAATACTAAAAACCGAATTCTCATAAAATAAAAACAGACCAAAACGCAATATGGGAAGAATTAAATGGAATTTGAGAAAAAAATAAATTGGATTTTATAGGGCCCTATAGTTCTAATTACATCGAGGTTATGTTTTTGCCAGCATATGTTTGCTTGTTTGCAAGATTATGCAAGAACTACTGGACAGATTTTGCTGAAATTTTCAAGAGATGTTGGTAATGGCCCAATTTAAAAATGATTAGATTTTGGTGGTGATCCAGATAAAAGCCTTTAGGGAGCAATTGTTTTAGCTTAACAACGGTCTAACTAATAATGATATCAACACATTTCATAGTGCTAGGTGTGGGTTTTCAGGGTCAAGGAATCATATTATGATGGTAACTTTATCATGAAACTATTGCTTATAGATGTTACAGCTATATGTGAGCTACCTTGGTGGAGGTTTGTGCTCTCAGAGTGCTTTCTAGTTTTCTGGTGACAGGTAAAGTGGAGCGTGCATGTTTAAGGTGGCTGGCTTGACTATAAATAGCTGTAGGAAACACTGAAACATACTTGATGCCTGATTGTGAGTTAGTATATATGACATTATTCCAAACTGCACTCCAGAACTAACATTTAAAGCTAAAACTGCAGCAGAAGGCGGCTCTGTTTCCTCTGCGGATGTTCAAAGTCTGTTTACTCCCCAGTTTTAAACCACAATGTCTCCTCTGACGTCTTTTATAACACAGATTTGTTGACTGACACATTCTGGTTTATTTCCCTCCAGGCAATTTCATCTTTAACAAACACCTCTTTGCAGAAGCTAATTCCCGCTGAAATGATGAGAGCGAGCGCTCTGTGGAGCATTCTTCTCATGGTTAAGCCACCTACCGCAGCTAAAGGAGGCTCTGCGCCACCCGTTTCACGGGGCGGCGGGCTGCTCTTATCGCCCCACCACGAGGCCGCAGAGGGGTAATAGGATTGTTGCTAACAGAGAAAGTGCTCACCAAGCGGGAGCAGGCAGGGTGGATGTGTTCCCCTGGCTCCATAAATAACCCTGTTAAATTGCAGGCTTTGGAGGGTCAGTGGGACACCGGACTGCCAGTGTATATCTGGAGGCCCCGGATATAACCTGTAATCCTGCAGCACAGGAAAGCAACAGCACAGCACTTGCAGCAAAATGTCTTCTTTCTGCAGAATGGTAGCTCGGGCATTTATGAGCATGAAGAGAGAGAGGGGAGAGTGAGAGGGAGTCGAGTCAGGGTGGGGGTGATTTTATAGTTTGTAGTCAGTGTCTGAGGCGTAGACTCCTTCCTTGGCTGGATGGGTCCCAGCAGCAGCAGCACAGCATCCACTTTGTACTCGGATGAGGAAGATGAAAGCAACTGTGGTGCAAGCAGGGATGGAGGAGGGTGGTGGTGGAGAGGGGCAGATGGGGGAGGCTTCAGAACAGACCAGCAGATCATTTTTGGATTGGGATGCCGTCAGGGTGTGACTGTTATCGTTCAGTTAGAGCTGCTGAGGTTTAAAGCATTTAAAGGTTTAAAGCTGGATTTAAAGCCTCCTGATGTTGGGCTTTTATTTTGAAAAATGCACATAAAATATCAATTTTTGGGGACTCATATCGTCCAATCAGTTCTAACTAAGTCAAAAAGATGATCATCTGCTTTTTACATACAGTCCACATGAAAGTCTGAGGCATTACCATGGAGGAAAATGAAGCTCTGCCACCAAAATAAATCATTTCTGCTGCTTCCTGAACGGTAATGTTTTAAAATTTTGCTATAAAAGAGTTCAATTCTGTGTGATAATGTTGGTGAGTAAATTTGACCATAAAAAGTTGCTCAAGAAAAGAAAAACAAGCCTTTTAATAAGGTATACCAGTTCGATGATGTGTTGGCAAACTAGCTAATCAGCCAATCACATGGCAACAACTCTATGCTTTAAGGCTTGAAGACATAGTCAATACCGCCTGTTCAAAGCAAGCATGACGAGAAAAAAATATTTAACAGATTATTTATATCATCATTTTTTTGCCTTATATCAGGTTCATACTGTATATTCTATTGTTTAAAAAACCTAGTTTTCATATACTGAGTACTCCTGATCCAGCTGTATTCTCACTCGATCTGAGATTCTTTATCAGCTCATGTCTCTTTAAGACCCCATCCCACAAATCCCATTTGACTGATTTCCAGCAGTGTTTATTTTAGCAGCACTTTTAAATTTAGTTTCAGTTAAAGTCTTTTTACTAAAATATCTTTTAGTTTTAGTCATAATTTAGTCATCTAAATTGTTTTAATTTTAGTCAGGTTTTAGTTGATGAGATTTCACAACATTTTATTTGACGAAATCTACTACTCAATGCCATGTTGTCAAAAAATCCACATTCATCATACCATCTCTGCTTTACTAAAGGCAAAAGACTATAACTAAAACTACATTAAAAAGAGCTGTCAAAATTATTTGGGATGTGGTGGAGCAGAAGATTCTCGTCATCGATACCCAGGCAGTGAATCTGCAGCAGCTGTGTGATGCTGCGTTACCAGCACCTGAAGACTTCAGACAGTTCTGAAGACAAAAGGGCTCCAATGGTTTCAGCACGGTGCAGCTAATAAAGTAGCTGGTGAGTGTATACACAGGTAATCGACTTTATGTCCTGGATTTCAGCTGACTTCATGCCTCCAGCTCTGCATCTTTGTGATTTTCCGAAGCCTGAATCCTGGAGCACTAAAGTCAAACATTGGTTTCCGTTCTCTCCACATTGTGCTCGGAGCTGCAGGGAGAACCGCTCCACCTGTGGGCCGTTACAGCTTCAGTGAGGTATGAGTGGGCGCGGTTATATCAGCACTCGGCGCTCATGGGAAGGGCAGTAAAAGGCTCTGCAGGTGGTGGAAGGCTGAAATGGCCGTGCCGGTTGTTTTGATAGAATATAACTGGCCTGAGGCGGTAAGGAGAGGATGGAGGGCTGTAGTGTAGATTTAGTGTTGTTATTATTGAAGGGTGGAAGCGGTGCAACACTCCAACATGGTGAGGGTCTGATATCTGTATCCGATTGGTGTGATAGCAATCCTGCCTTCCAGGGCTGATTACTTCATCTGGAGGGCCATAAAGCACACAAGAAGGAAGGGCAACATGGAGCATGGTGAGAAATATAACCCACTCTTAGATTAAAGGTGGAACATGTAGACTTTTTAATCAAATTCTTTCATTTCTTATTTCTGCACACAGGACGCATGATGAGAGTTAAATGGTTGCAATTATTGAAAATGTGGCATGCACTCAAACACGGCCATGTTCTCACAAGAAAGTGAGATTTTGATTATTCTGAAGTGTCGTCTCATCTGCATGATATTGTGCAATAACATTTTCTTGGCCCGTCTCATTCACATTGATTGATGATGTTGTTTACTGCTCACACTCACATCGGGACAGTTTCATTCATGTCACACAGGCTCCAGGATGGCAAAACAATCTCTTTGTTTTAGCGGACAGCTGAACAAAACACGTCTCCATTGGAGAAAAGCTGAGGAAAAACAGGAGAAATGATCTTAAGGGCTCGACAGTGTGGGCGCTGTTAGCTCTGAGAAACAGGAAAACATCCTCACCTCCACTGTCAGCTCATCAATGGGACATTGTCTTTACATTACACCTATCTCAATAAATTCCCTCCAACGTCAGATTTTTTTAAAGTGCTCAATCCTTTAAGCCACATGTACTGCTTCAAAGTGACAACATCAAAAATCCAGGGAGACAGATCTTAGGGATCAACAGGACTTGAAGGACTTACTCGGCATTTATGTTCTGTGAGAAAAGTCAGGAGAATAAAGGTAAGGCTCTCAAAAAGGTGAACCAACGAGGTGTGTGAAAATGTGGTTTTGAGTTTGCAGCGTGGCCGGATTGTCCTGTAACACAGAGTGGTGCAGTGATGATGTGCTTCTTTAGGCCAACACAGAAGTTAGCATTGCCCTGGTTGTCTCGACTGAAAGCCCAAGGGGTTTTTTCACTGTGGTCTGGTTCATAGCAACAAAAAAGTATGAAAGTTAAGCAGGGTACACGCATAAAGATTTCCTCCTTCCTGACCAAGGACGGCAAACGTCAGATTATCTTCTGTCTTAAAAGATTATCCTGTGGTCTGAGGTGTTAAGAGTGAAATTGTCCTGATATTCGGCTCTGAAACTGGTCGGGGTTGACAATCGTAAATATCAAACTTGTTCAATATTTACAACTAAAAATCTTCGTGTGTGGGTAAAGCCGGCGACTCCTGAGTCATGACTCTGTGAATTGTGACGTAAATGTAGCCAATCAAGAAGAGAACTGACTGAGGAACAAGAAAGCAGGCGTAAATAAAAACAAGCATGGCCGACCTGAGACATAAAGTTGGGTTGACCTCAGAAAGGAGGACCAGCTCACGTGTTCACGCTGTCTCCAGGATGTTTTCCACAGTCTTTTTTTTTAGTTCTGGATTTTTCCATCAAAAATAGTTCCAAGACCACCATCATTCCCTCTTCTTGTATGTCCTCTTCCATGTTGTGTTTTCTGATTGTTGCTATGTTTCTTCTTCTTCTTTGCTTTTGTTAGACCACGTTTGATCAGATTTCTGTCTTGGAGGACTAGATTCTAGATCTGTGGTGAGACAGAATGATTTTTTTATCATCATGTGTGGGGTATCTGACATAAAAAATCTCCCCAGATTTAGAAAATTCTTATGTGTGGACCCTGCTTTACAATCTCTGTTCTTCATGAAAATTTTCACGAGCAAGCCTATTTTTCATGACATTTTAGGCTGAAACATCATCAATGAGTAAAAAGCTAATATTAAGCCACTATGGAACTACAAAATGGTGGTTCAACATAGATGAAGTTAGGGTATTTCAAATGTTAACCATCACATTGAAGCCTTTTGTTAGAGAATTTCTTCATAATCATGTGATCTTGTCAAGTTGGTCCTCACGACTGTGGCAATAAGGTGTACAATGTTAATTACTAAATAATGATCAGAAATGATTGTATTGTGTCTCTGTCCATTGTCTAGTCTATTGCACACTATATGACATGAAATTACCAATTTTTCGGCAGGTCCCAAAACCCTACAACTCTCAGGTGGGGCCGTAATCCTGCACAAATGTGTAGTCTGACCTCAGCATTAGTCCAGAGGTAGCTAATCACTGCAGATTATTTGGTGCCAGGCTGTAGAGAAACAAATTTGATTGATTTAGTTACCTTTTTTTAATAACCAAGACCAAGAGTTCTGTTATCTTTAAAGGTTGACTGGATCCTTCCATATCTGAACTTGGAGCCAATATAGTTTTTAGTGGAGTTTTACCCTTAAAGTGGGGTTATTATGAGGCTTTGGTGGCACCATTGACTACTATATGTCTATTAGTGTCCATACCTGACTATCTACTCTCAGGGGCAGAGTTATCCAGTTTCTTTATTAGCAATTACGTTAACACGTGCCTAAGACCTCGAGCGACACCTGTTCAAAATATCGGATCCCTTCGACCCTTACAGCATTAGCAATGTGATGCCAACTCTTCCTTTTTTGACTACTACCACTGTGCCTTCATAGTCTAATTTAATGTTAATCTGCAAAGATGCATTAATAGTTGGGGACCATTGTAACATATTATAATGGCGGGATTTTCATCTTCACTCTGAAAAACAAAATATTCTTCACTTTTGTCTAAAAACAGGTCAAAAATAAGAAAGAAGTCCTCTATAAAACAAAAAGTGGGCAGATATAATCCCTCATATTGTTACTATAAGAATAAGACAGAAGAATATAACTCTAAATCCTTATGTTCTGTTAATTAAAGCCCTCCTGCTCTGCAGCGACATTTCTAATATGTGTCACATCAACATGATTCAATTTTACATTTCATCATTTTTACAGCTGCAGAATTATTTTATCAAACCCGAGCTGTGCATTAAACTAAAATCAATCTGCAAATGCAGATGCATGAAATTATAGAAAACAAGATTATCAGCCAATGTCACGTGTGCCACAGAGGACGCGGCTTGTGTTTCACTGCGTTGGCTCTATTCTAATTTATTTCCTGACAGGCTCAATGAGATAAGGTGACGAGTGGAAGGAGATGCCGTCGGGAGGAGACGAGGGTTTTTCTTTTTGGTGGGTATCAGAGCGTCTGATCAGTCAGAGAGCACGCCGGCCTCACTCGGAGGGTCAATAGTCCTCTGAGCACAACAAAACAGGTTTTGTTCTGTGACTGACACCGATTCAACAAACATAAAGTCACCGCTGTGTCTATAAATGTCTTTATGGGGAATGAAAGATCTGCCCCTGTGGGAGTGATGGGGAATAAAAAATACACAAAGAGCAGAGAGAAAATGAAATGCATTACACATGACGTAAACCTGAAGATGATGACCCGTGCAACAATGGTTTAGAGGTGATAATAAAGGATGCTCCCCCGTGTCCCAGTGACAGTGACTCAGATAAAGTCTGAGAGCTCACGGTGATTCACCGTTATCTGCGAACACACATGGACCTGTAGGATGGGACCTACAGGAGGAAGCCTCAGACTGGACAGAGTGGACCTGCAGTCAGGTTGTCAGATCTGTCACATATTCTTCATGGCTAAAGGGACAGCTCTGTGTCAGAGAAATGGAGCTGTATGTGGTATTTGTCAATAATAAGTATGTTAGAAACAGGAGGTGTGGGTCAGCTCAGCCCTCATATTGAGTAGCAGCAGGGATACAAGAAACACAAGACAATATACACAATTTAAAGGAAAGAATGAGGAAAAGGAAAAAGGTAGGGCTGAGCAATATATTGATTAAACCAATCAATTCAAATTATTTTCTGCAGAAGATGAAAAAATTAAAACTCAAGATTTTACTTGATTTTTAATTGTAAGTTGTTGCAATGTTTGAAATTATAAATACTGAAAATGTACAGTTTTCATGTAAAGTTTTGCACAAGCACATGTTTAGGCTTGTATTTGTTTTGTAAATTAGATTAAATATTGATCAGAAAGTTTCATGTTGATACACTGTGCAAATACCCCAGGCTTCAGTGCTTAGGTAGACAAACCTGCATATGTTTGAACTACATAATCAACATTTTATGACATACACTTTAACTTTAAGAGAGAAATTCTGTTTGGTTTGGGAATATAGTTCGACAACATAAAGGCAAAACTTGATTCATGTCATTTTTGTGTCACTTGGAGTTTTTTCTTTTTTTTAATAAATCGAGAGTTGTGGAAAAGAACATAGGAAATTTATTTTGAGGGTGTATTGTCTAGCCTTGAAAAAAAGTTAAAAAAAAAAAAAAAAAAGAAGAACAATAAATTACAAATGCTCTGTGGGGTTTGAGCCACATTTAATGTTATCGCAGTAACATAGTAACAATAACCCTCTCAAATAATTATGATTCCTGTTTTGTTTTGTTTTATCTCATTTTAATGTGGTTTTTGATATATCTGTGTTTTACATTCAACATTAAGGCCTCACGTCCAGGACTACATTTGGAGTTTTGTTGTGTTTTTTTTTGTTTTTTATTTTTGTCTAATTTCTGTCTCTTATTATTTTAGTTGCAAATAAAACTGTGTGTTATCCCCCTAATCCAAAAATTTTGCTTATTTCTGTTTCTGGTCATGGTCATGGTCAAATAAAAGTAAACGATAGGTTAGTTTACAGCTAAGTGAGCTAAAATTAACATCCATTAATTGAGTTAAAAAAGTCCAAAAAGTCATATATTTTGCTTTTCATCACTGAACACACACATGAGAAACGTAACTCCAGAAATTTTTAACTTAGTAGGTGTCCGCCATCTTGATCCCTGACCTACTGGCACTTTTTGCTGTATTTTGGAGGTAGACTGGTTTGATAAATACTGCTAATTGTTCCTGCTGTAGTGTGACATTCAGTTATTTTTGGCATACTGTGGATTTGTCAACCAATAACACTGACATTAAATACAGAGGCAACCATTCACGCGCACTCTCACAACGAAAGGCAATTTAACATTACTAGTTAGCCTTATGACAACGATTTAGGTCTGTGAGAGGAAACTGGAGCACCCTTAGAAATCCTACAAATGCACAGGGAGAATACGCAAACTTCACATGGAAAGACAGTACCTAACTTGGGTAATCTTCTTGCTGTGAGGCACCAACACTACCTGCTGCACCGAAATGCTGCCATATTTATCAGAACTAAAATATGTATTTAATCAGATTCAAAAACCATTTCCAAGGAACAAACTCTACTTTTTACTGCCAAAAAAACAAGGAAAAAAATGACTAAACCACTTGATTTTGTGATATTAAATGTTTACCTTGAATCTAGTTCTCAAATTTTAAAAACACCCTTACCTGTTTACACATGTATCCCACTCCCATATGTAAATATGCATTGTTCCAGTATATTCTAAAAATATCTTCTACTGGTTTAACTCAGATTCATGCTCTACAAAACCAAACAGTACATGTCAATGTGTCCTTATATATTTATTTCTTTATGTTGAAATAATAAATAATCTGTCACTGAGTTTCTACTTCCACATGCTTCATTTAAATATTCAAACATACCAAAGTATGATCCCTTTCTTCTACCGAATTTCCATTTGTTAACGCTCTGTCTCACACCTTGCAGTAGTTGACGTCCACTTGACAACCTGTGGTATTTTTTTATCTTCAAAGAGCTCTCGTTTCCTCTGCTCAGATATTTTCACTCCTATTATTATGTATGTATAAACTCTATTTTCATTTATGTCTCCAGACCTGCCACATGAAAGGCTCTGGTCTGATCCACGAGGTTACAGTTTGACTTTGATTATTTTACACTCAGATATTTCCGTTTTACAGCCACAGTGGGGTTTTTGTGTCTTGTACCCTCCTCCTCCTCCTGCCTTGCTTGTCTTGTTTGTCCTTCTGTTTCTGTCTTATGAGCATGAAGTCGACATACTGTACTGTGTCGCTGGCTGAGCTTATGCTTCAAGACACACAATCCTGTTAGGAGTTGGCACACTTGCGTCCATTTGATGCCAGTCAAAATATTACAGTCTGTTCACTGAAATAAAGAGCAATGGGCGTATTGTGGGCCATAATGAGGCTTGTTTACGTCTACCGGCTCTCGTGTGTTCTGGAGCAGCGCCATGTTTTTAAGCACCAAAATCTGTCACCCTCGGTTTACAGCGTGAGGATCCCAAATGTGTGAGAGTGAGTGTGTACGGTTGTTGCTGGTTGAACTAGGGCTGGGCAAAATGGACACAGAAATTGTATATTTTTACATGAACACTAAAACATTACATGTATCTTAATATGTTGTCCTCTAAGGAAATAACCAAGGTCATCATTTGACCAAGAAATAATGTGTTCTAGTAAAATAAAAGGGTTTTTATAGAAAGCCATTTGGGTATAAAATTGATACCAGTGACATCAACTGTAGTTCAGCTTTATTAGTACTCAAATCTGGAGTACATGTACTCAATTTTGGTCAACTAGTGCACGAGTAGACTTTACTATTAAAGCAAAAAGTGTCACTAGTACTACTAGTAAGCCTTATATGCTAATAAGGGGGCAGGGAAAAGCAAATTCAGGCTTCCCATTGGCTTTTGAAAATACTACAAAAAGGGCTGGGCAATATCCAGCTTTACTTGCAGAAGGGTAAAATATTTAATAATAATATAATACAATGTAAAACCTTCTATCTTGACTTACACTTACTAACTGTAAGTCGCTGCAATGTTTTAAAATACAAATACTGAAAATTTACAGTTTTCATTGTGGTAGGCTCTGTCACGTTTTGCAAAGAACATGTTTAGGCTTATATTTGTTTTTTTTTTTAATTTATTAAATACTGATCAGTTCCCTGTCAATGTACTGTGAAAACAGATCAGAATTCAGTGTTCATGTAGACAAACTGGCCTACGTTCAAACTACATTATCAATATTTTATGAAAAAATAACAGCATGCAACTTAACTATAAGAGGGGAATTCTGTTGAGTTTCAGAATATATTTATAACATAAAGCAAAACTTAATTCCCATATTTTTGTGTGAATTGGAGGTTTTCTCCTTTAAAAGGAAAAAAAAAAACGCTTAAAATTGTAAACAGACTTTTGTGAAAAAAATCAGGGATTTTATTTTTGGGCCATATCGCCGAGTCTTAACTACAACCAATCAGGGTGCTGGATTTGGTTATAATCCCTCCTACTTCATTTGCATTAGGTCTGCTAGTATGACTAGTGATTCGTTTGGCTTTACTTGTACTACTAGTAGAACAAAACAGTCTATCAGTACTACAAGTGAGATGTTTTGAGTTTACTAGTAGTACTAGTCTACTCGTACTACTGAGAGCTGCCATCCCAAACTATCCCTTAAACTTGGTGACCAGTTAAACCATAACACTGATCAGATTTGTGGTTGGAATAAATTTGACAGTGAAGAAGGTTTTGCATAAAAGTAGCAAAACATAGTTGCACGATAAAGACATCATGACAAGCTAATTAAAAGCATTTATCAGTGCATTTATGAATTTTATGTTTTCATGTTGGTGAAGATGTTTTTGGAAGCTTCATGTGTGTAGATGACAGTTTTTTGAAAGCAGAAGAGGAAAACCATCAACCATCTTCGTGTGGACATCCCCTGAGTGATTAGGACATCTGTTTGTGTTGCCGTGGTTTCAAACATGATCAGAACAGTTTTAATTTTAATTTATGATTAAACAAACCAATAAAACAAGATACAAATAAATGATAATTCAACATGTAGAGTCCTCGTATGGGCAGCGTGGTGGTGCAGCAGGTAGTGCAAGCGCCTCACGGCAAGGTCGCCGGTTCGATCCCCGAGTCAGGCGGGGCCTTTCGATAAGGAGTTTGTATTTTCTCCCTGAGCTTGTGTGGGTTCTCTCTGGCCGCTCTGGCTTCCTCCCACACACCAAAAACATAATCATTAGGTCGACTGGGGATTTCAAAGAGTCCTGAGGTATGAGTGTGAATGTTTGTCTCTCTGTGTGGCCCTGTGGTTGGCTGGAGACATGTTCAGGGTGTTTCCTGCCTCTCGCCCGATGACAGCTGGGACAGGCTCCAGGCCCCACAAGCCTAAGGTATAGGCTGTATAGAAAATGGATGGATGGAGTCCTCATCTTAAATAAATGACCTCAGGGTGAATAAACATTTTACTGTTGGTGGTTCTCATTGTGAACAACCCTTTTTCACACACATCAGGCCTGGCATCTAATCAATCATCATAATCATAATCTATATAAATACAGACATTGACTTACATCTCATTTAAAATATATTGATATATTTCCCAGCCCTTCTCGAACCTCAGCAGCAGCTACCCTGACAAAGTGACAGGCTCCTCTAATATGAGCCAACAGTCTGATCAGGATTCAGCGGGCGTTCAGCGAGGAGGAGACTGACGTCTGCTTGGGACCATCCATCACGGCTAAATGGCAGATGGTCGTCTCTGTGGCCGGGCAGGAAGTGCACTAACACAATCGCTGCAGATACACGGGGAGCACTCTACCTGCTGATAATCCACTTACACACAGACAAAGCTGCTTTAATCTGCCCGCTCCTTCCCCAACACAGTCCCCTCGCCGCACGAACAAGGCCGAGGCTCCACGCCGCAGAATCGCCATTGATCGACTGCACACATGTAAACAGGCGGAGCAGTGACACGACATGTTCATAATGAATCCCTAATCACTCTCACAAGTGACGGGGTGATCAGGGACATTGAATAATAATGCTCAGAAGTCATCAGCAGAATTTAACTTATGCTTTCCTGCTGTTAAATGAATACTCCCCCCTCTCCCTGACAGAAATGTCCATCTGCTGTTTCCAAACAATAAACCCAAACTGTGAAGATAAAGGAGTTTTTCTCTCTTATGTGATAGGAGGACGGCCAATGCGGATTTCAGTGATTATAAGTAATCAGAAAATTGCAACTTATGCTTTCTGTGAGTTTAATTATTATTTTTGTGCTGTAAGTGAAGATAAGAAATACATGAAATGGTTCTGCGGATTGTCAAAGTTTGTATATTAGGCTATAAAGCTGCAGGAGCTTAATCGAGCATTACTGTGGATAAAGAAAAATGCTGCTTGAACATTTAAAAGTTGCTCTAAAAAGATTTGCCCTTGCGTTAGGAAATAAATGTCAATGCTGGAAGTGTTGGGGGATAGAGCTAACGAAGTAATCCATTTCAGCACCAACACCTTCCCTGCTTTTAAGCACATGAGTGAAATACCAAATATTTGAGGGGAGCAGATAATCAGTGAGAGTAAGAAGCTAATATGAAGCTACTATGGAACAGCTTTGTTCCTGCTGCTGTAACTGAGCTGATCAAGCTGTAGTAATATTTGCACAAAACATATTTATTTATTTCTGCAAGCCTCAATTTGCTTTCACTCCGGCTTCATTTAGAGATGGGATTTATGGCTCTTTGAAGGGAGCCAGATATGAAGAGCAGTTCCTTTCAAAGAGCCGTTCAATAGACTGGCTCGTCCATGAACATCACATCTCAAGGGAGCATCAGGTGATGCTGGTGAAGACAGGAAAGTGGCCTAGTGTCTAAAGCGTGGTCCACACATAAGGATTTTCTAAATCTGAAGAGACCCCACACATGAAGATAAAAAATCAGGTATTGAACAGTTTGATCATACTGTGTGTGGTGTGCTCCGATAATCTCAACACAGCACAACACACACAGAAGCATTCTGTCCCACCACCGATCTAGAATCTAGTCCTCCAAGACAGAAATCTGATCAAACGTGATCTAACAAAAACGAAGAAGAAGAAACATAGCAACAATCAGAAAACACAACATGGAAGAGGACATACAAGAAGAGGGAATGATGATGGTCTTGGGACTATTGTTGACGGAAAAATCCAGAACTAAAAAAAAGAAAAGACTGCGGAAAACATCCTGGAGACAGAGTGAACACGTGAGCTGGTCCTGCATTTCTGAGGTCCATCGAACTTTCTGCTTCCTTGTTCCTCAGTCAGCTCGCTTCGTGATTGGCTACATTCACGTCAAAATAAACAGAGTCATGACTCGGGAGTTGTCGTTTTCTCCACACACGAAGATTTTTGGTCGTAAATATTGAACAGGTTTATTATTTGCGATTGTCGGCCCCGATCTGTTTCAGAGCCGATTATCAGGACAAATTCACTCTTAACACCTCAGACCACGGGATAATCTTATAAGGTAATCTTATAAAATAGAAGATAATCTGGAGTTTGCCGTCCTTCGTCGGGAAGGAGGAAAGTCGGGACAAAAACAGCCCGATAATCTTTATGTGTGTATCCCGCTTAACACCACCTGATGTGGAGGCAAAACTAACATGGAGGGACTGACAGAGACATCACTCAAGTGTGCCGGAGTCAGTCCATTCTTGTTTTACATATGACACTAATTCTGTCATATGGCGGTGTAGATTATTTGGTTCCGACCCTGGCTCATTTTATGTTTTCTTTTGTTCAGTCAATATCTCCTCCTCCCTGATATAGCTGTAAATCCTGGCTCCAGTCCAGTAAGTCGGACTCGAGCGGCGCTCACTACATTCTCCGCTGTGCGATACTCAGACTCATGGATGACACGTGAAGGCAGCGTGGGAAATTTGCATGTAAGAATGGCAAATGAACAGCTTGAACTCACAACTGCGAAACGGTTCTCATCGTTCACTTAAAGGAGTTGCTCAAACGAGTAGACTGGTTCACGAACGTCACATCCCTATCTTTATTTAATGTCAATTGCTTTTTTTATGATTTGATATCTCTCTTTCTCTTTTGCCCTGATTTTTGGAACTTAGGCTCTTTATCATTTTATTGTTTTTGTTGTTTTTACCTCCGCCAAGGAGGTTATGTTTTTGCCGGCGTATGTTTGTCTGTTTGTTAGCAAGATTACGCAAAAACTACTGAATGAATTTTGCTGAAATTTTCAAGAGATGTTGGCAATGGCCCAACTTAGAAATGATTAGAGTTTGGTGGTGATATGTATATATGTCTGGATGCAAAAATTGCCCAAAATTTAAAGAGATCCCATAAGTTTACATTGGGCGGAATTTCAAAAAAATAATCTCTGCCATTTTATAACAGATTTTTATAACTTCCAATTTCACAGAATAATATGGGGTCCATGTCTCTATCATCAATGTATCATCTGGATTGGATCCAGATTGATGTCACAAAAAACATTGAACTTTTTAATGGGAAATCCTATTGAGGAAATTCAATGATTCATATAAAACCAAAATATTAAGTGATGTTCCCAAAACTTGTTGTGCTCATACATGATAACACCTTCCATGTATGTGCTGAGTTTGGTCTGGATCCTGGCTGTGGTGATTCTGGATCTGGTGATCCAGAATTGTATCTTTTACAGGGGTTGTGGAAAAGCCACTGCTGTAACTGAGCTGCTTTGCAGAGGTCTGCGCTCTCTGAGTGCTTTTCTAGTTTTGGTAATGTGAGTTCATACTCTTGATGTCGAGCAACTTGCACTTTGAGTTACAGCAAATCACTTGGTCCTTTCAAGAGAGCCATCTGGCAGAGTCGTGAGCAGGTCTTCTCAAACATGAGGCCCTTTTCTGTGAGTAATTTCTGCTGCATTGCTTTCTGATTTCTCTCAGTACTGACCCGGACAACTGTCCAAATTAAATGACCTGTAAGCTTAAGTTATGTGTCAAAATATAACTTGTGGTCTTAAAAGTGATTTATGTTAACACGTGGGGAAATGTAACTCCAGAAACAGAAGTGCCAAGATAGTCCCTGCCTCTGTTGAGCTCTTTCAGCTAAAAAAATAACAATAAATGTCTGAGCTTCACAGAGACCATTTTAATCACCATGGAAGTGAGGCATTTAAAAAAATATCTAACAAATAACTCTCACTTCCTCCTGATTGATCTGCTCCTTAATGAGAACACATCCTCATTCTGGTCTAGGATGCTTGTTAGGAGGCGGACTTGGAGCTGGATTGTGCGGAGCATCGGGCCAGGACCTGTGAGTCCCACAGGGAGTCATTAGATAAGATGAAGTTTGATTGAGATCCGTTGCCAGGTTGTTCCCTCTGATTGGGCTTCATTAAACAACACAGCCGATCTGTTTATCACTCTGGCATCAGAAAGGTCTGCCGAGCTGAAAGTCCGCCTGGATCAAACCAGATTTATCGCCGGTTTCTCCTCGCTCCGCATCCTGGGGAGCGGAGCCGTGCTTGCTTATGAGCTCATCTGTTTAACAGTTTGAATAAAGAGTTGTCCTCTTTTTCTCAAGGCAGGAGCGCCGGAGCTCTACGGGGAGGAGGTGTCAGAGCGGAAGAAGAGGCAGAGAAGGAATGAACAATTAGTGTGGAGAGGTGGAACAGCTCCACAGCCGGGCGGAGGCAGAGGGGGAGGGGGAAGCCATGAAAGAGGCCAGGTGCAATATCGCATCCTTCCTGTCAGGGGCTTAAAAGGCGAGCGCAGGAAGAGCGTTTAGCTCCGAGGGACGCATGTGGAATGCTGACCACAGGTCTGAAGAATCGACTATTCAGAGAGCGTCTCTTCTTGTGCCCTATCGGGTCGGGGAGGTATCTGCCAACTAAAAACTGCTGCCAACGTCTTCTGAGGTGCCTGGAATACCGACAAGGAAAATCAGGTCTGCAGGATGAGAGCTGACCTTGATCACAACAACTGTGAGGCTCTGCTGAGACTCGAAGTCAAAGAGAGCGAGAGATGCGATGAGTCTGCCAGTTATTTTAGCCCCTTATATCACAGGCTGTTTTAAAGGGCAAGGCTTGTTTTTACACTATAAAGATAGAATAACACCACAAAAATGTCATATTAGACTGAATTAACTGACAAGTCTGACCTTTTTACTGCCTTCATTTTATTTACACTAATCTCGCTGTAATAGTTGTTTCAGTACAATCAGCTTTGTGCTCATAAAAATCAATATGAATTACATTTCTGCTGCATCAGCAGATCTACTGTAAATGTTTTCCAAGCCACTTTATTGATGAAATGCTGCAAACACTGCTGTGTTTACTGCTGAACTCTACTTCCAGCCAGGCTTCTGATCCAGTTCGGCCATTAGTAGAACTCAAAGCAACAAATGTTCACTCAACAGAGGTGTTTTTGTGCCATTTTATGTTGTAACTTACAAATCAACAGAGGCTGTTTTTATAGAGAATTCCCACAACAGAGCCATAACAAAACTTCACTGCCATTTTGCCTTTTTACACTCATACAGTTTGACTTTTTATTTAATATTCACTGACCTAAGAAGTCCCTTAAAGGGATAGTTCAGTATTTTTGAAGTTGGGTTGTATCAGGTACTTGACAATACTCAGCAGCACTGTTTCTCAAAACTATGTACAATTGGGCTAATTACATTTCAGAGCGCTTTATTTTTCCTCCAGGAAGTATCTGTGTTTGGCACTACTTTACGATGCAGCAAAAGGCTGTGTTCTTCCGCCTGTGCACGTTGATTTCACAGAAGTTTTTCCCTTCTCTCTCTCTGAATCTCCTTCTAAAGATGTTTTTTCTTCTGTGTACTCCGGCTCATAGAGCCCTGTGCATCAACAGTGAAAGGGACGTCATCATCACTTGAGACAAAATCACTCATATTTGGTTCAGTGCTGGTTTCCTCTGCTGTTGTTGTGCCTTCATGAGTCCATACAGCTGATTGGCTGAAACAAATCGTACAGGTGGGAGAACACATAACCATTTGCTGCATCGTAAAATAGTCCCAAACACAGAGACTTCCTGAAGGAAAATTAAGAGCTCTCATTTTTTTCCCTATTGTACATTCCATTCCAACATAGATTCATGGCTCATTTTTATGTAAAACTCTCACAATTATGTGAAATAACTGTCCCTTCCTATTGATTTGGCCAAACGTTGAAGTGATTGCGGATCACTATCATTCAGGATTTTTTTCTGACCACATTTCTTCCTCGAAGACGATGGTTCCCCACTATCCTTCCAGTTTTTAATAATGCGTTGAACAGTTCTTAACTCAATTTTAGTAGTTTCTGCAATCTCCTTACCTGTTTTCTCTGCTTGATGCATGCCAATGATTTGACCCTTCTTAAACAGACGAACATCTTTTCCACGACCACAGGATGTGTCTTTCAACATGGTCGTTTAAGAAATGAGAAGCTACTCATTGCATCAGCTGGGGTTAAATAACTTGTTGCCAGCTGCAAGACAATCGCCCAGGCAGTAATTATCCAATAGGAGGCTCGTACATATTTGCTTAGTTAAATCCAGGTGGGGACTTTTTTTTTGGCCAGGCAGTGTATTTTACACATACAATTTTACAAATTTGCATTTACGGAAGTGCTGGTAAGCAGGGCAACAACACAAAGCCTCTGTTTAGGAGTAGAAGTTGGAGTATCCCTTAAATAATGAAAACAGATTATTTATCATCAATATTAGATGATGAATAATGTGTTATGTGCTTTTGATCACTGATTTCTTTACTGCTTTTGTTGTCTATCCTGTAAACATAGTGAATACTGCACTGAAGCAAATTTTGAAGAAAATCATGAATTGAATTGAAACGGCAATATCTGCCAGAAAAATCACAATTAGATCTTTACCTAAAATTGTTCAACCCTACTCACAAGTTATGACAAACTGGTAAGAAAATGCATACAACCACAATTACAAAAAAAAGGAAAAATAAAAGATTAAAATAGAAAATGTGAGTGTTGTATGTATGATAATGTGTGATTTTTATGAGGGACTGTATTGCCATTGACTCCGGAGATAATGACAAAAAACAAACAAACAAAAAAAACATTAAATAATTTAAAGAAGGAAAAAAAAACTATTTCATAACAGTAATTACGTGATTCTTTAAAAATCTTTTTTAACAATTTGTCAATGAACATTTCTTTAGCAGGTGAGAAAAGCCACTCCATAATCCGCTACCTAGAGAGAAAAGCATGAACCTGTGAGTCTGCTTTGAAATACATCCATAAGTCTTTATCTTATGGCAGAAAACACCAACAATAAGGGCCGATGTATGGGTTATGATGGCCATGTGGCAGAATAGTTAAATGAGGGCGGTCTTTAGGTTGGCATGGTGGGGAGTGAGGGCTTGAGTAAAACGGGGGAGGCTCTGAGATGCTCTCCTCAAGGTGTCATGGCACTAATTGGGCAAAACACTGAGGAAGGTGGTTGGAAGAGCTGTCCATCTGCCTGCATGGTTTAATTGTGGGGTTCAATAAGACAGGCATAATTGGGGTCTGGGGGTTTCCCTCGCTGAGCACTTACCCTCTCATCAGGGCACAAGCATCCTCTGTTTACATCATGACATCCTTCTGACTCTTGAGCAGGAAACCCTCCCATATGAATCAGTCGAACATTTCCTTAAAAAGCTTAAGCAGCAGACGTGACTAATGTCTCTCCTGCAGCGGCCAGAGTCCACGTCCAGGATCAAACTTAATGTTCCCTTAATTTCTGATTGCATGTGTCTGTGATTGCCCCTAAGTGCAGCCCAATGATTACTATGGAACTTGCCAGGCTGGTTAATTGGTCCTATTAGTTGACTTTATTCCTGAAAGGGCTCCCTGTTATTCTCTGGGGCAGCAGGTGTCGAAAGAACAACACTGCAGCCACTCGATGCAACGAGGACCGCTGCAAATTACACTCATTACAGCGATTCAAATAGAGCGATGCTTATGTTATTATGTGCCGTTAAAGAAGCCAGACCAGTTAGAGACAAGTACAATGAGAATGGGGCAGGTTAAAATGGTTTATCATTAAAGTGTGTTCTGTAATTTTGTTATAAAATGTTCATTCTGTAGTTTGGACATAAGGAGGATTGCCTGTGTGAAGCTTGAAAGCTGCACCACTTAAATACATTACCATGGAGCTAAGGTTGGGCGATATTACCTAATCTCAGTATCACGATTAATTGAAGCTCTTACCTCGATTACGATTAATGAACGATTATTTTATGCTATGCTGGAAAAAATTGGTGGTGTTGCAGACGGTCGTCGAAACGGTCTTCCTGCAGTATTTGCACTTAACTTCAAGGTCTACAAGGTCCTCTGATAGATTGGCGCTTTTCTCCTCCATGCTATTTTGAAGAGATGTACATGACACATGAAGACACATGAGAGTAAAACAGACAGGACTTATGGCTCATCTCACGCAGCACCATCCAGGGACAGCGAAAGCCAACAGCACTAAAGCTAATGCTAAGCTATGCTACAGATAAACCAGCAAACACTTGACATACTCAGCTTTTCAAAGCTGCTTCCCAATTCTGAGTGACCTGAGAAGATAGCTCAGTCTATGAGCCTAACTTTATGAGCAAAGAATGAAGACCTCCCCAATTTTGTGGAAAACAAGGGCTTTTGTTATGTGCTGGCTACAGTCTCTTAAGCGTTACTTCAACAATAGTAGTAAGAATGACTTTACTTATATCACAGTTTTAAAACAGAAGTTAACAGAGTGCTTGACAGAGAAAAAAAAGACACAAACTCAGGGAACAATAAAACAAGCATAAACTGTTTGGTCAAACGAGAGCAAGAACAAAATGCAAACTCAGAGGGTCAAGAAAATTAAAGAAGATAAAAGGAATGAAAAATGTGAACAGGAAATATTTGAAGTTCAATTAATATTCTTCATTAGTATGATTAAAATGTCAGCATGAGTATTATTAATAAAGACGATTTCGAAGAATAATTGTGATAAGAAGACAACAACACAAATAAATCAAAAGATCCATAGATGACGACATCACATCAGGGAGATTTGAAGATTGGAGTAAATAAAGTAAAAAGAGGGAGTAAATGAAAATAAGAAAAGATGGTAAAAACAGAGGTTATAAGTAAATTATTAAATAACTTAGACAAATAAGCAGGTAAAAAAGGGTAAAATAAACAAAATGAATAAATAAGTTGATAAAGCATCATGTGAGAGCAAGTCTATAAAAATTAGTGATAACAAGTGATTTAAAAGGTGACTCTGATTCACCATGCTGTATCTCTGATGGATGGATGTTTGTTGTTCAGTTTTAAAGAATTTGTTTTTTATTCTTTTCATTTGTAAACAAAGACAAAAAAAATATTAAAAATCACAATAAATCGTCATGTTAAGTATCGCAGTACTTTTTAAAATGTAAAGAATTGCAAAAAATCTAATCAGGATAACATGATTTTTAAGTATCATGGGTCACTGAGGAATCCCATCCCCACTACAAATGTTCCTGTGTAAATAATGACAGGTCTAACCTTTGTGATATCAGTGTACATTTTCATTATTTATACTTTCTAACATTGCCACAACATAACAGTGGAAGAAAAATCTTAGTTTTAAAAATTTCTGCAAAAAATAGTTAATCTTATAGCCAGTTGTAACCTCAAGGTGAAACACTGCTGAATGCATTGACCACTTTTTTGATTTTTGAGATTTAAGTCAAACTGTTGCCATGTTTCCACTCCAGAGACTCCTAACCTGATAAATCCTGACTAATTGCAAAGCCCTATCAGTGATCAGTTTGACTGTATTCTGTAGCTGATTTTAGATTCGACTTCCCTCTTATTCGGATGACAAAGATCTTTTCTTCTTTATCATCACTGAGCTCTGTCCGTGGTGTCTTTTTTGCCTCCATGCAGAGAGTGTCCTTGGACGGCCCTTTATGAGTCAGAGTAAAGCCCCGGCTGGAGCTCTTGGTGTTTGTCCATCATCGATTCGAGGGTCTGTTAACAGCACGCACGGACATCTCTTTCACTGATGAGATGAGTGTCAAGTTCAATACCCTCTCTCTGCTCTACTCTGCTCTTATAGCCAGACTGTTTTTCTTTTTTCTGTCACAAGTATGCACAGCGTTTTCTTTCAGTCTTTATCGACATTTTTGTCCCAAAGTCAATATCAGCCACTTATTCACTCAGTTACAAGTACTGAAAAGGTCTGGTGGGTAAAAAAAAAAGAGGCAAGGACACAATGTTCTGCAAAAGTTTTGTCTTCTGAGGCCGCTGAATCATCCTCACTGTTTCTAAAGAAAGCTTTCTCTTTCCTCACAACCAAGGCTGAAAAACAGATTATACTGGACCATGTCTGCAGAGAAATATCAATTCACAGCTCTCGAAAAATACAGAAATTACAGCAAAAGACAGAGAGATAAGTGGAGCAGAGAGAGTGGGCAAAATTGTTTTGTACTTCTCTGTGCTCAGACTCTGTTAGTCCATTGATGTCTTTAAGTTCCTAAGCAGGAGTCAACAAGCCAGAGGATGGGATCTTGTAGTGGTTACTGAAGGACACTTAACTGAAGCTCCAGTGTGTACTATTAGAGCTCTTATTTTAGACAACACACGATCTGTTTGTGATGCCTCTGGGTAACTTTGTTGGATGAGGATCTCCTCATACAGCTTAAAAAGTTCAACACAGAGAGTTAAAGCTCGAAAGTGCAGCTTGCACCCTCAGGTCTGATGCTAACCAGTAGCCAAAAAGTCACAGTGCCTTCAAAAGTGCTGCAACATGGTTCCACTATATTTACATCTAGAGACAATTCTGTGTCAATTCACGCTGCAATACGGCTTGGATACGCGGCACGGTGCATGCCCCCACATACTCATAAAGGCAGAGACGCTTATTACAGTGGTTGAGGATGATAGAAAGGCAGGAGTGACTCAAATAGTCACTTGTTAAAACCACGGTTACAATCCACTCTTCCTCATCAAAACTGGACGATAGGAGATTGGAAAAATGTTTCCTGGTCTGATAAGTCTGGATTTCTAATTCAGATGTTAGGCTCAGAATTTGGTGTGAACATGGTGAAAGCATGGATCCATCCTGCCTTGTATCAACAGTTAAGGCTGCTGGTGGAGGTGTGATCAATGTTGCCAGATATTTCAACTGAAATAAGCAACCAGGTCGATAAAAACAAGCCCTAAACAAGGGAACTCCAGCTTCTTTTTCCTGATGTGATATATTACTTTATTTTAAAAGAGAAATCTACAGAAAGCGTTTTGATTCTCATCTACATTACATTTCAATTTCACAGTGACTCTCTTTCTTATTTGTCTCTTAATTTACTTCTCAACATCCTTTTCTTTATACAGAAGTGAAGGGAGGGCTACTGTTATTTATAACTCTGTTATCACTAAACAGTCTGTCTAACCTTGATTTATGTAACCAAACAGACATAGTCAGGCTTTTATCTAAGGTTTGTGTTGATCCTCTACAGCTTTATTATGGTGAAAACAGTAATAACTACATCAGAAATAAATTTACTTCTGGCTATAAGGATTTCTTTTTGGTGGAAACATCATTTTTGCCTCTTTTTACAGTAAAATTTACATTTCTGTTTAGAGTGGGGGAAAATAGTTTGTGTAGCTTCTGAATTGAGATTATATTGGTAGTAGACTGAGCATCAGATCCCTCCTGGGTTTGGGGGCACAACAAGCCCCCCCCCCCCCCAAAAAAAAAAACTACCAATATTTACAAGCATCTTTTCAGAAAAAGATGCCAAAGTTGTGTTATAAAGCAGTAGGGATGGGAATTGATAAGATTTTATCGATGCTAATGCTATTAACAATCCTGCTAATCAATCCAATTCTTTAACGATTCCCTTATCGATTCCTGCAGATTTTCCATGTGGGCAAATGTTGGCCTGTAGATTTTCAGTGGCAACAATGTCAAACACACGTCACAGCATAGATAACTGCTTCTGCAAGTTGCTGGTGTTTCCACTCACTTAAGGTTGTGCAGTAGGCGCCTTTTGTAAAAAATTAAGCCACAATTCTGAATCCTGTCAGTGGAAGGAATTGATAAGGGAACTGATTAGCAAAAAGACTCATGATATCAATACTTTGATGGAGCCGTTAACGATTCTCAACTGGAATTGGTTTTTGATTCCCATCCCTATTAAGCAGACCTGACAACTCTGGGTGTGATGGAGTTGGAGAAATATTTTGTCACACTTTGGAGCCCTTAGTACCAGCTGAGTATCAGAGTCTGAGAGTGAGTTCGGCTTCACCTGGAATTTCTGTTTATTTCAGCAAGCAGGTAAGCTACGTCATATTGACCCGAGTTGAGACAAAATCAAAGCGTAGCATCTACAGCGGTTGGCTTCTGCTTTTTATGGCAGCCTAATGAATCTAAACCTTTAAGATCCTTTTTGCGTGAGAAAGTAGGGCATCTTCGAGACGTAACGAGTGAAAGAGCAGATGTGTAAAGTCCAATTATGCTGCTGTGGTGACAGAACACAAAGAGAGAGCACTTTATTTCTCCTGCAGGTAGAGCAAATACCCTTCTAACAGTAAATAATCTGATGCAAGGATCACAAACTTCTGAGAAACCGTGACACATATGGTCCACGACTGGAGAAGAGATTAAACTGGATCATCAATCAGAACCAGCAGGCGTCTGTCCACTGCGTGGTTTCACTCTGAATGTCAAACATGTGACACAACTTGAGTGCCACTGGGTTCTTAGATGTAATGACTAACAAAACACAAGAGACACTTTCTCCAGCGGTAATTGAGGTGTCCGTGGATGTTCCTAAGGACTCTCTAATGAATAAATGGCTCGGAAAATGCGGCCTGACTGAGAATGACGCTGCTGGCTGGCTCCAGAGTTAAAAGCCCAAAGTGAGATTAATCACTGCTGCGGAGGGGGATGATATTCTTTGTTTCTGCTAATTTATGCTCTCTTTACAGCCGAGACCCTGGACCTGCATCACGCCTCTCACATACTGTATGTACTTAACCGCTAATCACAGCAGCTCCTCGGGCAACTCTTTAGTGAGCGCTCACAACAAGATTCACATAAATAAGAGAGGAGGGCTAATGCACCTCTTTGAAAGGACAATACAAGCCTCTTATTATCTATTCATTTGTGGATCCACTGATCTAGTCCAAGAATATAATCGTCAGTGGCATTTTATGATCAATATATCAATTAATTATTAGTAGCTTACAGTTATGATGACCGGTGCATAGGGCTGGAGGGCATAAAGCAGGGGTGACCAAACTGCAACTTGTGGCCCTTGGACCACTTTTAATAGGTCCGCAGCAAACTCCAAAATTTACCTATAGATATGGCCCACATCATAGCGTGAACCTTTGCTTGTTTGATGAGTAAATACAAATGGATAACAGCCAGAATCTCACAAATCACATTTACATCTTCTCCACATCAAGGTTTACAAAGCATATTGTGAAAATAGTTTTTAACATCTTAAAGCATCAACACACATACAAAGTTTTGCAGCTTGGTGCAGTTTGCTCTTGCTTTACATTAATGTGAATATGGGCTCTCAGGGTTTTTGTTTCATGGAGCATCTTTCTTTTCGTTATCTGTTGGTCACCAGCACGGACCGCGGTCACTTGAAATTTAACTGGCCACCCTAAAATCCTGAGCTTTTATTCTCTTAAGCTGAGGTATGATGTGGCCCAGTTATCCTTGTGTTTTCCTGTATGTGGCCTTTGACTAGGGTAGTGATACAGGCTTTAATACAAACATCTGTACATCTCCCATTAAAATGGAGAAATTAATGTTAACTATAAGTTTCGGGCCCTTAGGGTTCACGCCTTCACAGGATCATCTGATGCATTCTTGTCAAATTGAATCCAAACATTGTATTTTATTTGAGATCTGTGACGAGAATGAATCTGTCCCCTAATGAGATCAGCATCATGCTGGTAAACCCAAATCTCATAGTCACCATCATTTTTTTGATGCTCAGCAATGTAGCCAGGGGACTGTTTGATTTGGTATGTACCACATGTTATGGTCTCAAGGTATTCCAGATCCACATGAGGGAACGAGATATCAGATGCTTCAAGCTTCTGCCATTCACTACGAGCTCTACGTGACATATTTGTTTTTTACTTTTCAAACCTTTCATGGAATCAAATGACCATGCTTACTAATCTTTCCCAAGCTACACTGTCAAGATATTTTCATACAATCGCAGATATTTTGAAAAAAAAAAAAATGATGGTATATATATATAAAATACAATGTTTGGATTCAATTTGACAAGAATGCATCAGATGATCCTGTGAAGGCATATTATTGTCTCTGTCCTGCTGGAAAGAGAACCTCTGGCATGTGTGCACATGTTGCATCTGTAATCTATTATTTGGGATATTATAAACATTTTCAAAATCAGAAACCCCTCCAACCATACACAAGCAAATTCAAAGACTCCATTCTATGAAATAACCAGCCAATCATACATCTTATGGATTTCTCAGATCCCCTTTCCCTCACTATAGTTCCAGTCTACAAATTAAAATTGTCCAAGCCGTTGCTATGCAAAAAGACACGAAGGCCATAAAACAGATTACATGTATATATAAGTACTAGAAACAGAAATTGACAGAAGTAATGTTTATGTATTGCTGTCATTGTAGATATATACAATCTGATTACAACAATCCAAAACTGCATCGGTTTTTACTTGTATCAATGGCTCATTATTATCTCATCACAAAGGCATAATATACAGGCCCTTTGTGGCTGTTCAATATTAAAATGAATAACATTTCATGTGAAATGTTTGTTTTGAATCTAGCATTCAAATTCTAAAAGAAATCATACTTAAAGGATGAATTCTGAACAAATCTTTAAAGGTTCCCTGATATACAAGATATGGAACAGTATCCTGATTCTACCACAGTAACCCAACCTGTTAATTGAACAACTTTACCGGTCTCAGAATTTGATGATTTTTTTCCCACTTTGAGAATATATATGTGGCCAAATAATTTGTAAGTATTTTAGGTGTACAGCAACTGTAAGTTGGTCAGACACATCTCCAAAGAATTGAATTTGTTGAAAAAATCATAAAAAAAACGAATTTTTTTCCAGTTAAAATTCAATAACTTCTTTCAATTGTAATACTTAGCTTTACATTTGATTTCAAAAGATGCACCAGACCTCAGTGAAGGTGATTTGACCCAATTTGATGATTTATTATTTGTGTTTGAGTAAGTTTTGGGGTAAAGTGTGCACCCTGGCTCACACCTATGGCAATGATCACAAAATAGGTCATAGTACAGGCCCTGGATGACTTTTGGATTTTCTAAAGGTATATTCTTGGGAGTCTCTGGGTGTACTACAAATACCACACAATAAACAAAAAATTGGGCTGTGGGCAAAATTACATGTATTGTGAAAGAGGTCCTTTGTGGCATGATCATAAATAAATGACTTATATTTTTATCTGCAGACCCATCAGTGGATTTACTGACCAATTTATCTACAAATTTAGCTCATATGTACATTTATCTATCTCTAAGTTTGAATCATTTCTGTTTGGTATTGTTTCTTTTGTTTCTGTTCAGGACCCATCAAACTAAATGTAAGATCCAGTAAATGTCAAAGAGGACAGAAATATATTATCTGCAGAGTCTGACAGAAAGATGTTTTTTTCTGGACCCAGCTCGGCATAAACAGAGATGTTTTTTGTGAGTCGGCCCAGCAGTGGATCAAAGTGAGCAGTGACTCCTCTTAGCCCGGTCTGATCGCAGAACAGGATAGTGCAGCCGAGCTCTCCCTGCAGCCTGAACATGACTCATGGTATAGTGAATATTTCATGCCGGGCGTCACCGAGCTGACAGAGCTGCAGGCCACAGGGCAGCTCTGACAGACAGAAGAAAGTCTGCTCTGAGGAGAACTGGGAGTTTTAGAATTCATATGTGCTGCATATGAAGACACATGAGCCCGCTGAGGAAGAGCACAGAGTCTAACCGAGGTTTATTTATTACACGGCTTCATGAGGCAGCCGAGACCTGAAAGAACTACAGACCAGCTACAAAGGAAGTCCCCTGAAGGCCTATCAAAGGTTCTTCAACATTTACCCTCTTGAAAGCAGATTTCAGCTGGGTTTAAATACAGAAAATACAAAGATATGCCATATTTATCAGGTTAATAAGGTGGTAGATACTGAAGCTACTTCATCATGTAGCTGGGCCATATGGAGCAAGAATCAAGTCTTGGTATTTTTTGGGCTAAATGGCAATACACCAGAAACAGAATCAGTAATAACTGATTAAAGCTGCTTTATGCACAGAGTAGAAGTAAGAAATGAAGATATGAAATTAAAATAAGACAAGTGTAAATTTGAAAAGAAATAACAAGTATGACCAAGCAAATACAAAAAAAAAACCCAATAATATACTTATGATAGAAAAATTGAATTAAGACATAAGTACAAAAAATAACCTTTGATTTAATTTAAGAAAATGATGCATAATATGTAACTTGGTGTCTTTTGGCTTTTCAGCAAATATTTAAAAATTGTTATCAAATTACCTGAATTACTGACTTTGACTTGATTCTGGTATAAATCGAACAATACTCACATCTGATTGAAACCATGGTAACAAAATTGAGGTCCTTGAAACCATTGGAAATTAAACTTTTTGTTTAGTTAAGAATAATTGAAAATTAATTTCTAAATGTTGTCTGCATTGTACAGAATAATTAGCAAATTTTCTGAAATTTGAGGTCATCAAAGTCTTCTATATTCTACCCTTGTTTCAACAGAGAAAAATCTCCATTGTTTCGGAGTAAGTCAAGAAAAAGCAGAAAATAATTCAAATTAATTATATTCAGTCGATATATTTCCCAGCCCTATTTTCAAATTACAACACCTAACCTGACACGCCAGACGGACAGTTTTAGATATCTGACACGGAAATATTTCACTAGTCCATCTGGAGAAGAGCCCATAGAAAATGTTTTCGGGGCAGAACCTTCAAAAACAACTGCAGCTGGTGATTGGACGATCGGTCTGCCAGTCACTCAACACAGACCAATCACATCAAGCCACAGTATGACATAGCAGCTAGATTCTGTTGTTAGCTGTTAGCTTAAAATATGTTTCAGTCAGACGATGGTCTTACATTAAATTATATCATACAGATGAATAATTTACCACTTAGATGTGACATGAACCTCGTCAACGACAATCCCCACCAAGTTCTCCCAGTAAACTTTTGAGGAGAGCAGATTTCGCCAGGTATCGTTGAGTAACCACGACTACCATAGACTAACCAGCATCGTCCGCGAAGGATTTTCACATTCTCTCCCGGCTTCTCTGATTTGATCGTCCATGAGGGCAACCAGCAGAGACATGATTATCACAATAGGGTTTAGAGTCCTTCCCATCTTTTTCACGACCAGAGGAGCCAGTTGGAGGATCAGACTCTGAAGTTCTAGATGATTGGAGCTTGGCAAGATGGACCTGTGTGACTTCAGACAATGAGTCATACCAGTCCATCTGCTCTGCAAGGTTACTTTTGGCCTGGATTTAGCTCCCCGCAGCACAATAGTGGCAGCATTTAGTGCTTAGGGTCACTATAGCCAATATATTGTTTAACCTCGATAGAAACAATAATGTCTTACCCTATTTGAAAAAATCTCCATGTCTTAAAAACTTGACATACTGCCCAGCCCTATTGCTGGGTTTTTGTTGGTCTTCATTGTCCCCCTCACATTTTCATTTCCGTCTAACAGAGCTTACATAACTGCAGCGCATTAAGCCAAACCATTAGATGCATCGTTGCTGTTCCAATAATTCAGAGGGCAGCATTCGGCATCGACTCAGTGATTCTGTGACAGCCTCTCTGCAGGGACCGAATCATGTAGTCTTATTATAGAGGAGACAAATCAAGAGTCCCCAAAACCCTCCCCTGCAGCCCTACTTTCTCAAGGTTATTTTCAAAGATAGCTCATGTCTTGGTATAGTATGTGGGTTGGGCTTTAAAGTAAGCCCTGCCACCAGAGACATGGTGTAACCCTCTGTTGAAGGAGCGAGGGGGGCCGGAGGAAGACGAGGGGGCTAATTTAAGCCCTGGGGAGGCTCGGACAGGCCGGGGATTTTGTCCCCGCGGGGTAAAGTCAGGCCACTTTGGTTCTGAGTGTCAACTAGTGTGTAGGCATAAAGCAGTTAAAGGTAATGAGATTTAGGCTCCCTGCATCACAAAGCATGACCGCCTTGAGAAACCCTTGAGACAATGGAGCCCGTGTTCTGCCTGGGAGCGCAAAAGAGACTTACATCATATCAGAATCGGCACATTCTGCAGTGAAATATGATTATGGACTCGGGGGAGACGTGTTCTTTCTGTTAGTGATATTGTAGCTGTCCTCCAGTATATCTCTCAACAGAGCTGCGCCTCTGCTTGCCAGAAGGGGAACAACCTTTACAACTTGCTGCATTCAAACTGATGAATCCCTGCAAACTCTCACGCTGATAAGGATGTTCTTATTTCCTCGATTCAGGGGCACACATCAGCTATATCTCTTCATAAATGCAGTCACGGTCTCTTCTCTTAACGGATTGTTCTGTGGATGCTAAAGCAAAGCAGACTGCAGCAGCATTGTACGAAAGCCATTTGGAGAGAAGCCAGGCATTACTAATATTGATTTCTTGTATTTTTATGGTGCAGCATAATGAGCTACCTTCAGTCAGGATGTGTCAGCATGCATTACTGTCCCACCGCAGCAGAATGAAAGCACTTTTAAATGTACTGGCTGCATGACAGGATGGAAAACAGGAACTCTGTGTAAATGGCTTGAATCCTTTATCTCAGTTTCTGCGTCTCATGTGATCAAGATCCAACATTACTCTTCATATGCACATGCATCAGGAGCTATTCTTAGAGTAAACAAAGTGAAGCACCTGAGGCTAAGATGCATAAAGATGTCCTGTTTATCACACAATACCTACACGAAGGCTGCAGAGCAAAGGATGATGATGCTCCTGCAGGAATATCTTTCTTTTAAACATCTGCAGGAAATCTGAATCTATTATTTTTGCATTTTTGACACTGAAAACAGCTCGATATTTCTTTTTGTTTGTGTCTACTGATCTTTTGCTCATATCTTTTAAATGAGTAGAACGTTTCCATTCACATTTCCAGTAAATACTTCTAAATTAAATATTAAATTATCAGCTTTTCCACACAAAAAACTCCTTATAAACTCAATTTAACTATAACAAAGCTTTAACAGAGGGTATTGCATCTTAACAATCTCCACAGAGTGCCTTAATTACCTGCTTTAAGCACCATGCAGCAGTCTCTGTTCTCTGGTGGACAAGCTTACGACTTAACATCACTAGTTCCTACCAAACTGTAACATCCAGCAATGACCAGTGTTAATTTTGTTGACTAATTTGTTTTGTCAACAACATTTTTTCCCTAATAAAAACAAGTGCACATGGACAAAAACTAAAACTAAATTAACTGACATTTTCATCAACAAATAAAAACTAGACTAAAATGTCTGACAGAGACTTAATCCAGTCAGACCTAATTTGGTCATGTAGAAAGTAGGGACAAGTTAGGAATATATCCAATCACAGCTACTTTGGTTGTGTGGAAAGGTTGGATGAGTTAAGAGGGACATCATCCAATCAGAGGTCCTCTCTTTATGAATTGATATATTCACGTAGAGCAGGTTCACTGTTTGTTGTCAGTTCTGGTATTGTAACTGAGATGCTCTGCCAGGTAGCCTAAATAAAGGTGACTGCATTTCACACAAAAGTTCAATTTGTTTCTGTTCATTTATACATTCAGACTTTACTAGCATTCAATAAAGGGTAATTAGATGTTTGATTTTATCCAAGTGTAAAACATGACTTCAGAAATTCAAGGAAACATTAAAAAAAATGCCTTACCCTTTACACTTCATATTTTAGTCGACTTAATTTACAGCAGATTTCATCGACTAAAATGTTGTGAAATTTCATCAACTAAAGCTAGGCTAAAATTAAACCAATTTAGATGACTAAATTATGACTAAAACTTAAAGATATTTTAGGCAAAAGACTATAACTAAAACTAAATTAAAAAATGCTGTCAGCTGGTTCTCTTTGTGTTGCTGTGTGTTTGTTGCAAAAGGCCTGTCTTGGTAGACAATCATCACCTGGATGAGCTGCACCTATCTGATGAATAGACCTTCATGACTTCTCATTTACTCTCAGACTGATCATCCCTTCCTCTGCCCAACCCTTGACCCTCGAACCTGCTGGCTTGGGCACTCAGGCTTCCTCTGGCATGAAGAATGCATCTGAAATCAACCATTTGAAGACACGTGACTAACATGACTTCACTCATTCTGTACTATAAAAGCATATACTGTCAAGAAAAGTGAAGTACATGTCACCAAATCAGTTGAGTTAATAACACAATCAAATCTCAAACTTCCGGTTTCATTTACTTTGACAGTTAAATGAAGGTCAAAGAGGGTGAATGTTCCCAGCACAAATCCTTCTTTTCTAACTTGCACATGTTTATGCATGTATAATATTATATTTTATTACCTTTTCAGCCTTTATTTGAGTGACAGGATGGTGGATAGAGTTGAAAATTGTGGAGAGAAAGTGTGCAATGACTTTGGGTAAAGGAGCCACAGGCCACATTCAAACCATGCCAGCCACTTAAAAAACTCCGGGCTATAAATGGGGTGTACAAACCAACCACAAGGCCATCGGCATCTCCAACAGATTTATATTTTTAATGGCATCTGAGGAGGGCCCATGTACTCGAGGACTCGGGGGCCATTTCTGTGGGCAGGCCTGCAAAGTGCACCAAACCAAAGTTTCACTCAAGGTTGCTTTGGAGGATTAAAAATGCCACAATTTTTTAGGTAGAAAGTCGATGTCTTTGTCTCTGGCTTAATGATGGGAGTAAATGCAAAATAACATATTGCAGGTATGTAAGAAGTGAACTTTCTTTAGTTTTGACTTCATTAAAACAGATGTGGAGGCACAATTCAAAGCATCTGTTACATAACTCCAACAAAAAGAACAAAACTCACTGTACAGCATTTAAAATACACCAGACCAACTTTTCACAAGAGCAGATCCTGCCTGAGGCAGAGATAAGAAAACATCCAGATGGTAAGTCTGTCTTTGTCTTTTTCTCGTCCCCCTTTGACTCCTGACTGATGCTCAAATCTTTTACACTCAGTAATAATGCATAATGGAGGATGGATGGAGCCAGCTCAAGCTAAAATGTCATTGAGAAAGAAGCTAAAGAAACAGAACAATGAAAAAGCACACAGATTAAACTTTTGTCCGATCAACGATCCATTTTTGGTCTGCCTTGAGGTTTTAGAACAAATGTGAAACTTTGGCTCCGCTGCATGATTGTGATTACTCTGAGGTCAGCAGAGGGATATTTTTTAACTCTGACTTTAAATCAGATCCCAAAGACAATATATAGTTAAATAAAGATTGACTGATTGAATCTATATTCAGCAGAGACGGGTGTGATGAGGACTGACTAATGATCTGAGGGTCCATGGGTTTGTCTCTATCATAATTTCTTATTTTTAGTCCCTTTGTCTCTTCCTGGATGGATACATCTCTGGCTGTATGTATGTGTTTTTACAATTATATACATTTATAGGTTTTTGTACGTATGCATATATGTGTATCTATAAAATGAAGAGTTTGGCTTCAGCCTGCTCTGTTGTAAAGTGCCTTGAGATAACTCTTGTTATGAACTAGCGCAATACAAATAAAGATTGATTGATTGATTAATGGCCATATGCATGGTGTTGGTTTAAGTCCTTGGTTCCCAAAGTGGGGTACAGGCCCTCCAAGGGAGATCTCATAAGGTGTCAAAATTAGCTGTGTTTTTACTTTAAACATTTCGTAATTCTGTCTAATAACCAAAGATATTCATTTTTTATGTGTATGTGCATATATACACACATATGCTAAATTGATTTTGTATTTATTTATTATTGTATTTTTTTTTTTACCTTGTTGTTGGTTGTTGTCTCTAAGTTGGTTGTTGCTGTTGTCTTATATAAACAGAAAATTTCAAAAAACAAAATAAATGGATTAATTATTAATGAGATGAGCTTTAAACACACAAAAAAGATATTTCAAAAAGTACCTCAAAAATCACAAAACCACCCCATGATAGTTAAAAAATGAACATTAATATTGAAACCATTGAAAAAACACTAAATAATATACTAAATAATCAAAATAAAAATTGTAAAAGAAACTAATAATAATTAACTGATAATTTGGCTCATCAATAAACATAAAGTAAGCATGCTGTTGTAGCTCTAAACACATATAGTCAAATATAACATGGCTGTAATAACAATAATGCCAATTCAAAGCAACAATAATGAAACAACCCTTTAGAGAGCAATCACGTCATGTAGTGAAACGGTTTGCTGATAGCTCTAATGTCATTTTAATGATGTCGAGTCAATAAGTGCAGCTACCTTCACTTTAAGGTCACATCATTTGATTGTAAAGGCTGCAGACCCCTGTTTTGTGTGTGTGCTACTCTGGAACGAGACCTCACAGCAGATGTCGTGGTCTCTTCACGTGTACCCACTGAGCAGAGTAAAGTATCGTCATCCAGGCAGGTAATTGGCTGCTGTGTACATTGCTGTTGGCATCCCCCTCCTCGGCTGCTTGACACATCTGTAGTGTTCATTAGAGCAGGGGGGCTCTGCACTGCACCCACTCTGCAAGATCCAGTTACAAGAGTCACACTGATGGCCACATTTAGGCCGGGAAAGGAAAAGGTTACATAGTGTGCTCTTAGAAATACAAATGTCAAATTAAATCCAATTTTACTGAAGTCATTGGGCACAAGAATATCACATCAGCATAAATGTGATATCAGCAGTATCAACTGTAGTGCAGCTCTACTAGTACTCAAATTTGGAGTACATGTACCCAATTCTGGTCAACTAGTGCACCAGTAGACTTTACTAGAGAAGTAAAAAGTGTCACTAGTACTACTAGTAGACGGTTTGGAGTCTACTAGAACTACTAGTAGATTTAAAAATGTTCAATAGTACTACTAGTTAGCCTTATATGCTAATAAATTGGTGGAGGAAAAGCTAATCCAGGCTTCCCATTGGCTTTAAAAAACATTACAGCCAATCAGGTTGCTGGATTTGGTTATAATTTCTCCTACTTCATCTGCGTTAGGTCTACTGGTATAAGACCAGTAACAGTCTATGAAAAGCCATTTGGGCATAAAATTGATCAGTTCAGCTCTACTAGTACTCAAATTTGGAGTAGAAGTGCTCAATTTTGGTCAACTAATGTACAAGTAGATTTTGTGTTCCTAGTAGTACTAGTAGACTTAAAAAATATAGCCAGTAAAAACTCAAAGCTTTACTAGTAGTACTGGTACAACAAAATTGCCTACTAGTAGGTGATTTTGCTCTACTAGTGAGGTCTACTCGGCACTAGTGTTCCAAAAATCTTCACTAGTAAACCAAAATTGTTGCTTACTAGTACTACAAGTAAAAATAACAAACCATGTCACTAGTAGTACTAGTAGACTGTTTTTAGTCTACTAGTAGTACAAGTAAAGCCAAAAGATTGACTAATAGTACTAGTTGACCTAATGCAGATAAAGTAGGAGGGATCATAACAGAATATATGGCTTACTATTAGTACAAATGAACATTTTTAAATCTACTAGTAGTACTAGTAGACCCAAAACAGTCTACAAGTAGTACTAGTAGCACTTTTTGCTTCTCTAGTCTACTGACGCAGTAGTTTTAAAATTGAGTACATGTACTCCAAATCTGAGTACTAGTAGAGCTGAACTACGGTTGATATCACCGATGTCAATTTTATGCCTAAACAGTTTTTTCCATAAGGACCCCCTGTGGTGAGAAATCCTCACTGATGATCACAGGAGAGTCTTCTGTTTTTGTGAATATGTTAAAGCCATGGCTGTAATCCAAACAGGACGGTTGGTAACCAGAAGATGGTGGAAAAGGCAGAAGAAGAGGGAAGGAAAACAAAGCATGACAAGAAAGGAGAAATGGGTTTACAGAGGGAGACCTTGGAGTGTGAGGAGGGAGGGGGTGAGTGGCTTGGAGATGAAGGCTTACCCCAGGTGCTCAAACACCAGATGGAGAAACAGCTGAATCAAGTCCAGGAAAAATAGACTCGTCATCAGCTCCCGCCTCAGAGTCTTCATTAAAACGTGAACTGAAGTGATGAAGACAAAGTGAAGGAGAAAGGTTGGCGTGAAGGCTAACAATGGATCAGAAAGGACAAATTAAAATTCAAAGGTTTCACAGCAGAGCGGTTTGACGCTGAAATCTGAGGCTTAACAGATTAAATCAAAGAATAATGTGCTGGCTAACCTTTCAATTAATTACTGATTTCAGAATATATTAATTATGCAATCACTGCTCATGCTCACATTACTGATGGAGAAATGGATGAGTGCTCTTCTTGATCTTCATAACTGAAGGTGGGAAATTATTCAGTTATGCATCTTCGATGTATGTGAACAATGCTTCTTGATTTGCTTGGGTTTATTTTTCTCTATGAAAGATTATTTGGCACTTCAATCACAAAGTTCAACCCAAAGCTACAATCAAACACTGATAATTTGCTCAACTTTGCCAACATATAGGGAAACCTTGAGCTGTGTAGAGCCAAGTCAGGCCACAGGGAACCAAGTTAATGAAAGTTGGGCAACGCTGATGATTGTCAGGAACATCTATGACATGACGCAAGCTTAAAAATTTCTGACGTTTGATCCAACACGCTTAAAAACCCCAGCAATGTTGTCCTCTGCTCACCTTTGCTACCCTCAGTCATAGCTGCTCCATATCTGTTGGCAAACATTGAGGTCTAATTTAATCACACTGACAAATAAAAAAAATAATTTAGCGACTGAGAGATTACAATGTTTGGGTTTATTGATCATTTAAGCCCTGTGCATTCAAAATGTTTCATTATTAGTTCATTATTAATATAGTGGTGCTGGTGGTTTGAGGTCTTGTACCTTTTATTCCCTTTCATTGTTTAAACTTGTATAGACCATCATAGATTAAGATGATCTGATTTGAATGTAGACCATAAACGTAGATATCAAGTTTGGAATATATTTTAATCATTAAAGCACTGTAATTTCTCAATTATAACATGCACCCCATATTTTCACGATTTCTGCCTGAAAAAACACTGTACTCCAATGTAACACGCACCTAAATTTTGCCCAAACCTTACTCTCTCAGTCAACTCAAAAATGACCTTTATTCAAAGTTTTAATCAATGAAACTTTGGTACTTTCACAACATACAATACCGTACACAATTTTCTCTCTTAAACGGATGGGGAAACACCTTTTGCTTCACACATGCGCAATTACACGATATCTGCCCAAGCATGCTCAGTCGTAGTGTACCGACCAATCAGAGAGCAGCTATCAACATGCCGATGTCTTCGACCAATCACAGCGCAGCTATTTTGCGTCCCCTTGCTCACAAGATGGCAGCACCCTGTGTTTTCCTGTGTTTTCACAGAGAAAGAGAATATTCCGGCTTTTTGTATAAGATGTGTTGCAATCACGATGTTGGCAAGATGAAATATGGTAAGTATTTTGCTTTTACTCGTGTATAATACGCACCTGAAAAAGTAGAGCTTATTTAAAGGTGCAGTGTGAAGAATTTGGCAGCATTTCGCCGAAGTCCGTCAAAATAGGAGTACAATCATCCCCATTAAACGTTTGTTTTATTTTTATTTAGTTAGAAAAAGCTTCAAAAAATGTACATTACCGCGGGCCGCGTTCATGTAGGCCGACATAACGATCCGCCATGTTGTCTCCGGGTGGATTTTAGGGACAAAAAGAACGAAACGCGAATCTGTCCGCCGGTTCTGAAATCTACCTGGAATGCAGGCGAAGGAGAGGAGAGAGGACAGCAGTGGATGTATAGACAGTTGTTACTCTGCACTAGGGATTTAAATTGTGTGTATTTTACAGTTAAAGCTTGATAAAGCATTCCAGGTAGATTTCAAAACCGGCGGACAGATTTGTGTTTCGTTCTTTTTGTCCCTAAAATCCACCTGTAGACAACATGGCGGATTGTTATGTCGGCCTACATGAACGCTGCCAAATTCTACACACTGCACCTTTAAAAGCAAAAAGTGCATGTTATAATTGAGAAATTATGGTAGTTAAAGCCTTCACCCACCACTGGAGTGGTGGGTGAAGGCAGACAAATGGGCCCCTGGATTTGTCGTGGATGAGGAGTGGGCCAGCTGCTTTTCACAGTGTAGTTGAGGACAGTGCACATGGTTAGTTGTGAGGGGAACAGATCAGACCTCAGTCACAGTCAATCATGCATATTTTAATTTTGTGAGCCAACAGGTAGTGTGAACTGATCACCGACCCAACTGTAAACAAGTGTGACCACCAGCCAATGAAAAAGAGAGGGTGGGACACAGGAAATAGCATCAGAAGATGATGAGATTAGGGGAAATATCAAAACAAACTAGCCTTTGCGAGTTCAGTTGGCTTTAGTTTGTTTGACAAATCCTGAAGTGTGTGATCCCTCATCTGGAGCAGTTGTGAAGTGTGTGATCTCCAATCTTTAAGTTGTTGTACAAAAATGATGAAACCAGTCTGTTACTGTGAACTCCAAGTCTTTTCAAAATCTGTAAAGACTTTGAAAGTGGTGTTGTGTGTCCAGTGCAGTACATCTACATTGGCAACCATTGGGAGACATCAAACTCCACCAGCACATTTCTCTTCGCTTTAGATTCACCAACATGCCTTTAGCACAGCAAAATTCACCCCAGTAACATACTTTTACAGAAATTTTGATAACTGGTCAACTAGATCAATGTAAGCTACTATACATTGATGCGTGAATATGGCTTACAGAAGTTTACTGATGCAAGAGTTGGACCAACGAAAGTTAAGCCAGCAGTTGTCCATGACCTAATTTAAGAAAGCATAGTGTACCAGCACTTTTTCAGGATGAATAAAGTTATGCAAGCCATACATAAATGTAATCAATTATCCATTATCCATCAATCGTCCATACTTTGATCTGTAAGTCGATTGATTCTGATGTCTGACTACCCTTCAAATTAAATATCTATTTATACATACATCCATGTATCAATCATCCATCCAACTGCCCTACTTGTTCGCAAATGAATGTGCAATTGAGTCCTTAATTTTGTTAAACTAGAAAAGATTAGGTGTGTTTTGAGGGGTTCCCTTAGGAAATTTTATAAGATGTGAAATCCTTTCTTGCATACGACCATGAGCTGGACCTCCCAGTTATTTCCGAGTGACTCGCTACGTATCTCAGTGATACTAATTCTGACATGACGGATCCCAGACTGACAAGTAGTAATTTACTTACTTACTCTCTGTCCTGTATTTGGTTTCTTGGATTGTAACATTTGTCTTGTATTTTCTCTTTTAATTCGGTCTTGTGTTCTCTTTATCTTGTTTTTGTAATGTTTATCTGAAAATATTAACAAACAGACTGAAAAAATAAAGAAATGAATGTGCTATTGACGCTTTGCTCATTGTGTTTTAATGCACATCAGGGAGAGGCTAAATGATCCAGCATTCTTAAAAGGCAAAGTTTCAAGCTTTTGTTTGCTTACTTGTTATTAAAATCCAATAAAATGGTTTCAAAGGATTGCCTCATCTAGACTAATCTCCTTCCTGCATCATTTCTGTTGAATTTTTTCCTCTCTAATATATATCTTTACACAGAAAATAACTACTGTCTTGTTCGCGCCTCCTCCAAGTATCCATGGCAGTTCATTAGTAACTGAGCCTCCTGGTGTGATTTTATTAGTAATTTTTGTTCACTGCAAATGAACTGACCAGGAAGAACTGGTGGAAAACAGCTTCTCTGTGAACAAACAGGATTTGGACACATGTTTTTACAGTACACATTTTAAATTACCGGCCCAAGACGCCCACGTTGGACAGGTAACACGGGCTCGAACACACCTCATTATGTTTGTACAATGGTTACTTTGCCCTCAACACATCTCCCTGTTTTCTTTTTTCGCCTCGCTGCAGAATTATATGCAAAAGGCCAGCAGGAAATCATCTCTCTTGTGGCCGTGGGAGGACAACAGTGGGTTATAATAACACCTGAACTGTGAGGTGTAAGGCAGCTGTGCATTTATGTGTGTGTGTGGAGAGGAAGATTTCTGGTTGTTCTGAAGGTACTATGTGGTGTCGTAGCCGTAAACAGATCTGGTTTAGTCTACATTTAAAGTCTTCCACAAAAATGTGCCTTCATCTGAAAGATCTAACACACACGCTGAAGCATTTCCTCCCTCATGAAGCCAAGCCTTTGTTTCTCCAACGCTCTACACCCTGAACAGTTAGCTTTGGTTTGTGGTCTTTTCTTTTACAGCTGTAATGCTACTTTTAGTGCCCATAACTGCCAAACAGCAGTAAACAGCCTCTTCAGCTGGCAGGAACATGCCTCATGTTGACCTGTGATGGTGTGCATGAGCTTTCTTGTAAACACACTGGCAGAGAGAGTGAGACAAACTATAAATTCTTATATTATACCGCTAAGCAGCCAAACAAGCTGTAAAAAATAAATCAGATAGCTTAGATTTACGTTCGATTATAGCAGGGCAGGCGAAAATGAAGGAAACCAGAAAACAAAAGTGAAGCCACACAATTAAAGTATGAGTCTCCTGTCCTGGTCTGGAATCCTACGGAGATTTCTGTATCCTAACAGGAGCACTTCTAGTTAAAAAACAACAACAAAAAAAAAAAAAACTAAATAAACATAAAAAAAAACACTGAACATGGTTCAATAAATGGTGTAATTTGAATGAAACGATCAATCCTTTGTTATTACCTATCCTTACACAGATCTCAAATCACACAAGTGGATTTCTGGGCTTGTCAAATTTAAGTCTTGAAGATTATTTGTGTAAATAATCTTTACTAGTTCGATCAGCTGTGGTCTAACTCCATGTTGACCCTCAGGATGTCAACCTGCCCGGCCCACTTGTCTAATCATCTGCTGCTCGTCCCTCTTATATAAACCGTGGTACACTCTCAAAGCATTGTTTTCAGCCCTTGTAAATTGAAAGTATTAATCCAGTTCTGCAATCTGTGTTGTAATTTACACTGAGATCAGCGGAATTAAAGCTAGTTAGCTGGTTAGCTAACTACAACCATAGTGTTTTATTTAAAGCAACAAAATGTAACTTTGACATTTTAAAAGTGTGGTCTCAAATTTGATCCAATAGTAGGATATTTTAGCAGAGAGAAGTACATCCATCCTGCTCCCTCAGAGTGCCCTGCATATAGCACTATGAAAGTTAAGCACCAAGCCAGAGTCATCTCGTGAGACTCAACCCTTTCAGCTCAAGTGTTGCCTACCTGTCACCTCAATAGCTGCGGCAAAAGAGACAATATTGAACCGTGATGGATGAGGACGGCAAAAGGAAAAATGGGGAGATGGAGAAAGAGGCCAGACTAGATTAACTACTTGTGAGACCTTAGTTAGATCTTCTGCCATGTTTTCAAGTTATCATTTCTTTCACAAACCCACTCAACCAATCTCAACTATCTAATAAATATAAGGGCATCTCAAAAGTGGTCTTTTAGCCGCGGACTATAGAAATTCTGGTAACAGCTGAATTCACACATACTGTATACACACTCAGCAAACAAAGGACAGTTGACACAAGAAAAGCCATATTTTCACATATATAAATATGATTACACAAAAAAAAACAAAGAAAACTGCAGTGTTTCAGCTCCATATCCAACAACAGCTCTTTGGATGTGCATGAGACCTGTTGGTGATCATTTTTGAGCAGATGATCTACAGACCTTTGATGATGTGCAGTGGAAACAACACTACAAAATGTCCAGATGCATATTTGACTTTGTGTTACTCTCCTTGCAGTCAGATTAACGTGTTTTTATCCATCCTGTCAAGTCTTTCCGGTCGCACAAAATAATGGGGGAAGAAATCAACCGGTAAAGACGGAGTGAAAAACTCGTCTGTTTGCAACCACGTTTGTGGAAAGTCTGGGTAGTTTAAAGATTTTTCTGCAGGTGTGAATGGGGTTTATGTCCAAAAATGAACATTATCTGTGAGGAGGGGGTGACAGTGCTGTGTTTACAATGCAGCATCTATGCTAAGAGGCCTTAAGAGGCCCCTAGAGGGTCACAAAGACAGATTCATATATACTGCAGCTTTAAAGAAAATACATAAAGTCATTGTGCAGTGACAGAGGATAAAAACTACTTAACCTTGATGTAGCTGAAGGACAACCTAATTGTGGCTGATGGTTGCGATTTCAGACTCTGTATGACAAGCCCATAAAGGAAACAAAGCCCTGAAGTTGGAGAATCAGCTCACAGCTCTGCTCTAACTGCAGGAATGAATGCAGTTGTATCACAAAAACTAGGGATGCACGATGTTGGATTTTGCCGATATTTAATATGCAGATATTTTTTAAGTCATTATAATATCGCCGATACCAATATTTCTGGTGAAGAGCACAAGCTCTGTACTTAACAAAAATTGACTTTTTTTTTTCAGTGTTACAGAATAATTTTTCATGATGTAAAACAAGAAAAACAGCCTTTAACTCTTGCAAAAATGAAACACTTGATTGTTTAATATGCCCATGCAGTGATGAGAAGGTGCATCAATATTGTACATTTGTGTAATTTGCTGATTTTCCAGCCGATATATCGGCTGTAAATATCTGCAAAAATTTCAATATTGGCCAATACCGATGCTTAACGTTTTAGGGTGATATCGGACGATACCGATATCAAACCTATAATATCGTGCATCCCTAAAAAAAACATTAAACATGTCTGAAATTTATCTGGCTGACCGAGAGCAGCTGACTGACCTGAACATGCTGCCCCCTGTGAACAGTTCAACAAAAATGCAGAATAAGGCTTAAAATCTGCCTGACTACAGAACCAGTCGTATTAATCAAAGACAGGTAAGAATCACTTTGAAATCAGAGAGTATACGCCCCACTTATGATGAACCAAATATCCCCATGGTAACCAAACAATGACACAAATTTTGTCCTGACTATTTTCAGAGTAGGGTTTATTGTGGGCCTCAAACCAGGACTTGAAACTCTTTAAATGATCTTGCATTCTCACAGGTCTTTGTTTAGGTGAATGTAGACATCTGTCACATAGACTGGCTTTATTAAGAGTGGGCTCAAACTGCATGGATACCCTTACAGCACCAGCAGATATCTGGAGCCACGCTGATGACTCTCTGTACTTCCCCAATCAAAACTGTGTGTGGGATAGTTGTAAAAGAGAAATCAAATATGGTCCCTGAAAGTCTGGCCCCATCACTGTGGTGTCAGGGTCCCTACAGCCCCACTCAGGGACCCCGAACTCTTCCACTGCTCTCCTGATTGCAGCAGGAGATTATCTGACCTCAGGACCCAACAGAAGCTTGTGTTACTCACCTTGACCGTGACCCTCGCTGCTCTGCAGGTTTCCAATCAGAACCAGCTCCGAGCTCCGAGCTCCCCAGCAACCGCAGGAGGAGGTCATGGCTCTCCGAAACATCTGCCTGTGACAAATAGCTGCTGGAGGGTCTGCCCACCGAGACAAGATGACAGGGTCTGCATAATGAAGAGAGGGAGGAAAAGGTACAGTGTGTGAACAGGACAAGCTACAGAGAGGAGCCCTGAGGCGGGGAACAATCCTCCAGGCAGCCTGAGAGAGAGGAAACATTTTCTTAATTATGGAATAACACTGAAAAGTGCTCAAAGAGACTCCGAGTAAAACACAAGAGGCGGCTAAAGTTCTGCTTTGTTTCAATTTCAGAAATCATCAAATATTAATTCTATTGGAGAGCCAGGCTTAGGAAGTTTTTATGCAAAGTAGAAGAGCTTTAGAGTGGCTCAAGTTAAAATTTAACAACAGTATTGGTGCTGCATAACCATGAAAACAGACGAAACAATTACTGAGTGACCCGCTATGTTGTTCTCATTTCATCCATAAGCTGCGTATAGTGAGGTAACTGAAGCTCACCCTCCCTCCAGTAGGGTTGAGGCACATCATACACTGACCCGCCACTGCAGTGGGGACACCAGTTCAACTGCTCAAACAGCTATTTAGCCAATCAAATGATATGGTCAAGACAGCCTTCTGAAGCTGATCTGCCGGGATATTCACACTCAACCATCTCTTGAGTTTAAAGAGAATGGTCTCAAGAAGAGAAGATAATGCCTTGTTCATGCCATGAGTTAGAGGAGAGAGTTTGGAGATGAGAAAAAGGCAAAAGAAACTTGAATAACCACTTTTACAACCAAGGTATGCAGAAGAACAGAAAAAAACCTTGAAGCAGTTTGGCTGAAGCAGCTTAAGATCACATCAGGAGCCACTCCTGTCAGCTAAGAACAAGAAACTGAGGCTACAGTTCACAGGCTCACCAAAATTGGGCAATGGAAGATGGTAAAAATGTTTCCTAGTCACTGCTACATTTAATGATAGGGTCAGAAATCGTTGTAAACATCATGGAAGTATGGATACGAAAATAAAATAATTGGCCAGTGCTCTCTTGATCTCAACAATAGCTGCATCTTGTCTGCAGGAAACAAACAGAAAAAGAAGAAGAAACGTCAAGGAAATAGAGGACCAGCAAAGCCACTCTGGGTGGACAACACCACCAAAACTTCTGAGGACTGCTGTGTGGAAGCACTTTGGGCTCCACTGTGTGTTGATTATGTGCAAAGCGGCTGGCCCATTATGACAAATCTGTGACCCATTTATTGTACTTTTAGCCTCCACTGTCCAGCAGGGTCTTGTCAAGTGCTCAGCCCAGTGCTTCCACATCCTCCTTGGCTAAAGGCACTTCTGAAGACATCTGACAGTTTGTCATTATTATTTTATTTCTCTGTGACATTCAGCTTTGTTTGACGTGCACACCCAAGGTTATACCCAAACCTAATGTTCAGAAGGTAGTCAGCTCTGAAGAAACTACATCTTGTCTGCAGGAAACCAAAAAATGAAGAAGACATATCGAGAAAATGGAGGACTGGCAAAGCCACTCTACAATAGCAACACCAAAGCATGTAAGGGGGAAATGTATGGAAGCACAATGGGCTCCACAGTGTGTTGATTATGTGCAAAACAGCTGGCCCACTACAACAAATCTGCGGGCCCATTTATCAGACTTTTGCCCACTACTGTCCAGCGACGCCTTTTCAAGTGCTATGCCCGGTGCTTCTGGATCCTCCTCAGCTAAAGGCAGTAAGGCAGTTCTGAAGCTGCATACATTAAGTCATCATCATTTTATTTCTCTGTGACATTAAGCTTTGTTTGGCATGCATACCCATGGTTAATACCCAAGTTTACAAGGGCAAACTTATTGTATAGAAGGTACAGAGCTCTGAAGAAACGGTTTCATCCTTATTTTAGTCAAACATTGATGCACAGGCTTCAAATAAGAGCAACAAAAACCCCTGCCACCCCCTCAGTCTTCTATCCCCCTCTGCTGAGTGAATAAAGCTAAACCCAGCTCCCTGAGATCTTCATCAGGATGTAGAGATATATTTGCATGAGCAGCATTAACACAGCCAGCCAAAGTTAAAACAGTGTGCTCATTTGCTGCCGCTGGCTTCGCCTCCTCACCTCCTCGCTGCCTCTTCCTCTCTATCTCCTCCTTCACTGTTGGCCAAACGAGTTAAGGCTCCAAATTGAATTCCATCTCCATGTATTTTTTTCCAGAGGGCTGGCTAATTAAGAATTTAATTATGGCTGAGAGCAAAACAGAGGCAACTAAACCCCCTCATGTTTAAAACATCCGCGGTCTCACAGTGTCTCTTTCTTCAGCTCTTTCACACCCTCCACCGCCTCTCTGCGTCTTTGTGAGAGTGTTTTCTCAAAGTTTCGAGGTGAACCTGAGGTAAAACATACAATAAGATGCTAATCAGAGAGGACTATAGCAGAAATTCTCCTGAGTGAGCGTGCGGTGCATTCATGATCAAAAAGAGTCAGGAAGTTTGACGGTGTGAAGATTTTTATGCATGTTGATGTAAGAATTTTGAACATGTTCACTCTGAAGAAGGGACAGAGATATACAGAGTTTTCTGGATAACACCAGGGCTAAACAATTTCAGGAAAAGATCTAATTGTGATTTTTCTGGCAGATATTGCGATTTCAATTCGATTCACGATTTTCTTCAAATCAAGCTTCAGTGCAATATTTACTATGTTTACAGTATAGACAACAGCAAGGGGATCAATGATCAAAAGCACATAACACATTATTCATCATTTAATATTGATGATAAATAATTTGCCATCATTATTTAAGGGATACTTTGTGGGAAGCTTTGTGTTGTTGACCTGCCTGCCTGCACTTTCACGGTGGAGATGTGACGTTCGCGAACTAGTTGAACTGCTCTTTTAAGTGAACAATGAGAACCGACTCACTTTTTTGAGTAAGCCGTTCATTTGCGAGCCATTCTTGCATGCAAATTGCCTGCAACTTTGTAAAAAAGTTGACACAACAGATCCTGGGTCAGTCAGGAGCACTGCAAAAAAATTGCAGCTTTGATGGTCACATGATTGTGTTGCCTGAAATTGCAATTCCGATCTGAAAACAATAAATCTTTCAGCCCTAGACAACACTACGTTTTTAATCAAGACACGAGGACGGACAATATCATCTATGTCGGTCCTACATCTTGATGATGGTTTCGAACAGGGGGCTCAAACCTTTTTGAGCCTTCGCGCTACCCAAAATATAGGGACCATTATGGAGGGCTTCTTGTTTGATTTAATGTTTCTTAGTAATGTATCTGTGTAGTTTACTTTGTCTTAAATAATGTGATGCATTTAAGGGGCTTCATATCATGCGGTACATTTACTTTTTACTAATTTCCTTGTAAGTGTTCCCTTCAGGGTTCTAGCTGGCACTTGTGGTGGCAGAAGTTTGGCGTGCGCACATATATGTAAACTTTGACCCCACAGAGCTCAAAGTTTAAAAGTACACAGTAACAAATGTTACATTAGTTTTCATTTCAATGTATTGATGTATGATGTATGTGCAAAACATAGAAATTAAGATTAAAAATGTTATTTATTTAAAGCTCTATGGTGATAACTTATGCCAGTCCTAGATTGTTCCTGGGGGCACCTTGAAAGGCCCCTGAGAGCTACCAGGTGCCCGCAGGCACCCTGTTAAGTCTTATTTACGCATCTTAGAATTAAAAGTCTGATGGCCCATGGATAAAAACTGTTTTTTATTCTGTTAGTCCTGCTTTTAATCCTTCTATATCTCCTGCCAGAGGGCAGGAGGTTGAAAAGACACTGTCTGACAGGATTTTATTTATTTTTATTTTTTGGCTTTGCAAAGACAGCGGGAGGAAGCGATATCATCCAGGGAGGGTAGGGAGCACAGTTTTGACCACCCTCTGCAGATCTTTCTTGTTTGTGGAGCTATCGTACCACACTGTTAAGCAGTAAACCAGCACACAAACGGATCAATTTAACTTTGATCAGCCGATTTAGACCGAATTCTACATACTTACAAGCTTTTGATTCTGTTGATGCTGTCAAGTCCTGTGATGATCTGCTAATGAGATGGTGAGTAATGTTAACTCGGGATCAGCTTCACTGCTCCAAGCTGTACCAAACTCTACTGAACCAAACCAGACCACTCGCTGGAAACAGTTTTGGTTTCCTTTGGCTAACAAGTAAAATGAAAGCATTGATGTGATGAAGGGCTGTCATTTGAAAAGTTAGATATGTGAGTCAAGAGGCAGAAAAAGGTCAAGAGGATGGTCCAAAATAGGTCAAACAAGGTCAGGTTACCTCTCTTAAAGTACTAACCTGGCCCAAATAAATCTAGAGTACTGCTGCATTTCAAATGAATTCAGCGCATCAACTCTGCGGTACACATCATATAATCCAGATCATCCTTCTCCTGAACCCTCAGAGCCAACCGTGCCACACTGAACCTGAAACCATCAAACTCTCCTCACAGGCTGGCCTGAAAACTTCCACTCATCGAAGTGGGGAATACAGAATCCATTTTTTAATACGTCTGCAGAAGTCTTTAGTCATGCTTGGCCTCTCCCCGTGCCTCTGCGGGCCGGCCCGTGAACAGCTGTGACATAGCTGCGGGGCTCGGAGGAGGCGTGTGGATTTGCCGCAGCCCTTTGATGTGTCAGCGGTGCGTTGGCGGCACACCTCTGTGCAATATTGAAATGTGATGCAATGACGATAGGTGAGGGTGAGGAAGTGCCAGCGGCTAATTGAATACGCTCTACCCTGCACGGTATACCCCCGCCTGCAGGTCCTCGATTCACCCCTTGAAATTGCAGATGTGTGTTTGAGAGAGTGTGAGACTCGTGTGTCTCCACTGCAAGTGAGTGTGTTTGTGAGTTTGTCAGTCGGAGAGTGAGGGAGTGAAATGGGCAGAGGAATAACACTAACTGGATATTTTCAGATGCACGAAATGTTGATATCTTCATTCAAATCATCAACAGAAGATGAAATGAAGCGACCATAAGAGTTGAAAATAAAGTTGATCAAAAGGTACAAAAGCAACTCATAGTTCCTCAAGTATCCCTGACACATTTTAGCTCAAAACAATCATATTTTAAAGTTTGTTTCTGGAATCAGAACCCAGCAAGAGATGTGCACATCTTGAGTTGCAAGCAACCAGGCATGACACATATAGTTTATGCTTCTGCCGGTCCGGGCTCAATTCCAGCCTTTGGACAGTGTTTTCCCCTACACTCTCTCGCCCCCTTTCACAGGCCTAACCACTGTCTCTCTCTCCTGTCAAAAAAGGCCCAAAAATTCCCAAAAAATAATCGCAAAAAAAAATCCAATATTTAGTCTCGTAGAGCAATTCCAAAAAGACACCAGAGTCGCCCAAAATGCCCAAAAATAATCTTAAAAAAATCCCATATTTAGTCTCATAGAGCATTTCCAAAATGACATCAGAGTCGTTCAAAATGCCCCAAAAAAATCTTTTAAAAAATTCAATATTTAGTCACATAGAGCATTTCCAAAATGGAAAAATATCTCAAACTTTGAGATACTTTTGACTTGAAAATAGACATACACACTTGCCACTTGCTATTTTTCTTCATATTGAACCTCTAACTTGTGAATTTCCCCTCAAAGGAGAAGCAGGTACCTTTAAAAGCCTCTCCAGTACCCTATAACCTGATGGTAAACCAGAGGGTCAACATCTGCAGTGATCCAGTGAACACTTGCTAAGTTGACAAATCTACTCGTGGTGCGACCTTCACGGCCGGTGCAGAGCTCTGCTGATCTGGAAGTAAGCAGCCTGCGTCCTGAGACAAACATGGCCTCATGGCCGGTGGAGTGGAGCTGGAGTGAGGGGGAAGATTGTGCAGTCAGATCAGCTCTGCGGAGGCGAGGCTTTAGAGGCTTTAACGTGTACGCAGCACATGTAATCCCCCAGCCCCGGGGTGGGACTATGTGCCAGTACCATTCATTCTCATGAACAGTATCATACATGCATTCACTGATTGAATTCTTCATAAGGGGAGACACACCAGTTCTCTTCTCAGTCTAAAATAAGTCAAACAGGCCCACGATCATGATGTTTATCTTTCAGCTGTGTGATAAAATCCCCCTGAAGGCACGATTTGTCTGCGAGGATGTTAACCTACGAGTGGGCTGCCTTTGATTCATCAAACAGAATCAGCAGATGGAGACGGTTGGAGTTTCTAACCAGAGTGAGCAGATCTGCCTGGTTACCACATCATCTAATCAACCTAATAACCACACTTTCAGAAATATCAGGAGCACTGGATTCTCTATTTCCTCAGCTAAAAACCAGAACTCTGATCTCCAGCAGAAGAAGACGAGGACACAGAGCTCATTGAAGTTCCTGCGCTCTGTGTTCTCCGCCTCCTCTTCCTCCGTCTCTACCCTTTCCTTCTCTTGGTTCGCACCTCCCACAGGGAGGATGAGGAAACCGAGCGTCAGCACTGCCGCATTGTGCAGGAAAAAAGCAGAGGCAAAAGGCTCTTTGCAGGATATTGGCTCTTTTATGAGATGAACATGGGGTGAGTTGGCTCGTATTTTTGTAGAATTTGTGACAAAATATGACACAAAGTCTTCTTTAAACTCTTTTTCAACTTTGTGTTGAGAATAGCCAGACGTAGGATGCAGCCGTTGGATGGATTTCCAGAATTAAAAACCTTTTAACAGTTCATATGATCATTTATTTCCTTTTGCTCACTTGCATCATTTCCTCGTCTTCGCCCCTAAGGAGGCAACGAAGAAACACAAGGACAAAAGAGTAGGGCTGGGCGATCCAGCCTGAAAATAAAATCCACAATTTTTTTCCACAACACTAGATTTACGAATTTTAATCGATTAATTTACTTCTCAAAAAAAAAAAAACTCCAAATGACACAAAAATTGCCGTTCTGTTGTCAAAATATATTCCCAAATGAAACAGAATTTCCCTCTTAAAGTTAAAGTGTGTGTCATAAAATGTTGATTATGTCGTTCAAACTAAGGTAGTTTGTCTATTTAAACACTGAAAGCTGAGCTATTTTCAGAGTATATGAACATGAAACTCTCTGATCAATATTTGATCTCATTTAAAAAACAAATACAAGGCTTTAAAAGTGCTTGCGCAAAAACTGACAGGGCCTACAATTATGGAAACTGTACATTTTCAGTATATTTTCAAAAGCTGCAACAGTTGTAGTAAGTCATGAAAGCAAATATTGATTTTTAATTTTAAATCTTCTGCAGAAAATAATTAGAATTATTTGATTCAGTTGATATATTGCCCAGTCCTACAAAGGAGGCACAACTTCTTCACTTTCCTTTGTTCGAATAACGCTTAAATAACCCAAATTCTGCTGCTTTGCCTTTTAAATGCCCTAAAGTGTGTTCAACATGTCTCCACAGGACTTCCCAGGAACAAGAAAAAAAGTCAGTGGTATCAGGACTTCCCCCTCTACCTGTTTGTGGCTCAATTAGCTGCTTAGAACAGCTTGTCCCCCCCTACCATTGTGACATCATACCTTTGTTTCATAATCAGTTTGCAGTAGTGAGCCCAGTGCAGAGTACGTCCTTTGAACAGGGTGCAGAATTATTGACAACATGGCGCCAAGCAGTGCTGATCTGACAAACTACCCAAGAGTTGGCCGGTAAACCAATCAGGACAGGATGTTCCCACATTGGAAAGGAAGCTTAAAGAGGCAGGAGCTCCCACAGAGCGACTGAGAATAGAGGTGGATCAGGAGTTCTCAGAATATGAAAACCAGGAGCCGGGCACCCTTCAGACTGAGCTACTGCTGCCACAAATGTGGCTTTGAAGAAAAAGGAAACAAAAATGATCTTGGAAATCAGGAAATGCCACAAAAAAGGCACATCGATAAGGAAAGATAATCAGGTAGAGCTAAGAAAAGTGGCTAAACTGTTAAATCTTCAGGATTATATAATAACATTCAAAACATTTTATCAGAGAGATGGACAAAAAACAATTACTATGAAGGCGGGGCGGACCAAGTGTTCAAGAACCACAGAACAATCCTCTCTGCTCGATGGCCCAGTACTGTCCCATAATCAAAATAAACATCAGACTCAGTTCATCGCACTTTTCCATCAAATATGGATCCAGAAAAAAGCAAGCAAAGTCTGCAGCTTCTCATTGTTAAGCTGCAACAGAGGCTTGAGCAGCTATTCAGGATGTTAATTGTTCCTCTCCCGTTGACATTGAGCAGGGCGTACTGTTTTTAACAACAACAGCATCCCTTGTTTTCCTTCATTTAGTGTTTGGTGCAGCATACCTGTCAGCCAGGATTCTGCCCTGAATAAAAAGCTTATTTATTCCATCAGCTGTCTACATTTCCCAGAGTTCCTGCGTAGCTTGACATGCTACAGGGACTCGGTGGTATCTCTGTCTAATAAGAGCCTCACTTTAACACGGGGTGAATCTCTGTGCTGACATGCAGAGCAGATTGATGGATGCTGTGCTGTTCTTAACACCCATTTCGGCTGGTTTGAGGGGGTTAATTAAATCTAGGTCACTGTATTTCAATAAGATCTGAGGATGTGAACCAGCCGATACAAGGAGAAATAAATAAAAATGCAGTAACATGTAAACATAGCCTGCATACAGAGGCATCTAAGCCTGGAAAGTGGGTCAGCTCCAGCCTTAAATGCAGTCCCTCTCTTTTTTTTTTTAGCTTCCAAGTAATTCTTTTAATCTTCAACATCTTGTGTTGGATGCTGGAGAAAACGTTAAGCAGTGTGAGACCGTCCCAGATCACGCTCATGGAGCAGAACGGGTGGCCGAGCCTCCACAAAAACACCAACATGCTGTGTGACAGAACATCCTGACCAAGCAAAAAAAGATCTGATCAACATTTTACTGGAACAGGGAGCAGAGCAGGATCACGATGTACCGAGAGGAGAGGAGAGGAGAGGGCAGCATCCACAAATCGCCAAAATAAGACACTCAGGGCAGGGAGATAAATGGTGATTTTGTTGTATGAGACTTTAAATACCGAAATAATCCTTAAAATCAGATTTTTTTTACAGATCTTCTCATTAAAGCAAAACATTGGTGACACCTTTTGTGAAGCCCCTCCTGGTGTGACCTTCTTAAATCTCACCCCTTATTTTCAGATAATTAGGTCACACTCAGCAGGGGGTGTTATATGACCCCGAATGCTGTCATACATTGTTGGCTTCATATTAAATAAAGGCTAAATATAGCTTCAAATTCAAAATATTATCCCATTTATCAATGTTTGACAGGACTGAAGAATAACCATAAATGCCATTTTAAAACCCTGATTCCAATAAAGTTGGGACATTGTGTAAAACAGAAATAAAAACAGAATTCAATGATTAACAAATCCTTTTCAACCTTTATTCAACTGAACAAAGACAAGATATTTAAAGGGATAGTTCAGTTTCCTTGAAGTGGGGTTGTATGAGCTCCATATGGCCACTTAGTACATTAGATGCAGTAGAAAGTTCTCTCCTCTCCCTCAGTAAGACACAGTCGGTAAAAGTCTGTTACGCAGGACTAGCCGCAAACAGGGAAGTAATGCACCAAGTACAGAGGGTATTTTCTCCGCCTACAAGAACTCCCATCAAAAAATAATACCACAGTTTAAGAGTATGCTACCTATAAATGTTTTTAAGTGCATTAACTTTACGGGAATATAAAGTTTATCTGGAACTGACCAACTCATGTCACGTATTCCTCCGTGCAGCGCTGCCGCTGAATCACTCCGCCTAACTCTCAGCTGTTGTAAACATAACAAGCTAGCGGCTTCAGGCACCGGTTGTAGCCTTGTGTAACTCTTATCAGGCATTGTAATTCTTTTGTTCTGACTCTTAGCGGTGTGACAACGTATGAAATTAAAAATGAGTGATTATGACAGCGATGATGAAGTTCCATTCATTTTGGAGCCAAGAGGAGTTCACAGAGGGAGAGCTGCTGCAGATGGAGACTGAACAGGCCGACAGAAACAGAGAGGGAGCATCGGTGGAAACTGGAGGTTAAGAAAGAGTCGGAAATACACCGTGGTGTGAGTGTAACAGCGACTCAATGCCTACGGAGCCCAAGTGTTGCCATGAGTGGACCTTGGTTACAGACCGACTTCAGGATCTGTCTGAGTCAGAGGATACTGGAGACTCTCACACTGTCTGCATCACTCATACTGATACCTTCTGAATCCCAGAGTTTTTAGGACATTCTTCAATTTCCCAAAGATAAAATGGAAAAAACGTCCCAAATCTGAAGAACCTAATGACAGTTTATCCTCAAAGTAAGTAATAATGATCTGTCAGAGACAAACAAACAGGCAGAGTAGAGGAGGCTGTTTACCGTAACATTGCAGACTACTTGTGTGTGTGTGTGTGTGTCTCTCTCTCTCTCACACACACACACGCACACACACACAACCATTACTGTGTATTAGCCTCTAACTTCTGCTACAACACAATCTTAGCTGTTTCTAACATAATAATATAAATATACCATCTCCTAAATGCAAAAATATATTCAGATTTTGCCATGACTTTATATGAATTGTATATAGATGTATAGATATATACTCAAAATCTGTCAGGTAACGAGAGATGTAGGCTTTTGCTGTATATGATGTTGCCGCATGACCTTGTTACGGAGAGGAATGCGGTGAAAGCTATGAGTGCTCCATGATGCATATCTGTTTCTGCATCCAGGGAAGCAACACATAAACCCCATCTCAGAAATATGTGTCAAATAACAATCTGCTATCAATCAGTCTACAACCGGCATCTGAGGTCACTAGCCTGTTATGTTTACAACAGTTGAGAGGGAGCCTCACTCGCGGCAGCGCTGCACGGAGGAATACGTGACGTGAGTTGGTTAGTTCCAGATAAATTATAAACCAGCATCATCCTGTAAAGGATATCACCACGTGGGCTCAGGAACACTTCAGAAAACCACTGTCAGTTAACACAGTTCATCTCTACATCTACAAGGTCAAGGTCAAAGGTCACCATGCAAAGACAAAGCCAAATATCAACACCACCCAGAAACACCGCCGGCTTCTCTGGGCCGAGCTCATCTGAGATGGACTGAGGCAAAGTGGAAAAGTCTGCTGTGGTCTGAGTCCACATTTCAGACTGTTTTTGGACATCATGGACGTGGTGTCCTCCGGCCTAAAGAGGAAAAGGACCATCCAGACTGTTATCAGAGCAAAGGTCAAAAGACAGCATCTGTGATGGTATGGGGGGGTGTTAGTGCCTATGGCATGGGTAACTTGTACATCTGTGAAGGCTCCATTAAAGCTGAAAGGTACGTACAGGTTTTGGAGCAACATGCTGCAGTTCACAAATGCTTATTGGGTGTTGTTAAAGGAGAAGTGATGTAACACAGAGGTAAACATGCCACTGTCCCAGCTTTTTAGAAATGTGTTGCAGATATCAAGTTCAAAAATAAGTGAATATTTGCAAAAAATCAATGAAGTACATCAGGTTGAACATTTAATATTTTGCGCTTGTGGTGTATTCAATTGTACATATGTCGAAAAAGGATTTGCAAATCATTGTGGTATATGGTATTCATGGTTATTCTTCAGTCCTGTTAAACACTCAGTGTATGACAGCATTCAGGGTCATATAACATCCCCTGCTGAGTTTGACTCAATTATCTGGAAAATAAGGGGTGAGATTAAAAAGGTCACACCAGGAGGAGGTTACCAAATATGTCACCTTTAATATTTTCCTTTTTAGGAAAATATTCCTTCATGGAAATCACTGTATTCTGTATTATTTTATTTTAAACATCATCCAAACTTCATTAGTATTGGGGTTTGCGCAGGACACATTGTTAATACCTGAATTATTAATCTTAGAATCTGACTGCGTCTTATGCTCTGTTGTAACATATATATCAGAAGTAAATGCTGTGTGCAGCTTTGATCAGACATTCTGGGATGCTATTCAAATATCGGCAAAAAAAACACCTCGCCAACCACCAGACCGGTATGGGGCCGTGGGGAAAGAGAAATAATTTATTTGATTACTCTTTACTCATAAATAACAGAGACCAAAGGGAACTTGCATGTAAGTCTGAGTAGCTGTGCAGACTTTACACTTAGGCTGTGTCATCGCTGTCATGAACGAAAAAGTACAACCTGAGATAAACTCGCTTTTAATGCTCATGCTCAAGCACTCTTCCACTTGTGCTCTCTAACTGGAGGACAGTGGAGGCACACGTGAGTGCTCAACTTCCTGATGTGGGGGGATTCAATTCAGAGGTCCGAACTGAAAAAACAATAATCAATAAAAAGATCAGATCAGACTGACGGCAAATGGATGAAACACAACATAAAATCTGCTGACCTAAAGACAAATGTAAGCAAAACAAAGGATATGCTCATCAATTTTAGAAAAAAATGAACCTATTTCTCAGCAATAAGTTATTGCCAACAAGTCGGTCAAAATCGTGAGCACCTATAAATGTCTGGGCACAATCACTGATGATAAACTGCAGTGGAGGAGAATACTAATGCCATTCACTCCAAAGCACAGCAAAGACTGTTCCTGTTGAGGAAATGCAACTCTTTTAGTGTGGACAAACCTGTTTTAACTAAGTTTTACAGATCCTTTATCAAATCAGTTCAACTTCTGCTTTTATTTTTTGGTTTGGCAACCTGAAAGAGGGGTGTAGAGCCAAATCACAGAGAGTGTTGAACACCTGCTTGAAAATCACAGGGGTGCCCCAGTCGAGTCTGTCTGCCTTGTTGGACAAACATTTGGTCAGAAAGACCTTCTCAATTCTTGCCGACCCAATATATAAACAAATACAGGTTGTGGAGAGTCTATTGGACCAAACTGTCCACTTTTAAATCTCTGCTTAAGATGCACTTGTTCACTTTGGCGGAGTAAAGCCCCCTTTTATTGGGTCTTTTATTTGGTTATTTGGTGTATTTGATGTTTCTCTCAGTATTGCTCTGTGTTTATTGGTTTTTATTGTTTTTACTGCTTTTATTATTTTCAATGGTTTTTATTGGTTTTCTGTTTATTTTACTGTAAAGCACTGTGGTAGGTCAATGGCTGTCTTAAACGTGCTATATAAATAATAATGACATTGACATAGGTCTGCTCCTGTACCTGTAGTTTCATCTGCACCTTATATTGTATTTCTTTTATGTATTTTTAATCTCTGTTTCTGTGAATCTGATTACTAGTAGGTGACTCACACTTGCATAGTTTTGTGGCCTTTTAATTGTTTTGTATTGGTGCATTTATTTCGAGTGTGTTGTCTGGTTATGCTGCACCCAAATTGCCCCTTAGGGACAATAAAGACTTACAAACATAAAAAAATCAGCACTGTATGTACTGTTTTTACAGCATTTTCCTCCACTCTCAGAGGAAATACTGGCTTAATTAGTTACTGTGTAATTTGATGACTTAAAGCAGACTGTGTTCCTAAACGTCATTGTGAAAAGCAGCTGATAAATCAGATTCAGAATCAGAAATACTTCATTAATCCTCTAGGAGAAATTGGGTTGTTTCAGCATAAAAAAATAAGTAAAAATTAAGTAAGCAGGTTGCAACATGCAGAATCTTTAGGCCATATCAACTTCCTCATAAAGAAAAATAAAAAATATAATTAAAACTTGGGTTTATATTTGGTTCATATGAAACATGTTGGAAACTCGGAAACTATATTAAAGTTTTATTTTAATTCTGCGTAATCTCATTATTAGAAAATGACATGTTCATGCACATTATTTGATTTGTTTTCCACTTTTCCTGTAGCTGTGGCTGCTTTCCTGAACAAGCTTTCAAAGTCAGTGTTCTCTGAAAAGTTAAAAGCAAGGTCATTTTGTGGTTTTAGAATAAAAACACATTTTGAGGAGAATGTGAGCTCAAATCCAAAAAAACTCTGAGTCATTCTTTTTTGGACCATTAGAATAACTCCAATGTCATGGCCAAACCATTAACCTGAACAACAACCTGTTTTTTTAAGATTGCAGCCCTTGTGAGTACTCTATACTGAAATATGTCAGTTTTTATCACCATGCTGCATCACTAACAGCATTCAAAGTGTTACAAAAAGACTGAGCAGCAGCGTTATTTGATGCCAACATGTGCTCCTATCATTTAAAAAAACTGCTCCTTCTCAGAGTTTTTGATCCATTAGTACATTCTGTGCTAATGCCACTAAAATAAATCAAAGTCCATTCCTCAGACTGGGAAAATAAATTCACACTCTGATTCATCAAAGTCGTAGCTTTTAATGTTCACCAAAGTAATTTTTTAAGAACGTCTCTGTGCTTGAAAGTGAGCAGTTTTCAGACGTAAGAGTAATGAGTGCAGAGACGCGTCCTTTAGGGCAGGAAGAGACATTAATTTTGGACTGCAGCTCATCAAAATAGAAACCATCTATAAAACTTTCACTGAAAAGCCCTCAGACACCACATCGAGCAGAACGTTCACTTTGGTGGAGATAATGGAAAAGTTTTGTGCCGACACTGAAATACAGGAGGTGCTCATCCTCTTTAAATGGACAGCAGTGTTGCCAGATTTTTTGACTGAAATAAGCAACCAAGTCGATAAGAACAAGCCCAAAACAAGCGACCTCCATCATTTTATTTTCCTAATGTGATATAACACTTTTTTTTTTTAAAGAGAAGTCTACATAAAGCATGCTTTCATTTTCATCTACATTACATATCGATTTCACAATGACTTTTTTTTTTATTTGTCTCTTTATTTACTTCTTCAACATCCTTTTGTTTGGAGGTGGAACATCCTTTTCTTTATACAGAAGTTATCACTAAACAGTCTATCTAACCTTGATTTTTGTAACCAAACAGACATAGTCGGGCTTTATCTAAGTTTTATGTTGATCATCTGCAGCTTTATTATAGAGAAAACAGTAATAGCAACATTAGAAATACATTTAATTCTGGCTATAAGGATTTATTTTTGGTGAAAACATCATTTTTTGCCTCTTTTTACAGTCAAATTTACATTTGTGTATAGAGTGGAACAAAACAGTTTGCGTAACTTCTGAATTGAGTTTATATTGGTAGTGGAGTGAGCATCAGATCCCTCCTGGTTTTGGAGCACAACAAACCCAAATGTGCAACTGCACTATTGGAACAAACAATGACGGCTTCTGAAGCGGTCTTCGCGGATGCGACAATATCTTTTATAAGAATTGGACTCAACTTCTTCTTCAAAAGAGGAGCAAAGAACGTCACGTAAAAAGCAACGATACCTGGCGAAATCTGCTCTCCTCAGAAGAGAAGAACTTGGTGGGAATTGTCGTTGAGGAGGTTCATGTCACATGTAAGTGGTAAATGATACATCTGTGTGGTATAATTTAAGACGATAGTCTAAGGACTGAAACGTATTTTAAGCTAACAGCTAACAGCAGGGTCTAGCTGCTATGTCATACTGTGGCTTGATATGATTGGTCTGTGATGAGTGGGACTGGCAGAACGATTGTCCAATCACTAGCTACAGTTGTTATTGAAGGTTCTGCCTCTGAAAACATTTTCTACGCGCTCTTCTCCAGATGGACTAGTAACATATTTCGTGATGGACATATGGAACTGTCCGTCTGGAGTGTCAGGTTATCCGTCCACACGAAAAACACTGAAAACACTGTAGTTCACATGCCAGGCCTGTAGGTGGTGCTGTAACACTGCTGCAGACATACACCAAAACCAGGGAAGAAGACATGTATCCTGTCATTGTTGTGAGGATTCCCGCATGTGGTTTAAGCGGGGATTGGGCTATGATGTCACTGTTTCTGTTGTCCACACGGTAACGCAAGGCCGGCATTTTCAAATTTAACCACTCTGGGAACTGTTTTTAAAAAATTGGCACCTGCATCGCCGTTTCCACGTGAACGAAATGTTAATAAATGACAGGAAAACTCAGGGGTTGGTAATGCAAAAGCAGGTTAAGAAACTATGATAGTCAAGTCCCTTTGACTGAACAGAAATGAAAAAAAATGTGGTGTGTATAACTTACTTTAGACTAATTTGTGATGTAAGGTGGAGAGTGACAAATCCTGCATTAAAAACTGTTGATATAATCGTAAAAAAGTGTTCAATATGTCTCAACAATGTGTTGATCTACTCGTTATGCTGAATTACTAACAAAATGATTATCTGAAAATAATATAACAATGAAAATACCTGCAACAAATAATCACTTATGGGAAAAACATTTCACACAAAATCTGCAATGGTATAAAACTAATTAACAACAAATAATTAAAACTGCTGTTACTTTAAGTCTCCCATGCAGTGAAAGATGTTTTAAAGTTTCTGATTTAAGAGAAGGAGGGAAGTTGGTAGTTTCTGTAGTAGCTGAGCAAAATCTCCCCTGATGATTATGATTTTGTTTTAAATGCAACAAATGTTATGCAAATATTTACATACACTTTGTAAGCTTTACCACTTTAAATCATTTGGAAGAAATCTCCAAACCTGCTGGAGGGTCCCGACCCCACTTTGGAGCCAGCGCTTTGAGCAGACGGCCCATATTTAAGTCCAACCTCCAGCTGCTTTCCCACAGGTCATCACACTGCCTGATTTAGTCTCTCCTCTGTCCTGTAAAAACAGAAGCTTCAGTGTTTGTTGGCAGCAGCTTTAGTCATTCTTTTTGAGGCTACTTCATGATTTAAACAACATACTAGCATGGATTAGTATGATTTATTTTCTGGACATTAAGATACCAATGCACTGCAACCAGTGTAACGTTGTTGACTAATTATTTTCGTCATAGTTTTTGTCAACAACCTTTTTCCCCTGACGAAAACTAGACAGAAACTAATAAAAACAAGTGCACATGGACAAAAACTAAAACTAAATTAACTGACATTTTCATCAACAAATAAAAACTAGACCAAAATGTCTGACGAGGACTTAATCCAATCAGACCTAATTTGGTAGAACGTAGGGACAAGTTAGGAATATACATATATAATCACAGCTGCCTTAGCTTGGTGGTGGTGGGATAAGTTGTGGAGCGATCCAATCAGAGCTCCTCTCTTTATGAATTGATATATTCATGTAGAGCAGGTTCACTGTTTGTTGTCAGTTCTGGTATTGTAACTGAGATGCTCTGCCAGGTAGCCTAAATAAAGGTGACTGCATTTCACACGAAAGTTCAATTCGTTTCTGTTCATTTATACATTCAGACTTTACTAGCATTCAATAAAGGGTTATTAGATGTTTGATTTTATCCAAGTGTAAAACATGACTTCAGAAATTCAAGGAAACATGTAAAATGTCTTACCCTTTACACCTCATATTTTAGTCGACTAAATTTTCAGCAGATTTCGTCGACTAAAATGCAGTGAAATTTCATCAACTATAACTAGACTTAAATTGAAACAATTTAGCTGACTAAATTATGACAAAAACTACAAGACATTTTAGGCAAAAGACTATAACTAAAACTAATCTATCCAAGTGTAATCAAAATAAACACTGGCCACATCGTGGAGCAGTTTACCACCATCAGTCAGAGAATTTTCCAGCTTTGCAATTTTTAAGGGTCATCTGAAGGTGTGGCTCAGGACAACCCAGATCTGTGACCATGACTTAACATCTATTTTTCATGTGCGTACATAAATACATCTACGTATGTCACCTAAGGGTAATCTTGCATACATAATTACATCTATGTAAGCTAACTATGTGCAATACTGTGCATAAACATGTCTGTTTATGCACAACCTGTGCAATATAACTGTTGTGGGCAAGTGTGCAATCATAAATTAACACTTTTACTATGGTGTGATTTATATCCGCTCTTATCTCTGCATATCTTCTATATTGTTGTATATATGTCCTGTAAATGAATGTAGAGTTTACGGTTTGTGTATCTGTCATCTTGCTGCTGCCTGTTACTGATGATTTATACACTATATATTTTAAGATTGTGCACACTTGTACAAATGTATCACATCAACCTGAAGGGGACTGCAGATGGGAATTAGCCTGAGGCTAAAATCTGGCACATTTACATAGCAATGTTTATTAATGTGCATTTCTTGAACATGACAATGAGTTCACCGTATTGTGGCCTCCGGAGTAGGGTTGAAAAATTTATCGTTTTCAGATCGAAATCGCAATTTCAGACAGAGCAATCATGTGATCACCAAAGCTGCAATTTTTTGCAGCTCTCCTGACTGACCCAGGATCTGTTGTGTCAACTATTTTACAAATTTGCAGGCAATCTGCATTTACAGAAGTGCTGGCAAGCAGGTCAACAATACAAAACAACACAACGCCTCTGTTTAGGAGTAGAAGTTGGAATATCCCTTAAATAATGAAAACAGATTATTTATCATCAATATTAGATGATGAATAATGTGTTAAGTGCTTTTGATCATTGATTTTTTTTTATTGTTGTCTGTACTGTAAACATAGTGAATATTGCACTGAAGCTTGATTTGAAGAAAACCATGAATCGAATTGAAATATCCCAACATCTGCCAGAAAAAACGCATTTAGATCTTTTCCTAAAATCGTTCAGCCCTGATCTCAATCCAATTGAGCACATTCGGGATGTGGTGGAATGGGAGTTTTCTCATTATAGATGTGTAGACGATAATTCTGCAGCAACCATGTCTGCATGGACCAAAATCTCTGAGGAATGTTTCCAGCATCTTGTTGAATCTGTGCCATGAAGACTGAGGCCAGTTCTGAAGGCAAAAGGAGTTCAAACTGGTACAAGCAAGGTGTACCGAATAAAAACTATAGCTGCTGCTCCCTTATTTAATGATATTTTCTGTCCAGATTTTAAGGCTAACGCTTTTAGCAAACTTGGGTTTTCAAATGAAGCTCACGACCACTTCAAAGTGCCGTCGTAATAAATAAAGTGCAGATGGAGTATGCCAAAGAGTACATTAACAAACTCAGAGAAAGTGCTTAACTGGCATGAAAACAGAAGGAGATTAATTGAGGGAGCAGACGAATCATTTCTTTGCCTTAAGTTACAGTTTGGTTCAGAGTGTAAGCACGATTCAGTCATTAGAGGTACAATCACCTGACAGACTCACCCGAGCATTTAACTTCTCAATGACGGATCCGTTTGTATAAAATACTGATCACCAGCTCCCTCAGCCGGAGCGTCATTATGCAGATTCTGCTCTGAATTCCTTCCTGGGATTTTCTCACACACCCTGGAGTGTTGCATTATTAGGCTGCTGCTCTGATTTATTCTCGCCGATGCTCCAGATCAATCTAAATGATGCCTTTCATTTCACGGCCTGTTTGGGATGATGCATGTTAGCGCTCTTTAATTGAGATGTTCAGCCCCTCCCCGGCGTCCCCTCGTGACATTTACAGGGGGCTCGGATGAAAGGGAGAATTTGCATATCAAACAACGGTTAAACTATCCTCCTGGGGAGTCATTCTTTTTCACATAGGACAGTTATTTCCTCTGTTGTTTGTTTATCTATTATTTTTGCATCATGATTATTAGATTATTTTTAAATGAAGGCGTTACACAATGCAGGGAGGATCTGAGGGAAGATACTTTGAAGTTTACAAAACATTTTGATTCATATGATGGGAAGTGGTCCAAACTGGAATCTTATGATACTCTCAGTAAGCTTTTGATCTGATGGAGCAGATTCATTCCTCATAACAACCAGAGTGACGAGTTAAAGAATGTTTTATGAAGAGAAATGACTGGGAATTGTGACGGCAGAGCTGTATTGTGATCAGTTCAGTACGCCAGCAAAGCAAGAAACACGCCACAAGGTAATCAGCCTGATTTTTGACCCGAATTCATACATTCAGACCAGGTAAACCATTTTAATGGCAGTTCAGCTAGATTAGTTATATTAATAAACATCATTCCTCTCCAGTTTGAAATCATAGATGTTAATGTTAATATTAGATTGATCTCTCTGTCCATGGTTGTATTGATTATACATCCATAGTAACTATCTTTACAGCCATATGGACACAAGGTCCATCTTGAAAATGAGAAGCCACATCTCAAGGGCCAATGTGAAAGAAACAGGTCAATTTAGGTAAAGTGGAGGCATTAAGCCAGTCAAATTGAATTGTTGGTCGACTACTTATCGACTTTGGACTACTGCAGGCCAGGAGGTTGATATCTTTATACTGGAGGAAAGCATGCCCTCAATGCATATGTGGGTGAAGGAGATGGTATCTTGCATTACATTGGGACGACTTACTTGTGTTGTCAGAGAAAAGGGGGGAAATTTTCAAGAAATATGGTCACCTTACAGTGAGTTTCTCGGACGTTACAAAGCAAAAAACTTGGAAAATGGTGCTGAGTTGTTGAGTTGTGTGTTGTGAATTTACTTATTTTATTTCATTACTATTAATATTTTTCCTTTTTTAATTTTATTTATTTATGTGTTATATTTTTATGTTATTTGGGGGGGGGATTATGTTGTCAGTTTAATGTATATTTTATGTCAATTATATCATTGTTATTTGTCTTGATACAAAAACACAAAAAATATATTGTTTAAAAAAAAAGTAAAGTGGAGATTTTGTGCTCTTGACAGGAAATAGTGGTACCTATATTGGTATCGGCAATATTGATTTTGGAAATATCAGCGTATTGGATAACAGAAAAAAGCCAATGTTGTGTATCCCTAAAAGATTCTGATGATACTTTTTTCCCCATCTTTTTATTGTTTTAACAAAGAATACACAACATTATTGTGCAATATAACAATTGAATAGATTCTGGTAAAATACAACAAAAATAATCCCATTCCACCCTCCCCTTTTTGGTACATTTCCCCAGCACGTAACAGCAAAGACGCTGGGACAAGCAAAGCATACATAAACCGAGTTTAAATAAAAAATTAAATTAACAAAATAAAATACTTTATAAAGTGACCTTAGTATATCATGTTATGCTAATTTATCCAACCAGCAGCTCAGTCTGGTGTAAGTGTAAATTGTGTGCCATTAATCAGGACAAACAATGGGTTTCAAATCTTATTAAACTTTCCTGATTGTCTACAGATCAACAGCCTAACTTTTTCAAGTTTTACAAAATGTAAGACATCCTTAAGCATGTGTGTGGGAGGTACAATAGATTTCCATCTTAAGAGAATTAGCATTCAGGCAAGAAGGGTGGCAAAGGTCAAGGTGTCCTTTTGTGAGGAGGAGAGGCTGAGTGAGGGCAGCTGTGAATGGACTTGGTGGAATCAGTGCACCTATAATTGTGGATAAAGTGGAGAAAATTTCTTGCCAATATTGAGAGAGATGTCAGCTGATGATACTTTTTTAATCCAACATTTTATACATTTACTCCTTGATTTGTGAATTGAGGCTTTCATGCCAACAATCACTTTAAGACAGCTGATAAACAGATAGAAAGATATATTGAGGACTTTATTTTCTGTCCCACGAAGCTACAGTGATTCAAACTTAGAAAAACACTGTAAGGCACAAAATTTTCTTTTCAAAACAACTTGATTATTCTAAAAGCTTGAGGGCATGGATGGATGTTTTGGTTGGATTAGCCAGATCAAAAAAAGGTCCATCTTTTCATTGAAAGTAAAATCACATGTGGGGACGCCCCCTCTATTCTCCCATCTCCACTATCCTTCATGAATGATTAAAGATTTAATCTCTGATATTTGAAAGGTCAGGGGCACAACAAAGGAAGAGAAATGCCAGTTAAATCTGCAGAAGCACGTCCGGTAATCACTCCACGCCAGGTTCATACTCTCCGCCCAGAGCTCCATCAATGGTCCAGCAGATCTGATGATGTGTGGAGGGCTGGGCCACCACAATCAAACACTGCTGGATCAGCCACTGTCACACAGACCCCTCATGAATGTTTTATTCTTTTGTCTGAATGTGGGCAGGAGCGATGCCTGCCTCTCTGAGACCTGGTGACGACGTGGAGGGGACACCTCGTTTAGCTCTGCCACAGGTCTGCAGCGTACTTTCATGCATAAATGTGAGCTTCATGCATTAAATGGATGTGGTCCTGATGGATTTCTTCTCTTGATGCATTATCAATGAGTGGCACTCTCTGCATCGCAGCCCGGCCCAGACAGAGAGGGCTCTATCATCTATTTCTCCCTCCAGTGCTCCTCTCAGCTAAGAAGCAATGGAAATTTAAAGAGACGCCTCAAGGTGAACCGAGGCACCGCCGGAGTGGTTTGGGGACTTGTATGTTCTCCATGTGGAAATAATAGAAAAAATGCATTTCAGTGTCTCACATAAAAAGACTTCACCTAGGCTCACCTTCAGTGTGTCTTTAGAACCACCACACAAGACTTTAGACTATCGGACTACAGTGTCTTCTTCTTATTACTGTAAATATTATTATTATCATTATTTATTCATTAATTTAATTTCCTTTTGGCTGTCTGAGAGAACAATACACCAACTGACTGGCAGGTAAATAAGCTGGATATTTACCACTTATACTGTTACTGCAAAAAGTTATAAATTCCACACTTATTACCAAAAACTACTGGATGGATTTTGCTGAAATTTTCATGAGATGTTGGTAATGGCCCAACTTAGAATTATTAGATTTTAGTGGTGATACGTATATTTGTCTGGATGCAAAATATTCCAAAAAATGTCAGAAAATCCCATAGGTTAACATTGGATTTAACAATTTTAAATAATCATATCTCTGCCATTTTTTAACAGATTCACTTCCAATTTTACAGGATAATATGGGGTCCATGTCTCTATCACCAGGGTAAATTTCATTGGGATCTGATCCAGATTGACATCACAAAATCATTGTGTAAACGAAAGCCGCAAATGTAACGAAAACTTTACATTTTCGGCCATTTTTGTTGTTGTGTTAACAGGGCCTGAAATGCTCTGCCAGGTAGCCGAAAGAAATGTGATTGCACTTCACAAAAAGTTAAAATTTATGCATTTATGTTTATTTTATCCAAGTGTAAAACACGACTTAAAGGTGCAGTGTGTAGAATTTGGCAGCATTTCGCCGAACAGAAACGGTGAATATAGGATATAATGTTCCTCTTTGTATGTAAAGTCTGTCAAAATAGGAGTACAATCATCCCCATAAAAGAGTTGTTTTATTTCTGTTTAGTTAGAAAAAGCTTCAAAAAATTTACATTTCCGCAGGTCGCGTTCATGTAGGCCGACATAACGATCTGCCGTGTTGTCTACGGGTGGATTTTAGGGACAAAAAGAACGAAACGCGAATCTTTCCGCCGGTTCTGCAATCTACCTGGAATGCAGGTAAAGCGCATAATCAGTGGACATAGAAATAAATACTCCATTAATCATATTAAAAAACTCTCATTCGTGCGGCCCAGCTTTCCGCTACATTGTACCCACTCTCTCTCTCTTCTTTACCTTATTAATCTGCATCAGGCTTGATCTGATTAGCATTAATGCGCTAATGTTTGTTTGTGTTACTAAAAGTTTACAAAACCTACAATCGGCAGCTAACAACTGACCTATAATCTATAAAAACAATGGTTATAAATCTTGTCACTTTAGTAAATAAGGCCATGTTCACGATCCCCTTTGGTCTTCACAGGCTTCCGTTGCTCAGCGATGTGCCGTTTTGGTTACGGACCTGAACGATAGATGTCGCTCAAATGCCAAATTCTACACGCTGCACCTTTAAGGCAACTTAAACAAATGCATTACCCTTTGCACTTCACATTTAGTCAACTAAATTTACAGTAGATTTCGTCGACTAAAACTAGACTAAAATTGAAGCAATTTAGATGACTAAATTATGACTAAAACTAAAAGGTGTTTTAACTAAAATTAAAATATAAAAGTGCTGTCAAAATTACCACTGTCTCCCAGATAGACGAGTGAATTATATTGAACAGTTAAATGCTTCCCCAAACAGTCAACAGTGGACAGTAAAGGGACTGAAGTTGTTTCCCTGCATTGTTTCACTATTCAAGAATGGAGCCTGCTGCTTGGTTTTAAACAGCTGGCCTCTAAAATGTTCATTAATATCTATACCATGCACCCCCTAGCATTCTCTCTGAAGACAATGAGGTCCTTAAAGAGTTAAGTTATCAAACTGAATATGTGGGAGTTCTGAAGCAGATGGTTTTCATTGTAAAATCGGACTCAAAGCTGACTCATCTCCTTTCTCTCTCCCTCTGATTTTAGCTCCGAGCTGAGGGTTTTTATCTCGTCATGCAACTTTAAAAGCAGACTTCACTGGAGTCAAAGTTTTCTTACACTTCGATGATGTTCTCTCACACTCGCTCACACTTCATGACACACTTGACTAGTATTCCCTTTGTGCTGTCTCCTCCTCAAAGCTGCAGGAGCTGAACGCTGTCAGACAGATATGAGGAGATGATTGTGTTTATCTTGCAAACAGAGAGTAAAAGACTTTGATTAGATTTGATGTTTGTGCCTTTATAGTCAAAACCTGGCATCCACAAACCGGCGGAGGTTTTGTTTCGGGGATTTGATGTGTTTTTCTTTATAAATTAGGAAGTTCTCATCTGCATGACTGTGAGCCTGCCGCCCACCTCTCCTCCATATTTTTATCACAGCGCCAGGTAAAATCTCAACTCACTCCCAAACCCAATTATACACCAGGCTGCGAACTGCTTACTGCTACTACCTTCTTCTGGCGCATTGTGAGGTGATGTTATGGCAAGGGCAGCAGAGTGTGCATGTTGTTGGCCAGAGGGAAACAGGATTGTTTCACCATTTCAGAACAAGTTAGGTCTGCCATTTCTGTTTTCTTTACAATGTCGCTGCCTCATTTTTCCTGTTACAAGATCACAGTAAAAGAAATAAGTCGAGAGAGCCAGCGTAATGCAACTTCCGCATTGGCCAACAAAAAAACATCTTCCCTGCACCACCGCATTATGGTGCTATTACTTCGGCAAACTTTTATTTGTTAACTCGAAAAACTTCAAAGACAAAAATGCTTTGTTAGGGGTTTGTACTACAACTTTCACTGCAATGGAACCAGAACTTATTCGCCAGAGAAATGACCTCTAAGATGTAATGAACCAAGAAATCAATACAATCTTAGTATATTTGATGATATATCCATTCACGGCCATTCATGCATGAATACTGTTTAATGTATTAATTTCCAACGTTTAATTCTGCATCATCTGCAGCCCCCCTGCCAGAGGCACAGAAAATGGCATCCAAGATTCATATATGAGGACATGTAAATATTAAAATGATCTACTGGGAATGCCTCGTGTTTGTTGCTGCAAGGAAGTGGAGGTGAAAATGAGTGTACATGCCTATAACTGATTATCTTGGGTCATCAGTTTGTATGCTTGAAAACTGATTGGTTTTGATTTTTGGGAAAAGTTACAGCCCTAGGGGGCACTGGCAGAAAACTGGCACGATTATCAGAAGAAAAGACATCATCAAATGCTCATCTTGATGCTGTTGTATTATCCAACGTCAGTCATCTCTACCTTATATTCATTATAGATGTTAATGTGAATATTAGATTAAATTACTCTTTTCATGATTATTATTGATTACGCTTCTCTAAAAACTAGGGCTTTTTTATCGGATCAATCACAGGGTTGCTGTGGATTAATTTTGATTATCGAGGACAGTCGAGGATTAGGATCCTCGACTGAAGCATGCGTCGCATTAATTTGGTACTTTAAGCTGGAAATGCTTAGGTGAAAAGAAAACTCCTTCCTGCAGAGTGTGTATATAACTGTACACCGGTCCACGGTTCGTCTTGCATTTTATTGTATTTAAATTTCCCACCGACAGGGCCAACGAACGTCTTCCAATTTGAGTTGGTTGGTTCTGCCGGATCAACTGCCCATTTGCGCATGTGTGGCAGCATGCGCGACAGTAAGTCTGCTTGAGAAAACCGAAACACTTTGCCAGGGACATTTAAGCGATTTTGAGTCATTCTGCGCTGCAGATGGGTTAATTGCGTTAAAATTTGAATCAGATCAATCATTATGATGGTTTAATCTGCGTTGACATGTTAATTTTGACAGCCCTAATAAAAACTATCACTACAATCATACAGACACGAGGACCCTCCTGAAAAGGAGATGTTGAAGATGGAAATTCACACCCCTAATATCCACATAGAGGAGCTTCTGTTGCCTCATATTTGACGTAAACACGCACCATATTGATCCCAAGCACAAGCACACATACAAATTAAACACAACATGTATTCACTTTCCTTCTGCAGCTCTGAGAATCCAAATGTTGGATAAAAATGTGCTGAGTGATCTGGAGTCAAAGGAACAGTGAGAGGTTAAGTGCCTGGACATAATTGCCTTCCTCCCTCACCGATGCACTCCTGCTCTCCGCGGCTCCGAGGGCTGTTTACCTGTCAGAGGTTGTGTCTGGTGTCCTTTGTTTGTAGCACCCACTGTTTCTAACCTCCACCCTGTCTCTGAGTTAGCGTGTTTCTGTCAGGCAGCAAACCCAGCTTGGCAGGCCCCAAAACAGCCAGCCCTGCCATTAAACATTCATGAAGTGCAGCGCCGTGGCAACCAATGCAGAAAGGTCACTCAAGAATGATCGGTTTAGTCGGGTAAAGCTCGCTCGCATCAGCACGCTCGCCTATAATAAATAAATACAATCCCCGCAGACCTGCACCGAGGAGCCGCCTGATAGAAAAAGAAAAGACCGTTGTTGCATGTTCCTGAGCCCATATATGTTATTTAAGCAAAATAAAGTGACTCAGTGGAAGATAAGACACTCGCTCCATCCAGCACCTGGGTCTGTGAATAATGAGGTCACTGATGGTTCACCCAAAACAAAGCTATCTCCATCTCCAACACATAAAGAGCTGGGATGGTAAAATCATTTAGTACTAAACAGAATAAACAAACAGATTTACAACCACAGCAGGCACGAAGCACTGATCATTGTGGCAACTGCTTTGGGTTATATCACCTGATTGAACAAACTGTGTTTTACTTTTTTGTAGGGATGTCCTGATCAGCTTTTGTTGGTCCCCAATTCCAATCTGTTGTTTTAAATTTGAATGTCTACTAATATAGGGGTGGGTAAAAATATTCCTCCCCAATTCAATATCAATTCAGCAAATCCTCTGAATCCATATGCACAAATAAATTATTATTGTGCAAATTTTTATTTTCAGATGTTTCATTGCTCAAAAATGTGATGTAAACAATAGGTTTACTTGATGATTGGTAGCATTAGCTTCAGCCCACGAAGGGTTTTTGTTGCAAATGCAAGTTTAAGCCTCATAAAATGACTCGTAGATATAAAACTGACATTTCAAGCCTTTTTTGGAACGGTCCTCTACACAGCAGTAGATAATCAAGGCTGGATATGTATGTATGTGTATGTGCAAATGATCAATACAAAATAATATAAGAACCCACACACTTCCTTATGAGTCGAATCAGAGCCACCTGGACCATTATGCAATATAAGCAAATGCTAAGGGCGCTGTGGCCTCCAGGGGGCGCCACAAAAATGGAAAACAAATCACCTTCAATATAATTATATTACTTTAAACTCTTAAAATGGAAGCGCTCACATTGATTCAGATATAAAGGAATTAATGTTACTGCAAATGAGAATACCAAATAATTCTATAAAGTGATTTAACTTTGTTTTTGTATATAGTTATTGCATAGTGTAAATGTAGCTTATGTGTAGAGTTATTGTGTGCAAGCTGTGCAGTTTATTAGACTGTTTGTTATTGATTTTTATAATAATAATTTATTACTATTATTATAATTTATTCACTTAAATACAGGATTTTTATTTTGGGGTAAAGGTATTTATATTGTATTTCAGATTTTTTTGTATTTGTAATTTGTAAAGCATTTAAAGTAGGTAACATGTTATCTTATAAATGAAAGACAATGGTGAAAACAATGCTATTTGATTTCTTTCGTAAGCATACGTATATCGCTGATGGAGGGGGCGCCACATCGGGTAGGGTCGGCTTTGTGTTGAATTAAAGAAGAGTTCATACCCTGTTGTTCTCTTATTTTAATATTGCTTGTTTGGGGCAATCTTGCAGTTGAGATTAATAAATATTTTAAAGTTTCTTGTTGTATTGTATGTTATTTAAACTCTTTGTTGTTTTGAGCATCACAATTCAGAACAGAAGAGCAATTAAAGTCTACCTGCTCCCTCACCTCAGTGGGTTGCGTAGCTGTGGTTCGGGGATATTGATCATTGCTCACTCCAGTTTGGAGGAAAAAAATCAATTGAATTTGTTTTCCGGCTAAATAAATGTGAAAATCTGCATTTTTATTTTTCCGTTTCCCCCTAAAAGAAAAGAAACAATCAGCAGAAATAAGTAACAGACCTGGTTACGGACTTCTCTTCTTCCTGCCCTGAGGTTCGCAGCTGGAGGACGTGATTCGGTTTAGAAGAAGTCCTCAATTAAAAGATCACAATTAAACTCTGGAGGAGTATGAGGAGGCATGTCATTGCTAAAAAGAGGCGTGCATGTTGACTTTTCTAATTTAATTCTTTGGCACGGGCATATTACACTGGGATGAAGTACTTCTGATGATAGCGGGCTCCTCCAGTCACAGTGCTGAAGTGCATAATTATAGTCAGTGGCTGGTTGTGAATGATGGTTAGAGGCTTTTAATGAACTCAAAGAGAGACTGTCACAGCGTGTGACCTACCGGGAAAGCTCCCCGTGTGTAATTCTTCTACTACTAACCTTCTAATTTTACTCACAGCTTTAACACACATATTATAGACCTTTAGCACCATATTATAGTGCTTTATATAACATTTACCTCAATCCACAGCTTTAACATTCATACTTGCACTATTTTTTACCTGTTGCACTTTATCTATTTATCCTTTATTCAGAGCATTTTAAACCTATTTATTCAGTGCTTACTACTTTTATTATGTCATGGCATTTCAGTTACCCAGCTACACTTACTTTATTTTAAAGTAGGATGTATGAATGAATAAATTTGAATTGATCCTGGAGAAACGCCTTCTCGTTTTGTTGTTACCTTGGTATGAAAAGCAGGTAAGAGGGATTATTTAAGAGGGAATAAGACGGCCAGAAGCAGGGGTGGATCTACGGGTGGGCTTGGATGTGCACAGGCTCACCCATATTATAAAATATAAATAAGAATTCTGGCTATACAATGTTATCGGTTTGCTGTCAGTATCGGCTGATATCAGCCTAAAAAGCTAAAATATCTGTATCGGTCTATATTGAAATGTTTGCAGATATTTACAGCCAACATATTGACTGGAAAATCGGCAGATTACACAAATCTCATCTCTCATCACTGCACAGGTACATTTAAAAATCAAGGGTTTCATTTTTGCAAGAGTTAAATGCTGTTTTTCTTGTTTACATCTGTTCCTCGCAAAAGTATACCGAAACACTGAAAGAAATCAGTTCATTTTAGTTAAGTACAGAGCTTGTGCTCTTGCCCAGAAATATCGGGATCGGTATTGAATAGCAATAATGAATTAAAAATTATCGGCATATTGGCTCATTTTTACAATATCGTGCATCCATAATAAGAATACATGAATAAATGAAAAAATAACTAAAATATATTATTTAATTTTAGGATTATTGTTTTATCTTATTAAAAAGAGATTTTGAAAAATGCAGGGCAGATACGTAAAGTGATTAATATTAAGGACATACTCCCCTGAGTAAATACAGATCTAGGGTTATTTTGCATATTAAAATTAAAGTATTTCAGCCTTTTAAGCAAACTGGTTTAACTACTCTTGTGTTACGTTGAGCTTAGTAAGATTGAAAAGGGGCGGTAACTGTCCAGAAACTTTCCATGAGAAATTAAGCTGGGGAATTTTGAAAATGTTCCAGATTGGAAACTATAGGGAATTTATGGGAATTAACTGGACATTGGGATAATTTAATCAAACTGCATCGTATCCAAACATAAATACAAACATTCTGTTTTGTCATAGGCAGACATCCATGCAAGATAAAACAATTAGAAACACTAAATTCCAAAAGATTCAGTTGTAAAAAGAGCTTGATTGAGTTCTAATTATCTTATTGAACAATTAACTCTAACTTCACTGTTTGCAGTCCCCAGGCTGAAACTGAAGGTGAGTCACACCGAACGCGATTCTAGCGACCTCGGCGGCCACTTTCCATGCAGAGTCAACGTACAGCCACGATGAACCACAACCAAGCGCGACCAGATCTCACGCGATGCGATGGACGCGTTCTTGGCGACTTGGTCGCATCTTTGGAGACATGGGGGCGGCGCCCCTGTTGCTGCAGATGGGAACTCTGGGGTCGCTTTGGACGCGGAGCAGGTCACCGTGCCCTGCGTCCAAAGTTGAAACATTTGAACTTTTCAGGTAATGTCGCGCCGTGAGAGCCAATCAGCGTTGTGTGGGTGCGTGACCACACCTGTGACAGACTGTTTTTATTCTGGTCCACAGAGTGACAATGTATGTCCGTGTGGGGAACATTAGTTAGTGAGAACATTAGTTCCGCCTAGATGGTCCGCATTCAACTCACAGAAGATGCTGTTGCAGGGCCATCGGCTGCAGTGTTTTGTGGTTGGTAGGTGAGTGAAAAGGATACAGTTAGAATAATGTCAGCTAATACGTCCTATTATATGATATATGATATGATCACGGGGTGAAACTCGAGCAGGCGTGACATCACTGAGCAACAGCGACGGTGACAAAATGAGCAATGCACAGGCGACAGGACTTGGGTTTGCGACGCGATCTTGGTCACCAAAGTCGAGTTCAGTGTGAACGCACCCTAAGGATGCACATGAGCATCAGTTTAACATCATTATTTACTGATATTGGTGATTTTCACCAACACTGACCATCAGCAAATGAGTAATATCAGTTTCAGATGTTCATTTCTCCTGTCATACCGATTTGATGCCGACCTTTGACACAGCTAACAGCTGATTCAGGAAATCATTTATTAGGTAGAAGAAGCTGACCTGATGGATGAACGATGATCTGTTTTCATGACTTAACATGAGAGAAACATTGATTTTGTGGGTAGATTATGCCAACATAAGTGATTACAGAAACACAATTTATTGTCTCCAGAGTCTTGCCTTTTTCTGCCTTTGTTTTGTCTGTTAAAGCACTTTGTAAACATCTGTGCTATTTAAATAAAGTTATTATTATTTGCTGTGCCTTTGCTGATAAAACTCTACTTGTATGTGTATTTATTTCTGCAGCAGTCACCTTGTTAGAGGATTCTGTTGAGCACACAGCAGTGATGTCTCAAAGACAGACTGTTCAAATGGTAATTCACTTTGCATAGTGTCTTTGCAGCATTAACCTTATGATTTTATCTCCAGCTGCAGCAGGTTGTTTAAAGCACACAGGCCATTAGAGAATAATCACAGGGGATCAGGCTCAATGGAGTGGGAAGGGCTGCTTGAAGGGCCAGAAAAACAAATCACATTACACCTCAATTAACACCCGAGCGGCCTCTGGAGTCCACTTTCATTCACACTAATAAAACTCTGTCTCCCTCACTAACAGACTGTTTACCGTACAAACACTCAGCATGCAGAACATCTGACCAAAAGAGGACGAGAAGAGACAGAGGGACACATTTACTGTAGGACCGCGGCTCCTGCACAGCTCGTTACTGTACAGAACTGCCGCGTCTCTCTGACCCCTCTCGTCTCGGTTGGTTAATTATGAATCGTTGCAGCTGGCTTGGAGGGCGGCGAGCTGATAAGTCCAACCCCGCGGAGCACCCCCGTGTCCCCATCACCAGACAAGGACAGTCCCACAGAGCCACTGCTGCACAGCTCAGGGCCAATTACCCACCTGCTGCATGACTGAGGCTCTCCGTGTCACTTTGCGGTAATACCAGCACTGTAATTGCGGATGTTTTCCCAGTTAGATGATTATGGAAATGAGACATTAGTAGGTTTTAAAAGCGGCTCAGATGACACCAAATGACTGGTCGGTTTTGTTTGGATCGTTAGGCTTGAGAGCAGAAATTACTGAGAGGAGACACTGCCAACTGCAACTATTAAACAGCTATTTAAAGGCACTCTGAGATCCTGGGTACATATTAGCTTAATTGTAGGCTGAATTAGATTTAATGAGACCTGTTGAAATTTAGCCTTACAGCTGTTTAAAGGAAATATTGAAAAATAATTATCATATCAATTCTTTCCGCAGGATACCTCTGATAGGGCTGGGCAATATATTGATTAAATTGATTAACTGGGATTACTTTTTTAGATGACAACATCAAGAATCAAGATTTTTCACTCGTCCTTTCAAGGGTCCAGCCCTTTCTGTGAATGGGCCTGTAAACAACGTACACATTTAATTGTTTGTTTTCACCAATCTGGTTAATATATTTGCTTTGCCACTTTGCACATATTTTATTTTATTTATGTTTTGGGGCAAAATCTACCTCAAACAACAAATGAAAACTGGCTATGCGCCCTTATCTGGCATTTTAATGTCTGGTTTTGTTTCAGTATTGTCCATTAATATGCACTGTCACTTTTAAAATGAGCATTATTACTGTTATCACAACTATTATTATCATTATTATATTAAAAATAAAAGTAACTTGTCTGCTTGCTTCACACTTCAGGTTCTTTTTTGTGTCTGTTCCCTGTGCCTTTCTCACATGGGCAATTTTAGCACAATTGGCTGTCTAAAATTGTGACTTTTCTTTCTCGATGTACTGAAGTCTTCTTTATGTGTTTTTGTTGTTTTATTTTATTTTATGACTGCGTGTGCTTGTCGAAAACTGTTGAATGTGCTGCTATCTTGGCCAGGGAACTCTTGAAAAAGAGATTTTTACTCTCAATGAGGTTTTCCTGGTTAAATAAAGGTCAATAATAATAATTAAAAACATATATATAATGATTAATTTTATGGTAAATGCACTTTAGCCAAAACTCCACCACTCAAATGCTGATTAACTGGTTTTAAGTGCAAAAACTATGTGTTGATTTAATCATATCCTAACTATTTCTCTATATATCCAGTGGCACAGCTACACTGTTTTTTCTGCTGGGGTAAATGTTAAACAAATATGACATTAGTAGGGACACTAACATTTTCATTACATCCTTTGTTACCCCTGTCACTAGCTGTTTTTCACACTGGTTAGGCAGCACCCTGGAATAATGTGCCATCTTTTAATTTCACACTCGATTCCAGAGGCGACATCCCTCCATCTCTTTACCATCATTTCCCTCAGGATATCGCATGAAAGCGTCTGAAAGTAGAGGACAAATCAAGGTCACAGAAATATCCATCTATATGGATGGGGGGAGGCTCAAACCTGGATTCCACTGTGTCCATTATGACAATCTGTAACATTGTTATTATGGGAGTAATACTCCGTCAGACAGGCTGTGCTAACGAGAAAAAAATCACAGAACAAGGTTTGGTCTCACAGGGTCGCTCCCTGAAATTACTTCTCAAATTAAAAGTGCAGATGTTCAATAATTAAAGCACGAGGCTCTGTGTTTAGCTGCACAGTGTGATATCAGAACACGAGATGCGTCCATATAAAAGATGTTTACAGTAGAAAAGCTTCCTTCATTCAGCTTTTCCGCTCTCTGGTGAGTAATATTCAGCCCTGTGCTTCAGCCATCTTTGCCTCCAAACACATTACTGAAGATGATGATGAGTGACAGAGACTTTTACATCTCGTCCCAATTAGCGAGCCACCCTTGTTCCCCCCTCGACATTTCCTATAGGAGGAGAGCTGACACATGCCCATCAGTCACTCACCTCACCCTCCGACCGCACACAACCCCCCACTCTCTCCCTGCAGACACAGAGGAGGCCTGTCGCCACCAGTGTCACAGCCAGCCGCCATCAGTCTCAATGTCTTCCTTCACTTTTACGACTGCAGAGCACTGAGGGTGAGACTCAAGGCATGCCAAAGTCAAATCAGCAGATCTAATGCTGGATTACTCTGATTATAAGGTGTTTGGAGACAGTATTGATTAATACGTAGTAGTGGTACTAATAGTTTATTTCGAACATGTAAGAAATAAATCATATATATTATGTACATTTATACAAATGTGGAAAAATAATAATACAAAAGTAAGCAAACAAAGATCACCTTAAAGGAAAACAACACCAATTGGCCCTTCCCCGCCCCCTTTGGTCTCTGTTGCTACGCCTGTCAAGCTTTCCCTCCTAGAATGAGAAATATTGAGTTTTTAACGATATCAGTGAGTGAAATTGCAAAGATATTAGAAAGAAGCAGACAGAAAGGTCTCCAGTATGCTTTTGAGATACATTCACCAAATCAAATGTCAGAGTTTAAATGAAGAGGACATGAAAATAGAGGGGAAAGTGCACAGATCTCAATGCAAGCGTCAACCATCCCATTTGTTGATACTTCATGTAAAAAAAAATCAGCAGAGTAATTCGATATATAGTTTAAATTGAAATTAAGGTTAGTTAGCTTTCATTATAGTTGTGTTTGCCCATTTCTAGGGCATCTGTTCACAAAAAGATAAAAGATATCAGTATGTCTGAACTTGTCTCTGTTACTCGTATTTCTTTTGCTCAAATATTACCCAGTGGCTCAAGGTTCAACAGAAATAACCAATTATTGAGACGTCTTTGTTTGCTAATATTATCTTACCTAACACACAGAGCTATGTTAGCACCTTTCTTTAGAACAAACGTAGGTGTTCTTGTGTTTTATCCACACCCGGCATCTTTCTCCTTGCATCTTGGGTGTGGGGAAGGTGAAAAAATCAACACCACCCTCCAAACTTCTCGGACATCGACTGTCGAACTTTCTAGTCCTGTACGCACAACGCTTAGGCATACCGTTTTCTGCTGAAAGCTTGACAGGCCTTTTGTGCATAGTTACGGTTGCTAACATAGGATTGGACAGTAGCTGTTTGTGGGAGGGGCTTAGTGAAGGGTCAATTGATTTCGTTAACATGTTCAAAAAGGAGTGGGAAGAAGTACAAACTTATTAAATCCCACCCCTTCTCCATTGGGTATCAAAAGTCAATTATTCCATTTCCTGATAAATATGTATCCAGTTAATAAATCTCATACAAAATCCTGCAGAAGGTAAAAATTGAGAAGATCTTGAGAGAGAGCAGAGAGGATTGGAAATGAGAGTTGAGATGAAGTGAGAAAATGAATTGCAGTTGAGGGAGAAGTGATTTGCAAGGTGCAATGGTCTTAAAGGTCATCACTGATTCAGCTTTTCGATACAATTCTTCAACAACTCCGTTGACAATTCCTGTGGATTTTCTAAGTCAAAAAAAACTGTCCAACTTTGGACAATTTTTTTTGTAAATATACAGACACATCTCCCTGTATATTTAATGATGTTCTGCAAGTTTCTGGTGTTCACGTCCACTAAATGTATTGCAGTAAGTATCTTATTCTTGAGAATAAAGCCACAGTTTTAACCAATTCTGCCCCGTCTGCCATGATCACATCTCAGACTTCCTATAGTTTCTGCTGACTGCCTGTGCTGAGAATGAGACGATCTTGATTTGCAAGGCATGCCTAATTATTGAGTAAAAAGATGAATGATATGGACTCTTTGAGGGAGCTGTTATTGATTCTCAGTTGGAATTGGTTTTAGATTCTCATCCCTATTACTTATTGATGTTTATTTTGTCAATTTTCAACAGAAAATCCAAATCCTGTAGGATTTTATCTTGTATATATTTTGTACTTATACTTTCTTATAACTATTTTATAATTTATAAACTTATACTTTATTTTTTAACTATTGTTTTTACTTAACGATCTGTTTGCACTAACAAAGGAGAAGCTCTCCAATCTTGATGTACATGTTGTGTAATGACAAAGGGCATTTTATTCTATTCTAATGTTGCCTTCAGAATTAACTCTATTTTTACCATGTTTGCCATTTACTTCTCACTAAACAGGTTGTCGCACACATTCCTCTTGCGGCATCCTCCAGTAATGTGTTATATGCAGGCAAGGATACAAACAAAAATGTGATCACAAGGATGACCTGCAAGTACAGTCCTGTCCTAATGCTGCGTTAAATTCATTCAATTAAGGTTTGTTTATTTGAATATAATAATAAAAATAGAATAATCCAATATCCTCTCTTAATAATATTGTATAAAATGTGGAATTAACATTCTTGATCATGCCTAAAAAAAAAAAAAACACAGTCCACTTCATGAAATGTAACATAGGAGTGGTATAATATAGAGGCATGGATATTTCTGTGTAGGTGGGTATGTGTGTGATGTGTAGTTTTGTATGGGTTTAAACTACATGTGTACACTACATGTGGTATGACTGCATATTGTATGACTTACATACAATATTAGTTGTTGCTTCTTCTTTATTATCTCTATTTTTTGTCTTTTGCCTTCCCTTCCTTGATATTCGATAAGTAAATCTACCTCCCCAGTTGTGCCGTACATCAACCACAAACTTTTATCTTATTTTATTTTCATCTTTCTGTTGTCTTTCTTGTACCACTGTTAATGTTCTATTTCACAAAAAAAGGTCTGTTTATTTGAAAATACAAATACTTATTTCAATAATCCTGACTATAGCCTTACAAACTTCTTTTTTCATCGCCTATCTGACACTACGGCCCTCTGGCAGTGTGAAAGGGAATCATGTGGCCCTCTTAGTGAGCGAAGTTGCCCATCCCTGCTGTGGATTTTGATATCCGTGGTGGTAACTTGAGCTGACACCCTGCAGGAGTACGTCCTCTCAGGTCCAAGCACAAACCAGGGCGTTAGTCAATAAATGTGAGGTTTTAGCACCTCAGCTTTTAGCATCAAATCAGAGGGATGATTTAAAAAGATATCACCTCGTGGTGTGAATGTGTCCTCACAGCTGTAAGCCTGCTGATGCGTGATGTAATCAGAGGGAGATGGATGTTTTTATCACAGTTTAGCTGAAATTCAAAGCTGCACTGAAAACACTTTGAACCAATTTACAGAATTATTACAGCCTCCTCTGTCTTTTCAGAGAACATGCCAGACATTTTAAAAATACTGCGATAAATGCATCCATTTGTTTTATTGATCCCTCTTTCATGGGCTGAAAGTGAACCATTAACTTCCTTCTTTGCTCAGGGAGTTTCCCCCATCGACCTGTTCAGCACCACAGATCGTCCACAGTGAGAGAAGAGAGCAAGCTGTGGAAACTCCAAAGATTACAGATGAGGAGAACCATAGAAAACACATAAAATCGTTTCATTCATGTGTGTGTGTTAAACCAAAATATCAAACCATATACAGGCATATTAGACTATCTGCTGAGCTTGAAAGACATGATGTGATTAGCCTCTTTACAAGCTGGAAAACGAAGTATTCAAGATATTTTCTTAAATTCTTAAATTGACATGATTTATATTTACGTAAATTGAAAAGAGTGGATTCAAGGCCTAATACTCAGTAAAAAGCCTGTGTGCAGTGAGTAAAATGCTTTTTGACCACGAGATAATCCATTTATTGTTTCCTCTAAACATGGAATTATTCTGTGTTTTATTTGATTTCTAAGTTTTCTCTATATATGCTCAATTAAGCAGAGTACAACCACATTTTTATATCAGCTTATATTCTTAAAGTGATCCGGGTCATCTCTTCTAAACTCTCTTCATGACAAAACTCTAGTTTTAAAGCAAAGGTGATGTTACACGCTTTTAAAATTATGTGAAGAAAATCATAAATATGGTGATGATACACATATCTCGATCATTTCCCTCCCGTGTGTCTTTTTATGCAGCTGTTTCGTGCCAGTATGTCAGCTTGGTCCATGTTTCCAATGTCAATGAGATTTTTTTTTTTGTTTTTTTTTTTGAAAGCAAAACTCCTAAAAAAACATAAAAACAACTGAAACCACCTTTGAAAAGATGTAACAACCTCTGCTTGTCATTCATTTACAACCTGTAAAATAAAAAGTGAGGGAACTTTTTCATTTCATATAATGATTCTAACGTAGTTAAGAAATTTCAGTTGTTAAGACCATGCAAAATGTTTGCAGAATTTGTTACACAGCTGTGTCTGCCTCTCAGCGCCATAGGATTTATTAAATAATTCAAAGTTTTGTGCCCATAAGGTGAAAATTAGATGAATAGAATCCAGTTAAGTAATAGTGATCTCAATAACAATTTAGTTAAATCATGATTATATTTATTTCCCTATAATTGAGCAGCTCTAGGCCCGACTAAAAAAAAGGTGAACATAATTAGCATTTCTATCTTCAAACAATGCCACAACTTTCAACTTGTTGTTGTTTCCCTTTGCGGAGGGAGACTGTATTGTTTTGATTATGACCTGCTGAAGGACTTTAGTCGTAAATTAGCTTTAAGCTAACTCTGGTACAATGCATCAAATGGAAACATTTATGCTTAATATTGTACACAATCCCTTTGCAATTAAAATGAATTAAAATAATAGCAGATAATTGTCCACAACAAAAAGGGGAACTTGGAGTGCTCAGAGAGGACAAAACTCAGCAAGAGCATCTCTATGCTGTGAGCCGAGGTATTATGGGAAAAAATACTTCATGGATCTACATCAGATTACCACCAAAATCAAACCATTTCTCCTGAGTGCCATGACCAACATGTCCTGAAAATGTCAAAGTCCAGTGAAAACTTTTGAATGATCTTGCTCCCAGGCAAAAGGACAAACAAACTCAAGTTATTACGGAAAACGTGGTAACTGACCAATCGCACAATGTTAACAAATCCTTTAAAACATCCCCAAACAGAAAACCAAAGGCTGGCAAACACATAACCTGTTGGTAGGGGTAATTAATCAACTGGATAGGTATATTGCCCAGGTTTAATCCCAGCACTTGATCAAACAAAATAATGGCAGCCCAAGGCCATCCATGCCCCCCTCTTCACTCAATACAGCCCAAAGGTTCATTATAAATATCAATAAATTATTAACATGAAGAGAACTTTACAAAACAGCTTAAGATGCACTTGTTCACTTTGGCGGAGTATAGTCGTTTTCATTGGGTATTTGTTATGTTTCCCTGCGTTGCTTTGTTTTTATTGGTTTCTATTAGTTTTATTGTTTTTAGTGGTTTAACCTATTTTACTGTTAGCAATTTGGTGGGCCACTGGCTGTTTCAAATGTACTATATAAATAAAACTGACACTGACAAAAATATACCATAAACACATGAAAATAGAAATAAACCAACAATAATCTTTAACTACTAAAAAGTAATTTCATCTCTTTGCAATAAAGTTCCATGCATTGGGAAATAATGGATTATAAAGTCAAATAAAAAGCCACAACCAGTAAATATTATGTTAATTACTTGAAAATGTAGATTTATTAGTTCTTAACTTGTATTTGGATGGTTATATTAATACAACCTTGTCTTTTAGTTTAAATAAAGGCTTTTGGTAAAGTTCATTCTAATGAAAGCTACAGATTTGCTTCTTTAAACACTACGACCTTTAATTGGTCCTCAGATATAAATGAGGCGCTCTTTAGGGCTGAAAGATTTATCGTTTTCTGATCAACATCGCAATTTCAGACAACGCAATCATGTGATGGCCAAAGGTGCAATTTTTTGCAGCTCTCCTGACTGAGCCAGGATCTGTTGTGTCAACTATTTTACAAATTTACAGGCAATTTGCATTAAAGGAAGTGCTGGCAAGCAGGTCAACACAAGCCTCTGTTTAGGAGTAGAAGTTGGAGTTTCCCTTAAATAATGACAACAGATTATTTGTCATCAATGTTAGATGATAAATAATGTGTTATGTGCTTTTCATCATTGATTTCCTTACTGTTGTCTGTACTGTAAACATAGTGAATGTTGCACTGAACCTTGATTTGAACAAAATTTTGAATCGAATTGAAATCACAATATCAGTCAGAAAAATCACAATTAGACCTTTTCCTGAAATCGCTCAGCTCCAGCCCTCTTGGTAAACTTATACCTGCTCTAACCAGATCCATCAAACTCCACCCTGCTGGAAATAAACCCATCCAGCTCCAGCCTCTTCTCTACAGTTAAAAAGTTAACAATGATGACTTTGCTACAAGCTCCCGCTCCCACTCCGCCACGGCTGTTGCATCTGCACTCATGTTCAAGAGAAAAGGAGCATCAGAGTCGAGCTCTCACCGTGTGTTTCCCCACACACCCAGCACGCTCTGCATGTCTTATAAGGCTGATTAACATTCACCTCCTGCTGAAGCCTGAAGAATAACAAACACTGAATGTGACTTTTAAACACAGTGGCTGTGATATTCCCATTTGTGGCCTGCTGTAAATGAGAGGAGCGGCAGTGTGTGCTGTAATGTGGATTGATACTCTCATAATAACTGTGCTCGACTAAGCAGGCTATCAAAAGAAAAAGCCCCTTCAGCTATACGCCTCTCTTGCTCTTTTTATGTCTCTTTCATTTTTCATACTAATGCAAATTTGATTGCATGGCAGAGCCACTCAAAGCACGATGGGTTGCAGTTTTCTGATGGACTGAGCGGTGATAAACATGATTTTAAATGGCTTTACATAATTAATTAAACTGCATATGCACCATCATTGATTTATATTTGCCACATTTCACACTGCGCCACTCATGATCATGTTTAAACTAGAGCTTTTGTTGCATATGCACATACAGTGGGTATATTGGCATTTTCTAGGGCTGGGCCTCATGGACCAAAAATCAGAGCTTGATATTTCATTGCTGAGCTGAAATATACAAAACTAAAGAGCACAAGCCTCTGCCAAAGCATCTGCAACATTGTTGGGCAAGTTATTGTCAAAATGTGGATAATGGCCTATCTTGTAGTGTCGCTGTGTGAAGAAACACTCCAACATTTTTGTTGTTTTCGTGTCTTACCTCACACAACAGGCTTCCTACATTATATTTTCTATTGTGTTCAGCAAAGTCCACAACATGCAGCGTCAGAACAGCTGTGTGGCTCTTCTAGCACCATCTTGTGTCACCAAAAGGAGTTTGTAATCACATTAGTTGATCTCTCAGCGTAGACTGATAGTTGTGAAGTACAGACCTACAACCTGGTCACTCTGCTTGCCTCCCCTGCTCACTTGTTGTCTTTAAAGGAACACGCCAACATTTTTGTTGTTTCTGTGTCAATCACAAGTCCATGATAAGCAGGTAGATACCATTCTTTTGACTGTGCATCCAGTAACAAGGAAGAGACAGCCAAAGCTCTCCCACTGCTAAATAACTTAGCTAGAACACTGGGAGTCAATGGGAGGTGTTAGCCTGCCTTGGCCTACAGCTTTAACTCTTTAGCAACTCTAAATGGTCCTGTGTGCTTGTTGTGACTTGTTTTTTACCGTGTTATGCTACGATATCTTCTTCTATCTTCACATTATCTTCTTCTACTCCTAAACAGAGATGTTCGCAAACAAGTCTAGTCTTTTGAACAGCTCCTTTAAGTGAGCGATGAGAACCGATTAGCTGATGTGAGCCATTATTAAATGCAAATTGCCTGCAAATTTAAGAAATTCTTTTTCTTTTTAGATTTTGGTCTTTGGGTAGATGCCTAATATAAAAAAAACTTAGGTTCCAATACTGCATGATAAGATAAAAACTGCTGCATTATCTGCCAAACTTGTAACCAAAATTCCTTAATTTTGGGGCATTTCCAACTACAGTGAAAGAATGTTCCTTTGTCCTCTCTACACTTAAAGCATAAGTCTAGCAGGGTTATACTTGTTGAGCTTTTGTGGCCCTTAATTAAAAAAGTTTGGACACTCCTTCTGTTAACAATCTCCTTACTGAGCCATAGACCTGGCATATTTTATATAATCAATCTATTCATTACTGAACAAATCAATGGCCTCTGAAGTCAGAAGAAACACAAACCACTGACAAAAACAGAACTGTCTTACTCTGTACCACAGCAGAAACTGTATTGATATTTCTTATAATCCTCAATATATCATGTGTAAAATGGATTCTCAGCTTCCTGCCAATTCTTATGAGAAGATCAGATTATTTCATCTTAGTTTCAGAAGCCCGGCATTGATTTTAGTCAAAGAGTTTAATTTACTTCTAGACAACATAAAAAACAGATCAATATTTCAAAGTGAAAGCACTGAGACAATCAGTGCCTTTTATCATCGCTCCTCTTAGCCCACAACAAAGCTCCACGAAATGTTTTACATCATCATCTAATTCATGTTCTTCTCAGAAACTCTTGCAGTATAACGGGAGAACAAAGAGAGAAAAATGTTCAAGATACAATAAAATGGAGTATGCCCCTTAAATCTAACGCTGCTTCAAGACAATCAGGACTGAATCGAACCCCTTTGAACATGAACGTCCACATTGATCAAGGACGCTGTTGATGCTCCGAGCTCTCGTTTGTTGTCCCTTCATTCTCTCTCCAACACAGTCTATGAATCATAGATCTATAACCCTTGTTTTGTTGCTTTAATCCAAATGTTTGGGCAAACAGATGATAAATAAAAGTACAGTGCCTGTACCAACAAAACATTAACTTTCTGTCTATCTGATGCCTTATGACCTCTATTTAAACTCAACGGGAGAAAAGGTGAATGATGCCTAAATCCATCCAGTATCTGTTTAACTTATCACTTTTGGGGTCGTGGGGGGCTGGAGCCTATCCCAGCTGACACTGGGCAAGAGGCAGGTACACCCTGAACCAGTCCAAAGCCAATCACAGGGCCACATAGAGAGACTGATGACCGTCCACTCTCACACTCACACCTAAGGGCAATTTCGAGTCACCAATCAACCTAATGAGCATGTTTTTGGCCTGTGGAAGGAAGCTGGAGTGCTCGGAGAGAACCCTCACATGCATGGGGAGAACATACAAACTCCACACAGAAAGGCCCTGAGTGACTTGGGTATCGAACTAGCAACCTTCTTGCTGTGAGGCACATGCACTGCCTGCTGTGCCACCGTGTTGCTATGATGCCTAAATATTTTTAGATTACACAAACATTTAAATTATACAATCTCAACATTAAAATAACAAAAATGTCAAAATGCTTTAAGGGAAAATTGAGATAGAAGCTGAGGGGACAAATAAATTCATTAAAATATACAAAGCCCAATTCCAATGAAGTCAGGACATTGTGTAAAATAAATAACAAAATACAACTAGAAAGCACTCAGAGAGCACAAACCTCCACCAAGGTAGCTCACATATTGCTGTTACATCTATAAGCAATAGTTCATGATAAAGTTACCATCATAATATGATTCACTGGCCCTGAAAACCCACAACTAGCACTCAGAATCATGTTGATATCATTATTAATTAAACAGTTATTTAGCAAACATGATTGTTTACTTATGGTGGTTACCTGGATCACCACAAAAATCTAATCATTTCTAAGTTGGGGCATTACCAACATCTCCTGAAAATTCCATCAAAATTTGTTCTGTACTTCTTGTGTAATCTCGCTAACAAACGAGCAAAAAAACGAACATACACTGGCATAACCTCCTTGGCGGAGGTAATAATTTGAAAATCATTCTCAAATTAAATTCAATTGAATACACGTTAAAGACAAGATGTTAAATGTTCAAACTGCTAAACTTTATCGTTTCTTTCAAATATTCACTCATTTTGGCTTAGAGGCCTACAACACATCCCAAAAAAGCTGGGACACAGGCATGTTTACCACTGTGCTACATCACCTTTCCTTTCAACAACACCCAGTAAGACTTTGAGAGAGTAGCTCTGATTGGATCGCTCCACAACTTATCCCACCACCACACAACCAAAGTAGCTGTAATTGGATATATTCCTAACTTGTCCCTACTTCCTACATGACCAAATTAGGTCTGATTGGATTAAGTCTCAGTCAAACATTTTAGTCTAATTTTTTTTTGGTTGATGAAAATGTCAGTTAATGTAGTTTTTGTCCATGTGCAGTTGTTTTTATTAGTTACTGTCCAGTTTTCGTCAGGGGAAAAAAGGTTGTTGACTAAAACTATATCGAAAATAATTAACCAACAAAATGAACACTGGTCTGGACATGTCTGTTTTTGCAGCCAAAGTAAACATCAGAGCACAGTACTTGAACGCTGAGGCCTTGCTCACTTTTTGTTAGGGATGTAGCCAGACACATTTGATGAGGATTTTCGCTAAATCAGCTTGTTTGAGCAGGGCTGAAACAAAATGGTTTACAGGTGGGGTTGGGCGATATGGCCTGAAAATAAAATCCCTGATTTACGATTATTTTTGATTTTTTTCCTTTTAAAAAAATAAATAAAAAGCTCCAAGTGACACAAAAATTACAGTAATCAAATTTTGCCTTTATGTTATCAAAATATATTCCCAAACCAAACAGAATTTCCCTCTTAAAGTTAAAGTGTGTGTCATAAAATGTTCATTATGTAGTTCAAACGTAGGCAGGCCTGTCTACATAAACGCTGAAAGCTGAGCTATTTTCACAGTATATTAACATGAACTCTCTGATCAGTATTTAATCTCATTTAAAAAAACAAATACAAGCCTGAAAATGTGCTTGTGCAAAACCTGACAGGGCCAACCATCATAAAAACTGTACATTTTCAGAACTTATATTCTTTAACATTGCAACAACTTAAATCGGGGTTAGTCAAGAAAAAAAATATGATTTTTAATTATTTAATCTTCTGCAGAAAATATTTCGAAATTAATCTATATATTGCCATTACTGTCCTGAGTTAAACTGCTGCTCTTTATCCTTATATTTATTTGAAATTTGTGTTATTGTATTATTTAAAATTTCTCTGATCAATAATTAATCTCCATTAAAAAACAAATACAAGCCTAAACATGTGCTTGTGCAAAACCTGACAGGGCCAACCATCATAAAAACTGTACATTTTAAGTATTTATATTTTTGAACATTGCAACAACTTAAATCAGGGTTAGTCAAGAAAAAAATTATGATGGTGTAACCCGGGTGAAAAATCCATTTCTCATCCAGTTATCTGCCTCTCGGTGTGATCATGTTGTAAGGCATTACGTCATACGGTCATGTGACCAAGCGCAGCCAACTAGTACGGTGCGTACCGGAAGAGGGGTCATAGTTCAATAGACGCTTGTGGGAGCACACTTGTAGGACGGACGCTGCAGGTAAATACATCGATTATAATGTCAATTTGCCGTCAACTCTTACTACCTCTAGACTAACACGATACCATAGGAAGCCGACCACCAGTACCAACAACGGAGCATTTCCTTGATTAAACTACGGAATGGTCAGGTTTGATGGCGAGCTGAGAGCCTAGGATGAATCCATGATCTGCTAGGACCGTATGGTGAATCCATGACCCTTTAGGTTAAAAGCCCCACGGCAGCTCATCCATTCTTCGCTGAATCCATCCTCCTGCTTTGTCCGGGCTGGTAGGAGGCTTCTCTGCAGCCGTTTTTTTTCCTTTTTTTCCTCAACCCCTTAACTCACTCGTTCACTTGCGCTCACACACTCCCACACCCCTGGACACTATAATGAACTGAACTCTGATCGCGCCTGAAGCAGGACAGGTGCTCGCGTACAGGGGACGCTAATGAACTTTATGAACTATTGAATTCAATATTGAAGTGAATTATTCCTTGTTGTCTGTCTTTGTTAATGTATTGCCAATATATGATGATCATCAATTATAACTCCTGTCTCAGTCTCTTTCTCCGCTCTTAGAGTCCTGCTTAGAATCTTCTGATCTAGTCTCATTGTTCCATTACTCCAGTACCCTCACCGTACTGTTGCTGTTGTGATCCATAGGTTACAATTGTTAATTTTAAATCTTCTGTAGAAAATAATTCAAATTAATCAATTTAATCAATTTATTGCCCAGCCCTATGTATAGGCATGCCAAAATCCAACGTCTGTGTAAATTTAAGGCAATAAACTTCAAAATATGGTCTTAGGACTTTAAAGTATGGTATAACTAAGCTGAAAAACAGAATTTTATTTTACAGTATATTCTTTTTTTATTGCCATGAGCACTGAAAGCAAAGTGAAACTGACACTACATTCTTCCTTCCCTCCACACACCCTCATTTGTTCCTCTTCTTTGCAGCTCAGCACCTCCAAACTCCCTCCTGCAGAAAACAACTGGCTGTCTGCACCACCTCATCAGCCCAGTATCCAGAAGACAACATATTCTCCACCCTATCCTGAACACGGCACACTCCCATCTATCCTCGCGGACACATTTGCCCAGCGTGACGATGGCATCAGCGCGGCGCTGTGTGGGAGGGGAGACCATCCGTTAAAATCAGCCCCTGTCGGTTCATATATCAGCCGCCCTGGGGAGAGGCTGGCTTCCAGGAGGCCCCGGTCCTCTCCTGGCTGTCCGGCTACCTTTCAGTTCGGCTGGCTGACGGCGTGACGGAGATTTAGTGCGAAGCCTCGGCGGGCATGGACGGGACCATCCCATTGGATAGGAAACTGTAATTAGGGCTGAGGATGAGGGGATGGCTCACTGGGAGTCTGGAGTCGTGCAGAGACTCAGAGCCATCAGGCCAATAGATTCCTCTGAGTCTGGAACAAATGGTTCCTCCAGTTGTCAGATTAAGAGAGACGGCAGATTTGGGCAAATTTGACTTCAGACGACTTAATTTAGTGGTTTATGTCTGCTTAGTGACATAATTCTACCCAGATGGGAATATTAAGAGTTCACATTCTGACTTATGATTGAGCACATTTAACATTAACATCACTTCAAGATAGATTATTTCACTTCAGTGCTAATAAACTCAGCTCCCTACTGTTTATCATATCTGCAGTAGGGCTGGGAAATATGGACAAAAATCAAATCCCCATTTTCTTAAGTGAACGGCAACACATAAAATAAAACAGAGTATAAACCTTAGATAAGATTCTGCTCTAAATGAAACAATACTAATGCATTTTGAAGCATTAGCAAAAAAGGACAGGCATCCTAAACTTCCAATATTGAGCGCTTTTTCACTTTCAATAATCACAATAGTTGATGACGTCCTGCACACAAGTAGTGAGGTAGGGCCCAATAATCCGTGATAACAAAATCACGGACAGCATCACGGAATTGGACATTGAAAGCAGAATTAAAAATAAACGCAGAATGTCTTTTACGTAAATGCCTTTTTGTCCAGAATACAAAGGAACGTATCTCTCGGGAAAATGCTCCGAAGGGGTCACTAAGGCTGGGGTCAATGCACGCTGCACTTCCCCTCCCCCTCCTCCTCCCCTCATTAACAATGCAAACATGTCGAAGCGGCCGCCTGAGACACCGGCTAAGTTGGCAAAGAAGCTACGAAACTCCTGGCTAACTCCAAAGTACAGGGCAGAGCAGTTTCCCAACAATTATTATGTGTCAGGCAATCAAATGTTCAATAAATTTTGCTAACATACTGCTGACTGTACCTGTAAAGATACGTGTGAGGACCACCTGGAATGAGTGATTATATTTAATTACTTTATACAGTGTCTCAGGGTTAAATTTGTGTAAAATACTAAAAACCGAATTTTCAAAATAAATAAATAAATAAATAGAAAAAACAGATTTTATAGGGCCCCTTCAAAATCCATCTACAGTATGGCCAATCAATCAACTGCCTTCATTCCTCATGGCATTGGTTCAACAAGGTGCTGGAAACATCTCTCAAATGTTTTAGTTCTTAACGACATGACAGTGTCAACAACAAGTCCTAAAGGTTCTTCTGAAGATTTTATTTACGCCTGCTTCCTTGTTCCTCAGTCAGCTGGCTTCTTGACTGGCTACATTCAAGTCACAATTCACAGAGTCATGACTCGGGAGTCGTCAGCTTTCCCACACACAAAGGTTTTTGGTTGTAAATATTGAACAAGTTTAATATTTATGATTGTCGACCCCGGCCCGCTTCAGAGCCGATTATCAGGTAAATTCACTCTTAACACACCTCAGACCACGGGATGATCTTCTAGGATAATCTTATAAAACAGAAGATAATCTGGCGTTTACTGTCCTAGGTTGGGACAAAAACAGCTCGATTATCTTTATGTGTGTACAATAAAAGCAGTGCGTGGGTGCTTGAAATCAGAAGACAAATGTCTGTTTGAAGATAGATTTATTTAAAACTTAAGATCGATTTTTCCCGATGTATCTTAAAAGCTCAACATATTTCCCAGCCCTACCCTGCTGCACATATATATAAATATCTGAAATCCCCTCACATGATTTAAAATCTGCTTTCAGGATCAGCAGCAAAGTAATGTTTGCTTTACCAAGGAGAGTATGACACAGAGGGGGAATAAGGGACATCCTAAAAAGATTATTTCCCCCAGCTCTTCAGTGACTCATTAACCATTTCTGCAGGACTTAATTAGGGTCACTACGGATACTAAAGTGCTCGGCTGACCTACAGAGACACAGACTCACAGCTGCATCTGCACAGCCTCTGCAGCATCATCCCTCACATCTCCAAACCTTTATTCTCACTATCTCCCACTTTCCATCAACGCTGTCATTCTCCTCTGTCATTCTGCAGCTCCTTCTTATTTTAACCTTTCAAGCCACAATCTCACTTTCTCCCACACTCTCTATAAATATCAGTCTGAGTCTGCACCCCCCCACCCTCCACTCTCCCGCTCCAGCTCACTTCTGAAGAGACCCGGGGAATCTTCCATCCCCTGTGGATGTGAACACCCACTCAAGGTTAGGAGCACTGCAGCTGCAGGAGCTTACAGGCCCATGTTTCTGCCGTCATTCTGCACTAATTGAAGATATTTGTGCAGTCCACGGCATTAAGAGCCACAAACTTAATCTCCTTAAAAAACTTAAGCTTAATTGAATTTATAGGGTTCAGATACAAAGTGATGTTTCAGTCTGCTCCTTCAGTTTGCCGTATTTCGCTGAGGGACAAACACATTCTGTATTTTTATTCAGAGCGAAAAAAAGAATAACAATGCTGCCATTTTATGCAGAAACCTTTTATCTGTTTCTCTTGTAGTCCAGATAGATTTAGCTCCTCGCAGAACTATACATAGCCTCGCTCAGCTCTCCTTACTGGCAGCTGAAGCAAACAAACACTGCAACACAATCCATAACAACAAACCTGAGAAGGTGCAAAAGTGTAAAATCATGATGTCTGATTGCACAGTTGACGCTAGATTAAATATTTCTTTTTTTAATGCCATCTGATGTGGGGATTAAAACGAGGTCAACCAGGCCTGACGAAGAAATTACATGATTTAATGGCACCTCGGGGGAAGGTTTAAAATAGCTCTGCCTTACATCTGGCCTCTAATGGTACAGCATAACATGAGTTCATCCATAAACAGACTAAATCTTCAGTGGGTCCAATTATATCGAGATAGATGGACACTCACAACATACTGCAGGTGCAGGGCAATTCAAGAACAGCAGCAGACTCAAAACTCTCTTTACTCCTATAACAAGTTCACATTGTTCCCTGATGCTGTCAGTGTGTCCCGGACTTCAAAATTGAGGAGAGTCAATACCTACAAACAAAGCCGGCCCTACCCAATATGGCGCCCTGAGCGAGTTTTTATTTTTATATTTTAGTTTTATATTTTTATTTTTTGTGCCCCCCTCCATCGGCGATTTACACACTCTTACGAAAGAAATCAAATAGCATTGTTTTCGCTATTGTCTTTGATTTATAAAATAACATGTTACCTATTTTGGATGCTTTACAAATTATAAATAAACACAAAAAAATCTGAAATGCAATATAAACACCCTTACTACAAAAAAATCCTGTATTTAAGTAAATAGTAACAATAATAATAATAATAATAATGAATTATTAGTATAAAAATCAACATTAAACAATCTAAGTAACTACACAGTTTGCACACAATAACTCAATACATAAGCTACATTCACACTTTGCAATAACTATATAAAAAAATAAAATAAAAAAACTATCATTTGGTATTCTTATTTGTAGAAATATTAATTGGGCATTGTTTTACATTTGATCAATGTGAGCTTTTCCATTTTAAGCATTAATAGAAATAAATAGTTTTAATATAATTACATTTAAGGTGAATTTCTTTCCAATTTTGTGGCACCCCCTGGAGGCCACTGCGCCCTTAGCATTTGCCTATATTGCCTAGTGGGCCAGCCGGCTCTGCTTACATAATAAATAAATCAGTAAATAAACAAACAGTCGTCGTAAGAATCTCAATAGTGGACCAGAAACATGTTTATCTATTTATCTGACCGACTTCATAGGCGTATGTAGGGAACTACTTTGGATTTTTCCAAAATAATCACAAAAATTGATTTTAATACACAAAAGTGGACACACAACTAAATCATAATCCTAAAAAATCCTATGTTTGAACTACATAATCAACATTTATGACACACACTTTAACTTTAAGAGGGGAATTCTGTTTGGTTTGGGAATACATTTTGACATCATAAGGCAAAATTTGATTCATGTCATTTTTGTGTCACTTGGAGTTCGTAAATCGAGTGTTGTGGAAAAAAATCTGGGATTTTATTTTTAGGTCATATCACCCAGCCCTAATATGTAGGTGAAATATTGTGTGTACATTTGGATATAAGCAGCTTATAATATATAATAGTCAATGTATAATAAAGACCATTGGTTCCTGAATAGATGGTGAATGTTGTAAATATCATAAATATAGAGCGATTAAAAACTTGACTGCAGTACGTGGTAATAAAGGGGTAAGATTAAATAAGTTTATACTTCTTCCAACTCGTTTTTGAGCATGTAAACTTGCTTCACATGCAGGATATCATCAATAGTTTACCTTCTTTGTTTCGGTGTGTTTATGTATTTGTTTAAAGGTGACTATTTCTATTTGTTTTTTTTCAGGTTCAAGTATTTCCTGAGACGCAGTTCCAAACTCGACCACTAGGTGGAGGGACAACCTTTATCTCCTGTGGGCCACTTTACAAAAACATGAAATTTATGCTAGCACTGAAGACCCGACAGTGTTTTACAGCCTTGTTCTTGGTTGAATCAACACCCAAACACATGAATAAACTCTTAGGATCATGAATTCTGAAGACAAGGATTGATCTAACCAGCAAAACTGTGTGTATAAATCGATTAAAACACACAGGTATCAAACATGGATTAGTATTCATCATGTATTTAAAGAAACCAATTAACATGACTGTCACATGAAGGCAGTGTAGATGGAGATGTCCCAGTGGGTGCTGTGGGAAGCTCATTCTCCTGGACCAATGTATCTGTATTCAGGGCAGGAGAGCTCTTTCATGGAGGCTTTAAAATAATTTCCTTCATCACGTCTTAAAAAGGAGAAACTGAATCTAATGGCCTCAAACACAGAGGTGCCCGATGAGACAATCAGTCCTGCGAGGAAATTAAAACATCAATCAAGAAGAAACGAGACGTAAAGAAATGAGAGATGCCCGCTGAAGAGGAAAGAGGGGAGTTTCAGGACGTTTGTCTGATTTTGTGATCCCTTAAAAGGTACATGTTGAATTTTCTCATTAAAATGAATGAGACTGTACGTACGACTCCTGTGTTACATATTCACTTGCTGGCCACTTTATTAGGTATGTCCTTAAAGTCAGTCATGATGCAAATAGCTCATCAGCTGATCACATGGCAGCAAACCAATGCATGTAGGCAAAGTAAAAACAACCTGCTGATGAAGACAAAGCATCAGATTGTGAAAGAAAGAGGATTTAAGTGACTCTGAGTGTAGCATGGTGGTGCCGGACGGCTGGTCTGAGTATTATACTTTTTTTTTTGTCCCTCAGGCCATCAGACTGTACAGCTCCTCACTGGGGAGGAGGAGGAGTAACAGGAAGACAGAGGATGGGAAGGAGCAGGAGCCAGTAGCCATATTTTAATTTTTAATTTATATTTATTTATTTATTTTGTTTATATCCATCTTTTATCTACTTTTCAAACTGCTACTAGAATCCTAATTACCTTGAGGAAGTTTTCCAAAGGGATTAATGAAGTTCTACCTGAGTTAATCTAATGTATTTGTATATATGTGTATCTATAAAATGAAGAGTTTGTCTTCAGCCTGCTCTATTGTAAAGTTCTTTGAGATAACACTTGTTATGAACTGGTGCTATACTAAAGATTGATCGTTTGAAGAATTAAGGCTTCTCTTGAGGCAAAAGTCACCCCACGGTGTGCCTAATAAAGTGGCCAGTGAGTGAATATTGTGTATAAACATTCCGCTTTAAAACTGTTGACTTCTTGTATTTCTCAGCTCTGATGCCAAAAAATAAAACTCAATCTTTAACCGCACTGGAAACCTAAAATATGTCGGGGTTTAAAACGGGGATTTCCCTGCAGACAGGAGCCTCAGTCAGCCACCTTTCTTAAATCACCTTTCACTTAATTTACAAACCACGGCTCGACACCAGCATAAAGTTTCACTCAAAAGGTCAAAACCAGAAACTTGCAAAACATGTCTGCAAAAAGTGCCGAGCAAATGGGAGGATTAAGGAAACAAAACATTTACGGTAAGTCAAATTGGACGGTGCAATCCCGACTGACGCGGCTAATGAAGCCTGACAGATGTAGGTTACATCTGGTCCCACTGGTAGAAGGCAATCCTGCGGTGAAGGCAAGGAGGCACCAGCTACTGTGACAGCTCCATTCAAGACTGCGAGCAGAGCGGAGAGGAAGTGAGCTCAGCGGATACCTTTAATTTACTAAGACTGCCGCACGCTGCCCTCCAGTCCATCGCTGCCTCTGTTACAGTGCATTACTAATCCGGATTCCCCGGATATCCCTTCTCCCTCCGCTTCACTCAAACTGCAGCACCGTGATCGCCCTCCTCGTTTACACATATGCAAGTGTCAGCCAGCATCCCCCTCCCACGGTCTCTGACGAGGGTCTGGAGTGATGAGACAACACCAACCCTCATCAGTTAGTGTGAAGTGAGGCCGGCTCGGTGTCTCGTGTTTTCAGCCAAAACATCACATGGTGCATGTCGAGGAGGCCCGACTCCGCCGGCTTTGCAATGCAAATGAAGGCATGGGAACAGTGGACACGTGTCAAAGTGAGAGGGCATGATTTCCAATTAGGACAGGAAGGGGGGGGGTTGTCTGTCAAAAAGTATAGTTTAAGAATAAAGTGATTAATCAGTGGCTGTAAATGTCCCACAGTGCAGGTGTGTTAAAGCACAATAGGAATATAATTTTTGTAACCAAACAGTCAGGCTTTTATCCAAGTTTTATGACAATCCTTTAAAGCAGCATTTCTCAGAGAGGGATCCGCAGACCCCTGGTGGTCCGTGGTGTAATTGCAAGGGGTCCTTAAAAATAAATATATTTTTAAAAAGATCCTATGACATTTATAAAACTCGGATTATTTTACTCAAATGTGACTGACGCCTTTATCTACCTAAAATACAGAGGGTAACAGGACTTTTTTCTGTAATTATATCTGTTTCACAAGTGTAATTTATTTATTTAAGTTCATATGTTACAAACTTAACACAATCTGCATCCTTTTCAAAATAGGAACCCCCTACTGTGTTGTTCATCATTCATTTCTTAAAAATGATTTTATTGTGAATTATCTGCAGGAAGGTGTTGAGGGAAAACTCATTAACTTGCAAGGTTCAGGTTAGTAATTGAAATTAAGCAAGTGTTACAAACAAAGAAAGAGGAAGATAATAATTGATCGTCCAATCATCTGCCAGGTATGTTTTTGAAAGGTTCTGCCCTCCCCAAATACTTTCTATGGGTTCGTTCCCAGATGGACTAGTGAAATATATTTAACAGTCTATCTAGTCTGTCAGGTTCCTACCAGTGTTAATTTTTCGTCAACAACCTTTTTTCCCCTGACGAAAACTAGACAGTAACTAATAAAAACAAGTGCACATGGACAAAAACTAAAACTAAATTAACTGACATTTTTGTCAACAAATAAAAACTAGACTAAAATGTTTGACACAGACTTAATCCAATCAGACCTAATTTGGTCATGTAGAAAGTAGGGACAAGTTAGGAATATATCCAATCACAGCTACTTTGGTTATGTGGAAAGGTTGGATGAGTTAAGAGGGACATCCAATCACAGCTGCCTTAGCTTCATGGTGGTGGGATAAGTTGTGGAGCGATCCAATCAGAGCTCCTCTCTTTATGAATTGATATATTCATGTAGAGCAAGTTCACTGTTGTCATTTCTGGTATTGTAACTGAGATGCTCTGCCAGGTAGCCTAAATAAAGGTGACTGCATTTCACACAAAATTTCAATTTGTTTCTGTTCATTTATACATTCAAACTTTACTAGTATTCAATAAAGAGTTATTAGATGTTTCATTTTATCCAAGTGTAAAACATGACTTCAGAAATTCAAGGAAACATAATAAATGCCTTACCCTTTACACTTCATATTTCAGTCGACTAAATTTACCGTAGATTTCATCGACTAAAATGTTGTGAAATTTCATCAACTAAAACTAGACTAAAATTTAGATGACTAAAGACTATAACTAAAACTAAATTAAAAAGTCCTGTCAAAATTAACAGTTCTTCCTACGTCCAACTTGCTATGTAGGACGGAGGGGGGAGTGTGTGAATCCTGGCACAGCGTAAAGGTGTGTATAATAAATGCTGTCATTGAAACCAGATCTTATAGAGTAGGGAGTCCCCTGCTTAGAATGGCAAATGATATGTGTCTAAACAACAACAGAGGCTTTGAAATGTCCTTTAATGCAATTCTTCAACCACAAACACATCCTATCTCAGCCCTGTGCCCACCACAGAAGTGGGTGTTGCATGTATAACAAATACTGCCTTCCCAAACATTTCTTAATCTCACAGCATGATGTTGACTGATTCCAGACCCTGAAACCCCTTTGACAGTTAAATAACCTCCACTGTCTGCTTCTTCTGTCGTGATAGTGGACGCCCACATGGAGGCGAGCTCTCCACAACAACAGCAACATGTAGAAGAGGAAGCCCTCATTAAACTCACTGTCACAATAGCGTGCGTTTCCTTCTCGACTGTGCACCCACAAACTGAGACCACTGAGTGGGCGTTTGACCTTTTACTGACTAACAGTCTCTCTGTGGTTGCAAAGGAAGAGCTAAAAAATGCATGTGGATGGTAAAACCTCAATGGCCTGCTTATACAGAACTGTTATTCAGCTTTAAGGGTGTTTTGATTTGACCTGAGTCTGTAACAGAGAGTCTTATTTATGACACTTTAAGTCAATGATCAACTCAAACGTCTAACAGCACATAAACGTTTCACTTCCTGCCCTTAAACTGAAACGTCCCCTCCCTCTGAAAACAAACCACAGTGGCTGGAGGTGTTGTTAAGTTTATCATTACTATGAGCTGGATTGTTGCACATAACTGCTTAAAGATTAAGCCTGAAATGGACTCAGTTTGGCTTCGTGCAGTCAATAAATGGTTCTGATTACTTACAGCATTTTGAGACAGTGGAGGAGCTCTGTACACTCAAGGTCAGGCAGCACCCTGAGGAGTCCCGCCGAGTCGTTGGACGAGGCTGAACCCTTCCTTCTGACCTCGGACAGCCCGGAGACAAACTGTGTCAAAATAGAGAACAGAGAAATATTCATGTGTAATGAGGCTGGGCAATATTTAGAAGTTTCTGAGACACAAATGTGCTTTAAAACGAGCTGCACAGTAAGACAGTATTGGTCGTATTAATTAGGGCTCTGTGATATGACATAAAAATAAAATGAATTTAGGCAGGTTTATCTATATGAACACTACATCCTGTGCTGTTTTCACAGTATATTAACATAGAACTCTGATTAGTGTTAAATCTCATTTAGAAAACAACAATACAAGCCTAAACATGTGCTTGTGCAAAACCTGACAAGACCTACCACAATGAAAACTGTACATTTTCAGTACTTGTATTTTCAAACATTGCAACAACTTATGATTTGAGTAAGTGTAAGTCAAGAGAAAAAAATCTCAATTTTTAGTTTTTAAATCTCCTGCAAAAAATAATTTGAATGAATCAATTTAATCGATATAATGCCCAGCCCTAGTATGAATATGTTTCGACCAAAGATGATCCATTTGGAAGGTTTAGTCTGAACAGGTTAAGTAATTGCATTCATTCATTCATTCATTCATTCATTTTCTACACTGCTTATCCCTTTTCAGGGTCGCGGGGGGCTGGAGCCAATCCCAGCTGTCGTTGAGCGAGAGGCCAGGTACACCCTGAACTGGTCACCAGCCAATTGCAGGGCCACATAGAGAGACAGGCAACCATTCACGCTCACATGAGCATGTTTTAGGTGCACGTGAAGAACATGCAAACTTCACACAGAGAGGCCCTGCCTGACCCTGGGATCAAACCGGCAACCTTCTTGCTGTAAGGCACGTGCAGTACATGCTTCCGCCCCTGTAGTCCACAACATCAAACAGGAACAGCAAAAACAGTGCAAAATAGACCAACAAAAATGTAAAAAATAAAAGTTTACCACTAAATATGAGCAGTAGATTTTTGATTAAATTGTTGACACTGATCTGAAAATCAGCAGGGAATGTGAATAGAGCTATTTCAAGTGCTCACAGTAAATCAGTAACTTGATTATTGTTCAACAAGCTTAAAAATAATGTGAAATAAACTTGTAAAAAGTAAGCAAACTTGTGAACAGTGAGATATAATTTTTTTGTTCATATTACCCAGCCATATCCTGAATGTTAAAACACTGTCGAGTGATCTAGAGGATTATTTTCATTTTTATTATCTGACCATGCTCTTTTTGCTGATGTGTTTTGATTTAATCTTCACCACGACTCTTTATATAATTAAAGAAAATGCAAGAGTGTTGAAAGATAAGAAAACCAGCAGATAATGACTTTAAACATTCAAATCATGAATTCTAGGATGCCTCAATGAATTCCACCTTAGATAAACAACCCTTAATTTTCATAAGCTCAATAGTCAGTAATTAAAGTAGTGACAGAGCTGATGTATCACTATCAAAGACTTAGGCAAGTGGAGTATTACAACATATATTTCATTTTTTTTACTGAGACTTGGATGACAATATTGGAATATTAATAACAATAAATTAATAATGATACATTTCTAGCCTAAAGGGGAGCTCTTTTACCCTAGATTTGAATTTTATTGATCATATGACCAGAAAATTGTCTGTAGTTCCACCTATGGGTGAAATTATGACAGGACAACCTTAACAGCATTAAAATGGGTGGTCTTTATCTGTGGGAGGATTAACAGCCTAAAGCGAAGTATTTTCACTTGACCCATAAGTTTCATTTTTAGGAAAAGGAGAACAGAGGACTGGGTAAGTGAAGTGACACTTTTTAGGAGCAGCCTGTGACACATGCAGAGTCAACAGGGCGCAGGAGGCTGAACCTGCAGCAGAAGGAAAGAGGAAGTTACCTTGACAAGTTCACTACCTGACAGTCAGAGGAGGCAGACGCTGCTGTGCCTTTGGGAACATGACAAGAACTGCAGCTAGCGGCGATTTAAAGGCACACCTGAACCACAACAGACTGAAATATAACAAGATAAATGGATATCACAACAAGAAAGAGGTAAGTGTCAGCTGCTGGGTTTATTTATGATAATTAATGCATCCATGTTAGGTCCCTTAGTCTTTTTTTATTTCACCTTACAGCCTGATTTATAAGGGTTTCACCAATCTTGATTGTGTTGCAACTTTAAGGGCAAACTACTCAATAACATGGCTCGATTTGCTGCGCACACAGTAACCATCCATGCACTTAAACCAAAAAATCCCAACACAAATCATGCACTGTGTTAGACTATTTGCATGTCACCCACAGTGATTGTCATGATCTCCAATGTTCTCCCTGCGGACACAGCTGCACCTCCTCTTCCTTCTTCAAGAAGCGTCTGCCAAGTTCCTCTTAAAAGGGACACAGTAAATAGAAATATATGTACGGACGACCCCGCCCTGACATTCTTCCTCTCTGAAAGAGCAGATTTTCTTTGCCTTCTGGCTGAGTTTTGTTGGAGAGGAGGGTGAAGTCACGGAGTTCGTTAGTTTGTTTGCGTTTGTGTGTGTGTGTGTGTGCATGCCTTCAGCCATAATAAGATGCGTTTAGGCGGTTTGTCTTTTCAAATGAGGTCAAATAGTCTTTAAAGATAGTGTTAGCTCATGTTATCTTCCTGTTTCTATTTTACTTGACTGATAACCTAACTAATCCTTGTGCATTTATAACCGGCAACAGCAGTGTTATGGCGTAACGAGCGTCCGTGCCAACTGGAGCTTGTGCGATTGTAGTCATTTGCTACAGATTATTTTGTATTTAAAGTAAAACGCATCCACAGACGAATTTTTAACCTGATATTTAAGTAATAATGACTTGAGATGGATTTAGCAAGGCTTTCAACGTCTGTTGGAACTACGACAACCACCGACTTATACGGCTAGGGGACACCAGTTAACACGGTGACTTTTTATAGTGATACACAAGCGTCAACCTGATTGTTTTTCATATATTGTTTATCTAAATTGTATTTACATAGTCAGTATTGTACGGTTATATCATATCATACCCAATGACTCCATACAACACCCAAAACAGTCTGTGGCCGTAACGGTTTAAAGTGTTACCATGTTAACTGACGACTTTTGGCGGCATGGTCGTTGCTAGGGTATGCTAGACACTGAAAACGCGAAGTATCATCACGCCTGTCAGTCTTATTCTTTATAATGTATTCAGTAGTTCATTTTGTGAGTAACATAGCTTTATAAACATTTAGAAACTGTTTTTTGTAAGTCCACCGTAACTACGACAAGCGCAAACTTCGACTCATTGTCACCAGTTAGCACGGTCGCTCTTTAATGCGTCACACCGTTTACCGTTTATGAGGCCAACTGCTAGCTAACGAACACTACCGTTAACGAGCGAACTTCCAAAGCCACATCAGCAGCGTTCATAACCTTAGCTGTATTCTGATGTTTTTCCAGGATCGCAGCAGCCCTGTGGCTTGTATAAATATCCCGTTGAGTCACAATGACCGTTTATGTCCATCGTCGTAAACTGCTTTGAGCTACATGTCAAACAAAATGGCAGCCAGCCCGAACTGTCTCCCAACATTACAACGGGTAGGCAGCTAGCAGTGAGATGATAGCTAATAACTCCGTATCTTTCATTGAGATGTATATTAAAGCTGCAGTAGGCAACACTGTTTTAGTATGACTGAGTAAAAATTTTTATAATATCCTTCCAGCATAATCTCAGTCAAGTGGTCTGAGACAAGCAATAGGTTCTGCACCTCACCATGGCTCTGTGTTCAGCCTCTAAAGAATCAGTAGCGGGACGATGCGCATCCACCAATCAAAGGTCAGCTCAGACCACTGCGTTCCTATTGGCTGTTCTGCTGCATATGCGCGTTCCCGTGCCGCAGGCAAAAGGCGAGCGCAGGCGACAATGGCGGACGGTGCACCAGGTAAAATAGCTATTCCAGCATTGGCTACAACTGCCTACACGCCCGCCGACGGGGGGGCGGGGACAAACACGGGCCCAGGCTAGAGGGGGGGCCCAAAACTGGGCGGGAGGGGCAGAGCCAGGCTACCGGTGAGAGAGAAGAGGGAGAGAGAGAGAGCGCCACGGTGGAGCCGCAGCGGAGGGACGGACTTGATACCAGTGAGAGAGAAGAGGGGGGAGAGAGAGAGAGCTTCATGGTGACGCGGGAGGGGCCCGCTGCCCCGGAGCAGAGGGATAGACTCAGACAGAGCCAGGGTAGCGGTAATCTGAATGCTGCTAACAGTTTAGCCGTCAGCTAACCGTTAGAAAAGAGTGCGGTTGAAGCTTGACTCGGACATTACTCAAAATTGTGCAAAGTGGACCGGTGAATTCCAGCAGCGGCTCGATAGCGACTCTATGTGCGCTGCATGCTGTGTGCGCGTGCTCGTCTGGTAGGAGGGGCTCAGGGCAGAGACGAAACCGAGAGGGGTCTGACTGCAGGACGCAAGACAGAGGCGTGTCGCAGAGTGACGTCGCTCGAGTGATGCCACTCTGCGACACGCCTACTTTGCGATATGCTTCTTAATGGGGAGACGCTTGTTCATGGGAAATCACTATAACCACGCGAGATGTGGAAAGTTTTAGTGATGAACAATGGCGGATCGTGTCCAGACTGTAATTGTTAGCATATTTAATGTAACAAACGTCAAACGGTTGCTTAACTTAGTTGTATTATTACCTAACCCTTACTCTAACCCTAACCCCTTACCCTAACCCTAACCCTTAACCGTATTTGTACGCATTTGAATACATTTATTATAGAGCAAAGAATGGGAAGGCAAAAACATTGACGATCAGCTGGACCGTGCTGAAGCTGTTATATCCCTTTAAGAAGCGCATGTAGTAGGCGTGTCGCACAGTGATCTCAGTTAAAGTGACTTCACTCTGCGACACGCCTACTGTACTCTGCGACACGCCTTTGTCTTTCGGCCTGCAGCCGGATACAATTGACGAAACCTAACTCAGATGAGACTCAAAAATCATCCGTTGTCTGGCTTTCTACCTGCTGCAGCTTTAAGCTTTATATAACACAGATATCCTGCGTTTGGATGTAACATTGCCAGGTTAATCAAACCACAGCTTGCTGTGATGTTTCTTGACAAAAGCTGCTCTCATTTGCATAATATGGCGTTTTTAGCGATTCCTGCCTCCCAGGCTTGTCTCAAATGGCACATTATTTGGTTGAAACTTCTGAAATCCAAATTCAGAATCAGTTATTGCCCTGAATACTGTAGCCTGGATGACCAAGAACCCCCCCAAACATTAGTCCTGTTTCTCAGGTGTGTTGTTCCACAAGGTTCCCTCTCAACTTTAGAACAGCGGTCAATTCCGGTAGCCATCTTGTGATGAAGAAATGGAGTTGGGGCCATAGACATAATAAAGAGTAGATGCCGCATCGACCGCTACTACCTATTGGTGCTGGCCAGCTGTCAGGCCGCCTTCTTGGTCCGGTCAGCTGCTCCATTCAGTGCAATCTATTTGGCAGGTGCAATGAGGTGTCAGCGCATTTAGTCAATCATAACTCCCTGAATACTAAACTGATTTTCACATGTTTTTTTTTCTGCACACATCATATATGTAGGTATGATATAGGACACATGGTTCAGCGTTTTTTAGTGGGCTTGACGGTAATAGAACATTCTGATGTGTTGCATATTGATGTATGATAGGTATTTTGCAAACCACAGACACATATATGCATATATATATATGGGCCATTCCACCTTTTCCGTCCCCAGGAAATTATATGTATAAATATGCATGACAATAAATTGTAAAGTACATCTTCTTATACAGGACAGTGTCCTGCACAATAATCTAATTGCAAATTTAACATGTATGATGGGAAGGGTTAGTAAAAATGACCTTGAACACTGAAAAAACTGCATTTTCCAAGTGTCCCCACTCTATAACATTACACTTTAGAATAAAGGATAATTGATAAAATCAGTATATACCACCCATTGTGGTTGTGAGACATTCAAATGACTGACAGATGTTAGTTGTGACCAGTATAACTAATACTGGTGACAACGCTCTTATTTTTATGACATTCACTTTAAACTTACCATTGTGTATTCCTTGAAATTTGATGTTCAAATAACAATTTTTAACTCAAATGGCTCTTTATTTGGTTGTGAAGTAGATTTGCCACAAATACATAATTTTAGATATGCGTGATCTTATTTGTTTGTGCAAAAGGCCACATAATACAAAACAGGCACAGTGACATACAAAATACACAGGCAGGACAAAAAAGCTTAAGGGTTTTTAAAGGACCCATCAAACAATAAGATGAAAATAACAGTTTTATTTCAAATTAGAAATTAATGTAGGTACTTATTTTAAGTCTAAAGGCAAAGGCAGTACAATTGACATTTGAATGCTTCTTATGCTGTGCATTTAAAAGCACATTTGCATAAGATCTTGCGAAGTGAAGTAAAAAAATGTATTTTTAATACAGATGGACAGTATTATCAGAGTAACATCTGTAACAGATTTTGAATTTTTTTGCAGATATTGACAGCTGATATGTCAGTCACATATATCACTTAAATACACAAGTGTACCAGAACGCTTGACCCTCTCATCACTGCATAGATACAGTTAAAAATCAAGTGTTTCATTTTTTTAAGCTTGAAATGTTTTCATCTTTTACAGCTGTTCTTTACTCAAAAAGACTGTCACAATGAAAGCAACTAGTCAGAAATATTGGCATATTATCTGTCTGCAATAATCCAATATCATGCATCCCTAATTTTTGACAATTTGGGGAGTTTTTTTTCTTCAAAATACATTATGTATGCATAATTTTTACCTCACTGTCAAGCTATTTGTATGCATTTTTCCAGCTTTACTGTCAGTAATCCTCACTTCAGTCCTTACAAAGCATTTGTTCTATCATCTATAAAAGCAAATTAAGCTGTTGTGCAAAGCAGCATACAGGGGCATATTTTTTTAACCTATGAGTTCAAGGTTTTTCATGTACTTAAGTATTTTCTTATACATGAAATAAGCTTTAAAGCCTTATCATTGAGAAATCTAATTGCTTGCTAAACTTTGCATTGAATCAACTAAGCAATATGAAATTATCTGCAGGTGAACTCTGTGTTTGCCCCTGTAGGCCACTATCCACATCCTTTGGATGTGGGTTAATTGGTGTGTTTACCACAGCACTTCATTTTAAATAAGAGCCGCTTTCATTCAAACAGAATTGTTCCCTCTTGCCTTGTCTGCAGTGTAAGACAGCTTATGCTGGTCTCTTTTTTTTTTTTTTTACAGAAAAATGTCCCAGGGACCGGTGTCGCCTCCAGGCAACACAGGCAGGAGTCCTTTGAACAAGCACCCCTCTACGTGGCTGTCATGACATACGTGGGTTTTGGCATTGTCACGCTCTTTGGCTACCTCAGAGACTTCCTCCGAGCTGTGGGCTTAGAGAAGTGCCATCAAGCCCAGGAGAGAGAGGAACAGAAGGTGGGTAAAGCATGCAATCAGCACAAAGGCACACTGAAGGCATACACACATAACCTGCCAATATCATAGACAGGAGAAAATGTTGGACGAAGCATGAGTGACATCAGCTTACTTCAGGTTACTTCAGGGGGCGTTGGAAGCAAATCTGCTGGATGTGCTATTGTGAAAATATAGTCCTCAACTAAGTTCTGATCAGCTGAGAACATTGGGGATTCTGGACCACTGTTAGGTTTACTGAAGCACCTAAAAAATATAATAACTTTATTTGTATAGCACTTTTAAAAACAGAGGTTTACAAAGTGCTTTGACAAACAGTCCAGAGCATACAGACAGCAAAGCACAAGCGCTTAAGGACAAAAGGAAATAAAACCAAAAAGCTCAATTTAAATCAAGGAACTCTTATAGACAAAAGGCATAATAGACACTATCAAGAAAAGAACCTAAGAGGAAAGCACTGGTGCTTCTGGTGTCTTACAGACCAACTGTGATCATTCAGTGCAGAAAATGTCACGAAACATGAGGAAAACCTCATATCTAATATATTTTTGCAGAATATTTCTGACAAAGCATGTGTCACACCAAATTAGAAAGAAACTTGACAGATACCTATGTTTTAAACTTGTTTTTCAGGAACAAATGATGAGTCATGGGCTACAGTATAAAGTCAAAGACATTTCATTTTATTTTATGTTGTTAATTTTCTTAGTTAGACAGGTTAGAGATTCATTGTTACGTACAAAAGCAGTGCATTCAAACCTTTGTCGGAATAGTAATGCACTGGCATTAAAAAAAGGCCCAGCAATTAATATACATTTTTTGAATAGTTGGGAGGCACAAAATTACATTTTTGTCGGCAATATACACACACACACACATATATACACACACACACACATATATGTACATATACATACATATCGATACATATGTATGTATATGACTAAAAGCATTTTTTTTTTGGATTACTGTAGGGGGCCAAGCAGTAAAAGCTCGAAACACTGGATTAATTTAAAGAATTTGGGTTCATATTTTACCCAAAAAGAAAGTCGGTCAAATTCACAAATCAAAATGTTAAGAATAAGGCCAGTAAAAGAAGTCAACTAAATAACCCTAAATAAACTAAAAAAAACAATGATTGTCAACTCCACAAAACAGACCTGACAAGTCGACAAAATCTACTGTAAATTTAATCGACTAAAATATAAAGTGTAAAGTGCAAGGCATTTTTTTGTGTTTCCTTGAATGGCTTAAGTCATGTTTTACACTTGGATAAAATGAAACATTTAATAACCCTTTACTGAATGCTAGTAAAATTTGAATGTATAAATGAACAAAAACAAATTGAACTTTTGTGTGAAATGCAGTCACCTTTATTTAGGCTACCTGGCAGAGTATCTCAGTTACAATACCAGAACTGACAGCAAACAGTGAACCTGCTCTACATGAATATATCAATTCATAAAGAGAGTAGCTCTGATTGGATCGCTCCACAACTTATCCCACCACCACCAAGCTAAGGCAGTTGTGATTGGATGTCCCTCTTAACTCATCCAACCTATCCACACAACCAAAGTAGCTGTGATTGGATATATTCCTAACTTGTCCCTACTTTCTACATGACCAAATTAGGTCTGATTGGATTAAGTCTGTGTCAAACATTTTAGTCTAGTTTTTATTTGTTGATGAAAATGTCAGTTAATTTAGTTTTAGTTTTTGTCCATGTGCACTTGTTTTTATTAGTTACTGTCTAGTTTTCGTCAGGGGAAAAAAGGTTGTTGACAAAAATTATGACAAAATTAATTAGACAAATTTGACACTGGTCTAGAAACAGGCACAGAACTGAAGCTGAGGTGGGCATTCAGCCTCTTGACAAACAGTAACACTTCACAGGCCTGTAGTCATATCAGCTAAAACCACAGTTATTCATAACTCAAGGTCTTTATAGCTATAAAAAACACTCCATAGGCAGTGGGTGCCCATAAATGCATAAACTAGTCCAACCAAAGGTGGGTTTTGTACAAGGCCATAAACATGTTTATTTCTCTTGTAAAAATGTGAATTTCACCATGGTGAAATCAGCGTGCCAAGCCTTTCCTAAGTAAGCCAGCTCGACAAACTTTCAAAAGCAGCCGCCCTCATTTATCAATCTGTTGTGGAAAATCCAGAAATCATCATCGTAAGCCAGCTCTGTCATGTGATTCATGGAACGTGTGTATTTGGCCAATCCCATTGTAACCAGCTACTGATAAATGTTGCAGCTGAAACAGATTCACAGTTAGACCCAGAATTTATGACATGTAGCTTCACAATGTGGTAAGAAGAGCGGTAACTTTGACACTGTCACAAGAGAAGAGAGGAGTAGGACATTGTTGTTTTGCAGCCTCAAAGAGGGATTCAAGAAGACAAACAGCACATCTATGCAGGGACACTGTACACAATTGAGTTTGGAGAGAAATATTTATATTTGAGAAGCATAATGGGAGAGAAAAATATTTTAAAAAGGACTTCCTGGTTCGTCCTATGAACTCGCAAAGCACTCTGAGGGAATAAGGAAGTCCACTCTCAGAGGCACTGTGCAAAATGTATCAGTGAAACAGAAACTGTGGGTTACTGTGTGGTGAAAACTCCTCATGGAGTGATGTCTGTCGAGCAGGATTTTCAGTTCTAAAGAGGAAGTAAAGCCGAAGGCACTGAACACTCAGAATATAAGTCCACATTGAACTTGTGGATGTTTATTTATGGATCGAGTTCCAGAAGGAAGTTTGAGTGACAGAGTAGACCGTAGGCAGAGAGTAAAGGTGGTCCATCACAGGTAAACAGTAAAAAATCTGAACAAGACACAGAAACTAGGGATGCACAATATTATCCGAGCCATATTGGTATCAGAAGATAATTGCCTAAGAAGCTGATTATTGGTATCTGCAGGTATATATAATTATTTTTGCATATATTGGCTGTAACATTGGCAGAATGTACAAATGAACCATAATGGATTACATCATCATCACTGGGTGTCTACTATATTACATCAAAAGTATAATTTATGAAAAAATAACGTTTTTCTTGCTTTACATCTGTTTCTACCTAATTAGATTGTCACCAAGAAATGACGAGGTAAATTTTAGTTGACTGGAGACTGCACACTTTCAACTGAAAATTAATAAATATCAGTATCGATAATGGTGATATTGAGGCAAACTTTGCCTTTCGGACAAACAGCGCTGTCATGTTTATATTCATATTGTAAATATTGTTGATGTTAATAGTGTGAATTTCTTGGCCTTATCTATAGTCTCACTTCTACTTAATTTACTTATTTTTCCTTCATAAGGAAGTTGATATTGCTTAAAGATTCTGCATGTTGCAACCTGCCTACTTAATTTTCATTTATTTTATTTAAATTTTATGCTCTTATCTATTTTAATGTCTTTATTTGATAATTCGTACTGCTGTACTGTGTATAAGAGCAACTGAAACAACCAAATTTCCCCTTGGGGATTAATGAAGTATTTCTGATTCTGATAAACATATGTACACACACACACACACACACACACACTCTCTCTCTCTCTCTCTCTCTCTCTATATATATATATATATATATATATATATGTATATATAGACATGGCTTTACCCTATAGTCTCACTCTGTGGTCCACTACTCTAGTCCAGAAGCAGCCCCAATCGGAGAAAAATGAAGGTAATGCAGAGTTTCATCAGAACTAAAGGCTGATGTCTCTCAGGCTTCTTCCTTTTTTATCTTCTGGCTCTCCTGCTGACAGCCTGGAGTGTACACTGAAGGAGCTGTGGTTTTTGGTGCTACCATCGTTGTTTCATTTTCCAGCTGCAGAGGTTGCCACTTGTCTAACACACATGCACCCCGACAGTTGCAGCATACAAGCCTTGGGTGTCAACACATTTTGTTCCCTCTGATTTATTTCCATATTTGCTCTAAGACTCCCTCTCTCCCTGCTTTCCTCCTTCATGTTCCTCCGCAGTAATGTTGCCATGGGTGAGACAGGACACCACAGAGAGTTTCTCCTGAAGACCTAATTAAATCTCAGAGGATGCAAGTCCTGTCTTTGTAAAGGTGCTTTAGATTCAAGATACAGCCTGAGCACTTCCTCATAAGACCTATTATTAAACTGCTGATTTGATTTTTAAATTCAAATCTGCAGATAAGAAAAGCTGTGTGGAGTTAAAGGTGTGTCTTTTATGACTCAGATTTAAATAGAAATATGTTAATATACCTTCAACCGCATCTGTCTCAGATCTGGTTATGCAACAGAGGAGCCTTTAAGGCATAACTCAGCAGTTGGCTCACTGTGTTGAAATAAAAGTAGGAGGAGATTTACGGTATGGGGCTCTTTGCAATTGTGGTTTTACAGGATTGAACATGGGAGGTACGAGTAGTTTAGATGAATGCCATTTCCAAGGGTAAATTATGAACTAATCCACAAACCCCAATTTCAATAAAGTTGGGACATTGTGTAAAATGTAAATAAAAACAGAATAAAATGATCTGCAAATCCTTTTATGCCTAAATTCAATTGAACACACTACAAAGACAAGATATTTAATGTTCATACTGATAAACTTCTTTGTTTTTTGCAAATATTCACTCATTTTAAATTTGATGCCTGCAACACATTCCAAAAAGGGACCAGGGGCATGTTTATCTCTGTGTTACATCACCTTTCCTTTATCAACACTCAATTAGCATTTGGGAACGAACAGCACTTATTGATAAAATTTTGGAAGTGGAATTCCTTCACATTTTTGCCTGGTGAACGACTTCAGTTGCACAACAGTCTGGTGTCTCCATTGTTGTATTTTGTGCTTCATAGTGCTCAACACATTTTCAATGGGAGACAGATCTGGAATACAGGTCAGTCTAGTACCTGCACTGTTTTACTTGAAGCCACGCTGCTGTAACATGAGCAGAATGCCACTTCATTGTCTCTGAAATAAGCAGAGACATCCCTAAAAAAGAAGTCTCTTGGATGGCAGCATGTTGCTCCAAAGCCTGTATGTACCTTTCAGCTTTAATGGAGCCTTCACAGATGTGCAGGTTACCCATGCCATGGGCACTAACACCCCCCCATACCATCACAGATGCTGTCCTTTGACCTTTGCTCTGATAACAGTCTGGATGGTCCTTTTCCTCTTTAGCCCAGAGGACACCACGTCCATGATGTCCAAAAACTGTCTGAAATGTGGACTCAGACCACAGCAGACTTTTCCACTTCGCCTCAGTCCATCTCAGATGAGCTCGGCCCAGAGAAGCCGGCGGTGTTTCCTGGGTATTGTTGATATTTGTCTTTGTCTTTGACCTTGACCTTGTAGATGTAGAGATGATCTGTGTTAACTGACAATGGTTTTCTGAAGTGTTGCTGAGCCCATGTGGTAAAATCAATGCAGTGCTGCCTGAGGGATTGAAGGTCACAGGCATTCAATGTTGGTTTTCAGCCATGCCAGTTATGTGCAGAGATTTCTCCAGATTCTCTGAATCTTTTGATGATATTATGGACTGGAGATAATGAATCCCTAAATTCATTGCAGTTGTAAATTGAGAAACTTTTTTCTTTAACTGTTGGATTATTTGCTCACGCAGTTGTTCAGAAAGTGGTCAACCTAGTCCCATTTATGCTTATTAATGCCTGCTCCTTTTATACTGAATCATGAAACTGTTCAAAGCAGGTACTTTTTGATTATTCCTCAACTTTCACGGTCTTCTGTTGCCCCTGTTCCAGCTTTTTTTGGGTTGTGATGTCTTTTTAGTGTATTGACTTGAATATAGGCGTAGAATGATTTACAGCTCATTATGTTCTGCTTTTCTTATATTTTAAACAATGTCCCAACTTCACTTGAATTAGGGTTTGTCCCTGAAATATAATGAAAACAGAGACCAATTCTACTTCATGGTACCACCTTAAATGATGAACCAGATCGATCCCTTAGAAGTCATTTAAAATCTTAAATTTGATTTTTTTTAATTCAGGATCATTAAATCTCAAAAAATCTCAAAAAACTCTGACTTCAGCTCATTAGAAGTCTTGAATTTTGAGATGGAAGTAAAGATACGTGATTGTTTTTAGTCCTTTCAGTCAAAAATATGAATCCAGTGTTAAAGTCTGTGTTCAAATTCATGCTGAGACCAACAGGATAAAAGCTAATCAGCTAAGCTAAACGAGCTACACGGTGCTGCACAACATATAATAATAATAATATTACATTTTACTGAAGGGCGTCTTCCATGACACTCAAGGTCACCTTACAGAAAGTACAAATACAAAAACAGGCATAAAAACAGGTATGAGAACAAACAATACAACACAATAGACAGTGCAAAAGATCAGAGGGAGAGGGAGAGTTTGAGTCTGGTTTTAAAGAGGGTTAAGGACTCAGTGCCGCAGAGAGAATGATGCGAGCTGCTGAGTTCTGAACCAGTTGAAGTTTATGGAGGGTTTTCTGGGGAAGACCAAACAGAAGGGAGTTGCAATAGTCGACTAAACCGTGGACCAGAATGGCGGTGGTATGAGGGGCGGAGGCGGTTAATAGTTTGGAGGTGGAAGTAGGCTGACCGGGTTATGTTGTTGATGTGTGATGTGAAGGAGAGTGTGCTGTTGAGGATGACCCCAGACTCTTTACCTGAGGGGAGGGGGAGATGGAGGAGTGGTCAAATGGAGTAGTGAAACTGTTAGATTGTTGAGAGTGGATCTCGTGTCAATTAATAATATTTCTGTTTTACTGCTGTTTAATTTGAAGAATTTGAGTGTGAACCACGGCTTTATTTAAGGAGACAGTTTGTGAGGGAGGAAGGTGGGAACTAGAGCGATATGTTTTTTCTTTCAATATCTCAATATCTTTAGGCCACATCATGATGTACAATATATATCTCAATATTTTGCCTTAGCCTTGAGATGACGCTTTGATGCATGCAGTTGAACCACATTGGCAATACCCAATATATATTGATATTTTTTAGCGTCCCTGTTAGTTTCTTTTTTTTTTTTTTTCTGAGGTAAACCCTTAAATAAAACAGTTATAAGTTTAAGCTATGTGCCAAATCACACAGGCACCTTTATTGACAGAGGTCACTCTGCACATTATCAATATGTATAAAACAAATTGAACAAAATAAGGGAGGCTGTGTGTGTGAGACATGGACACAGGGAGAGGAGAGGAGAAATAGGTGCCAACTTGCGTCTCATGGGAAGAAATATATTGCCAATTTAACATAAAATGAAGTATATTGATATAAACAACACTGTACCATGTTATATTGGGTATAGAAATATATATCCATATAGTGGAACTGAATGTTGTATTTACGGAGTATATGGCCAAAAGGTAGGATGTTATTGATGAAGGGCAGGGGCCCCAGGACTGAGCCCTGGGGCACACCTGTGGTGACAGGGAGTGGGTAGGAAGTGAATGATTTGAGCTGAATGAACTTGCGGCCAGAGAGATAAGATTTCTCTCTTTAACATATGCTTGTGTATTTGGCTTTTGTTCTGATGCTATGATTGCTTTTAGTGATTAGAGTGATCAGGATAAAAGGAAAACTGTGATAATCTGACTTACTTTCTGATGTTTAAACATATTCCTCTCTGTTTTCAGGATTTTGTACCACTTTACACGGACTTTGAGAACTTTTACACTCGAAACTTATACATGAGGGTGCGAGACAACTGGAACCGTCCTGTCTGCAGCCTGCCTGGACCCGTGTTTGACCTGATGGAGAGGGTGTCTGACGACTACAACTGGACATTTAGGTACAATAACCCAGCTTTAGTAGGGCTGGGCCTAAACATAAAATCCCCATTTTTTTTCCACAACGCTTGATTTATGACACAAAAAAATGACATGAATCAAGTTTTGCCTTTATGTTGTCAACATATATTCCCAATTCATACAGAATTCCTGTCTTAGTATTACAGTGCGTGTCATGAAATGTTGCTTAAGCATAGGCAGGTTTGTTACATTAACACTGAAGGCAGTATATTAACATGGAGCTCCATGGTCGAAATTTAATTTCATTTAAAAAACAAATAAAAGCCTATAAAAGTGCTTCTGCAAAACCTGACAGTGCCGACCATCATGAAAGCTGTACATTTTCAGTATTTATATTTTCAAACATTGCAAAAAATTACAATTGGAGTACACTGAAAAACTCAGATTTAAGTGAGAGTATTTGTCCAATTTTAAGACAAAAAAATATCACTAGACTTGTTCTAATCCACAATTTCCTTACATGTCTGGATTAAGATCTTATTTAAAGACATAAAAACTAAAAATAAGGCTTGCTTGTAATAATAAGTAAAATAATTTGCCAGTAAGACAAGAGAAATTTAACTTGAGCAGATATTAAACCTTAATTTAAGACCCTCACCGAGTCAAACTGTCCGATTCATTTTCATTACAAGCAATTCAATGCTTTATTTTTGCCTTTCATTCCTTAAAGTATGATATTTATCTCAACTGGTTGAGTGAATGTGGATTAGAATAAGTGTTTTGGATATTTTTGACTTGAAAATAGACAAACACACTTGCCTAGATATGAGTTTTTGCAGTGTAAGTCAAGAAAAAAAACATCTTGATCTGTAATTTTTAATTCTTCTGCAGAAAATAATTTGAATTAATCGATGTATTTGATATATTTCCCAGCCCTAGGCTTTAGTAAACAGACAGGCTCATAATTACACATGCTGCTCAGGGTTACTCTATCGTCGAACACAACCATCATCTGTCCTGTAGGCCTGAAAACTGCACAGCCACCGTTTAAGTGACTCAGTCAAACATCTCTTTAACGTGACAGAGGAGAAATCTTTCAGCTAAAACACAGGGGTTTGTAACTTCAGCTGGAAAAGGTCAGCCTTAAATTTTTAAATTCAGATGGGATGCCTCAGAGCTTCACAGCGGGGCTATGGAATATTTTATCAACAGGAATATGAGCAGATCTATGGGGAGGAGATCTGCCGTTATGAATTGGGACAGAGTGGTGGGTCTGGGTTACATGTTTAAAGAGGTTTAAAGTGACTGGAAAATGTGGAAATGGAGCAGTCAGCCTGTCTGTTGTGGTGAATGGATAAAAAGACATGCCGATGAGTTTTGTAGTGGTTTTGAAGGTTTACTTTAGGAAAAAATAAATAGGTCAGTGGGTAAAATGGAGCACGTCTTTCCAAGTACTTACTCCTGGAATGTTTTAGTTAGACTGAATGCAGTATTCTCTTACTTTAAATCTCTTACTAGTTTGTAGAGCTGGACAATATACCAATTAAATCAATTAATTCAAATTATTTTTTGCAGAAGATTTGAAAATTAAAAATCACGATTTTCTTCTTGACTTAGTCCAAGTGTAAGTTGGGCCCTGTCAGGTTTTGCATGAGCACATGTTTAGGCTTGTATTTGTATTTTTAATTAGATTAAATACTGATCAGAGAGTTCAGTGATAATATACTATGAAAATAGCTCAACTTTCAGTGTTTATGTAGACAGGCCTTTCTACATACTAACTACATAATCAACATTTTATGACAAAATTATTATATTTTATATTATATTTTAATAACACAAAGGCCAAACTTCATTCGTGTAATTTTGTGTCACTTGGAGGTTTTTCTTTCTTTTTGTATTTTACCTTTATTTAACCAGGAAGTCCCACTGATATTAAAAATCTCTTTTACAAGAGAGACCTGGCCAAGGTAGCAGCCAATACTGTGTTACAAATTTAAAAAACAACAAAACATTGAACAGCACAACAACTCACATTTTAAAACAGGCTAACGAAATGAACAGTAACCTCTCATGAAAAACAGAGACACTTCTCTGTCACTGCGCTCTTTATGATCCTTTTAATTTTTGCTTTTGGTTTCGTTTTGTTTTTTAAGGGAAAAACATTGATTGAAATCGTACATTGAGTGTTGTGGAAAATAATCTGGGATTTTATTTTGAGGCCATATTGCCCAGCCCTACTAGTTTGTCATAGGAATAGGCCTATATTTTGTGTTTGTTTAATAGGTTTGGGTTGTCTTTTCTTAAAAAAATCAAAGCTTATTCGCATCTTGGCACACGAACTCCTTTTAGAACTGAATTATTTTATGTCTGAGGACTTTTTAATCACTCAGATGGGTTTCATTAGATCCACTCAGCTGATTGATTCATGTTTCAAGTGCCTCAATTAAAATCTGAACTTAAAAAATTGCCTCTATTTGTAGTGTACTTGAGTCCAAAATACAGCATTTTCTTAAGATGAACACATCCACCACCCGGTTCACATTTGATCACACTTCGTTCTCCTCTCCTGTCCAGAATCGGATGTACACTTTTAGGTTATCTTTTCTGGTTTAATCAATAATATGAGCATGTAGCCGCTTTATTTTTGGTCATTTTTTACTTCCGCGGTGCAATTTTTAATAGAGTGTACATGATTTATTTGTAAAATTATGTCCCTCCTAATGTGGAAAGAAAGGTGCAACAAATTTGCAATTTTGTGATATTTATTGACATAATCCTTGAGAATTTTTCTAAGATACAAACAGGCAATTCAAGCTTTAATTTTACAGTAAAGTGGCAACTCATTTCTCCTGTTTGGATATTGTAATGACCTTTATTTAGTTGTTTTCCAGATCTCTACTTTTTAACACACACTCCAATTCTGAGTAGTTGGGACGTTGTGTTAAAGGTAAATAAAAATAGAATACAATGATTTGCAAATCCTTTGGATCTATATTCAATTAACATTACAGAGACATAATATTTAATGTTCAAACTGATAAACTTCATTGTGTTTTTGCAAATATTCTCTCATTTTGAATTTGATGCCTGCAACATGCTCCAAAAAAGTTGGGACAGTGCCAACAAAGGTTGGCAAAAATATTTGTGGGGTGAGGTCCAACAGTTTAAGAACATTTTTGGACTTACAGTTACATGGAATTTAGGGCTTTCATCATCCACTGTCCATAATATCATCAAAAGATTCAGAGAATCAGGAGAAATCTCTACACTTAATTGACATGGCTGAAAACCAACATTGAATGCCTGTGACCTTTGATCCCTCAGGCAGCACTGCATTATAAACCAGCATCATTCTGTAAAGGATATCACCACGTGGGCTCAGGAACACTCCAGAAAACCATTGTCAGTTAACACAGTTCATCTCTACATCTACAAGGTCAAGGTCAAACTCTACCATGCAAAGACAAAGACAAATGTCAACAACACCCTGAAACACCGCCGGCTTCTCTGGGCCGAGCTCATCTGAGATGGACGGAGGCAAAGTGGAAAAGTCTGCTGTGGTCTGAGTCCACATTTCAGACTGTTTTTGGACATCATGGACGTGGTGTCCTCTGGGCTAAAGAGGAAAAGGACCATCCAGACTGTTATCAGAGCAAAGGTCAAAGGCCAGCATCTGTGATGGTATGAAGGAGTGTTAGTGCCCATGGCATGGGTAACCTGCACATCTGTGAAGGCTCCATTTATGCTGAAAGGTACATGTAATCTTTGGAGCAACATATGTTGCCATTGTAGCGTCATTTTAGACCAGAATAGTAAAATAAATAAAACTGTTGTTAAGGCCAAATTCTAAATGAAAACCATGCCACAAAAGAAACTTAAAATAAAGTTTTCCTTTCACTGTTTCAAAATAATTCAGACCAAAAGAAAGAATTTCAATGAGAGAAACTGAAAACAAACAAAAAAAAAACAGTTCAGTCGGTTAAAATTAAAAAATCCAATAAAAATCCTTTAGTTCAAAAGCTCAAGTGTCTCAAAGAGTTAATTGAAAAATAAAAAAATAAAATCAAAGTTCATCAAAATTAAATCTTCAAGGTTGCAAAGGGCCCATTAACAGAAAATTTAACTGTGACACGCACAGTTCATTAAATTTAAAATAAGAAAGAGTTTCTCAGAATCAGAATTCAGAATGTTCAAAAGTGTTAATTAAATTATGAACCTGAAAGAACCAAAATTATAATTCACAAACCATTATTTGTTCACTCCACTGTACTTTTTGTTCTCCACAGGACAGACTGTGTGTGAGTGTTTTCAGATTACTTGCAGTAGGAAGAGCGGGGGGTCATGGCATCAGGAAGGGGTCATGGCATCAGGAAGGGGTCGTGGCATCAGGAAGGGGTCTGTCCAGGTTATTTTACGTCAGTCTTGGAGAGCAGAGGCATTAATGTTACCAAACACTGAGAGCTCCTCTGCAATTTCCCCAGGAGGCAAAAAGCATCTTCAGAGCAAAAGAAAAGGAAAAAACTGTCACTCCTCGTGAACCCTCATGCACTTCTTTTCGTCTGAGGATCTTAACTCTCAGAAACTTCTGTTTTGTTTGGTAAAAGCTCTCCCTCCAACCCTCTCTGACCTCTTTCTCCACGAGTCAGCTCCTTTGTCTCTCTTCAGCTCTCTCAGGTCACAGGTGTCTGCAATCAGCTCTGCTGGACCACTCCCACTCCCTCTCAGCTCTGTGCAGGTATTTCCCTGCCTGTATTTTTCAGGGACGTCCCTGCTTATTTCAGCATGACAATGCCAAGACACATTTAGACACAACAGCGTGGCTTTGTAGTAAAGCGGCACTAGACTGACATGCCTGCAGTCCAGACCTGTCTCCCATTGAAAATGTGTGGAGCATCATGAAGAGCAAAATTTATAGTCACATTTGAAGCTTATAGATTATATCATCCTCTATGCTTTTACTTTAATTTCTTGTTCCTGTATTTATTGTTACTATTTTTATTTTAAGGGATGCACGATATTGGATTTTTGCCAATATTCGATATGCCAATATTTTTTAATTCATTATCGTCGATACTGATACCAATGCCGATATTTCCAGTCAAGGGCACAAGCTCTGTACTTAACAAAAATGGACTTGTTTCTTTCTGTGTTACAGTATATTTTTGTGAGGAACAGATGTAAAACAAGAAAAACAGCATTTAACTCTTGCAAAAACAAAACCCTTGATTTTAGGCACAACAGAGAGGTGGAGGGGCTTCCAGTGACTGGAACTTTTCTGGTAATTGGCTGGAAGATGGCAGGCAGCTGGCTTGAAAGGGAAATTGGAGCAGCTAGATCTGTATATATATATTATATTTACATGTTATCAACTCAATGTGATTCTAAATAAAGCCCCCCCTTCAAACATATGTTGGCTGACGACATTTTTAGTTCTTTGTGAGGCACCATAAGCCCTTGCTTTTGGTTAAAATAAGTCATGCATGTTTGATTGTGTCCTTAAAAATGTGCCCATGGAAACAGGAATGATAAGAGTTGCTTATGCAGGCAGTCTCTTCTGTTCACCTCAAGTGAACATTGTTCTAATTGCCCCTCATGAGCAGAACTCCACTGACAATGATGCAAGTTTATGTTTTGCGATTATAGTCCATTAAATGTTGATTACTCTTTTACATCGAGTAATCAGTTCTCTGACTGTGTGTTGGCTTGAATGTAAATGTGATTCCAAATGCTTTTACTCTTGCAGGTTAACCGGGAGGACGTTGCATAATGTGATAAACGTGGGCTCTTACAACTACCTCGGTTTTGCTGAGAACAACGCCGATTTCCTGAAAACTGTGGCAGACAAAACGCAAGAATATGGGGTCGGGGTGTGCAGCACAAGGCAGGAAATTGGTGAGTTTGTGGTCCCTTAAAAAAAGTGTGATAGTTGTCCTAGTTTCACAAAGGGGCTTGTTTTATCTTGTGGGAGAAATGTCCATTTCACATGCTGCAAGAACATATGGTGTCCTTTTTAATTTAATTATTTCTCAGTCCTTTCAGGTTTCTTACTCATTAAAGAAAATCCCTGGAAATGAAGCTCCATCTCCCTCATCATACATACCGTCATTTATTATCCTTCTTGTGAATTACACTGTCCACTTGTTTAATTATCTTTCAGTGGCTGCAGTGTTTGGATGAATTATTCAGCCTTGGTTGAATTATGTACCGTTTGGGCATAAGATATTACATTCTGAAGCACACTGAGTGGAAGGGGAAATTATATCATAGAGGAGTGTAACATCACTCTGGACATGAGTGATGGAAGTGTTAAAGCAGCGAAGGATCAGAGGGTGAAAGTGCAGCTTCGGATGAATTTTAGATGATGTTTTATCTTCAGAGTTCGAGCTGGCTGCTGAACCTGCTTCAATGGTTGTAGGGGTGGAGTTTATCTCTCATTCTGAACTCATGGTGGTGGTGTCCACAGTTCATTGCTCACACACCCACAGTCCTGTTAAATCAAGGTCTTTGTTTTTTATTATTTTATTTTATTTATTTATTTATTTTATGATTTATTTATTTATTTATTTTACTTTATTTGAGTTTGTTTGTTCTTATAATTAATTACCTCTTTAATGCCTGAAAAAACAAGTTATTGCCAGAAAATTCTAATTTTTTGGAGCTGAAATGTTTATTTCACTTTCTACTGAAACCCTAAAAAATCAAAAGTAATTCGTTGATCATATTGATTATATAGCGATATCATTAAAGTATGTCAAATATGATACAACAGGCTTTAGGGGTAACAAGATGAAGATAATACAAGACCAAAAAAAAAGGGGAAGGGCAGGACAAATATAACAATCAAAGGAACCAAACCCAAGGCAGAGACAAAACAAATAAATAAGTATTTATATTTAATAATAATAAAAAAAAATGATAAATTACTCTGGTCAGTCCAGGATCCGTCACGCCGGAATTGGTATTACTAAGATACCTATTGGGCAGTGGTGGGCAACTTTGATTGGATGTTTTTTCAGTGCCTCAGGGGCCGCACTGTTACATATTGTCAGGCACCCTCAATGAGGAAAAAGTATATACATAAACTAAAAATAGCAAATATTAAGCTTCAAACCTTTTTTTTTTAAATATGTTTTATTAACTTTTCAATTTTTAACAAACAAACAACCAATACATTACAACATACAAACAAGTAAACTTTGGCCACAACAAATACATCCTCACCTAGATCCCTCCTACGTAGCATACAGAAAACATTTTGTTATCCAAAATATAATCTTGAACGTCCATCAAAATGTTATATATCTTAAATATGTGCATGTACTGGTTACGCTCAGTTCAATACATCAGTAGCTGCTAGCAATAAGATTGTAATAAAAGAACATCTAGTTTGGGGCAAAAATAAAAAATTAAGCATACATAAACATTCAAAATAAATAAATAAAAACCAGATAAGTCAAATTTATAAAAATCAATAAAAAATCAATTAAAAAGATAAAATAATAGGTAAAAAAAAAAGGGAAACTTCAAGCTCTAAACTCCTCGGAGATCTTTAAGCTTCTTTTTAAAGCAATAAAAGAATGAATGTTCACAAGTTTTTAAAGCACAAATATAAATACAAATATATATATTATATATATATATATATTACTGTTACTGTTGTTTCCAAGTATAGTTTTTACTGATGAAAGCCTCATAAAAATTATTATTAGGCACAATCATCGCAAAGTAAGTTCTTTAATGACTTGTAAAAAAACAACCCCAGCAATCTAAGGTTAGTATTAAATAATAAATTATATTTTATGGTATAAATGATATTGTATCACTTATCCTAATTTGTGTATTATGTAGTACTGGTTACTTATGATGGATCCGATTTAGCAGTTATGTTTTCTTCACCTTTCCTTTTTTTTTTTTTTTTTTTTTTTTTTTTTGGAAATGATTGACGGGCTGCATTGAGGGAGGTAAAGGCCTGCACGTGGTCCCCGGGCCCCCAGTTACCCACCCCTGCTATTGGGTCACTCTGGAATAACTGGGAAGTCCAGCTCATGGATATACACAAAAAAAGGGATCCCATGTCTGATAAAATTTCCTAAGAGAGCCCCTCAAAACACACCGAACTCAAGTTGACTTGAAGATGACTTTTTCCTTCAGCTCTCAGTGTTTATGAGCTCGATGAAGTCACATGGTTGGTCCTGAGTTATATGAGTTTATTGGTCCAATCATGTCAAGAGTTAAACATTACAGAACTTTCTACAGCCTTTTACACCTACAGTAGCAAAGTTTGCTGGAGTAAAGGAGCTGTGCTTTTTTCCTCTGTCAGTGATGTTTAGTTTATGGCTCCTCTGACACCGCCCTGCTGTAAATCTTCTGAGAGTGGGGAGCGAGCTGACACTCGAGTTCAGAGCGAGCTGCGTCTCTGCAGAGCATGCGTGATATCAGCACTTCAGCGAGAACACAGCAAACCAGAGGAATAAAAGGCCATGAGCTCGTCGTTATGAGAATCCTCGCCAACACAGAAACACACACTCCTCTGGACGATCCATTATTCATTCACGTGATTTATTCATTTGTTTATTTCTCTTTCAAAATGGGACTGTTTTTCCCCGGGTTTGTAATCTGTGTTTCAGCTGGCTCACTCAGAGGGTTAACCAATAACAAGCACTTCTCCCGTGAGACCTTATTAAGCATCAATTATTAAAGAACCCAGTATCTCTGCACGACGCCAACAACACCAGTGATTTGGTTTATATGCAGCAGTTTGTATCAGTGATACATGGAAACGTGTCAAGTGGGATTTTTGGATGTGTTTCGACTTAATTTAATACCAACAAAATTAGTTCAGAACAAAAATTGTGCTCATACATATTTAACAAAATATATTTGGAAGAGCAAGGGAATATATCTAGTTTTTAAGATTTCATCAATATATCATTGAAATAAGATCTAGGGTAAGGCATATTAACATTTATGTTAATATACTTTATGATAATAATTTCTCTTCAAAAAATGTAGACATCATACACAAATAAAAGATTGTTTGCAGTAAAAATTGTTAACAGTAATATAATTTCTGACCATAAGATTGATTTTTTTTGGCTAAATTAAGAATTGCATAAAGGAAAAAAACAAAAATACTGTGATTTCTCGATTATAACACTCACTTTTTTGCTTTTAAATGAGCTCTAATTTTTCAAGTGCGTATTATACACGAGTACAAGAAAGTACTTAGGCTTCTCTTGTCAACATCGCGATTGCAACACATCTGATACAAAAAGCCAAAATATTCTCTTTCTCTGCGAAAACACATGCAAACACAGGGCGCTGCCATCTTGTTAGTTAGGGGATGCAAAATAATGTGATTGGTTGAAGACATCGACATGTTGATAGCTGCTCTCTGATTGGTCGGTACACTACGACTGAGCATGCTCGGGCAGGAATCGAGTAATTGCGCAGTCCAGTTGAGAGAGAAAATCATGTACGGTATTTGTTGTGAAAATCCTGAAATTTCATTGATTAAAACTTTGAATAAAGGTAATTTTTGAGTTGTTTGAGAGAGTAAGGTTTGGGCAAAATTTGGGTGCGTGTTATATTCGAGTACAGGCACAAAATCATGAAAATATGTTATACATGAGTGCGTGTTTTAATCAAGAAATTATGGTAATACATTTCTAAAACTAAGATATCAAAAATGAAAGCCCTAGATACCCAATACTGGGCAGTATTTTGTTTCAGTTATTAGATATTGTTTATAAAACTCCTACACGTAACCATGAGACTCTGTCAGCTTTGAGGTTGTCAAAATAAGTATTATTTCAAACTATAATGAGGCACTAAAGTCATACTTTCTTTGAGGGCTTTTGCTTGGTAATGTGTCTTTAGGCCCAATTTTATCTTGATTTTATCCATGAAAACAATTTAAATTTGGATCAGCGAGGAGTCAGCCACGGCACAGATGAAGGACTGTGCTCTCAGAACAGGACCAAAGCATGTTAATAAAACACTTGTTAGATTCCCTCTCAAAGAGTTGATCCTTTGCACCTGAATTAAATATCTAATGTGATTTGTGTGCTCCAGTTGTTTCTTTGGAATTAGAATTGGGGTTATGTTTTGAAATAATATAATCTCTATTATTTTGGCTGTTGTTGGCCTTAAAAAGAACAAAATTAATGATGCTTAGTCATATTTTTACCCAAAAAAAGAAGCTTAGATGTGGTAGTAAAGTATTAATGCAATAAAGAAATTGTGCAGGAGTCTGACCCTTAATTTTAAATTGCAAAAAAACAACGAGAAGTGCCCCAAGAGCACAAACCTCTGCCAAGGCTTCTCTGACATTGTTAGTAAAGATGTTTAAATGTGGAAAACTTCCCTGCAATCTTAGCAAGTCCTGTAAAAATATTTCTGGACCCGCGCCACCAAAATCTGATCCCCTCTTCCTTATGCCATGACCAGTATTCCCAGAAAATGTCATCAAATCTGTCAGGAACGTTATGAGTAATCTTGCTTACAGACTGACGAACAGGAACAAACAAACGCTGGCAAAAGCTCAGCACCTTGGTTAAAAACCTTGGGTCCAGGCCCATCGTGATGGTGCTAGAGATCTAAGGGGGTCAGCTTTGTGCAAGTCAAAACGATGTTTAGATATTAAGACCAAATTAAACTTAACCAGCTTCTATATCGGAGAGTTAGCCAGTGGTTTTTTACAATTTAGACGGTTTTCAGAAGTTTGCCTGACATTTTTGATAATTAAAAATATATTTTTTCCCAATATTTGGTGTCCAAGACTTCTTGTTTATGTTGCTGTGGTATCAGCAGATATTAATATCTTTGAATTTTTAGTAGAATTATATCATAGTTTACAATTTTGGTACTTTGACAACCAATTGTTATTTCTATATAGAGATAAATATTGAGTTAAGTAGAGTTTTGTTGTCATGTAGTGAAAATAAATGTACACAATTCTTGGTACGTATTGCCAGGTCTTTATATTTAAACTACATTTTTTATTCTTTTCTTTAATCTCAATCCCTGACAGCCTCTAAATATTGATTTATTTTTCCTAATGTTTCATCTTTCCCCTCCCTTGGCATTTTTTGATACAGATTTTTATAGAAATGTTCCACTCAGATTGTTTTTCCCCTTCAATCCCAGAGATTATTTATCAACAGATCAGCTCAACTTTGAGCCCACATCATGTTTAAATGTTAATTAAATATTTTAAACCAGTCTCCTCTGTCGGCGCCATGTAAAGAGTAAAGAGAGTGCATATTAAAAGAAGATACAAAGGGCACTGAAAGCACGCCCTGTGAATAAACAGACATGTCAAACATTCACATATCGCCCTTAATGGATAGCTTACTATGCCTACTTCTCTTACAATCATTAACATGCAGTGAATAAGATATTGATGCCATGCATTCCTAATAAATGATAGATTACTAAGAAGTGCTACTGCTTAACCTGTAGTGAGTTTACACCCTCATGTGTTCACTGTTATACGGATGAGAAGAGCTTCACTCTGCTGGATGTGAACATGTTAAATCTGAGCTGTGTTTGTGTGCTGAGACTGTAAGACAGGTTTATAAAAGTAATGATTAACACCTCAAGGCTGGGTCTGCTCTGGTTCATCTATAAAAGCTTTGAGGACAAACAGACTAGGACTGGGAAACATAAACCTTTCTTAAAATATATGGATGTTTGTTTAAGGGTGGCACAGCAGGTAGTGTGTGTGACTCACAGTTAGAAGGTTGCTGGTTTAAATCCTGTGCCAGTCCAGAGCATCCAAAGCACTTATTCTCATCCACATGCATTGACATGTTCAGATAAATGCCTCACTATGAATAAAAAGCAAAAATGAGACATTAAATTGCATGTAATTATCAGAAAATCTCTGCCAACTTCAACTTCACTTTATTGTCCCCTAAGGGAAATTTGCTTTGCAGGCAGGTAAGAACATGAAACATAAAAACACATTCACACAAATCCAGATAAAACACAAGTACCTAAAGGGACAACTAGCAGAACCATCACTGCAGTGTTTAGAAACAAGACGCATTATGACTGTTCATTTTTTTTTATTTTAATTATGTTGTGTATTGGCTTGTGATATGAATGAATTTTTCATCCTGTTAGATTTGGCCTTTGGCAATCTAAATCTCCTGCCAGAGTGTAAGAGCTCAAACTCGACAAGGAGAGGATGCACAGGGCACTGTATGATGTCCTGGGCCTTGGAGTTTATCCTCCTGCAGAACATTGTAGGCAGATCGGGCAATGTAACGCCAATAGTTTTGCTTGCTGCTTGCCAATGAAACAAGCAGAATTTCACCCAGGAAATGTCTAAAATTGAGGGTTGACACCTGCTTAGGATGTGATATTTCATTAAAGACACCCTTCAAGTTAAATCTTTCTTGTCTTATAGGCAGATATTTCTAGTTATACGAGCAACTCAGGCTTTAATTTAAGATTTTGTGTCCTTAAATTAAGGTGTAAGACCAGTCATGTGAGGAAATTGTGGCCTACAATGAGTCAAGTGAGATGTTTTGTCGTAAAATTGGACCAATGCCCTTGCTTAGATCTGAGTTTTTGCAGTGCCCCGCTATAGGTAATGAATGGATGTTTGTTCAAATAAGAGACAACGTAGAAAGATATAGCTTATATCAAAACACTCCGATGATACAAATGCCACCAACATGTTGGATGAGACTCGGTGTCATAGTTTGGCAAGTGGGCGTGTTGAATGGCCATGGCTGCCTGTGTCTGTATTTACTGTGGTTACAACAGATGTGGAAACAGAAAAGAGTGAATATGTTTAAACTACATGATTTGATTAAGCTCATCAGATGTGAAATCAAAACAAAGCAATATTTGCTAAACCTTTTAGCAAATCCAAACATTTTAGAAAGAATGCACAGTAGTGATGCATCATGGGTATTTGTAGATAATAGCTTAAAAATATGATTATAGGTATCAGCACACGTGAACATTACTACAGCGATTTATAGCCAGTATGTTGGCCATACATATTGCTGACATAATATTACTATTGTTGACTTTTGGATTTTGGATATGCAGATACTTCTAAAGTCATAATCACCAATACCGATATCTATACTGATATTTTGTGTCAAGAGCAGAAAGTCTTGACTTAACTTAATTTGACCTGTTCCTTTCATTGCTTGAGTCAATTTGTGTTTCAGACAGATGTGAAGCAAGAAAAGCAACATTTTATTCTTTAAGAAATCACACTTTGGTTTAGAAGAGTAGACATTGCATGTTGAGGAGGTAAACCATCGTGGTATATTGTACAGTATATTGTGCCAATAATACAGCCAATATATGGGATGTTTATGGCAAATTTGTAAGACTTAAATATTGGATGTACATGTCTCTATATAATTTCCTTATCTGCCAATACCAATAATCAAATTTTTAGGCCAATATCTGCTGATAACAATATTGGTCCAGTAATATCGTGCATCCCTAATATTGCTTTTATGTGCAATTAGGACATTATGTTGCAGGTGGCTGCAATTTTTTGAGTAGTAACATTTTTGAGTATTTTTACTTAAGTATTATTTGTTTGGAAACTTGTGACTTTTACTCCACTACATTTGAAAGACAAATATTGTACTTTTAACTCCACTACATTTCTATGAAGGGTCTTGTTACTTCTAAGTATAGCTTTGAATTTTTTTCTCTTCTAAAATGTGATCTGCGTGTGATTTGTTCAAGTGGTGATGCCGTACCTGTACCTCGCGTATGCACTACTCAGATCGGACAGGTAAACGAGCTAACGTTGCTCAGATAACGGATCATCTTACTAGTGATGATAGCTATGGCAGATAAAGGCAATACAGGCGGATCTGTCTGCCAGTCAGGGCATCTGCCGTTTTCAGTTTTTAAATGGTTGTCCTTTTGTTGATTCAATCGTGTTTCAATCATCATTTCTATATTCTTCTCAGCATATTTTCAAGGTCTTTCATTCGACAGGTTCTATAAGCAGGTCAATGCATTCAGCAGGTTGTTTCAGTCATTAGGTTCTCTGAATTCATTGTGGCAACAAAACAACAACATGTTGACTTTAAAAAATGTACTTTTAATACTTAAGTATTTTCAAAAGCAGGTTCTCCAGTACTTTAACTTAATGAACAACTTTCACTTGAGTTGGAGAAATATTTGACCAGGAGTATCTATACTTTGACTCCAGTTATGGAGTTGAATACTTTGTCCACTACTGCTGGAGATGTACCAGAGTTTGTAATTCTGCTATGAAGACATCAAGTTGATATTTCTTTACAGGAACAAATAACAAGGTATGAAACTGGCATTGACATTTGGCCAGAAAATATTAAGATGTGATTTAAGACCATAATTCCCAGCCCTTACTCAAGCACACTTATAATCAAAAAAGTTCTTAAAGTCAATAGAATTGCTAAAATAATCTTTATCTCTCTCTAAATTTGATGTTATAATTGTTTTCTCCTGCCATAAAGCCTTGCGGACTGTAACAGCAGAAAGTATGACCTTGGTTGTTCAGATAGGACAGGTTCCTGAGTTTAATGAGATGCGTATCTGACAGTCCAGGTGTCATTTTACCTCTGCTAACTCGAGTGGGCAGATCTCGAGACGCTTTATGAGGTTAGCATATCAATAAGGAGGCAGGGCATGTCTGAGTAAAATGTTCTATACAGAGAACAAATCCAGAACTGCAGATGCCAGCAGGGCAGAGAGGCTGAGTGGTCGAGGGAGCGCACAGATCGATCGGACTTGGCAACAGGCCTGATGAAAATCAGCATAAAGACAGAGCCGCTCCGCTGTGTTATGGTTTTATATACATTAGTCGATATACATTTCACTCTCCCTCCTGAAACATTCATTCTGTTTGAGCTTTTTAATGATGGCTGTCTGTACTCACTGGTTGTTATTGATTATGACTACAAAGTTAAGTACTCCATTTTACAGAAAAATAAAATTAGTGTTGAGTTTTCATAAATGGACTGTTGAGTTGATGCTAGAACTGAACTCACTGATTTCACTTAAAGGAAGTACATGAATAATTCTTCTGTATTACTGATGTAAATACAGACGGCTTTGTTTGTTTGTTTGTTAGCAAGATTATGCAAAAACTACAGGACAGATTTCACTGAAATTTTCAGGAGATGTTGGGAGTGGTGCAACATAAAAATGATTCGGTTTTGGTGGTGATCCAGATATCTGCCATTAGTGAACGGTTGTTTTTGCTCAATAACTGTCTTACTAGTAATGATATCAACATGATTCTGAGAACTAGTGTGGGATTTCTGGGTCATGAATCATATTATGATGGTGACTTTATCATGGTACTTTTTGCTGATAGATGTAACAGCGAAATGTGAGCTACCTTGGCAGAGGTTTGCGCTTTCTGAGTGCTTTTTAGTTTTCATTTGTTGTTATTTGACAACAAGGGCAGGGTATTTTAGATTAGATTAGATTAGGTTAGATTAGATAGAACTTTATTTATCCCTTTGGAAGACTTCCTGAGGGAAATTAAGATTCCAGTTGCACAATTTATAGCAGATAAATAGATGTATAAAAAAGATAGATATAAACAGAAATATAAATAAATATAAATAAAAATATAAATATGGCTCCAGGCTGGCTACTGCTCCTTCCCATCTTCAGTCTTCCTGTTATTTTTCCTCCCTCCTAGTGGGGAGTTGTACAGTCTGATGGCCTGAGTTTCTCCGTCTGTTGGTTCTGCACTTGGAAAGGATTTATATTATCAGGGATGGGAATAGCTAAGATTTTATTGAAACAAATGCCTTTATCGATTCTGCTTATCGATCCGATCCCCCTTATCAATTCCTGTGGGTTTTCTGTGTTGGCAAAAGTCAGCTCCCATAGGTTTTGAGGGGCAACAATGTCAAGCACAGAGCATGTTAAATGGCGTGCTGCTAAGGTGGTGTTTACACGACCGCGTTTTCAGCCCAAAACGGAGAGTTTTCGTTGGGTTTTTGCCTCTCATTTACACGAGAACGGTGCCTGGAGTGCCTGAATCCACAATCTTTGGAAACCAGGATCCAGAGCGAAGAGTTTTGAAAACGTATCGCAGCCGGCTTCATGTAGACGGGATTCAGCGTTTCAGGGTGAAACACTGACGTCACCACATGGGCAGTAGTCTTTCACATGGAGGCTGCGCGTGCATACCAGGAACAACAGCTTCGGCCGTCTACTGAGTAACATGTATGTCGAGTAACATGCAGAACAAAGTGGAAGGAATTGACTGGGGAATTTATTTAAAGATTTGTGCTGGTTTTCTGCCTGAAACAAGTTAGCTACCATAGATTTTCAGTGGCAACAATGTCAAACACATGACACTCCTGATATTCAATGCCATGCTGATTGGTTGAATTTGTAAAGTAAGCACCATTTTCTCCAGTCACCACATCCCATTGGTGCTCTATTGGATTGAGATCTGGTGACTGTGGGGCCACTGAATTACAATGACCTCAATGTCATTTCTTTTTTGTTTCACAGAACGATCTTTAAAAGACGGGAATGTGAATTTAAAATGTGTATTAATGATGTTTTATATCAAGTATAACATTTGTTGCATTTAGTAAAGTCATATATTACATCAGTTTTTATAATATGTAATATTTCACAGATCCAACAGCAATAAAATACTTTATATCTGAACTTTCACTGCCTGCCTCCCTCTCCTGTAGCTCCCAATTATAACAGTAATCCTTCTTCTTATCCCCTGACCACAGGGGCAGCCCTAAATCACCTCAGAGATCCCCCCAAAAAGCCCACTTTTATTGCTCCAAATAGAAAAACACCACATCAGGTGACAGATTACAATCTGATCAATTTTTCTAAATGAATTTTCTGTCCCCAGCTGTCACACGGGGTTATAAACCACCACCTCTGTTCCAAAATGTGCTGCAGAGCTCTCTCAGCCTTTGCAGCACTGCGCTTGATATTACCTGGGATGAAAAAGTTGGCCGTAAATTACGAATTTAGCACATCTTAAGTCTTTATAAGTCTCTTCAGATCCCCAGGAGAGAAGATGTGCATGCCAGGCTTCTACACGTGGATTTTTATCAGGGAGTATTCATCTTTGTCAGCACTTGTGATTGGATTAAACGGACCAGAAAGCAAAGAGTCTAAAGGGTTAACCAAATAAACCAGCAGACGCTGCCGTACAGTGTCAGCATGAGTTATTTGTTTGTGTTTTATTTCTTTCAGGTAACTTGAGCATCCACGAGGAGCTGGAGGAGCTTGTGGCTGAATTTCTTGGTGTCGAGTCTTCTATGATTTTTGGCATGGGTTTCGCCACCAACTCAATGAACATTCCTGCGCTTGTTAGCAAGGTTTGTGATCTTTCACGCTACGGCAACACATGTTGTCACACCCTGCCCTGGAGCAGCCCTGCAGGGCGATTAGCACTAAACAAACTGACCTAAATACAATGAAGGAAAGAATGTTAGTGAGTTAAAGCAAACAACTTGAGCTCCAAACACATCCACACAATCAGCAAACTATACTATAAACTATAAATATTATAATTATCTATATATATATTAAATTTGTAGCATAGCAGGTAGTGCACATGCCTCACAGCAAGAAGGTCACCGGTTTGATCCCCGGGTAGGTCAGGCCTTTCTGGGTGGAGTTTGCACGTTCTCTCCGAGCGTGTGTGGGTTCCTCTCCGGCTTCCTCCCACAGACCAAAACATGGTCATTAGGCTAATTGGTGACTACAAAAATGTATTTGGGTATAAGTGTGAGCATGAATGTTTTTCTCTCTCTCTGTGGCCCTGCAATTGGCTGGCAATGGATGGATTGTAGGGCCGTCACCTTGTCCTCGATATGCAAATATCTGTTCGAGCATGGGGATAAAAATCTGTACTCAAAGTGTGAATAAATATTCAAATGTAAAATATTAAGTGCAGCAGCACATCAGCACGTCTGGAGCAGTGGACTGTTTGATCCAACAGAGGGCGCTTTCAGCCGCATCCACTGCTCTCTTGACCTCAGTAAACAAAGAGTGAGGTACATTTTAATGAAATGGAGGACGCACAAAGCCACTACACCAAATATCTTGAGTTATTTGCGTACGTTTGAAAACCATTTGAGTTTGGTTTTAGGGATAAGTGACAGCCTTAAAGATGCAGTGTGTAGAAAATGGCATTTTGGCGACATCTAGCGTTCAGATTTTGTAATGAGCCCGTCTGTTACTAAAACATCACATCACTAAGCAACGAGAGCCAGTGAAGACCAAAGAGGATCGTGAACAGGGCATCATTTACAACAGTTACAAACACTGTGCTGGCTTCTTCTCTTGTAGTACCTGCTCTCTCTCTCTTCGTCTTCTTCGCATGCCATCCAGGTAGATTTCAGTACCGGCGGCCGGACTCATATTCAAAAATCGCTTTTGCTCTTTTTGTCCTCAAAACCCACCAGTAGACAACATGGCGGATCGTTATGTCAGCCTCCACAAAGGTGAGACTTGCGGTACATAAATATAAAGAGCTTTTTCTAACTTAATAAGAAGAAAAAAGTTTCATGGGGATGATTGTACACCTATTGCAATGGACTTTACATACAAATAGAAACATTAAATTCTATATTCACCTGTACTGTTCGGCGAAATGCTGCCAACTTCTACACACTACCCCTTTGATGGATGGATGAACCTACACCATTAAAAAATCTGATTTCTTGCAGTCACACTGCCACAAAGAAACACTCCAGCTCTTTACTTTCCTGCAGAAAGACAGCCCTGTGCGTTAAAATGGTATAAGTGTGTATAATTGTGGTTGTTTGTCTGTATACATCAGCTCTGTGATTGACAAGCAACAACATGGGACACCTTCAGTTAAAACGCTGTGAAATAATCCGCCTGTATTTGGGTGTCATTTTCACAGCGCAGCAGAAACTAATCTAATTAGCCAAGCTTTTGTTCCTTTCTTGCATATGGCCTAAATTAATGAATTACAGTCAACTAAACTCAGCTGTGAACAACTCCCCGCCGACCCCCATTAATTAAAATCATAATTAAACATAACAGTAGCCGGGAGGACGAGGCTCCGGGCGCCACTGCTCTCAGACACATTGACAAGACGGGGCAGGTTTTTGTTAAGAGCACCACTCAGGGGGATGATTACCCAAACGGCGTCCTGTCTCACGCAGACAGCCACGGGTTCGGGGGGGCGACACGCAGCATGAATATCTGTGATCTGAGTGGACAGGAGGGAGGGGAGGCTGACTGGTTAAGTGACGAGGACGGGGTCGTTTATGCAGACCAAGAGGTGCGGCGGCCCCCGAATCTGCAGCCCCCACAGTGACCCTGTAGGTGCCCGGGGTCAAACCGCACCGCCAACCCCGTCCTACAGGGACAGGCTGTGCAGAGACGAGGACAGGCTGCGCTGGTACTCGCTGTGTAGGGACGAGACTGGCTTTGCAGGCAGATCTGCTTCAGAGTGACAGCTGCTGGTAGACCAGGGACTGAGCCAGCTGGACCCGAGGCCAGACCCAGAGTGTCTGTCACTGAGGCGATGTCAACAGAAGCCTCTACACGAGTTCATTCAGACTAATGCAGTCCAGTGCTCAGAGCTTCTGTGAATATGCTAATGTAACAGGAAGAATTTCGTGAAATGGCTGAATCAATTAGCATACCGATGGACATAGCAGCACTGCACTCTTAATTATGAACATTCTGACAGGAAAAGTGACGAACTACAAAAGCAGCACACAAACAGGAGAAAGTCATTCATTATTGAGGCTTAAATAGAGGAAAAATAAATGACTGGAGAGCTAAAACTATAATACAGTGCAGATACAAATATTTAAGAAACTCTTTTTGTCTTTGTTGTTAGACTCTTGAATTGTTTCTTCTGTATTATTTGGCTCATGTATAACTAACTTGGACTTAGACCTAGAAAACCTTTAAAGTCCCTGGGGGGCAATAATGTTTGCAGCTCATACACAAACACATACATCTAGATTAGGGATGGGAATCAAAAACTAATTCTAGTTGAGAATCGTTAACAGCTCCATCAAAATATCGATATCATGAGTCTTTTTGCTAATCAATTCCCTTATCAATTCCTTCCTCTGACAGGGTTCAGAAGCGGTCAGAATTGTGGCTCAAGTTTTTACAAAAGGCGCCTACTGCACAACCTTAAGTGAGTGGAAACACCAGCAACTTGCAGAAGCAGTTATCTGTGCTGTAACATGTGTTTGACATTGTTGCCACTGAAAATCTACAGGCCAACATTTGCCCACATGGAAAATCTGCAGGAATCAGTAAGGGAATCGTTAAAGAATTGGATCGATTAGCAGGATCGTTAATAGCATTGGTATCGATAAAATCTTATCAATTCCTTATCCCTAGCCCTGAGGGGAGAAACATAAACTCCCCTGAGAGTGGAGACCTTGTCTGCCTTTTGGGTAAGCCAGGTCAGATAAAGGTGGTACAGATCAGTTTGTTGCCTCCCGATGATCTTCCCACTAGTTCTCCAAAGTTTCCCCAGTTTGTTTCTATGGGTTGTTTTAGAATTACTGTACCAGCATATGATGCAATAAGCAAGAATACTCTCAATAAAAGCCTTGTAAAATAAGGTCAAACTTTTGTTGTCAACGTTAAAAAAATGTAGCTTTTTAAGAAAGTACATTCACGGCTTAACCTTTTTATAAATAGCATCTGCACACTGATCCCAGGATCATTTATGGTCTATAATAAGACCAAGATATTTGTACTCAGTTACCACCTCTATCATTTCTCCCTTTATCATGAGCAGGGTGTGTAACAGCGCACAGTGCTGTGATATGTTTGATACCAATGCCATTACTGATTCTGCTTATCAGTCCAATTCTTTATCCAGTTCTGAGGCAGTATTAATTTTGTTGACATAGTTTTCGTCAACAACCTTTTTTCCTCTGAAGAAAACTAGACAGTAACTAATAAAAACAAGTGCACATGGACAAAAACTAAAACTAAATTAACTGACATTTTCATCAACAAATAAAAACTAGACTAAAATGACTTAATCCAATCAGACCTAATTTGGTCATGTAGAAAGTAGGGACAAGTTAGGAATATATCCAATCACAGCTACTTTGGTTGTGTGGAAAGGTTGGATGAGTTAAGAGGGACATCCAATCACAGCTGCCTTAGCTTCATGTTGGTGGGATAAGTTGTGGAGCGATCCAATCAGAGCTCCTCTCTTTATGAATTGATATATTCATGTAGAGCAGGTTCACTGTTTGTTGTCAGTTCTGGTATTGTAACTGAGATGCTCTGCCAGGTAGCCTAAATAAAGGTGACTGCATTTTACGTTTATTTATACATTCAGACTTTACTAGCATTCAATAAAAGGTTATTAGATGTTTCATTTTATCCAAGTGTAAACATGACTTCACAGATTCAAGGAAACATAAAAAATGCCTTACCCTTTACACTTCATATTAGGGATGGGTACCTTTCACATCTGAATCGATACGATACCGATACTCGGTACCTGCGAATTGATACCGGTATTTTTCGGTATTTGTTTTCGATACTTTTTTGGGGGGGGGGGATATGCGTTTGGTAATTAAAGTTATTTTGTATATTTAAAAAATAGTCAAAACTTCGGAATTTTGAACATTTATTCTTCAATAACATCAAGTGAAATAAGTCCAACATAGAACTTCAGAAAAATGTGTGTGGGGATAAAGTAAATAACTTAAATAAATAAGCACATCATTTAGCTTACCTGGAGCCGAAGAACTTGATGCTGCTGAGCTAATTGAAGCTGCGTCGTCGTCGTCGTCGTCATCTACCTTTTTAAAAGGGGCCGGTTGTTCTCCTTCCTCGAAGCTGGCTGCAAATGTCGAGCCGCTGGCTGCAGCAGGCTTGCTGGCGGTAATGTTTGCTGCTGGTGCCGGGCGAGTAGCTGTGGTAACGTTAGCCTGTGTTTTTAAACTGTCAAAAATCGTGCACTCCTCTGCCTTGAGGAATATTTGGTGTTTAACCAAGTGCTTCCTTAAGTTGGATGTGTTTCCTTTGCTGGCTTTGCACTTCGCATCGCAAATGTTGCACCGCGCGTTGTCGGCATCCAGCTTGGTAAAATGAAGCCAGACTTTGGAGCGCTTGCAATCCGCCATGGTCTCTGAAGATAAAGCAACCACGGACGTAACCGCGTGCGTTCAGGTACCGAAATGTGGTACCGACGGATTTCCCGTGAATCGATACTCGGTACTTCAGCGGGAATTCGGTCGGGACCAATCAGAAATACTTTATTAATTCTGATTCTGATTCTGAATTTCGGTACTTTTTTGGTAGTACCCATCCCTACTTCATATTTTATTTGACTAAATTTAAAGTTGATTTTGTCGACTAAAATGTGAAATTTCATCAACTAAAACTAGATTAAAGTAAAGCAATTTAGATGACTAAATTATGACTAAAACTAAGATATATTTTAGGCAAAAGACTATAACTAAAACAAAATTTAAAAGTGCTGTCAAAATTAACACTTTTCTGTTGAAGAAGGATTCAAAGGTTTTTGCAAGCAGCATCGCCAAAACATTTCCCTCCTGATACTGAACGCCATGCAGCCCAGACAAAAGCTCCTGCAGGTTTTGGTGTTTTCACACCTGCTTGATATCACACAGACACAGACACAGAACATTTTGCAGTTGGTGTCATGTTGCGTAAGATTAAGCAACAATTCTGACCAATTCTGTTTCCTGCCTGCCGTGATCATATCTTTTACTTCTCTGTTAGTGCTTCTTCTGACTGCCTCTGATGAGAAAGGGGCACACTCGACTTGCAAATCATGCAGAACAAAATGGAAGGAATTGTTAAGAGAGGTGTTTGCAAAAAGATAAATGACATGAATTTCTTCAGACTCAGAATTGGTATTTATTTCCAAGTGCAATTGCACATACAAGGTCTTTGACTTGGAAAATTGGTGTAAATACAATCAACATATTCTTAGAATAAAAATAAAAACAGTGGTCAGGGGGAATAAAATGAGGTATTAAAACAGGTAGAAAATTGACCAGGGGAAATATCAATAATATACAAAATACACAATAGATGCAAAAAAGAACAAAACACTACCCAACAATATCTACAAAATGTGTTTTCAGCTTGTTTTATTGATCCTTAACTGGAACTGCTTTTCAGTGACTGTCCCTTCAAGGTGTTTCTGATTTTGATGTTAATTCTACAAATGTAAGGGTAATGCTAGAAATAGTGAATACAAGTCATTATTTCAAAATCTTCAACTGCTGCCATGTGAATTATACTTTCTTTATTATTAATATTTTGTTCAATCTGGCTCTCATAGCATATGTCAAGAAAAAGACTGGCCCTTGTACAAATATAGTTAATAATCCCTGCTGTACACCTTGTAGTAGAGAGAATCATGGAATTTTAAAAATAATAATAAAAGCCAAGTTTCATCCAGTTAGCCCTTTTTAGTGACTGAAACATTGGTAATGTTATAGTAATAATAGATAAGCAGAATGTACACATTTGGTTATCTTTCTTGAAGTTTTAGACTTTAAAGCTGTACTTTGTTGGCTATTTCTCCCCTAACAACACATTATGCATGTTAGAGAGGCTATTTTCCACTCTTTGAAGATCACTTATTTGTGCATCACCATTATCTTCAAACCATCCACTTTAACATAAAAATGAATGACGAGATTTCTGTTTCTTTGAGCCAACACATGATGTTTTTCCATTATACATAGACCTCAGTCCATGACCCTACAGCGTCTTCGAACACTTTTATCACAAATAGGTCAAACAATTATTTTTCTTATTTCCAGGGCTGCTTGATTCTGAGTGACGAGCTCAATCACACGTCTCTCATCTTGGGGGCCAGACTGTCAGGAGCGACTATCCGGGTGTTCAAACACAACAGTAAGTCTGCTAACATGCATCATGTTTGTTCTGCCTCGGAGCTACACATTGGTTTTTTTCAGTTATGGGCAGTATTTGTCAGAAATCCAACGTCTTCGGTGCTAAACATTCATTGCTTCCTGTCATCAGACGCTGTGGATATGATGTGTTTTTGCAGAGATTGTCCGCTGATGCAGTTTGAATTTGTTTGTTCAGCATCTTCTGCTCACATCCTGCGTTTCTTTACTCCCATTTATTTCCAAACTGTTGCTGCTGTGAGAAACACATTACTTTGTGAGCAGTGCAGGATTTGTCTCTGGGAAGACCTACTTAAAATTCTGTGTTTACAGCAGCAAATGTAAAAAGCTTTAATGAAATGGGTTCAGTTTACAGTCACGACTGTGTTTTATCCATCTGCAGCGGAGCAGCAAAAAAGAAGAGCATTTAAAGGGAAACATCCTCTTACTTAAACCATCTGCTCAAGATTAAATTGTCAAATTACATATTGTGAGTAGATGATAGGGGCCAGTATTAAGCCGAGATGATACAACATTCATCGTGCTTCTGTTGCAGCTCTTTTAGGAGACAGAACGGAGAGTCGGTGCTCTGGCAGCAAATGTGTCCTGACAGGTACAAGCAGAGTCAGTTATGGGTCCTCCAAGCTCGTCCCAGGAGCCCGTCTAAAGGCACACAGCCCGCAGGCACCTGAACAGCTGACCCCTCCTTACCTCTATAAATCCAGAACAGAAACTCAGGTGCTCTGTTATTAGAGCCAGACGGCCTCTTACACACCAAGACCGGTTTCTGTCAACACTTAACCTTTGTTTGACCAGGAGCACTCCCTTCTGTGAACAAAACAAAACAAAACAAGACCTAAATTTATCCAAGTGTTTTGTCAACTTCTTTTTAAAAAGACATCATTACTAGATATATTGACCCAACAAGCCTAGCTGAGAGTGAATGATTGTGCTATAAGTGGAAGTTAAACGCCACTAACATTTAAGGTGTTGCTCCTGCAGAGGTCGTTCCAGTGCAGACAGATTTTACACCAGCACGTAACAGGCGTGGGGATCTAATAGTTGGTCTAAAAGGCAGTTTTTACGGTGAATGTGTTTGAGGGTTAAGTAACAGTGAGAAGCAGCAACAGTTTGGTGCCAGCACTGTGCTCATATCTGTGATGGATGACATCTTGTAAAAGTATGATGTAGGGCTGCCACTTTTCCCAATAATTTACTTTGCTCGGATTTTGAGCAGCCCCGTCCTGTCTGAAACACAGACAAGAGGCTTTTCCGGCAGATCATTTTACTGTTCTGTCAGCTTAACACAACAGTAGCAAAGCACAGTGGACTCTGACTGTCAATACAATGAGGATTCCATGAATTCCCATCCCGCTGACACGATGTCAGCCCCATTCAAGCCCAGTTTGTGTCAGGTAAGCCCGATTGAGCCCCGTCGCGTACATCGCCTGAAACAGGACACAGTCAGGGCACAATTGGGTACATCCTTGTCAGTTGTCCGCAGAAAGCTTTCTGGATTGAGGCACGATCAGCCCGATTGAGCCCCACTTTACTGAGAGCGGCGATTCTCCATGACAGTTTTGAACAGTTCAAAACAGTCGGGACCCTTCCCCATTCCCCTGCGTTCGTCCACGACTATACAACGCTGATCCAGATCAAGTAGTGCATGCACCACGACCATTGCAAGTTTCATCAGGATTATGACAATCATGCACAATCACCATGAGAAACGGGAATGTGTGACTGGGGCTATAAGTTTAGTTTAGTTTGTTGCACGTGAAAAACATATATCAGAACTAGACAAAATATTACAGTAAAAACTGTGCAAGGGAGGTTAGAAACCTCAAAGAGCTTACAAAAATACCTCTAATTAGACAATAACAGATGTTACAGGCAGCGTTTTGGTAAGATTAGAAGAAAAGCAAAATTGAAGTTGTACAGCAAGCATATCACAAAACGATTTTTGCCTCTTCATGGTTGGCCATTGCTTTAGTCAACATATGTTGTATAAAAGTGCTAACAAATTTTACTTGACTTGACTTAAAATTGCCATCCTGCAGGCAAGGTGCTGCAAAAAACTAGGGATGCAAGATATTGGATTTTGTCTTAATATCCTTTATGCTGATATTGCCGATTTCAATATCAATACCAATATTTATGTCAAGAACACAAAGCCTATGTTTAAATAAAATAAACGTCTTTATTACATGTTTACAGTCAATTTGTGTTAGAAGCAGAAAACAAGGAAAACCATAATTTTATTTCTTGATAAATTATACTATGAATTAATAAAAGATATTCAGTGGTGATGAGGCAAGCTGAAATGATATATTTGTCTATTCTGCCAATATTACGGCCAATATTTTGGAAATATATGGCTAAAATGTGTGGCTGAAACATTGGCTGTAAATATCAGCAAAAATGTTCATATCTGCTGACACTGATAATGATCTGATATTATCGTGCAGCCAAACAAAAAACACAGGAGAGGATTTCAGAGCTCCCAAAGATCCCTGCTTGTGAATGATGGAGCTTTTCTGGATGCTCCTTTTATACCCAGTTAGTTTCCAGTTAACCTGTTTACCTGTGGAATATTCCATACTGGTGTTTTTTTATTATTACTCAACTTTCACAGTCTTTTGTTGCCCCTGTCCCAGCTTTTTTGCTGGCATCAAATTCATAATAAGCAAATGTTTGATGAAGTTTATCAATTTGAACATGAAATATTTTTATTTGTAGTGTATTCAGTTGAATATAGTTGGAAAAGAATGTGCAAATCTGTTTTTATTTACATTTACACTACATCCCAACTTCATTAGAATATGGATTTGTAAATTTAGGTTGCCCAAACAGCAGTTTTTTTCATATATTAATAATATCAAAAGCTGTTTTCTTTTGTTTGTTGATATAAGAGTTTTTTCTTCCTGTAATCACACCACTTGGATACTTTTCATGTTTTATGTGTATTTACAGACACATACAGACTCATTTTATCAGTGTGCTTCATTTTATTTTTTATTTCTTTCCAAGTCAAATAACAAGTATTTTGATTTTTGAGATGAGTTTTATATTTTTGCCTTTCACATTTTTGTTGTTGTTTGTTTTTTATCCGTGTTTTTAGGCACAAATGTCTTCAAGCTTAGCCGGCTGCTTAAATTTGCAGTGCTGTATGTTTGAAATAATTTGCTCAGGGGACTGCTGGAGAAGAAAGCTGCAAGAAAACATTTACATACAAGAGTAAACAAAGGACTTACGCAAACAGAAATGACGTCAAACAATAAATGAGCATGTTATAGAAGGAAGACATACATTCACTCATTATGTTGTGCTGGATTATGGTTTTATAATCATGTATTTTTATAGAATGATTTCATTTGCAGAATGGACGAGGATAGGGAGAAAAGCATTGAAAGCACAAGGCAGTGAGAGTTTTTATCAGTCAAGTGGACCAAAACAACTGATAAGTGAAGAATTATGAATAACATTTTAAATATTTATCATTTTCAGTCTGTCTACAAATTTCTAACATCCTTTGTGTTTGCTGTTTGAAATATTTTCATGCTGTTTCGATCCCAGAAGGCGTTTCATGTCAGAGGGCAGATGAACTGGTTTGTGCAGTCTCTGCAGTGTGTTGAAATGCTTTAAATATCTGCAGATAAAGGAGACACTCCTTATGAAGGCTCCCACTCCCTCAGACACTTCAGATGTATTCATTTGGAGCAGCTGAGGCTTTGTTAAAAAAAGTAGCATTTGTGTAGCCTCAGGGTCACACGAAGATAATATGTCATAGACACGGGTTTTTCAAGCCGCCTGTCATCGTCACTGTCATGGAGGATCTCATATCAGTCTGCTGCTTATCCTGAAATCAGAGCCTAACTTTACCTCAATCTCTTAATATCTGTTATAGCGTCTGCATTCCTCTCTGTTGAGCTTCAGAAAGTGATTTTATCAGACTCTTATGTAAACCTGCTCTTGTGCTGAGGTAGTGATATATTCTGATGTCAATCATCTGTGATTGATTATCAGCTGTGATGGCTTCAGTCTCTGATTCAGACTGCAGCGTGGCCTTCAGTGATCCTCACACTGCTGTTCAACATTGCCATCTGCTGGTGTGAGCAGACGTTGATCACTAACAAGTCAACAGTAATTCTTATAAAATCTGTGAAATGCTGAGATTTAATTAGAGTTTCACACAACCAAACATTCTGCAGATTGGTGACATTTGGTTAAATCTATTTAAAGCTCAGTTTATCTGGTCAGCACTTTTAAAGCAGGGGTCTCAGGATGTTCCTCGGGGGTTCGTGTGAAGTTGGAGTTGAAGGTCAAAATCACTAAAAACAATACTTAAGTCTAAAGGCATACCATGATTTTATTATGAAAAATAGCCTCTTAAATTGTGTTACTGTACTTTTTCAGTCTGCATGTGCTCATTTCTATGTAGTAACCCCTACGAATATTTGACTGACAACCATATTACGATTTAAATATTTACTTCATGAAGAATTTGACTAAATATTGAAACATTTCATCAGTTCAGTCACACACATTTAAACCTGGCAGGTCATAGACTTAAAATTAAGCAAACTTATAAATGGATACATCTTCAGAAATTTTTTTATAAATTTTAACAAATTATAAAACGTAGCAAAACACACAACAAAAGGAAATATTAACAAACTGTCAGACATTATCACAAAGTCAAATTCTTGGTAAATCATCTGTCCACATCCAAATACATTATATAATATATGGTATTATAATAATATATAATAATATTTGAAAGCAACAACAATACTCCTCGTAACAAGAAAACTCATTCAATGGAAATAATAGTGTATACACACACACACACACACATATATATATATATGAACATAGTGCTCAGCATAAAAGAGTACACCCCTTCAGATTTGTCAGAAAACCTTTAGTTTTCTTTCAAAATCAACATTTTCTATAGCATACTATACTACAAAATACTCCCCCAAATGTGGGCCATTGATTGCAAACAAGATTTTATAAGTTGCACACCAAAAAGTGTTTTTCTCAATTTAAGATCAGGATGCGTACATGCCAATCAAAAGGATGGGAGCAAAGCAAAATTTTATTTATTATATTACCCTTATTTTCATCTTATGATAAAACAAAAAATGTAATGTTAGACTCAACTTTTTCAAAACTTTGGAAATTGTTCTTTTGTTCATATAGATATTGATGAATACATTACTTTTAATAGGGGGTGTACTTATTTTATATATATATATATATATATATACATATATATATATATATATATATATATATATATATATATATATATATATATATATATATATACATATATATATAACCACTAAAAAATGAAATACTAAGACCAGTCAGTCTGGCACCAACAACCATGCCACATTTAAAGTCTCTTAAGTCACCTTTCTTCTCCACTCTGATACTCAGTAAACTTCAGCAGGTCGTTTTGACCATGTCTGACTGTACATGCCTGAATGCACTGAGTTACTTCTATGTGATTGGCTGATTAGCTATTGGTATTAAGCAGTTGAGGAAGTCGTGTGTTTCTTTTAACATTTGTCTTCATAGCTTACAAGACAGAATAATTTAGGAGGGGTTTCTTGGCACTGGAAGTTTGGGAGCCCCTCTCACGTGGATATCGTTGAAGCTCGTTAGCATCAGACTGCAGAGCTGCTTCCTGTTTGTTGTTTGTTGAAGGCGTACCTGTCTTGTGTACTTTCTGAACCGCAGTGCTCTGTGGGAATTACTGCTCTGTTTACTCTTGTTTGCTTTTATTCGGCACCATTTGAAAGCTGCTCTTCATGTTTGTTTGTCTTTTTATGGTTCAAAGTGGAGGCTTAAAACATTTTTTACCCAGAAGAACTGAGAACATCTGTGTGAGGGTAATTTAAAAGAGAAGCTCTGATTATTTTTATTTCTTGGACAAAGATGTTCAGTCACAGCTCTAAAATGCAAAAACTCAGAATATGAGCAAGTGTATGTGTCTAACTTTTTGTCAAAACAATCTCTTGCATGATTTTTGACATACTTGTCCTTAGGGGTGGGACAAAAAAACGATAAGGGGATTATCGTCGTCCTCCCTCCTGGGATATGATTATCGACACACTGGTGCCAAATATCAATATTTTAATCAATCAGATATTGTGCTCTAAACTTGCTGTATGTCCCTGTTGGTTCATGTCCTGGAGACGCTACTTGATGGATCCTCAAGGAGGCGCTCCACACTTGAATGAGTCAAACTTGAACGGAAATTATCAGTTGAAGAAAAAGTTTACAGAGCGGAAATGTTTGACATCAGCATGAAGCAAAGTGCACTGATGGATCCCCCAGCCACTTATTAATCCAAATTATGGAAACACTCCAGCTTCTACAACATTGAAGGGACAGAGAAAATCGATTATTGTGACCTATTGTTACTTTTTTTTTTTTTTTGCAATATATTGGTTATCACTGAATCGCTGCATCGTGATTATATCGTTATCCTGGACCTTGTATCTCTTAATGTCTTGAATCTTGAAGTACTCGATGATTCCCATCTCTATTACATATATACACAAGTTTAGTAGACCACCACCCAATGCAAAGTTTATGGCACTGCTGCCCTAAATTACCGTTTACATTGGTAATTACCAACATCATTTATGTTTTTGTAATGGTTAATAAACCAGTATGTAGAAACTCTTTAACCAAAACAATATTTTAATGCTAAAATATAATTATTAATGTTATTCATGAATTTTCAAATTCACTGTTTTACAAAAAAAACATGAAATAGTAAAGCTAATCACTATTTATTAATTACGATGTCAACTTATAGTTATTTAATTGCATTTCTGAACAGAAAAATTTGTGAGGTACCCCATCATTCCTATCCCGACTGTCCCAAACCAATTCTGAAAATTTTAATATTTTAAGATATAAACAGCAAAAATGCGTTTTTTAAAAGAAATATCCTTCATAGAAGCAAGCATATTTTACCTATTTGTCTACTTTAGATAAGGGCGGAGAAACAAATGAGTTTAAAGATAATTTTATATGTTGTCAAACCAAAATACAGAGTAACAGAAAGCTGTTTATACTGGTATGTTTTTGTTATTGTGATGATCATTGATTTTTAAATAGATGTCAGACCTAATATTTGGTAAAGATAATTTAAAATAATCTATAAGACATGTTTGGTCTATAGGGAATTATCTAACCTATTATGTGTTGTGTGGTTTTGTGTTTCAGACATGCACAGCTTGGAGAAGATGTTAAGAGAAGCGATCGTCTCAGGACAGCCCAAGACCCACAGACCCTGGAAGAAGATCCTCATCATGGTGGAGGGCATCTACAGGTCAGAAGCACCATGATGTCAGTCTGGACCATTTTTCTGAACACAGTATCTCAGGAATGCTCCAAGAGACATTCTCCAAAATTTGCATGAATATCTTTTAAGGTTGGAGGAAAAACTGAGAAGATTCTGAAGGTCGAAGTCAGAGGTCAAGGTTATTGGGTCTCATATTCAAACATTGCTTGTGAATTCAACATGGAAAAAACATTTTGAGGGATTTTCCTCAAACAGATGAGAGAAGCTAATTTCATTTTGAAGGTCAAAAGTCACGGTCACAGAATTAGTGATCAAGGTCTCAAGGAGATGTCAGGAGAATACTTTGAGAAAATTTCTTCAGACTTTGCCCAAATGTCCACTTTGACTCGAGGAGAAATTGGGCCAATTTATGGTCTTTATCCAGTTATGAGGCAGTGTTAATTTTGTTGACTAATTATTTACATCATAGTTTTCGTCAACAACTTCTTTTCCCCTGATGAAAAACTTGACCGTAACTAATAAAAAAAACAAGTGTACACGGACAAAAACTAACACTGAATTAAATGACATTTTTGTCAACAAATAAAAACTAGACTAAAATGTTTGATTGAAATTAGATCCAAGCAGACCTAATTTGGTCATGCAGAAAGTAGGGACAAGTTAGGAATCACAGTAACTTTGGTTGTGTGCAAAGGTTGGATGAGTAAAGAGGGACATCCAATCAGCTTCATGGTGGCAGGACCCAAGTGTAAAACATGACTTCAGAAATTTAGGGAAACATAAAAAATGCCTTACACTTTACAATTCATATTTTAGTTGACTGAATTTATAGTAGATTTCGTCGACTAAAATGTTTTGAAATTTCATCAACTAAAACTAGACTAAAACTAAAAGGTATTTTAGGCAAGACTATAACTTTAACTAAATTAAAAAGTGCTGTCAAAACTAACACTGATGTTCATCCTTTTTGAATGGGATATCTCAAAAACACTTTGAAGGATTACCTCTTAACTTTGCACCAACATCCACTCTGACTGGAGGATGAGCTGATGAGATTTTGGAGTTCAAGGTCTCAATTATTGGACCTCATGTTTATCTTTTCTTTTGATTACAATATCCCTCCCTTGGCAAAAACCAGGTAGAGGTCATTTAGGTCATAATGACCAGTGATTTCTGCCAATCACAATACTTCAAAACTCACTCTAGGACAGCAGTTTCATACATATTCTAATCAGTCCTATTTTGCCTCAAACTCTCCCATCATTGGCCAGTTGCTGCTGCAGTGTCAGTCTCTGTAAGTACATCCCTCCTGGTGGTCTTCATCAGAGTTAAAGGTAAAACTTCTGATTTGTAACCAGAGCAGAGCCTCCAGTCTGTGTTCAGCAGCTCCTCTAATGCTCTCTTCCTCAATTGCTTCCCCCTCTCCCCTTGGATAATAGCTAGTGTGTGTGTGTAGGTGGGGAGTGTTTGATTACAACAGAAAGGAGAAGGTTTTGTGTGCCTCCCTCTCTGCGGTGAGTGATCCTGAGTCGCACTGACCCTCTCCATCTGCTCATTAAGTCCAAATCAAGACCAAATGGAGCTGCGGAGATTGACTCAGCTACACCCCCCCAGACTCTTTATCACACACGTTTTCTTTTCTCGTTCTGCATGACTTATCTGCCCATTTGGACGAAACACGTCCCGGTCTTTGTGCTTTTGGTTAGCATGTTTGTGTTCGTTTCACATGAATTCACGCTCGGTCAGCTAGGTGTAATGGATCCTGGTTGATCCCTGATCTGTGCGGCCTTTAGGCGAACCTCGGATTAACCACAATTTCACCAGCGTGGTGTGTTAAACAGGTTTATCTGCCCTCTGTGATTTTAAAAGGATTAATCTTTAAAGCTCATATTGCAGTGTAAATACAGGCTCTGCAATGAAGATAGTTTTACCTGAAATCAGCATGAACTTGGTGTCATGTTATGGCTGAAAAATATGCAGCATGGAGTTGGTCTTTGGTTCGGGTGACCAGATTTTCAGACCTCATGTCATGTGTTTTGTGATGTTTTCATTGGTTAAATTGGCAGTAGATTTGGCAACAACATTGACTGACATGTATACAGACAAATCAGGGTTGCCAGCATGAGGAAATGATAAGTTATCTTACTTCAGTTGACCAATTTAGGGGTGGGGACTGTCCCAAATTGAGATGTTGAAGGGTTTTTTTTTTTGGATATTTGTGGACACAAAGGACACAAGGCCTTAAATTGAGATGTCTGGTCAACATGTCTTAGGTTGAAATCCAATCCTATTTATTTATACAGCACATTTTAAAAAACAAGTTAACCAAAGTGCTGCACAGTGATAACCAAGTAGACATAAAATAAAACCAATGATAGAATTATTTAATCATAAAAACATATGAAACACAGACAGTTTGTTAAAATAAACGCCAAATTAAGAGAGTAAAAGACATATAAAGAGAGCCCACACAACTTTCATGCTTGGTTAAAAGCCAACAAGTAAAAGTAAGTTTTAAGATTGATTAGCAGCGGAGTGAAATGTGTGACTGCTGCATTCAGGATCATTTGCAGAGGTTTACGTTGAGGTTGACGTGAAATTAACCAGAGCCTGTACCAGCAGCTTTGTTACCTGTTATGTCAGGTAGGGTCTGAGCCTCCTGATGTTTTGAGGGTATATCAACAAGACCAAGCAAACGAGGCCCCAGGAACCTTGAAGGTCAGCTGGTTATCAACCATGAAACCCAAGTTTCTGGTAGAGTTTGTAGGCATGAGTTTATTGGATACAAAAATTGTACAAAGTTGGTCAACAAACTTGAACACATTCACTCATTTCTTAAAAATGATGATGAAATAAATTATTTTTGTTTCTTTACAGCCCTTTACCAAATGTTCTGCATCAATCACAAGATGTTGTACCTTTCTTAGGTGCACCGTACAAACAGTTTTTATTTTGTTAATGCAAACACATATTTGAGAGACCTCATCTATCCCTCCAATGTGATCAGAACACCACCTCTCCCTCTGCTTCTAGCTCCACCTTTTGGAAAATGTGGCTCATATTTTGATTCCTTCAAGCCCCATCCTTAAATGTAGTTTGCCTACTAAAACAAGCGGCTCACTCACAACAGCAAATCTGTTCTGATCGTTCAATTAAAAGAGCTGTTCAAAAGACTGTGACTTTCACGAATGTCACATCTGTACCGCAGACATGCTTGTAAGTAGGTCAACTAAACAAAGCTTCTGTTTACGAGTAGAAGAAGAGGATATGAAGATAGTAAAAGATAATGTAACATAAAGGGGTAAAAAAACGAGTTACAACAAGCAAGGTGTGAGGCAAGACACAAAAACTACGAAAATGTTGGCGTATCCCTTTAAGTGAGGGCTGACGTTTGCGCAGCCTTGAAAAGTTTTAAAGATATTGCATTCAAAAAAAAAAGGATGAAAATGAGGCCCAATGATTGTGACCTTGAACTCCAAAATCTCTTCAGCTCATCCTCGAATCAGAATGATCATTGGTGCAAAGTTAGGAGACAATCCTTCAAAGTGTTTTTGAGATATCCCATTCAACAAGGATGAACATGAGGTCCAGTGACCTTGACTTTTACTTCTTAAATTGGCCCAGTTTTCTTCTTGAATCAGAGTGGACATTTGGGCAAAGTTTGGAGAAATTTTCTCAAAATACTCTTACGATATCCCTTGATTAAAAACAAGTGATAAACATTAACACAGTAAAAAAACAAGTCACAACAAACACACAGGACCGTTTTGAGTCGAAGAGTTTATCTGATGACTGTAGGCAAAGGCAGGCTAGCACTACCCACTGACTCCCAGTGTTTGAGCTAAGCTAGTTAGCAGTGGGTGAGCTTTGCCCCTTTGCTCTTCCTTGTTACTGCATGCATAGTCAAAAGAATGGTGTCTATCTGCTTGTCACGTACTCTGGAGTGAGGCAAGACACAAACAGAAACAACGTTGGCATATCCCTTTAAAATTTTGCTTAAAATGAAGACTTGATCATAAATATGGATTTACTGAAGAAGAATCAACACTATATTGTCCTCAAGTGTTGAAAAGCCCATAAAAAACTAAAAAGTAAAGTCTGTCTAGCTCTGAGGGTTAATATTGTACAACAGCTGATCCAGCCAACTCTGGTTTAAGAACATTTACGATCAGCTTTTGTTCATAAACAAACTTTAACTCTGTCTTCTCTTGGTTTTGATTGTGCTCTAGTTCCAGAACAAAGCTGCTGATTTCAGAGACAGCTTAATGGCAGATCATCAAACTTCTTTTATCAGGCACAAAGTTGGGCCGAGACATTAAAGAAATGCCGCTTTAGTTACGGCACAGAAGGGCCTAATGCTTCCTGTATCACATCAAACGGAGCGGATAAAGAGCGAGCATGCAGTTACATCCTGAGCCCTCTTTGAAGTCCACATGGGTCCTGCTCGCACTCTGTCTTATGTCATTCAGGCCGCGGACGCTCCCCGTGTTAGCGAGTAGAGCACGCCTGGGATCGCTCTGCTCGTGCTCGTCCGCGGTCTGTTTGTAGCCTTAAAAGGTTTGTGTGAGATTTGGAGAGGTGGGAGTAAAGAAGGGAGAGATTCTTCATGTCAGATTATGTAACATGAATTAACTGATGTACATGAGCTTGGTAGTGGATAAAGAAAGGCCAGGGTCAGATTCTTTTCATCTTTAACGTGATTAATTTAAGATTTTGGTCCATAAGTAATGAAATGTTCTTTGTCACCAGCATGGAGGGCTCAGTGGTGCGGCTCCCAGAGATCGTGGCTCTGAAGAAGAAGTACAAAGCCTACCTGTACCTGGACGAGGCCCACAGTATTGGGGCAGTGGGACCATCAGGGAGGGGCGTGACCGAGCTGTTCGACCTGAACCCAGGCTGACGTGGATGTGATGATGGGGACCTTCACCAAGAGCTTTGGAGCTGCTGGAGGATACATCGCAGGGAAAAAGGTGCTTGAAAATCCTTGGATTTCAGACTTATCTGCTGACATTTCAAACATACGTTTCTTTTTTTTACTCAAAAGATTATTTTTTGGGCATTTTTGTGCCTTTATTGACAGGAGAGAGGGAGCAATAGTGGATAGGCTTGTGAAAGCTGGTGATAGAGAGTAGGGGGAAGACACGCTGCAAACAGGCCACAGGCTGGATTCGAGCTCAGGCTGGCAGAAGCATGTATACAGGTCATGCTGGTTGCTTACCACTCCACCAAACCAGCATCCAGTCAAGCAAGCATTACTGCCACCAGTGTTAATTTTGTTAACTAATTATTTTCATCATAATTTCGCCAACAACCTTTTCCCCCTGACAAAAACTAGACTGTAACTAAAACAAAACAAGTGCAAATGGACTAAAAATAAAAATAAATAAACTGACATTTTCATCAACAAATAAAAACTAGACTAAAATGTTAGACGGAGACTTAATCCAATCAGACCTAATTTTGTCATGTGGAAAGTAGGGACAAGTTAGGAATATATCCAATCATCATGATGTATAGATAGATGGATGGACAGACAGACAGGTAAGTAGATAGATAGATAGATAGATAGATAAATAGACGGAGAGATGGATAGGCAGAAAGACAGAGAGATAGATGCACAAATAGAAGATGAATAGATGAATAAATAGATGAGTAAATAGATGGAAAGATAGATGAATAATTGGATGGACGGACGGAGAGATAGATGTATAGATGTACAAATAGAAAAATACATAGATGGATAAATAGATGAATAGATAGATGGATATATAGATGGACAGATAGATTGATTGATAGATAGATTGATAGATTGATTGATTTTCTGTCCCAATCAGTAACAAAATTGCTTCTTTGACAAGAGCTACAATAATAAATCAAACTCATCAGCACCCTCAGGATGCATTCAAACTCACTAAATGAAACATGATCGGGAACGCGGTTGAGAATAAGCAACAGATAACATCACATGCCGTATTGGGGCTGTTTTATTTTGTTCAGTGTGGTTATTTCAGAGGGAGTTTCGGATTTATTATAAATGTTCTTCCAGGCCAATAGGACTGTGTAACGTCTGCCTGATGGCTCTATCTGAAAACTCTGCTCTGTTTCTAAGATGACTGGGACTCAGACTCACTCCATCACCTTCTGAGTGCTCATGTGTCACACAAATGTTCCCCCGGCTGTGACTCTGTGCCTTTTTAATCCCTCTTTACTCCATTAAAAAGTACACTTTAGTACATAACCACACCGGTTTTGTGGCACTTGATTAGAAAGCAACAGAGGAAACGGCCATGCTGCTTGAATTAGGCGTTCATAGAGGGACCCTTCCTGCCGTGGCCTCGTGTCGGCTCTGCCATAATAAGAAGGTGAAGCTGGCGGCGGGCCAGCCCCTTCTTGTGGCGAGCGTCGGAACTGCGCTCCAGATTTAACAGGATGACTTTTAACAAGCATGATAATGTTTGAAGTATGAACACTGTGCCCGGTTTGACAGCTGGCTGCAGTAAAGCTGGGAGAGAAACAGAGAGAGAAAGCCTTTAGATTTGACGCATTTGTTGTTGTGGTGAAATCCCCCAAATCCTACACTAAGACTGAGCAGATGTGTTCTGGAAAACAGTCATGTTATAGCTATTTTATGAGCGGACCAAAATAAATACACCAATAAATACGCTCCGAGCTCCTTCTAATTCACTTTATCCTCTTTAGAGGAAGGTTTTACTCATTAACCCTTCACTCTGAGCCTGCTTTACACTCATATTAGTTTATCAAATACATCCCACTAAGAGCTAATATTAATAAAGAGCCTCATACACCAGCAACTCTGCCGAATAGTTTGTTTTTAAAACCCAAGGTTGAAGTTTTTAAGAGGATTCTGTCATGCAGGAAAGTTTTCTCAGCTAAAAACAAAATATGTGAACTGTCCAGAGAACCCTAATCTGTGCTGGTATGCAAGGACAAAATTATGTTTTATTAAACTAGCACATTTAGATTATTAAATGACATAAATAAATACAAGATTCAGATGCATTGAACTTTAATTTCCATCATGCAAAGATTGATAAAACTGAAAAAATATTCATATAAAATAAAAACTAAGGTCACATTTTTCAATTAGCTTTGTGAGACCCTCCCTGTACACATGATGGAATGATAAATTTGCTTATTTTTAATATTTTTCAGCACTTGTCATGTCGTAATGATGTTACAGAAAAAGTAATGATCCTCCTTCTGCTCTGTTAGTTAGTGACTAACATTGTTTTATGATCACAGCACCAGGAAGTTTTTGTTACTGTCTGTATTAATGAAATAATGTGTGTTTGAAACACATGTTCAATTTTTGCTCCAAATATCATGAGATGAGATGACCTAGTGGTGCCACATTAGAAATTCCAGAATTTCCCCTTTGGGGATCAATAAAGGACTATCTTATCTTATCTTAACTTGATAAGTATTTAAGGTATTTTTGTTCAAATTAGAAGATAGTGTGTGTTAATTTTAAGAGTTAAACCTACTCATCCATTTCCCTCCTTCATTTTTTTATTTCAACAATACTCTTAAAATGTGACTTTTTTTCTCAACTTTAGACTTCTTTTTCTCTAATTCTGTTTCAAAATTTTCATAAGAATATGACCTTTTTTTTACATGTTTGCTTTCACCATGGAGTTCAATGATAACAAACCCTTCTCAACAACAGAGTATAAGGGTCACTCTAAAAATTAAAGAATATATTGTGATTTTAGAGAATAATCTTTTATTATTGAGATAAAAAAAAAATACACATTTCTGAGAACACAAACTTAAAATTTTGGGGCTTAAATGCTTAAAAAATGTGAGAAAACTAAATTAAAATTTGGGATAATAAAAAACAGACTTTTGAGTGGAAGATAATTATACTCGATGAGGCCTTTTGCCTTGTATCATGCCTGCAGTTCATCTAATTGAATTATATTAAATCATACTTAACCTCAAAATGAATGATCAGGACATACTTGTGGTTTTAGTCCAGAATCATTGCGTAATCATTAACATTAATACTTTAAAGAAACATTGTTCTATTTGGGTTATTCAGAGGAAAACAGCACACTTGTGTGAGCAAAGTCATCTTGTATGTTCATCAGGATCTACAGCACGCTCGGTAGATGTAAGGCCAAAATTTCAAGCTTATGAAATAAAAATTTGATCTTTTTAAAACTCAAAATTTATATTCTGTCTTGTAAATTATCAGCATTCTTTCAGTTTTTGAAATAAATTGTGTATTTTAATGTTATTACTACCATTTTTATTGTTATTACCATGATTATTATGTATTATTCTATTATTATATTATTATCATTCATAAGAGTGGCCCGGCTGTACTCTTTAACTCTTCTATAAAAAAATAGGGATGCGCCATACTGGATTTTTCACTTATTTCCAATAGGCCAATTTCTCCAATATTGATAATGATAGGGATTTAATGAAGCAGTTATTTTTTTAATTACACCTACACTATTTACTGTAACAGTGACGATGTAATCAAGGTTCATCTGCCTTTTTTTAAGAATCTTTTAAGAGTTTGAACATGTTGACATCAGATTGACCCCATTTTTTTGGATCTTTTACTTTTAAATTAATATCAAAAATTCCACAAACTTAATGCTGTAAAGCTTTAATATCTGCTGTAAATATTGACAGACATTTTCATATCTACCAACATTCAGCTTTTGAAGAAAATATCATGCATCCCTAGTGTTAACCTTCCACCTATGATCTTAGGCTGTGGGCTGATTAAATTGTTGCCATCAACAATTTTGTGTGATAGCTTGAAGTCAGTTTTATCAGTGCTTGATAAGTAAGATCTTACAGCATTTTTGATCCCTACAGGACGTTGCTTTGGCCCTGGTACAGATTAGGGCTGAAAGATATATCGTTATTGTATCTAGATATCGAGATATGAACATTCAAGTTATTGATATCGAAAAAGCAATGATATAAACGATATAGATTTCCCCCGCGCTCGCCCTGCATGTACAGCAATTTCATTTTTACGATTGCCCTTGAATGCACGGCTAAGGCCAGCCAACCACAAACCTTTTTTATTTTCAAACCATTTTTATTTTTCTGAAAAATGCTGGGTTTTCACCGAACCCGTAGTCATATCATATCATATTGATATTGAGATATCTGACATGAATATCGAGATATGAAATTTGTCCATATCGTTCAGCCCCAGTACAGATCAAACCTGTGTTTCCTTGACTTCATGTCATTCCCCAATCTCTCTCTGCCTGATTTCTGACTCTGTCTGGTGAAAATAAAGGCTTGTAAATCCTAAAAGCAAACCTTGAAATATAAAATAAAACTCACAGGAAGCCAGTGCAGAGAAGCTTAAATGTGAGTGATGTGATGGTTCGTAATCGTGCTCTCTGTTCTGGCTCCGCTCCCTCTCTGTGACATTCAGGACATGTATCTCCACATCAGTATTGCGGCCAACATGCGGCTGAGGAAACACTCTGAGCTGTCACTCCCCGCCGCAGACCTGAGATGGATTTCGGACACGTTTCTCTTAACGGGTTTATCTTGGTCTCGGAGAAATCCTCGGGGGCCTTAAAGCGGTGAAAATCCCCCGCTTTAAACTAAAACAGATGTCAGGTTGTTTCGGGCTTCTTATCCTGGGTTTGAGCATTTCCCCTTAAAATCCCTTCCTCCTCTGAGTGTGTGTGAGTGAGAGGAAGCCACAGCCGCCGCCCAGTGGGGAGGACAGATGGCGAGGAGTGGAAATGGTGGCCAGACAGCATCTCCGGCTACGTGTCATCACCCCGCACCCGCTGGCCACCGCTCGGCCACCGAGCAGCAGCCCATCACAGCTTCAGGCCGGCTCCCAACCTCACATATTCACACACACCGGCTTTAATCATTTCTCTGAATCCTCTCCTATAAACCACAGAGTTAATCTGCAGCTGACATTTAGAAACAATGAGCAGGACTTGACTTCACCGACATGTCCTCAGAGTGGATCTGGGAGAATATGAGGAGCTATTTCACAGATAATGCCAACTGAGATTGACAAAGGACCCTTTTAAACCCGGATAGACCCTCTTCATGTGAGACCACACTCACCAGAAAAGAAGGGGTGTGTTGAAAACTCGCCAATAGAAAATTTAGGCTTGTTCTGACTTCATTTACATGGTAAATGCTTTTGTTAATCACAATTATCAGTTCAGTTCAGACAACTTTATCTATCCCACAAGGGGCCATTCATTTTTAATTCATTATCGCAGATATCAATATTTCTGGTCAAGAGCACGAGCTCTGTACTTACAAAAATGGACTTGTTTCTTCAGTATAGCAGTATATTTTTGTGAGGAACAGATGTAAAACAGGATGTGTGGCTGATATATCAGCTGTAAATATCTGCAAAAATTTCAATATCGGCCAATACAGATACTTAACTTTTTAGATACCGAAATCAAACCGATAATATCGTGCATCCCTAATAAATAAGTAATCAATCAATCAATCTGTCAAGGAAACATATTTAAGCATGGGACAGAGGGAGATGTCCGAACATTATGAGTTGCCTATGTATACAAATCATGGAGCAAGATAAAACAAGATAAAAGCAAATGAGGTAAAACAAGACAATGTAAAAATAAATAAATAAATAAATAAGACAGGAAATAAATAATGTCCTCTAAATAAGTCATTTAAAATGGATTTGGTCTGGTGTTTAGGAGCTTAACAGCAGAGGGATTGAAGGACTTTGAATGGTGGTTAACATGCAGTTCTTCAATATTTTGCACTTCATTTGAAGTTCATTTTTTAAGAGATACAGTTTTTTAATTTCATTTTTTTGTTTTACACAGTTATAGACACACAAGGCACATAAAAACATATTTAAAAAAGCATGTGTGTGGTAGAGTGGTAGAAGTCTGCAAATGCTTGTAAGAGACAATGAAAGGTAAATACTGAACCACCAAAAATAAATATCAAATATCAGACACAAAGTGCAATTTCTTAAAAAGAAACAAAGAAACAAATACAATGGAACTAGAAAGGGACTCAGAGAGCGCAAACCTCCACCAAGGTAGCTCACACATTGGTGTTACATCTATAAGTGTTATTTGCATGATGAAGTTACCATCATAATATGATTCATGACCCTGAAAACCCACACCTAGTACTCAGAATCATGTTGATATCATTATTAGTGAGACAGTTATTCAGCAAATATGATTGTTCATGAGTGGCATTTATCTGGATCACCACCAAAATCTAATTATTTTTAAGTTGGGCCATTACCAACATCTCCTGAAAATTTCAGCAAAATCTGTCCAGCAATTTTTGTGTAATCATGCCACCAAACAAACAAACAAACAAATATAGGTCGGCAAAAACATAACCTTCTTGGCGGAGGTAACATGTAAGGTGCTAGGAGCGATAAATAAATGACATTTTTATCAGGATGTAGTTACTGCTTCTGTTCATTTTGAGATCATCAAAATAATCTTTAGTCTATTTTTGTATATGGGCAATGACACAGAGGAAGCATTCAGATGAAGGTATTTGTTCCACAATACAATATTTAGTTGAAAATTGACAAAGAGATTTTTTGTACAAGGGAACATAAAGATTGTAGCTTGCCTAATTGAATAATTATGAAATTTTGAATTACTGACAAAATGATTTTGTAAACAAATCGGTAAATCTGAATTTAGACAAAAATGTTAGTTTGGAAAAAATAGTTGGATTCAAGAGGAACGTCCACAAATCATCCACCTGGTCAGTGCCGAGTGTGAAAACAAACCACTAATGAGATTACTGAGAGGCTGCCGTATGCCCTTATACACAAAAAATTAGTTAAAATCCAAATTTTGGGTGTATTTTACCAAACCATAGTTCAAAACAGGGACGAAGATAACTGCCCTAAAAGCCACACTTCACACTTGGCTGCGAAGCGAGAGTTGCAGGTCACCAAGCCGGACCCCTCAACACCCTGGCTTCACCTAGAAATTCTGTTGTTAAAGGTTGTGAACAGAATCGGTGACAAAGGGAGTCCAACCCTCACTTGAAATAAGTCCAACTTACTGCCAGAAATGTGGACCAAGCTCTGACACGGGTCGTACAGGGAACGTACGGCCCATATCAGAGGGTCCGGTACCCCATACTCCCGGGGAACCCCCCACAGGACTCCACGATGGACACGGTCTTATAAATCCAGTAAATATCCTGAGCCTGGTTTTAACTCTGCATTCAGCTCATCAGATGTTGCATTAGTACTTGTATTGGGCGGCACGGTGGCACAGCAGGTAGTCCTTTCTGTGTTTAGTTTGCATGTTCTCCCCGTGCATACGTGGGTTCATCTGCAGGCGCTACGGCTTCCTCCCACAGACCAAAAACATGCCCATTAAGTTGATTGGTGACTCCAAATTGCCCTTAGGTATGTGTGTGAGAGTGAATGGTTGTCTGTCTCTCTATGTGACCTTGTGATTGGCTGGAGGCAGGTTCAGGTTGTACCCTGCCTCTCCCCCAAAGTTAACTGGGATAGGCTCAACCCCGAAAGGGATAAGCAATATAGAAAAAGGATGGATGGTACTTGCATTTCATATTTGGATTTATGGATTGTAATGCTGGAATCATAAATTCTGAAAAAGTGAAACACAAGTTTGTCTATTTAGATTTTAAGTTATTGTGTTCTCTTTAATTATGTGTAAATATTCAACCATCCTGTGCAATACTTTTTTATATTTTTTAATATTCTTAATATTTATACTTTTTTTTTAACTTGTATTTGTATATAGAGTCAGTTGCACTGTCCTTATACTATATACTTACTCATACTTTACTTTTAACTATTTTATACTTTACTTATCATTATCTATTTGCACTGAAAAAGGAGAAGCTCTCCTATCTTGTACATTCAGTATAATGACAATAAAGCACATTCTGACCTATTCTATTCTTTTATTTGTAAGAATTTGGTCCTGAAGCATTGAGAATAAAATAATGTGTCCCTCTTGGTGACCAGAGTTGCCCTCACCTGGATTAACTATACAGAGGCTCTCTCCAGTGGTGTTAGATCTGAATGCAAAGCTATCAAACAAAGAGTCTTTCTTTAAAATAATTACACAGTAAATTGTTCCCAGTATTTTGTAAATCCTCCTCCATGAGATGCTTGTCTGGTGTCTCCCTGCTGATTATCCATGTGTTACTGTGTCCCATATTTCAGGAGCTGGTGGACTACCTGCGCTGTCACTCTCACAGCTCGGTGTACGCCTCAGCCATGTCTCCTCCTGTCACCGAGCAGATCATGCGTGCCATGAGGTGCATCATGGGAAAAGACGGCAGCACAGAGGGTGAGTGTCCCCTTCAGTCTCGCGCTCGTCACAGTCGACTCTCCTCAAACAGACAAATATCACGTCTGGCTGCTTATAAAACTTTTCACACCTTCGTATAATTTTAACAGCAACAAAAGCAAACCAAAGCCGGAGGAAAGGACCACTGTTAGCTCTAGGAGTGAGTCCAGAGCTGCAGGGGAAGACAAACAGCTGCTCGGTCCGAAAACGTGGAAACAATTAGAGGGGTCTGCAGAGGTAGAGAGCGAGGAGAGAGGGGGGTCTGCAGTCCCTGAACACACGTGACCTTAACGTGGAGGAAATCATTCTCATGTGTGTGTTTGAGGAGCTCTGTACCTCTGAGAAGTTTCTGCTTTAATGGCATCAGACACTCCGGCAGGGAAGTAGTAATTACAAGAGCAGGAGCGAATCTGAAGGAGAGGGAGTATTAGTGGGAGGAGGATTAGTTCATGTTGTGGTGAAGAAGTTTTGATAAGAAAATGTCAGATAGTTTTACACTCTGTGCTAAATCCAAAGGGCTTCAGTCCAGCAGTAGTACAGTCACACAACCTGTTTGGTTTTGTGTTTAAGGTTCAAAGTCTTGAAGCTTATGCACATTGTTAGAACAAAAATCTATGTTAAGCCACAAAGTAGAACTCCTACACTCTTGGTATTGAATTAGTTTGTCTTCTAGATTTCTACTCAAACTTGCAAAGCATCTAGATTTGCCAGATTTCTTGCCTGTCATCAGGCAGATCAATCCTGCAAACCTTTAAACGAACTTGTCAGTCTGAAAATGACCAAACAAGTCAGTGTCCATTTGAGGGGATGAACGTAGTCGACAAAATTCGACAACATAAATGGTCAATGATGGATTCGATCACTGGATAGTCATTAAATTACATCATCCCATGTGTTAAGTTTAATTAAAAGCATTAATTAAACATGAAAAACATTAATTAACCAGGTGAAAAAAGCTGGTGTTTGTGTTCACAAGCACCAGAGTTTTTTAACTGGTTTTCCTTGTTGGCCCTTTGTATTGTTTCCGAGTGAAGTATACAAACAGTGCTTAAGCGGGATACACACATAAAGATTTTCAGGCTGTTTTTGTCCCAACTTTCACCCTTCCCGACCAAAAGGACGGCAAACTTCAGATTATCTTATGTTTTATAGGATTATCCTATAAGATTATCCTGTGGTCTGAGGTGTGTTAAGAGTGAATTGTCTCGATAATTGGCTCTGAAATGGGTTGGGCTGACAGTCGTAAATATTAAACTTGTTCAATATTTACTGCCAAAAATCGTATGTCCTCTCCATGTTGCGTGTTGTGTTTTCTGGTTGTTTCTATGTTTCTTCTTCTTTGTTTTTGTTAGATCACATTTGATCAGATTTCTGTCTTGGAGGACTGATTCTAGATCAGTGGTGGGACAGAATGGTTATGTGTGTGGTGTACTGTGTTGAGATTATCGGAGCACACCACACACAGTACGATCAAAACTGTTCAATGCCTGATTGTCTTCATGTGTGGGGTCTCTAACAGATAAAACATCTCTTCAGATTTAGAAAATCCTTCTGTGTGGACCCCACTTTACACACTTCTTATATAACACAAAAACACCTGTTGTTGCTTTAAGAGAAATAAAGAGGCTGGGTCAGAGCTTCCAGCTTTTCACAACTTTCTTGAAGCTTCTGGAGAATCTCAAACACATCACACACAAGAACTCAGAAGTGCTTAAGCAGACTTTTCACACTGGAAACATCGACCCAGGATACACAGAGAAGCTCAAAACCTCTGATCTAACGGCAGTGATTTAGCACAGACTGCTGCAAACCAGGAGTATTTATCAGCTCACCACACCTGAGCCAAATCAGGCCAATCAGCCTCACACACCTGGAGCTGTGAGCTATCTTACAGGGCCTGATATTCACCAACACCAACTGTGTTTAAGAATTCCATTTTGTGGGTAAATGTCAGAATATTATTCACCAAATGGTGGGTCAATAGTTCCATCTCAACAGTCTTGTTAAATACATGCTGAGGTTACATCTTAATGTCCTGATCTGTTGAATAATCAGATCTTTGGAAACTTCACTTCATTAAAAACACTGAAATATTCATTATGTATATATAAATGACGTTTGAGGTCACTGAAAACACATTTCGCCTGCCAAGGCAAAGATTTTTGAAAACCCACTCGCGTGCCAACACTCACACTATGAAACATCATCACTGTTGCTGATTGGACTGTTTACATGCTCACACAGACTTTCTCTCGCTCCCTCACTGTGATTCTGCTTTAAAAACACTCCAGTGATACGAATGCTGCCAACATCTTGGATGAAACCAGGTGTTATTGTTCCAGAAGTGATTGTTGACTGATGACCCACATGTATGGATGCCATGGTTACTCATGAAACCAACAAGAGTACGGACAGAACTTTATAATAACACCATTTGATCAAGTTACCAGATATGTCTCGAATAAAGAAATATTCACTCAGTATAACACCAGGCGGACTTCTGGTTTGAATGAGTTTGTTAAATAAAAGTTGCATATCACAGAAATTGTTACTAGGTAATAAATAGTGGTTTATAGTAAAGGTGACCAGACTAGTACTGACCAATTTTTGTCAAAAAAACATGATCAGTAGATCGGAATGAATGCCTGTAAACATTGATACCTTTCACCAATCACCTGTGGATTAATCTCAGGTTAACTAATGGATGCCATCCTCTTAAATAAACTGCAGCAGAGCCTCCAAAACTTTATCTTCAGTCCACTAAGTCCAATTTATTAATCTAGTGTCTGTCTGGACTGAAATTCACACTGAGACCATCAGCATGAAGACTAATCAGCTAAGCTAAAAGTATTTAGTGATGCATTTGAGGCCCAGGAGGGAACTTTGTGATGCATTCAGGTTAGCTTGGGAAAATGAGAATTTGATGAAGTGTATTTTACAGAGTTGGACCTTGAATAAATAAATTCAAGTGGGTGTGAAATCAGTTTTCTTGGCATTATGAAACAGTCATATCAGTTACTTTATGTTAATGAGTTCATATGTTAAAATGGATTTCATTTAATTTATTGAACTGTTTGCCTGTTGGATTAAATTTCTAGTTTTAGTCAATCAGTCAATAGTTTTGTTAATTCACATAATAAAAAAATGATAAATGAGTCTTTTATTGTGTAATTTGGACATCCTTACTGTAGGACACTTGTTGCATTGCTCCTTGAGATTTTTTTGTTTGGCTTGCTGAGCAAATATACAACCAATTGTTAAAGAAACAAAATAAAACATGATCCATATCAACCAATCTCACGAACAGGTGATTGGTTTCAACCAAGAACTCCTGATCAGAGCATCCCTAGTTTACAGCGTGTTTATGCATTGCAAGCAGCAACTGAAGGAAGGCTTTGCCTGGACGTCTGTGTGCATTAATAAAAAAGATTTATTTAGTTACTGGAGTAAAAAAAAAAAATCCAAGGGACACAAAAATTACATGGATGAAGTTTTGCCTCTATGTTGTCAAAGTATATTCCCAAACCAAACTGAATTTCCCTCTGAAGTTAAAGTGTGTGTCATAAAATGCTGATTTTGTAGCTCAAATTTAGGCAGGTTTGTCTACATAAATACTGAAAGCTGAGGTATTTTCACAGTATAATAACATGGAGCTCTCTGATCAATATTTAATCTCATTTAAAAAATAAGTACAAGACAAATTATGTGCTTGTGCAGAACCTGACAGCGCCTACCATCATGAAAACTGTAAATTTTCAGTATTTATTTTCCAACATTGCAACAACTTACAATTGGAGAAAGTCAAGAAAAAAAACTACTTTTAATTTTTAAATATCTTCTGCAGAAAATAATTCAGATTAATTGATTTAATCGATATATTGCCCAGCCCTACTGAAGTGCTGTCCTGAGCTTCATTTATCTACAAGCATTAAAATCTTAAGAAATTCAGATGTCCTGCTCCTTTATGATCCACCTCTATCATATCTGCCCCTTTTTACGAACATACCAGCCCCCATCTTTAAGTTTAGTTGTTATTAAGATTCCACGTAGAGGTGAGTAACTTCCTCCTCCAGACATGCTTCACCTCTGACGTCGCTCGGTGAAATAGCTGTTACGGAAAAATCAGTCTTGACCTGTCTTATAGAGCGAGAGAACAAGCTAACGCTGCAGATTTCTCACACGTCATCTTTAATGTCCATCATATATAAAGCTGCTTTGACAGGAAGCTTCACACTCTCTGTAATGTGTCTACTCCGAGCTCTCCTCTGCTGCTCGCGTCTTTCTTGTTGATGTTGAATTTCACACCTTAAAGCAAACAGCCCGGAGAAAAACTCTGACAGACAGAAAGCGTCCACACATTCTCACCTCCCCGTCTGATTTCTGTGCCCGGCAGCGGGTTTCTGACCTCCACGGCCTGGATCTGAGCGGAGAGGAACAATTTACAAAATGGGCTCTGTGCTTTCTGGCAGATGCCTGGACATGGTGTTTTTTCCTGTCTCTCCCTCTGCTGAGATAAGGGGATTTAAAGTGCTCTCTTACATCCCCATGAAAGAGCTGCCAATCTGTTCCCAGGTAATCAGAGGGAAACACGGCACTGCTCCGAGGAAACAGCAGGATCTCCAGACAAACACGTCGTTTAGGAACAGGACGGGCTTCACTTTGATTTGTTTTCTGATACATTAACCTGAAAGATTCTTCAGCCATTATTTAGACGCTGTTTCCATCCTGGCTGCGCTCCAGTTGCACGTAGCCGCTCATTTTGTGCGAAAGCCATTCTATACAATTTGCAATCCCTCATTTGGCAGCATGTTAGTGTGTATATGATGCCGCCAGACGCACAAAACTGAACCATCTGCTGCTGCAGCTGAGATGTAATCATGACTGTGCTCATGGTGGAGGCTGAGGCGGCCCAGATGGAGGCGCAGGAGTCAGAGAGACAATGCAAAGAAATGTTTGCAGAGGAGGAACAAGAAAAACATGTTTGCTAAAGTGGGAAAACAATCATGTCAGCAATAGTGGAGGAATAAGTTTTCTTGGCTTTTGGTCTTTTTTTTACGTGATTGTGAGAACAATATTTAAAGAATATAAAGACGGGATTTCTTAAAACTTTTCACAAATGTCCACTTTAAAGCCTCATCCTCCGAAGGCTGACATGCCTTATTCTCTGCTCTTTTTTATGATCTAGGCGTCCATGGATTTGTCGCTATCATAAATTCTTATTTTTAGTCCCTTTGTATGTGTTTATACACATATTTATATTTATTACATGTATTTGTACATATGTGTATCAATAAAATGAAGAGTTTGTCTTCAGCCTGCTCTATTGTAAAGTGTCTTGAGATAACACGTGTACTGGAGCTGTACAAATAAAAACTGATTGATTAAGATAATCCCTTTCACTAATATTAAAGTCGAGCTCTTCCAGTTTTAGTTATTTGACTCATCCTAGCAGCTTTAGTTAGCACCATTTCTGAATTATAATTTAGTTTCATAGTTTTCTGACCTATGATTGGTCAGCATTAAGGCTGACAGTTATTTTCTGTACACTTGAATACGGACAATTAACATTTTAATCTAACAACATTGGAAAGTGAAGCAGTCCTTGAGGGCTGGGGCCAGGACCCGGAGGTTGGCTGGTTCAAGTCCCAATCGAAAACACTTGGAAGTTGGTTTGGTAGCTGGGGAGATGCAGGCCGACTTCCTGGGGCACTGCTGCAGGTAATGGTAATGCCTCCAGGGCCTTGGGGTGTCGGGTTTGCAGCCTTTCGTCCTCAAACTTCATTGTACATAAATACCTACAAATAACCTGTACCTTCCATTTACACAAGAACGGTGCCTGAATCTGCTAACTTTTGAAGCCAGGGTCCAGAGTGAAAAGGTTTGAAAACGTTTTCATAACCGTCTCCATGTAAATCAGCATTTTCAGGGAAAATGATGACGCGCAGCGCATGCACAGGGCTCTTTCAGATGAAGGTTGCCCGCACACCTAGGAACTACAACAAATCTTCCGTTCCACACTCCAGTCCAGATAGTGGCAGTAATGCACCTCTAAGTCGGTTTGCAAACCGCCATTAAACAAGAAAGAAGAAGAAGAAGAAGAAGAAGAAGTCTCCCGGTCAACATTCTCCTGACATTTGGTGGTTTCGTATTTAAGGGTCACATCAAGAAACTTCTGCGTCTTTGTGCGTCCACTCGCCATTGTTGTTTGTGAAAGTTTGTCTTCACCGGAATGCGTAAGTGCGCAGACTCGTGTTGTAACACCGATGTTTCTCTACAAACCTACATTGCCAGCTACTGGCCTGGCATGCACGCTACAGAGTTTTCAGTCGTTTTTACTTTTTTTTCTTTTACACAGTTAAAGAAAGACAATGCACATAAAACACATTTTAAAAAAACGTGTGTGGGAGTGGTAGAAGCCTGCAAATGGCTTATATAAACCACACCCAAGAGACAACTGAAGGTAAATACTGAACCACCAAAAATAAACTATTCAACATCAGATATGAAGTACAACAGTTTCATACAAAGAAAGAGGAACGTAACAGTTTAGAACAGTAAAGTCGTTCTCGCGGATCGTTTTCACATTGTCTTAGTGTGAACGTGGAGTGCTTTGGAAACGCAAAGAAAAAACTTTTTCATTTCTGGTGACAATGTTGTCGTGTAAACAGGGCCTTCGTCTCAGCTCGTTCAGGTGCCGTCCTGCTGGGGCCTTTTCAGCCTCTTCCCTGACTGTTATCAAGTACATGATACAACCCAACGTCAAAAACACTGAACTATCCTTAAAGCTCTGCGTCGTTGGTGATTTCTCTGCTGCAGGGAGTGGTGGAAATGTGGCCGAAAAAGCAGCGAGTTGTTTTCACATCTGCTGGTGTCCTTGTTTTATTTGAAGGGATCAGACGAGTCCACCAGCTGGCAGAAAACACTCGATACTTCAGGGCCAGACTGAAGGAGATGGGCTTCATCATCTACGGCAACGATGACTCACCTGTGGTTCCTATCCTGCTCTACATGCCTGGAAAAGTGGCGTGAGTACACTTGAGCTGTAACACCTCCCTCTGACAGGGGAAAAGAAGATCAGGACATTTATTCTGCTGAGGTTCAGTCTGAAACTACTTTATAACATTTTATTTTAGTTTCAATCTGTGAAAAGCTCTTTCAATCATTTTACTTTAAACAAAGTTACCTTCCTTTAAAAAAATCACATCACATTTGATTTTAATTGTTTTAAGAGTTTTATCCATTCACAATGTCTTTTTTCTCATTTTTAAAATATTCAAAACTTCTTAGCCCAACCATTTAACGTCATAATTTAAGGTCTAATCTCTCCAAATTGAACACTTATCCCCTCGATGAGGATCTGCCCGACCACATCACATTAAAAGTCATCAGAGATAAACTCCTCAAACCCTCTAAATTCTTGGTTTGTGCTCTTTTTAATTTACGTTGCTTCGCAGAAATTATCTCAAATCATCTGCACCGCACATCCCGACGTCATAACTCAAAATTTTTGAGGCTCTGAAGGAGGATCATTCATCATGATTTTTAATGTGAGCAGGCTGAGCTGTGAAGGCTTCCTCCTTCTCATGCGGCTCGAGGAGTTGCTGTATATTTTGGAGGAATTTAACTTTAAAACTGAGCTTTATGATTAAATGTATACAAAGGTATGTTAGTAAAGTAGTTCATCAGTTTAATGAAGTGTCACCCAGTTATTTGTAGTAAGTGGTACATGCACCCTGGGTGGTTCAAAGATCCATTTTATACTCATTTATTTTGTTATCAGAAGCAAGACAAATTAATTTATCCAGCCAATTATGAAATTCAACACTTTCAGCATACTGAAGGCTGAATATTTTGCTAAAAACAATATTGCAGGGTTTTTTCCTCTACCAAATATATATTATGATATTTTCTAGGTCACTTTTTTTCCTATATTTTTTTCTTGGTTTTCAAACATAATTACATGTCATTTAAATGATTGATATACATAAAGCAAAAAACAAATAGTTAAAACAGAGCAGCCAGATGCACCCTGTCAACAAACAACTCAGCACATACACCACCTTCAGCTGGAAGTGGAAGAAAATGTCTACACCTGCATCCAAAAGCAGACAGCTCATTTTTTCCTGTTTTGTTCCACTCTGCTGTCCAGGGCTTTTTCTCGTGAGATGCTCGCAAGAAATGTCGGCGTGGTTGTCGTCGGATTCCCCGCCACACCGATCTCGGAGGCTCGAGCTCGATTCTGCCTGTCTGCAGCTCACACCAGAGCCATGCTGGACCAGGTACACGCCAGTGTTAATTTTGACAGCTCTTTTAATTTAGTTTTAGTCTGTGGCCGAAAATATCTTTTAGTGTTAGTCATAGTTTATTCATCTAAATTGTTGTAGTTATAGTTGATGAAATTTCACAACATTTTAGTCGACGAAATCTTCTGTAAATTTAGTCGATTAAAATATGAAGTGTAAAGGGTAAGGCATTTTTTATGTTTCCTTGAATTTCTGAAGTCATGTTTTACACTTGGATAAAATGAAATATCTAATAACCCTTTATTGAATACAAGTAAAGTCTGAATGTATAAATAAACAGAAACAAATTGAACTTTTGTGTGAAATGCAGTCACCTTTATTTAGGCTACCTGGCAGAGCATCTCAGTTACAGTACCAGAACTGACAACAGACAGTGAACCTGCTCTACATGAATATATCAATTCATAAAGAGAGGAGCTCTGATTGGATCGCTCCACAACTTATCCCACCACCACCAAGCTAAGGCAGCTGTGGTTGGATGTCCCTCTTAACTCATCCAACCTTTCCACACAACCAAAGTAGCTGTGATTGGATATATTCCTAACTTGTCTCTACTTTCTACATGACCAAATTAGGTCTGATTGGATTAAGTCTCTGTCAAACATTTTAGTCTAGTTTTTATTTGTTGATGAAAATGTCTGTTAATTTAGTTTGAGTTTTTGTCCACGTGCACTTGTTTTTATTAGTTATCGTCTAGTTTTTGTCAGGGGAAAACAGGTTGTTGACGAAAACGATGACGAAAACAAATAGTCAACAACATTAACACTGTTACACACTCAGACATCTGTTTATCTGTGAAGCATCACACCGCACACACCTGCTCTTGAAAATTGATTTATTATTAAACTTTAAATAATCTGAGCCTGTCCTCCGCCCTCAGGTGCTGCACCACCTGAATGAGGTGGGCGACTCCTTCTGCCTTAAGTTCTCTCGGCTGCAGCATCAGTCCAGATCAGACCTGCAGGACGAGAAGGTCCTCACGCAGAGCAGCTGATGTGACCTTTGACCCCATCACCTTATGTCACAGCGTCAGGCCAAGTCTGCAGACCCTTAAACACACGGTAAAGAAACAGGCGTGTGTCCGAGCAGAAGAGTGGAGAGCTGATGTTTATGAAACACTGTGATTCTGCAGGAAATATCTTTAAATACATTTATTTGTGAAAAAGCAATTATTGCACAAGTGTTGCTGGATTGGACTTAAGATCTAAAAATTAAAAATGTATTTAATATTCAGGGATTTTGTATTTATATAACAATACTTTGTAAAGTTTATTGTAAAGTTGGATCTCTCCGCACTAACATAAAACTTTAAATTTAAGATCCAAAAAGCTTATATTTCTACATTTATACATGTATATCTGTATTTAGGCATCTGAACCTTTTTATGAAAATATTGTTTATAATTTAGTGTCAGAAAACATTCTTTATGCTTTTAGAAGAAACAGATTCTCAGTAAGATGCTCAAAAATGGTGTAAGCAGTCTGTTATATGATTAACATGATGAAAGACTTTTAACTTATAAAAATATGTTTTAAGTTTTAATTTGTCCCCTGATACAAGCCTGCTGTCAAAACTGTGAAAGTGCAGCAAATTTATTGATGTTTTGTTTTTTAATAAAACACAAAAATATGATTTAAAGCATTGTGAGTTTGTCTTACAACGATTATCTGAAATTATTCAACCAGCAGCTTCTTTAGAGGTTATGTTACAGGCTTAGAGGATTTTTTAATATAATCCAAACTCAAATCTTTGTTTTAATTATTATGAAGATCATTGGACAACAAATTTACCTGCAGATACAAGAACCACACGAGATGATGTATGCTTTTCATAATAAAATCAAACTCATCCCTCCTCATCTTATGAAATTATTAGTAGCATAAATATCACAAATATGTCCTTTCAAATCATGGCTACAATCAAATTGTGTGAAGGAAAATTAATTAGTCAGTAATTCTGCGGATGAATTGACTATGAAGCTGATATTTTGAGGGGTAAGGATTGGATTTTGTCAAGGGGTGGGACTGGCCAGTGGCCCCACGATTTAATATTATACTCACGTCTTGATTCTATTTTATTGTGATACTTAATATTTATTTACTTCTTCTTATGTATCCTGTGTACAGCACTTTGGTCGACTGCTGTCTTCTTAAAGGTGCTTTATAAATAAACCTGACATGACTTGACTGCTTAATATTTTACGAAATACCAAGTATTGTGATACTTATTATAGCAATATATTGGGATTTTTAACCCTTTATGTCTACATTTACATCCAAAATGTCCGTCTGTTAGTGAGATTATGTAAAAAACTGCAAGATTGATTTTGCTGAAATTTTCAGGAGATGTTGGTAATGGCCCAACTTAAAAATAATTACATTTTGTTGGTGATCTAGACCACCAGCATTAGCAAAAGATCATTTTTACTCAATCATTGTCAAACTAATAATGATACCAACATGATTCCAGGTGCTCGGGGTAGATTTTATGAGTCAAGGAATCATATTATGAGTGTGACTTTATCATGGAACTATTGCTTATAGGTGTAACAGCAATATATGTTTTGGAATTTCCCCCTGTGGGACTAATAAAGGAATATCTTATCTTATCTTATGTGAGCTACCTTGGTGGAGGTTTGGGCTCTTTGAGTGCTTTCCAGTCAGTGTAATACTTAAGAGACGGCAGCCAGCATGTAAGAAATGTCAGTGATATCAGCCGTAGTTTAGCTCAACTAGTTCTCAGATTTTGGTCAACTAGTGCGTGAACAGACTTTCATAGTGAAGCAAAAAGTTTAACTAGTAGTACAAGTATACCAAACAGTGTTCATTTGTACTACTAGTAGACTGTTTTGGGTCTATTAGTACTACTTGAAGACTTAAAAATGTTCACTAGTACTACTAGCAAGCCTCATATGCTAATAAGGGGTTGGAAAAAAGCAAATTCAGACTTTCCATTGGCTTTTGGAAATATTACAACCAATCAGGGTGTTGGATTTTGTCATAATCCCTCCTACTTCAATTGCATTATGTCGACTGGTACTACTAGTGAATCTTTGGGCTTTGCTAGTGCTACTAGTAGACTAAAAACAATCTGCTAGTACTAGTGAGATATGTTGAGTTTACTAGTTGTACTTGTAAGCAAAAATTTTATTTTACTAGTAAAGGTTTTTGACACACTAGTGCATGAGTAGACCTTACTAGTAAGGCAAAATCACCTACTAATAGACAATTTTGTGTTAAGTGTACTACTAGTAAATCTTTAAAATTTTACTCCCCCCATCCCCCAAACAACTGCAAATGAAACAAGTTTATCAGGATGGACTTCATGTTTGATCTGCTTGACAGAAATCCACATTTAAGACAGTATTGATGCAGAAGTTTGATTAGTTAAAAGTTCAAAACCAGTGATCGAGAATGTGACTAGCGCTTAATTGGGCTTATGTGGCTGGCAGCTGCATGGGTGATAAGGACTGATATCACTTTTAAAGGCTAAGATATGTTTGTTTATTTAAAGAAAACAATAACTTTTAATATGTAAATTAGACCAAAATATTCTTTATTTTTAATTAATTGAGGTTCGGCCCCCACAGAATATGTCAAGAACCAAAGTGTCTCTTCCACAAATGGATGATACCTGCTTTAGTGTATTAATTTAATCACCCACCTCTTCTTTTGTCACTTAAAACCAGCATTGATTGAACTTTCAGGTGATTCATAGTGATGTGTTTGTATAAAAACATCCATCATCCATCCTGAGCAGTAAATCCCGGCCTGTGTAGCTAATAGATCATTCAGAAATTACAGCCCTGACATGCAGCTAAATGTGAACATCCCTGAGAATAAAGACAAAGGTGTTTGGGCTTGTTTTGTGGTGAGACTGTTCGTATTCACCCAGCCCTAACAGCTTAATTGTTGATGTTTTAAAGACCTGCTGTTCCCTTTCTCTCACACACACACACACACTCATGCTGCAGTCGTGAAGGTAAGAACGTGGAGTATGCGGCACCCGAGCCAAAAGAAACCTAACCTAGCAATTAGCAGTGAACTCTGAATTCTCGTGGTATGGGGTAATCATTTGATTAACGCAGGAAGGATTATGGATGGATGATAAATGTGTTTTCACAGTGTGTCAGATCGGGTCGAGTCCACACTTGTTTGCCCGCGGGACGTTGCCATGTTTGTTTTTTTCCCCCACTATAAACATCAGCGATAACATTTTACAAGCTGGATTTCAGTCAAAATAAGCAATCCTTGAGAGAAACATGCAAAAGGAGCTACAGTCACAGCTTCAGACGGCGAATAAGTCAGAAATTAAAAGACCAAATTGGTTTCCCCTTCAGCAGAGAGGCCTTGAAATGTATACGGGACGACTTTGTTGTGTGAGAGAGCACATCTGGCTCCTATAGACAGAAACAATAGAAAACAGTTTGTTAATCCTCAAATCTGTGATGTCATACCAATGTACTGCTCCATGAAGATGTGGACGGGACGGGGAAAGGTGGCCTCAATTGTAGCGATGGGGGTGCAGCGGGGCTCTCGGACGTCTGTTATTAATTTGTGTTTACTTTCACCTTCATGCAGGAGACAGATGTGGAGCTCAAGAGCCGAGATTCAGGCTCGTATCTTCATCACAAAAGTCGACTGTGATGATGCAGAGTGTAACGTTGGCATGTAGATTTGTAGAAACCCATTTCCAATGAAGTTGGTACGTTGTGTAAAAGGTAAATAAAACAGAATACAATGATTTGCAAATACAAAAACAAGACATTTTAATGTTTAAACTGATAAACTTTTTGCAAATGCTCACTCATTTTGAATTTAATACCTGCAACGTGTTACAAAAAAGTTGGGACGGGGGTGTGTTTCAGTACCTTTACTTTTAACAACACTTAATACGCACTTGTGAACTGAGGACACTAATTGTTGAAGCTTTGTAGGTTGATGTTTGACTTCACTTACTCAACAGTCTGGGGTACTTATATTTAGTGCTTCATAATGCTCTGTTCCATGAAGATGTGGACGAGACAGGGATTGGCATGTGTATTTGTACAAACCCAGTTATGATGAAGTTGGGATGTTGTGTAAAAAAAAAAAAAAAAAAACATAAAATTTGCAAATCCTTTTCAACCTATATATAACAAACAATCTACAAAGACAAGATGGTTAATATTCAAACTAATAAATTGTTTTGTTTGCAAATTTTTAGTATTTTGAATTTAATGCCTGCAGCTTGTTCCAAAAAAGCTGGGACAGGGGCTTGTTTCATCATCTTTCCTTTTGACAACACTCAGTAGCTTTTGTGAACTGAGGACACTAATACCTCTTTCCCACTGGCCAAAAAACCCGTTTAAACACAGTAACAATCAGCTCCTGTCGGCAGTGTGAAAGGCTCCAAACGGCATTCAGACCCACGTCGACTGACCCTGCAAGCGACACAGGTTTTTATCAGCTCGCCTCCGATCGGCTCCAGTGGGAACGTCACACCAGGTGAACGCGCTAATTTACGGGATGACGTTTGCGTAACGTTCCTACGGCATAACATCACGCCCGTCTGTAACTTCTGCGACTCTTTGCCATCTCAGCAACAAATTCCATCCACCTTCGTATCATCAGCACTCGAATGTCGTTGAGTTTTTACATTTTTAAAGAGGGACAAAAGTACAGAAACCGCTAATTTTAGTGGGAAAGCGGTATAATTGTTGAAGCTTTGTAGATTGATATATGACTTCAGTTGCTCAACAATATTTTGTCTTTATGAAGGACAAACACACGACCCACACATGTTAAGTGGAGACAGGTGTGGACTGCAGCAGGTCAGTCTAGTCCCTGCACTCTTTACTCTGAAGCCACGCTGTTGTAACACGAGCAGAATGTGTCTTCATTGTCTCTGAAGTAATACAGTGTTGGTAAAAACTGTATTTAAAGAAACAATGGTAGAGGTTAAATATTTGTACTTTAAAAACTAGTGAACACTCACTTTTATTGCATTAAAAAGAAGCTTAAATTGGCTTTAGTTATGTGTTGTTAAAGTTTAAATATATTAATGTTGGTATAATGATTTTTTGAAGCTTTATATTTGCTGTTTTTTTTTTTTCATTAACATATTTTTTCCTCATTGAGAGTACCCAATATGTAACAGAGCGTCCCTCAGGCACTGCAAAAACTTTTATGTGGCCCTCTTGGTAATCAAAATTGTCCACCCCTGGTTTACCAGAAGCAATTACAGAAAATCAGCTTAATTTTCCTGAAAACATCACAATTTTTATGTCGTCATGTCAGTTTTTGTCAGGTTTTCTTCTTCTAAGAACATTTCTTTTTACATTATAAACTGATTGGTGGGCTGTCCACCCCTGATCTAAGGTGACTGAAATAATGTTTAAAAAATATAGTATTGTTATTTTATTGGTTGAAAGAATCATGCCTCTACAAAAGTTACACATATTTCACAAAAATGGTGTATTTGAGAGGATGGCACCAATCAATAACTGCTGAAAAAACATATTTGTGCTCTTTAGACCGTGTTTATTAGTTTGTTTGCATTTTTTTAAAACTAAAGCAGGAAGTTGCCCAAAATTTGGTATCTGGGACTTCTATTTTTGCAGCCATGGTAATAAAACAAGCACATTTGATTTTCCTTAAGTGTCAAATTAAAGCTCAAAGTTCTGTTACTCCAGACGACCCACATGTCAGTCATGCCTCCATACAGGTCCAAGTGAAAAAGTGAACCTGTCTGTGGCTCCAGGTGGGAAACATGTGTCCTGTCACACTCCCCTTCACTCACTCCTAACTACCCCGGGTTTCAGCAGAAGTGGCAAATGGTCTCTGCTGGCATTCAAAACATCTGTGCAACCAGACTACTGGTGCTGAAGCCCCCCGAGACCGGCCGACCCGCCTGCACCAGCCTCTTTTGAACTGCAGATCCAAATACACTGCACTTATTGGAATGGCATGTAGCCGCTCTTCTGAAGGGGGATCCTCGGCCATGCTTTGAAGTCCTCCGCCGTGCCCCGACGCAGGCGAGCCGTCCTCTCTCAGCGCTCTCTGTTTTACATTTACAACGAGATTTCTGTGTTCTGGAGACGCAGGTTTGAAGTGAAACAGACAGAGAGAGGATTAGGAGGGTTTAGAGAGCTTTGATGGGTATGGATGACCGCAGTGATCCGTGTTCAGGGAGAGACTTATCAACAAAGAGTGTTGTTTAGTTTATCTGATATCAGCTATTTAACCTGACTCAGAGTTATCAAGGCTCTAAACACCTTTGTCCCTTATCTGGCCTCAGAGTGGATTCAGTACTAAACTAGAAAAGCAGCTCAGTTACAGCAGTGGCTTTTCCACAACCCCTGTAAAAGAGACAGTTCTGGATCACCAGATCCACAATAGTGCCAGGATCCAGACCAAACTCAGCACATACATGAAGGTTGTTATCCTGTATGAACACAACAAGTTTTGGGAACATCACTTAATATTTTGATTTTATATGAATTATTAAATGTCGTCAATGGGATTTCCCATTATAAAGTTCAATGTTTTTTCATGAAATTTACCTTGATGATAGAGACATGAACCCCATATCTTCCTGTCAAATTGGAGAATTAATCCGTTTAAAAATGGCAGAGATATGATTTTTAAAAATTCTGGGAATTTTTGCATCCAGACGAATATCCGTATCACCACCAAAATCTAATCATTTCTAAATTGAATCATTACCAACATCTCCTGATAATATCAGCAAAATCTGTCTTGTGGTTTTTGTATAATCTTGCTAAGAAACAAACAAACATCGGCAAAAGCATAACCTCCTTGGTGAAGGTAATTATAATCAGATTTAACTCGAGCTATCCCCTTAGAGATGTCCAACTGCTGGGCAGTGAAAGTGGTGACGGGTCAAAAAGAAGAGCTGGACTCAGTGGGATTGGCAGAAGTCCTCTTCAACAGTGTAGGCCAAACGTGCAGTTCTGGTGCTTCTTGAGATGGAAATATGAAAACTCGATATCAATAGTTTTGCGAGCTCTCTTTTGGTTTCAAGTGCTTCTGTAGTGACTTTTCTCCATTGCAAATAACACTTAAATACAAAAAGCAAAAATGAAGTCACTGGATTGGCTTGATGGCAATAGTTGACGCGTGAATGAAAAAAGTCTAATGGGTTTCAAACAACGTAAATTTATTTTCTCCTGTTACAAACGTAAAGTAATCTCAACAAACAAAATCAAAGAGGGCCAAATTTCCACTCTGTCCTATTAATCCAGCCTTAATGACAAAACAAAAACGATTTCTTTTACATCCACGGTCTAAAAACTGTTTGCCTCCCACCTCCACTCAAGCAACACACCTAATCCATTCATTCTCTGATTGATTAAATAACCTATGACCTGTCCAACAATCAGGAACACTGCGCCCCCAAGTGGTGGTAGGAAAGCAAATAAAGAAACATAACCAAAAACAAGAAATGAAATCAAACTATAAACAAATGGCTCTTACATCTTCCATTGAACACCAATCCCAAATGATATCGGTGAATCCTTTTCAGGGTTACGGAGCTGAAATCTATCCCAGCTGACACTGGGAACCAGTCACCAGCCAACCACAGGACCACATATTGGGCTTTCACACTGGCACAGTTCTGGTTCTGGAACCGGTTCCCTGCTGGATTCTCAGAACCTTGGTGCTTGCTAGTGAACCAGTACGCGTTCATACCAGTTAAAGCAGAAAGAGAGTGGGAGGGCGTTATTCCATGTTACTCAGGAGAAAGTAAACAACACACCTGCAAAATGGCCGATGGTGTGGATATTCTAAAACCATTTGCTGTGCTTCAGGTTTTTGTTTCATCCAGCCGTCAGGCACGCAACGACTGTTGATGAAGAGGAGACAAAGAAGATGTATGCAGGAGGCATCTGGTATGTAAAAAGTGTGTGTGTTCCTCAACTTCCTCCTCATTTTATCAACACAGATTATGCCAACCAATGGGCGTCACGGTTCATGAGCTGGGACAACTTTTTTTGGCTCCAGCCGCAAACTGAAAGAAAAATGTATGTGGAAATCAAAGTTGACACCCCGACATAGAACAATACTATAAACAGGGCAATATTCAGATTTTTTTTCCAACTAAAGTGACATTTTTTATTGGCATTTAAAGCCCATAGTGTTGAAGGCTTAAAAGTCCAGTTTAAAATCAGAGGTATATTTGTGGTCCCTGTAACATTTATAAGCTTAATTGTTTGGCTGAGTGACTGAAGTTAAAGCAGAAATGTTACAGAGAGACAAGGAGTCAGAGGCTGAAGGCTGAACTAAATTAAGAAATAAATGTCCAAAATTACAGTAAATTATTTCATAAAACCACATTATTGCACAAAATATCAATACAAAATCTACTGAAATATATTGTATCATTGTTTACTTGCATCCCAAAAGCTTGCCTTGAGATTTTGGCTTGGTATCAGTTGAGCCCTAGGCATGAATAGTCTTCTACCTCAGTGTGAAGTCTCCAGGATTGCATTTGGCTTCATTTTTGTTCTGATTCATTTCATCCCATCTTGAAGGGAAAGTGAGGGCAAGCCCAAATTTGTTGTTTACAGCTTGGACACCATGTTAAGGAACATTTTCAGCATTATAAACATGATCTCTGTCTGATGTTTCAGGACACTAAACCAAAGCTGAATCGTCTTATGGACTGTATCTGTCGCTGCTTACGAACCAGGTCACGTGGTCTCGTTTGTCATCGCTTGTTACATTCTGGTTTCACTTTGAGCCAAACCCAAATGTTTGCCCTCAGAGGTGATGCCGTTAGCAGCTCCGTCTCCTCTCCACTGGTCTGCCACCCTCGCTCTCGCTGCGTGGTGCGTAATCTGACACCGCCATGGACCCTTTGAAGGGGACAATCAAAAGCCTCACGTGGGCTAATCACATTACGCACCATTTGTCTTTCTTAAGCGGAGTGTTTCCGCACCTTCCGACGCAGCTTTTAACCACAGGCAGAGAGGACAGACAGACAGAGGGACAGACCTCCTGTGACGAGCCTCCGGGGCTGTTCCTGTGCGTAATAACGCACCCAGCGCGCCTCCGGGGACCACCGAGGGGACTCCAGGGTCTCCAGGGAGTCCTCGCACAATGTGTAGAACTTTTCTCTCTACAACTGTCCCCTTTGGTGCCATCTTATCATCACGCACATACACTTATTATGATCATTGTCATTATTGTCTTTTGTCTTATTTGGGCAAGTAATGCAAAAAGTTCTCTTCTTTGCTCATCATGTTTGGCATTATATTTTGTTCTGTGTCTGCTTGTTGGAAGTTGAATTAAAAATATTTTGAAGTCAAAATAAAATCAAGGCACATCATATTCACACCCACATATAGCCACTTTAACTTGTTTCACTGTACCATATCAGTTATTATTTCTATCTACTGACGCCTGATAAAATTTGATCATCAGCTGTATTACTCTATATTTATTATTTCATGGAGAATTTTTTCAAAATGTTGCTTTATTTCATATATTGTCTCATATTTCAGCCTGACAGGTCAAAAAAGTTAAACTAGACCAACTACTAACTCGGTGAACTCAAAGGATTCTCAATAAGCAGAATTTGTACGGAAGAGGATTAGGGCCACTTACATTTATTTTTTTTTATTTTTTTAAGTCAGAGTTAAAAATATATATATTGTGAGATTTAAAAAGTTTGATTCCAGAGAAAAAAAAATAGATTTTTTTTTAAACTTAGAAATTAAGTTCAATTAAGTTTAATATATTATTGTCATAGTAAAAAAAAAAACAATTAGATAATATTCCAGCATTCTTAGGTTAAAATGCATCGTCTAAGATTTAATGCAGAATTTTAAAAAGTCAGAATTCTGAGATCTAAGTCAGAATTCTGAGAAAAAATAAACCAAACTTAAAGTCATAATATAAAAAAGAAAACAGGACTACACAAGAAATAAAACAACAGAATTCTGAGATTAAAGTCAGACTTTTTAAAATGTCAGAATTCTAAGAAAAAAGTCAGAATTAAACTTAAATCACAGACTTGAAAAGGAAAATCACCCACTTATATTTTTTCAGTGGCCCTTATCCCCTTCTGTACAATTCTGCTGACTAAAAGTCCCTGGCATATTTCTGTTTAATGGGAGGATTTGAAACTGTATATATTAATTAATGTGCACAAATTAAGATGGTTGTTAATCTAGACCCTGTATAGATTGTCATATAATTGTGACTTATGGACTAACTAAGGCCCACTGGCGTAGCACCATTTGAGAGCCACTGATCTGAGTGAAATAAACAGAATTAAAGACTGAACAAGGTTATGTTTTTCTATTAATTAGTGTTGCTATGATACAAAAATTTCAACTCTGTATCACTGAAGTTAAATAATGTGAAGTGAACACATGTATGATGCTTTACTTCTCTTCTAGCAAGCCCTTTTGTTTTGGTACTGCAGCAGAGCCTGTGGGTCCTCCTACCCGGAGCAAAGTCAAACCAAACTGGGCGATGGGTGCCACTCCTGTCAGCTAAGAACAGGAAACTGGGGCTAAAATTCTGTGTTTTACACCTCTGATATTTGTTTATTAGTAAATACGTAAACGTAATACCCAGTGTAATACCCTTACTGTCAAACTTTGTCTTTCAGACAATCATATTTGTTATTCATGTTGTAAATATTGTTAATGCTAATAGTGTGAATTCCTTGGCCTTGTTTATTGTCTCAGCTCTACTTATAACACTTATTTTTCCTTCATAAGGAAGTTGATATTGCTTAAAGATTCTGCACGTTGCAACCTGCCTACTTAATTTTTCATTTTATTTTATGTAAATTTTATGCTCTTGTGTATTTTAATGTCTTTATTTGATATTCCTACTGCTATACTGTGTATAAGAGCAACTGAAACAACCGAATCCCCCCCTTGTGGATTAATAAAGTATTTCTGATTTTGATTCTGGTTAGCAAGGTGTACCTTATAAAGTGGCCAGTAAGTGTTTAATGACTCTGTCGTAATAAGTTGGCAAAGTTTGGAAATGTAATGACAAGTAGGTGAAAGTGGTAAGGAGCCTCAAATGTGTCAAAATGTTACAATCTCAATTTGTGCCATTCGGTGTGCAGTGAATTTAGGATGATTATTCTTCATTATGACCTTTAATTCTCTGTCTTGAGGCCCCTTGGTGTGCAATTTCAATCCCCACAGCCTCCTCTGACTTTTGGTTTAACCTCCTAATTTCTGCCAGGGCACTTTCTAAGCTTTTCGCTTTCTAAATAAATTAAAAATCAGCACCTTTTGGCGTGAATAATCCTCCTTTTTGACTTTTACGCACGAACAGTTTCTGCATTCGCGGATGAAAACCCAGGATAAAACACTTCGGGATGTTTCCCAATCAAACTTCCACCTCCTCTTGAGAGGGACGAAAGAGTTAAGGGGAGGGGGAGGGCTCCTGCAGAGGGGGCGGATGGTATAAAACCACCTCAAGAGCGCAAAACAAGAACAGCGTGTGTCTCCCTCAGCCCCACTTTGATGTGCGCGGACTTGTTTCCCCCTGAAGCACTCGGCACAAGTCCGCGTCTCCGTCAAACTGGACTCAGGATCCACAGAGGAATGGACAGAGAGTGCTGTTGAGCCGTGAAGACTGACTTTTTCAACTACCTGGATTTGTTTTATTGCTCTGAGGTGGACTCGGCGAGGAGCGCGCAGAATGTGGACGGAAGGAGGTCTGCGTAAAGAGAGAGAAGTGAAGTGTGAGGAGTGAGAATGTGGAGACACCAGGCTGAAACTTTGGAGATCTGACGAGGGCGCAACAAGAGAGAGAGGTGTGGATGTTGCGCGCTGGATCAGCCTTGAAATGTTGTGATTCTGCCTTTTAAGTCGTCTCCAATTTGGCGCAAAATCAAACTAAATGATCGATCTGTGAGAGGAGATAATCTAAATTTGGGACAATCTCAAAGTTCAGCGAGAGACCCCTCTGGGAATCTACCTTCAGCACTTTTGCCCAAGAATATTTCTGCCCCTACTTCCACCCTTTTCCCTTCGATTTTGCAATTGTGATCCCCGAAGTGGCTCCGAAGTGGTGTTGCGGCTCCTCGTCCCCGGCGGATCCGGAGATTGGAGTCTCTGCACCGGGAGGAGTTGGAGGAGCTTCGGGCACGGCGCAGGCTCCGAAGAGCGGCCGCGTCAAGAGGATGGTGCGTCTGGCTGCGGAGCTGCTGCTGCTGCTGGGGCTCCTTCTCCTCACTCTGCACATCACGGTGCTCAGGAGCAGTCCGCTGCAGCAGGGGAATGTTACTGAGAGCCTGGAGCAGCAGGACGCAGCGCTGACAGAGGTGAGTCAGCGAGGGGGGTTCGAGGGTGGTGGGAGCTGACAGGGGCGGGACTGGACATTTGGAGGCCCCTGGGCTGAGCAATGAAAGGTGGCCTCTAAAAACTTAAGGTAATTCTGGCAAGTGGGCAATTTTGAGGCCTGAAGGAGATGCCAGCTACCTACTTTGCCAACAATTAACCCTTAATTTCCAAACTAAAACTTTTCTCTAGTTTCAAGAAAAAACAAAGCCTTTCTTCCACTGTCTTTTGAAAGCCACAACTGGACTTTCATTGTTTCATTGCAACATTTTAGCTTTTATTTTTCAGATTACCCAATAGGAAAGCAGATATGCAGGTCAACCAGCTGATGTGAATGGATTTATTTTATTTCTGCAACTTTTTTTGTATGAAAACATCATTTATTTCCTTCAACTAAATTATGATTGCTGGAGGATCTGGAAATATGTGAAAACATTTTTTCTTACTCCAATGTACGCTCTCACTGTTAGATTTCTGAGGAGCTATGCAGCAACGATTCATTTCTGATTTATTCTGGTTTTCAAATAATTATATTACTGTACAGCAGCACCACCAGTGGATACATGTTGGTGTCACAAACTATTCAGAGACCTGAATAAGGAAAAACAGACAAATATGGGCTTTGAGATTTTTACAGTGGTATCGTGGCAAAAAGTCAACCGTATGGTTACAATGTCAATCAAAGGTTTAAAGCAACAACTCACTCAAAATTAATCATGCAGGACTTCAGTTTTTATCAGTTTTCAATGACAATAAAAGCCCTTAGAGCATGAAGCCCCTCACCTAAAGGTAAAACCATCTTTAAGTGGTCTCTCCTGGTCCCAGATGGGCTCGATAAAACGCTCACTCAATCCACCGAATCAGGTAACAAAGCCTCCTCTCTCCTGGAGGCCTGTGAGTCTGCAGGGATTGTTGACATACGCTCGGATGTGGTCTCCCCATGGTGTCCCCCCCCCCAGGGTGAGGCAGGGAGCCGGCAGAGGGATGGAGGATGAGGCGGGGTCAGAGATCAGACCCCTGAACCGCTTGCACCTCCCTATTGTCGGAGGTTAAATGCTGGCTGCAGGCAGTTCTCTGTCATCATGGACTCGTCACTGTCAGAGCAGCTTTCAGTGGACGAGGCCCGAGGGTCAGAGCCGAGCCCCTCGAGGTGCCCCCCCCCCCCCCCCCCCAACTACGTTTTTACCCCAGAGGATTGTAAAGGGACGAGTGTGGCATCAAACTGACTCCCTAAGATCAAAACTCAAGTCCAAATAACCCTTTTTGTCCTCATATGTTTGGAAAAGGCACAGAAAAACCTCAAAAGGTTGAAAATCCACTTTACGTTAACGATGGCAAGAATCGAGTTAAACATTAATTTCATGATCTTCAGCCATAAATACGTGGAGGGCTGGTATGGAGAGAAACCTTTGCTACAGGCCAGTTTCACCAAATTTTCTTGATGTTGCCTTGTGCCTTGCATTACGGGAAGTTCGTGAGTTTTGAAATAAAAATTTGCCCAGCGTGTGATGCTTACGCCTTATTTTCACTGCTTTGACTCTAAAAAGTTATCAGTATCAATAGATTTCCTCTGTTTTCTTGGACATTCCTTCATACGTTGCCAACATTTCTCTGAAATTTGAATATCTGACAGAAGATAATTGAGATTCTGCTCTTGTTGATTACCTCGGATCATTCTAATAACGGAGATTTGATCATTTTGAAACACGTTATGAAACACATAATCCCAATCTGGGTTAACATTCTAGACAGTGTGTAGGTATACAAATATACATACAAATGTAATGAAGAGTATGGCATGCACCTGCTCTATTTTTAAGCATCTTGTATGAAAAGTTGTTTGGGCATAAAATTAATATCAGTGATATCAACTACTAGTAAAACAAAATTGTCTACTAGTAGATGATTTTGCTTTACTAGTAAGGTCTACTCGTGCACTTGTGAGCCAAAAACCTTTAATAGTTAAACAAAATTTTTGTTTACTAGTACTACTAGTAAACTCAAAATATCTCACTAGTAGTACTAGTAGACTGCTTTTAGTCTACAAGTAGTACTACTTGACCCAATGCAAAATGAAGTAGGAGGGATTAGAACCAAATCCAGCACCCTGATTGGTTGTAATATTTTTGAAAGCCAATGGGAAACCTGAGTTTGCTTTCCCCTGTCCCCTTATTAGGATATAAAGCTTACTAGTAGTGCTACTGAACATTTTTAAGTCCACTTGTACTACTAGCAGACCCAAAACAGTCTACTAGTAGTGCTAGTGAAACTTCTTGCTTTACTAGTAAAGTCTTCTCGTGCACTAGTTGACCAAAATTGAGTACATGTACTCCAAAGTTGAGTACTAGTAGAGCTGATTACCTCCGCCAAGGAGGTTATGTTTTTGCCGGCGTTGGTTTGTTTGTTTGTCTGTCTGTCTGTGTTCAAGATAACTTGAAAAGTTATGGACGGATTTGGATGAAATTTTCAGGAAATGTGTGGAATGGGATAAGGAAGATATGATTAGATTTTGGGACTGATCCGAATCACCATCCGGATCCAGGAATTTTTTTAAGGATTCTTTAACATTGCGAGATAGGACCATTTTCGCCAAAGTGGACTGAAGCTGCTTGGCGGAGGCCTGCGCTCTCTGAGTGCTTTTCTAGTTTTTGTATTAAATTAACTGATTCTAGGTTATATAATTTATTTTTTAGGTTTATGTTTCCTCATCACATAATAATTACACAATAATAACAAAGTCAATTTAATTTGCATATTCTTCCTGTGCATGCATGGGTTCTCACTGGGTACTTGTTTAGGTGATCACTCTAAACTGCCCTTGAGTGTGGATGTGAATGGTTTGAATCTATATGTTGGCCCTGTGATTGGCTGGTGACCATTTCAGGATATACTCCCACCTTAAACAGAGAAAAGGAGTCTAGGATGGATCGATAAAACACTAATTCTGGGTGTACAGCTTCAATTTTACCGGTTTCCTTGAAGCTAATTACACACTTGTATTCATGTATCACATTTGAATTTACTTGTTCATGACGCGTTGATGAGTAAAAGGGATCTGTGTGCATACTTAAGTGGTGTGATGACTTTTTGAGGAGCTTTTGAAGCAGAAAACTTGAACAAATTCATCTCTCTTTTTCTATGTACATGTGCAGCTAAGTCAGTGTATAAGAGATTGCTGCATTTTTTATGATTCAAACCAGTAAATAACACAGTATTGGATGTCTCGGACTACAATTTTAGATGCTGTGATGTTGGTACTATTGTTTTTTGCAGTATTATCAACAACTTCTAAAAAGAAAAACTAAATACATTGTAATGCCCTTATCTTGTTTAAAACATACCCATATATCTTCATACCTGGATAGATGTCCCAGGTCCATCTGTAGGGCTTTAATAGTTTACCTGCTGACTTTAAAGTGTGCACAATGACTCTGTGAGAGCTTTAAACCCTGACTGAGGGGTTAAGAACGGTCCAAGATCAACAGGCTCTTTCTGAGGGTGTTAATCACCCATCGGCTGCTGTTTGAAGTATATTTAGCCCGTGACTGAAATAACCTCTTTATGATAAACACTTATTTCGGCTCCCTTCATAAATCCTTTATTATAGCCCCGGCTGGAGGTAAATGAATGGAAAGAATCCTGACTCGAGGATAATTTCTCTTATCTGTACCATCGTGGGGTAAACCCAACAGCAGGCCAGTGTTCGGGTGGATATCGGGGCATGCAAAGCTGAGGAAATATTCCAGGAATTTATCGAATATTTGTCACACGGCCAAATATTGCAGGATTGGATGAGCGGGATGAGGACAAGGAGGGAGTGTCTTCGGAGGAATCTCTGTAAAAATACCAAACACATGCCGCCCATTCCAACCTGAAAATCCCTCTTGTCCGGGTTAACACGGAGATTCTTGGGACAAAAGCAGAGATTTCTCCTCCTCGCTCATGAATGTTCGGACTATAGCGTGGATATACTTCACTGGACAGTCACTGAAGACGCTGATGTCATCTTTTGGCCTGGCTTGTCACAGCTCAGGGGGTGTTTTGTCGTTGTAAGGTGTCAAATTTACATTCTCAGTCACAGAAACACAAATAACAGAATGCAGCTTCTTCAGTGCACCTGCAGCAAAGAGAGGAAACTTTCAGGGTCAAGGCTTGAATCATCTTTGACCAGGAAACGCATTTTTATACACCAAAGCTCTGTGAAGTTTGGGTCATATTTTACAAAAATCAAAACTTTTGCACACCAAGAGTGATGCTAATTAATGGCACAAAACTGCTAACTAGAAAGCAAACCTCCATCAAGGTATCTCACATATTGCTGTTACATCTATAAGCAACAGTTCCATGATAAAGTTACCATCATAATATGATTCATGACCCTGAAAACCCACACCTAGCACTCAGAACCATGTTGATATCATTATTAGTTAGACAGTTATTGAACATTAACGGTTGTTAACTAATGGCGGTTATCTGGATCACCAACATAGTATAATCATTGCTAAGTTGGGCCATTACCAACGTCTCCTGAAAATTTCAGCAAAATCCGTCCAGTAGTTTTTGCATAATCTTGCAAACAAACAAACAAACAGACAAACAAACCTCCTTGGTGGAGGTATTAGTTAAGAGACAAATTTTTCGGAGGAGAAAAGCCAGAGTGGTTTGACATGACAATAAGGCAACTATAGCTCAAATAACCACTCGTTACAACCAAAAAGACCACACTGGGTGTCACTCCTGTCAGCTAAGAACAGGATCAACGAGTTGGACCTTCATTTTGACGTCCGTCTAACTACAGTATATGTTTCGCCTTTACTCTCGTTGCCATGGCTACGTTTGCTTCCTGCTTCAGCTAGCTTCCTCCCTGATTGGCTTTGCTCTGGTCCATGTGACCAAACACAGAGGACGTGCTCAGCCTCCTCGGTGCTCCACACACATCAGGACTCTGGTCATAAATATTCAACAAGTTGATTATTTACGATTTCAAGTCCGGGCGGCCCTGATGCTCTTCAGAGAGGATAAAATGACTCTGAAATCACCTCACACCAGAGGATGATCAAGTGAGATAATGCTTTGGGCCTCCAGATAATCAGGCCTTTTCTGAGTTTGATCTGAAGCGGGGATCCGAGCCAAAAGTCGGCCCTATTGTAGTGTTGTGTGTACTAGGGAGGAACGATTTCAGGAAAAGATCTTATTATGATTTTTCTAGCAGATATTATGAATTTGAATTTTCTTCAAATCAAGCTTCAGTGCAATATTCACTATGTTTACAGTATAGACAACAGTAAGGAAGTCAGTGATCAAAAGCACATTACATATTATTCATCATCCAATATTGATGATTAATAAACTATTCAACTCCTACTTCTAAACAGAGGCTTTGTGTTGTTGACCAGCTTACCAGCACTTCTCTAAATGCACACTGCCTGCAAATTTGTAAAATAGTTGACAGAACAGATCCTGGGTCAGTCAGGAGCCAAAGATTGCAGCTTTGACGATCACATGATTGTCTGTTAAGCAGCTCTTCATATTTTTATTCTATTCATGCCTCTGCCATCAGGTTTACAGCCAGCATTAGCTTTTCAACGAATCATCTTAAACAGGATGAGCTGTAGCTCAGCCCTCACATGCTTTGACATTTCCTCGTAAAAGGAATGGTTAAAATATTAAAGAGATCATCAGCTGTGATTCTTGAGGGGGTGCATGTTAATATGAATGATTTTTAAGTGAAATAAGACAGAGTCAACAAAAAGTAAATCACATAAACTCCTGAATGACTTGATCTTTACTCCTGGACCTCGTCAGTGTCCTGATTTTCTGTCTCTGATTCTGTAAATAAACTCATACATCCCCCCGGTGTGTGCGCTGTGACAGGGGCAGGATAGTTTTCTCCTCCACCTCCAGTCGTGTGGTGCTGAAAGGAATCTGGCACAATGTGCACCGCCTTCATTTCCTGCCAGCCTCCCTGGGGGGAAGGACCCCCGAGCTGCTCCCAATTGAAAATGGAGTCATGCCCCTTTAAGCAGCCCTCACAAAGTGAAAGACGGGGGGAAGCGGGAAAAGAAGAAGAGATACTGTGAGGAGGGGGGCAGTGTGTGTGCAAGTGTTCATTCATTGCTTTTGAGGGTGGGGGGTGACATCCTGGGAGGCCCCCAGATGGACGCAGGAATGGTGTGTCACTTTTGATCTCCAAATTAAAGCGTGCTGCTCCGTGAGGAACATCTCAGATGAGCGATGGAGGCTGAAAAGCAGCTCCACGTCAAAGATGAGCGATGATGAAGTTTAAGAGTTTCTCCCGTGCAGAATTAAAGAAAAGGAGGAAAATAATAAGAGTCTGTTTTTCTTAAACAATAATCATGAACTCCTCTGAGGAGAGTGACTGGAAAAGACAGAAGGAGGTGTTTGATTCCTCTCTCATGAACAAGCCCCATGGTGTGTATTTTTTCCATCTGGAATGATTCTTCTTAAAATCTATAATGAAATTCTCCTGAACAGAAACAGAAAAAAATCTGTTTTTGGTAAATTAGATTTCATGGTTTCTTCTCCACACAGCAAAGCTCTCAGATAGAGTCAACGATTCAGTGAATCAAAGTGTTGTAGTAAAAAAAAAAACGAAACAAAAAGCAAAATGATTTCCTGTTTTTGTTCAAGTATGAAGCACATAGGAGTCGGACTAATGAGATTTTTGTACTTGTGTTTGGAGGAAAGCCGTACTGATGAGAATTAAGTCAAAATGTTTGGCAGAAATGAGAAAGAGAATGGACTTGATTAGAGATGCACAATATCATTGGTTTGATATCAGTATCGGCTGATACTGAAATTTCTGCAGATATTTACAGCCGATATATTGGCCACACATATCAGCTGGAATATCAGCAAATTACACAAACGTTCAATATCGATGCACCATCTCATCACTGCATTGGTGCATTTATAAATCTGTTTCTGTTACACCCTTTTTTCCAAGAGTTAAATGCTGTTTTTCTTGTTTTACATCTGTTCCTCGCAAAAATATCCTGCAACGCTGAAAGAAACAAGTCCATTTTTGTTAAGTACAGAGCTTGACCAGAAATATCAGCGGGGGTGAATGCAGAGCTGAAGCGGCTCCTGCTGAAAATAGATGGATGGATGATGTGGATATTGAAGTTTAGGGCAATCTAGAATCACCGATTAACCTAACAAGCATGCTTTTGGCATGTCAAAGGAAACTGGAGTACCCAAAAAAAAAAAACAGCCATGCACGTAGAGAACAAACCAAACTCCACACAGAAATGCCCTGTTGGACAAAATGAGTTGATATTTTGACTTTTTTTCATGCAATATTTTGACCTTTAAACTTTTTCTTGCTCAGTTTCTTCCACCTTTCTCAGAAACACGATTTACCATCTCAACATTTTGACTTTTTTCTCACAGAAATTATTTCTTAATTCTTGCAATTTTCTGACTTTTTGCCCCATTTTTAATTGGACTTTTGAACACCTAACAGTTTTTGTCAACAGTTTAACTTAATTTTTTCATCATTTTGCCTTTCACTTTTTAATTCCATTTCAGTTTGTCAGTCAACACTTCTTTTTCTATATATATCAATTTTTATAGTAATTTAAACTTTTTACTAAAAACATTTTGCCCTTGAAAATGTTTCCCTTCCAATAATTAGGTATTTTTCTTGAGACATTGATTTTTTCTGCCTTTTTCCTCCCAACACTTCAGACTAATAATCTCAACATTTTAACCCTCATCACGACATTAAAGTTTTTGCGACATTTTGAATTTTAATATGAAACACCTAACCATTTTTCTCAATAGCTCAACTTTATCTCTTCAGCATTTTAGCTTTTTAAAATTGTAATGCTATTTTAGTTTGTTCGTCAACACTTTTACTACTTCTTAAACATTTTTCTAATAATTTAAACCTTCTACTTTAAACAATTTGCCTTTAAAAAAACTTCTTACACTTTGACTTTCTTGAGATATTGATTTTTTTTCTGCTTTTTTCTAATTGCAGCTTTTTTCTCTCAACATTTTCACTTTTCCTCCAACATTTTATTATTCCCCCTCCCTCAAAACATCCACATATAAAAGAGTCTGATAAAGGACAGTGTGAGCCGGGGTTTTGTGGTGAAAATGTTCTGGTTTCCGTTTATAGTCAGAGTTTATTGCTCTCAAATGTCGCAGCAGGCTTCGGTTATCTGCAGGAAACTATAGAGAACAAACAGGCCGAATGTGAAGACTGTAACAGGATCCAAGAGCCCATCTGCTATCATCTGATAATGAGTCTGTCTTTTCATTGAAGTCTATGACATACTTCTGCATTTAAGTAACCTAGTCATGGATGCAGACTTCAGTCTCTTGTTTTATCTTTTAACCTAAGCTGTTAGTTGAACTTTAAATGATTATATTACGAAAGAGCAGCTTTCCCCATTTTTACTATGTCTCACCAACAATATCAGAAATGCCTTGAGGGAGGGATGTGTCCTTGGAGCACTTCTAGTTATGTGCAATATGGCATAAGAAATAATTGTGCTTTATCTGTAGGTGCCATTCGGGCCTTGGGTAAGTGTAGGTAGCATTAGCTTTGTCACTGTTTGCATGTACAGAGCCTGAGTCTGTTAAATGGCGGAGATGCTGTTTGGAGCTAACTAACCAGGCTTCCTGAGCCAGCGTATGGACATATCAGTGCACACTTGCAGCCCCAATAATGTTCTGTTATTTTACTCCATGTCGATGTGGTTTTGGGGTCCAATAAAAAGAGCAGAACTTAACCTTTCGTTAGATTTTACAAACAAATAATCATCAGGTCTTCTATGGGATCAAAAATCTTTCTAAGAAGACTTTGAATAATGTTTGAAAATTAATGTCTTGTTTGCATATTTTGATGCAGGTAAATCAGTTAGAAGAATGCAGGTTGAGTTAAAACTCAATGAAGTGGCTTCATGATGATCAGTTTGTTTTTTGTAAATCTTGAAAACTGAAGGTATTTACTGTCTTTTTATTGACCAACAAATATGAAAATAAGACGTGAATTATCATTTTTATCATATGAGCTTTTGATGCATTTATTTAGTAGGAGAGACAGAAAATAGTGTTAGAAACTAAGGTGAAAAAGTGGGGGATGTTACATTTCCTATAAAATAAAGTCTTGTAATACCAGGTCACAATTTGGGAATCTAACATAAGACTGCACTTTTGAGAAATTAAAAATACAATGGGTAATTTCTAAAAAGTGATGTGGTCATTTTTAACCACTGCCTCCCACTTAATCTATTAAAATGATTCAAAAACATAATTGGATGTGAAATAAAAGATGGAGTGAGAGTCAAAAAGGGGCTGAAGGAAAGAAAAAAAAAAGGAGTTGATTCCCTTTAACTGACACAAAACTAAAACAGTTCTTCTTTTCTCACTGTTTCCTACAAAATAAAACAGAGAGCCAACCGATGGTGTTGACCCTCCGGTGTCAAACATTCCCTCTGACCAGGAAGCAGGAGCCTCCTTTCTACCCTCACAGCCCAGCTGATGATCACGTCCTTCAGGTGGTGATCATCAGCTCTCAGCTGTGAGGAGCCACACCACCGTGAGCTCAGACATCTGTACTCCTCAAAATAAAAAGCTTGGAAATGTTTGTTGGTTGATCATTTCTCCCCTTTAATAATACCAGTTGTAACTGTATTTTATATCCTTGGAAAGCCTGATTAGTCACCTTTACAACAAGGCACCATAGTTGCCAGGTCTGCTTATTATAAGCAACATTGGGCTTCTTTTATTTTAAAAGTTGCTTGTAAATATTAGCAATTGCAGGATGTATTTTTTGGGCTTGTTCCAAACTCAGGAGGGATCTGATGCATGCTCTACCACCAATATAAAGTCAATTCAGAGGTTACACAAACTATTTTGTCCCACTCTAACACAAATGTAAGTTTTACGAGGCAAAAATGATGTTTCCACCAAAAATAAATCCTTATAGCCAGAATTAAATTGATTTTGAATGTAGCTATCACTGTTTCACCATAATAAAGCTGTAGAGGATCAACATAAAACTTAGATAAAAGCCTGACTATGTCTGTTTGGTTACTTAAATCAAGGTTTAAGTAACCAAACAATCCAATTTCCCCCTGTGGGACTAATAAAGGATATCTTATTAGACAGACCGTTTAGTGATAACAGAGTTATAAATAACAGTAGCCCCTCCCTTCACTTCTGCATAAAGAAAAGGATGTTCCACCTCAAAGCAAAAGGATGTTGAAGTAAATTAATAGACGAATAAGAAAAAATGTCATTGTGAAACTGGAATGTGAACACACGCTTCACGTAGATTTCTCTTTAAAAAAGTAATATATCACATTTGAAAAAAATAGCTTGAGGTTGCTTGTTTTTAATCAACCTGGTTGCTTATTTCAGTAGAAAATCTGGCAACACTGCGAGCTACAGTTGTAAGGATTGTGCATTAGGGGAATGAGCAATACAGATGTGGGTAGCTCCACGAAAAATGGCCAAAATCACCTCTTCCTTGGGAGAAAGCTTTCAGTTCATCAGTGAAGCAAGAGGGAGGAACTGGTCCTCCTGGGGCGCTGTCTTCCTTGGACACCCTCAGTCTTTCTTTGATTCACAAGTCTCATCGAACTTGGTCTTAAGTTTGGAAATGGTACCAGGGCTGACACCAAATAATCCTGCCACACTGAGAACCAGAACACCAGCTTCCAGTTGAAGGGATTTTGGCACATTTTTCTGGAGGCTACCCACACGTTTAGCTGTATTTTTCATTCCTTACAAGCTTGTTGTAAAGGTGACTAATCAAGCTTTCCAAGGATATAAAATACAATACCAATTGGTGTAATCTTTTTTCATATAAATATATAAAAATCCACAACTGGGGAGGGCATACAGGAGAGTGTCCAAGCTGGATTTGGACCCATGTTTGTCATGTTTTTTATAGATAAATGGACCAAAGTTACAATATAGCTCAACTATTCAGATAACCAGTAAGGTTTTAATTGTTTATTCTAAGTCTACAGTAAATATCTGGCAGTTTTTGGCTATTTAATATGAGGATTTGTTGCTTTTTGTCATTATGTAAGAGGGAAATCATTGGAATTTTACTGCTATACTGCCCAAAAGAGGCAATTTAAAGACATATTTGTGTCACTGGATGCTACGATGACTATGTCTCATTGCTTTGGGCTTTTTTTTAATCACTCTACAGCACTGAAAACACTTGTTACCTGCACCCCCGTTATGCTTTTATTCAATAACTGTAATTTATGGGAGAGATTTCATTTCATGACCGATAATATAAATAATAACACCTTCCAGTGTAATGATGGGAAACAGAAGATAATGTCGGCTGTTAGTAGCTGTGAAATGTTGGCAGCGGCTCGAAACGACTGTTTGCAGAATCAGAATAATAAAACAGTATTATTGGACTGAAGAGCAGCCTGTGTGGTCCACAGCCAGGAGCCATTATGATCCAAGCAGAGGAGATCAAACACATTTATGGACGGCTGTATTTATATTCTCATTCTGAATGAAGCCCAGAGTGTTGTGTTGGTCTCCCTCTGAGTGATTTTAGCGGCTGAGTGACCACAAAAGACTGGAAATATGAAAAGACGAGGTTAGAGCATCAGCGTGAAAAATGAAGCGAGTGGTGGGAATAAACTTTTCTGATTGTTCATCTCAGTGCTGGGACATATGTGCTGATATTTAGGAACATATTGATCTAGATGTAGAGTCGTAGATTGTTGATAATGTCGATGAAGTCTATGCGAGTGCTGACTGAGGAAGTTGGATGCCTGAAAAACAAATATGAGGCCTTAATGTTCAGTAAAAATATGGTCGACAGGAATAACCAGTCATTATGATAGCTTGTTTGAAACATTTCAGCTAAATGCAGATTCTTTTTTGTGCAGTTCTTGGACTTAGTTGTGAGAAAAATCACATTTGTGGCTTCTGTCTGACTTTTTTTTCCCCAGAGCATAAATTATCATAATTATATTATTCAAGAAAAATCTCTTCCTCCGAACGATGGCTGCAATTAAAATAGAGAACAGTCTGGTCTCTTCTCTCATAATTACAGGACATTCACAATGTCTGCACAAACACACATGTTGGGCATATATTACAAACCCCAATTCCAATGAAGTTGGTACGTGGTGTAAAATGGAAATAAAAACAGAATCCAATCATTTGCAAATCCTTTTGGACAGATATTCAAGTGAATAGACTAAAAAGACAAGATATTTAATGTTCAAACTGATACATTTTATTGTTTTAATGCAAATATTCTCTCATTTTGAATTTGATGCCTGCAACATGTTAAAAAAAAGCTGGGACAGGAGAAACAAAAGACTGTGAAAGTTGAGGAATGCTCAAAACACCTGTTTGGATCATCCACAGGTGAACAGGTTAACTGGAAACAGGTGAGTGTCATGATTGGGTATAAAAGGAGCATTTTGTGAAAGGCAAGGCTGGGGAGAGGTTCACCACTTTGTGAACAAATGCATGAGCAAACAGTCCAACAGTTTAAGAGCAATGTTTCTCAATGTGCAACTGCAAGGAATTTAGGGATTTCATCATCCACAGTCCATAATATCAAAAGATTCAGAGAATCTGGAGAAATCTCTGAACAAAAGCAGCAAGGAGAAAAAACAACACTGAATGCCCATGACCTTTGACCCCCCAGGCAGCACTGCATTATAACCAGCATCATTCTGTAAAGGACATCACCACGTGGGCTCAGGAACACTTCAGAAAACCATTGTCAGTTAACACAGTTCATCTCTACATCTACAAGGTCAAGGTCAAACTCTACCATGCAAAGACAAATCCAAGCATCAACAACACCCAGAAACACCGCTGGCTTCTCTGGGCCGAGCTCGTCTGAGATGGACTGAGGCAAAGTGGAAAAGTCTGCTGTGGTCTGAGTCCACATTTCAGACTTTGTTTGGAGATCATGGACGTGGTGTCCTCGAGGCTAAAGAGGAAAAGGACCATCCAGACTGTTACCAGAGCAAAGGTCAAAAGACAGCATCTGTGATGGTATGTGGGTGTGTTGGTGCCCATGGCATGGGTAACCTGCACATCTGTGAAGGCTCCATTAATGCTGAAAGGTACAAACAGGTTTAGGAACAATATTTCAGAGACAATGAAGACACATTGAGACCCTGTACTGTTGAGCAACTGAAGCCATAAATCAAGAAGAAAGTGAAAGAATTCCACCTTCAAAGTTTGAACAATTAGTGTCCTCAGTTCACAAATGCTTGAGTGTTGTTAAAAGGAAAGGTGAAGTAACACGGGGGTAAATATGCCCCTGTCCTGCAAGCATCAAATTTAAATGAGTGAATATTTACAAAGAAACAATGAAGTTTATTAGTTTGAACATGAAATATTCTGCTTTGCTACTCAATTGAATATAAGTTAAAAAGGATTTTTATTAATGTTGCACACTATGGAGTCAGAACAGTCTCGATAAACACAAATGTGCACAGAAGGACTCACAACTGCACACACAAATTCACAAATGCACACACAAATTCACATATGCACACAGAAAGACTCACATATTCATTTCAATGCACACACAAATGCATATCAACTCATATAAATGTAAAAAAAAAAAAAAATCACAAATAAATAAAACGAGATTTAGACACAAATACCTGGAGATTGTATAATTTCATGTTTTTGACTTACTGTAAAAACACTAATCAATAATTCCAGGCTATGGGTGATATATTTGGCTTCTACTCATCCAGCACTACACCTGTACTTGATATCCAACATTTTTAATGTTTCAACATATCAATTAACAACAAAAATGACCACACTTGCAGAAACCAGGCTGAGGGCAGACACCGACAGGTGAGGAAGTGATCAAACTGCTTTGTGGCATCAGGTGAGACTTTGGCTTGGCCCTGAGCGTGTCCCTAGCCAGGCCTCAGTGTAGCCACTTTGACCCTGACTAAACATGCACTCGTGAGCACAGTTCTACCAACAACATCTAGGTCATCACCAGAAGATGTTTGGATGTTGGCGGGATGCACAAGGGCTCTTTACCTGGGGCCTGTTACACAAAACCAAGATAAGGGATTAAGCCAGGATATCTTGGTTATCCTGGATGAACTAATCCATGATGTGGTTGCACAAAAGTGGGATAGGGGGAAGTGGGACATGTTTTGATATATGTTACCATAGATTTATTCTGTGGAGCTAGCCTGCTCCAGACCAGGCTAAGTTCCAGGATTTATTTAATCTCATCCTTTTTCTCAGTCAGCAGTCCCCACAAACAGAAACCAATATTTATTCCACTGCCCACCACACATCGTTATCACATTCAACAAGACCCACCTTCATTTTTTAAACATTTGTGATCATTTATTGCAATCATTTTAGATAAAATTATGATTTTATATGATTTTGCAATCATTAGATAAGAGTTATCCACAGAATATATATTAAAATGTACATCCCATATTAGTTCAAATAAAAGTCAAAGAGTCAGATGATGTTTCTTTATTGAATAAGGATAAATCAGAGCAGGTAAACCATCAGCTCCTTTAAAACTGAAGTCACACAGTGCTCAACAAGACAGAAAGCACAGAATCAAAGCATATTATAAAACACAAGAATAAATGCACATTCAAAGGTCTGTATATAATCCACCCCACATGTCTGCACACTGAAATAAATGCAGGACCAATCCAAACAAACAAATGACCAGACAGATGAATGGATGCAGTAGCCCCTCTGCAGGCCTGTTTACAGCACAAACATCATAATAAGACAAAATAATTTTAAATTAAACACACCTGTCAGCCATTGCAGGACATATTTAACTTAAATTTACAGCATGCATAACTAAAACAATTTAAGACTTATTGGTTTCTTACCAGCTGGCCACTGTCGTCATGGAAGATGGCAGTCTTGTCCCGGTCTACAGGTGAAGGCACTCTGGGGGTCTCTGCGTCCTCAGGCAGGTCACATTGTGGAGGACAGCACGGGCCAAAGGGATGTACATGCCCTGTCTGGACTGACCCTCAGGTTTTGGAGACAATGAAAGCGTGCCTCTAGGAGGCCAAAGGTCATTTCTTTTCAGGCCCTTGTCCTGTCATGGGCATGGTTGTATGACTGCTGTGCTCCCTGAGGGTCTGTAAACGGTGTGAGGAGAAAAGGCTGCCAGGCATACGCTCTGTCCCCCAGCAACACACCAGAGAATTCACCTGTAAACACAAAATATCATCATCATCATAACCCCAGAAACAGAGACATTCTTGACACAGCTATGATGTTAAAGTGGTTATCAACAGACGCTGTGTGGCTCACCTTGTGATAGGTGCTGGTAGACTGCAGGTCAGATTGCCACAACACTGCTGATCAGGCCGTCTACACTGCAGACCACCTGAAACTATAAGATGTAGACTATTAAACCACTCAGTGCACATCGCAAGCAATACACAGTGTTCATTAACTGACAACATCAAGAAGTCATGTTCACCTGAACATTAATGCTGTGAAAGGATTTCCTATTCACAAAATCACCCTCAATGGCACCTGCTGCCATGTCAGCTTTGGCCCAGTCATGTTTAATCTGCACACACACACACGGCTTAAGTGGTTATTTTATGACCTATCAGCATACACATGCATGCAGAGCCGTCAGGCCCATTAGGCAATACAGGCAATTATATATTAGGCCTCCAGTGGGGTGCCACAAAATCAGAGAAAAAATTCACCTTCGATATAATTATATTAAAACTAGTCATTACTATTAACTCTTAAAATAGAAAAGCTCAGTGATTCAAATGTTAACGTAAAGTTATTCCATAGTGTAGATGTAGCTTATGTATAGAGTTATTGTGTGCTAACTGTGTGGTTATTTAAATTGTTTGATGTTGATTTTTGTACTTATCATTTATTACAATTATTATTATTTGTTCACCAATTTAAAGTCTTTTTCTTTTGTAGTAAGGGTATTTATATTGTATTTCAGAATGTCTGTATATAGGCTATATGTAATTTGATGAGCATGCAAATTTGGTGACACATTTTCTTATAAATTAAAGACAATGGTTAAAACAATGCTATTTGATTTCTTATGTAGGCCTATATGTAAAACTCAGATGGAGGGGGGCACCATATAAAATCTCGCCTAGGGCCCCATATTGGGTAGAGACAGCTCTGCATGCACGCACAAACTCATGCACACCTGCATACATATAATCCAAAAGTATGGGGCGTGGAGCATAGGGAGCAAATGTGGATGTTTCCATTTCAATTTCATTTTCACGTGTAATTCAACAAATTCATAATCAAGGCTCAACTATGATTTCAGAGACGTGAATGAACTATTTGGACTGATATTGTGATGTTTCAGCAGAGTATGGAGAGTGTATCAGTGCACTACTAACACATTCAGGGGGTCTGCAATGCTTTGCCATGCCTCCTGTTGTTGTATCGCCGTGGCGGTGTTACCTCTTTTTTTATAAGGTCTTTTACCTCCTTATACGCCTCCATGAGGACTTCCCGGTCCGATGGAGATAAGCATGCTGCTCTTGTTGTCAAGGTGAATCTGTGATTCTGTGATTGATCGCGGGTCTGTTTAAGGAATCGCATGTGCGCACTGATCCAGGATTGGTTACACCTGGCTTGATGAATCTGTGCGCTCTCATTCTCACGTGCCAAACACCTCAACTTGCTCAGAAAAGTGGCCTGTTCGATATTTGCTGTTACAGACCCTGAACTACAGTCAAACAACTAACAACATAGTCGCTTTTCACTCATAAAACCTGGGTGCTGTGTCACACCAAGATAGATCAGCTACATGGACACTGCCTTGTTAAATCTTCAGCGTATTTTTGCTGTTTTCTGCATCTATACTGACATGCCTGTAACACACCATTAATCTGATACTTCCCTAAGCAAACAGAAACGACAAACAGACAGACGCCAGCAAACACATAACCTCCTTGGCAGAGGTAAGATATATTATAAACTGCAGACGACTGAAGGTAATTTAGCAGCATCTAGTTAAATGAAGTGATTTGCCGAGCTGTGTTGTTCATTCCTCTCCTTTGTACAGGATGTGTTTTACTCTCAGCGCTCGTGCATTAAAATACTTTACTGTAGATATGTGGGAAACCACGGTATCAAAAAACTATCGCTGTACCAGGAAGTGTCTCTGCTTGGCTTAGATAAACACATCATTTGTTTTCATTTATTCTGTTTAACTCCAACAAAAAAACAGCGTGAGGCAAGCCAACAAGTAGACAATAGCACTCTTCACTTTAGCAGCGTGGGACGGTCACTGAATCCCACACAGACTAACACAAGTGTGACATAAAAGCTGAGGAAACAGACATAAAGTTTATTCAGCAAATACATATTCACTCAAGATTTAAGATGTCACCTTCACAGTTTTCATTTCCTCATCTGAAGCTACAACGACCCAACATGTTGATGCTAACGCTGATGCCGAGCTAGCAGGCTAACGCTAGCTGAGCATGCTGTCTTTAACTCTTTGTTTTCGGATACTGACCGAGATACAGCACGGTGCGGATGAAGCCCCATCAGATGACAAACCGTCCACACTAGAACCGCTGCTGGAGGCGCTGCTTGGTCTCTTTCCTCAGTGTAGCCATGTTTTATCCCGACAAACGTGGATCAAATTCGAAATATCGCTGCCGCCAAAGACGAGGCAGAAGGAGGAAGTGACGTAGGGTTACAAACAGATAGGGTTTATGTTTCCGGTTTAGTCCGCCACCCTGTGGACGGATGATAAACTGCGTCAGAGGGATTATCGGTTTACGTCACTCCACGCTCTACTGCACCACATTTGTGCTGTAAAAAAGATATTAAAATAATATTAAGTGTTTTTTATTCATCATGGGCGCTTTACACTTTAATGTATCATATGTTATTTAAAATGTAGCTTTGATATGTAGGTTACTGTTTTTAATACCTTTCTTTTGAAAACCGGAAGTAAATACGCTGTTTTCCCACATTTACCATAATGCTGAGAATACTTGTTCACTCGAAATTTAGGTGCGGCTTAATTTGACCACGGAGATGGGAGTTACGGCTGACTTGACCGCAGTTCTTCTTCTGTGAACTCCGGTGCATACAGATATCCTCTTGGCTCCAAAGTGAATGGAGCTTCATCGTCGCTGTCATAATCACTAATTTTTAATTTCCTACGTTGTCTCTTCCTCACACCGCTAAGAGTCAGAACAAAAGAATTACAATGCCTGATAGGAGTAACACGAGGCTACAACCAGCATCTGAAGCCGCTAGCTTGTTATGTTTACATCAGCTGAGAGGGAGGCGGAGTGATTCAGCGGCTCGCGGAAGTGCTGCGCGGAGGAATACGTGACGTGAGTCGGTTAGTTCCAGATTAACTGTAATTAATGCAATTAAAAGCATTTCTAGGTAGCGTACCCTAAACTGTGGTATTATTTTTTGATGGGAGTTCTTGTAGGCGGCGAAAATACCCTCTGTTCTTGGTGCGTTACTTCCCTGTTTGTGGCTTTATCTGCGTAACAGACTCTTCCAGGCTGTGGCTTACTGAAGGAGAAGAGAGAACTTTCTACTGCGTCTAATGTACTTAGTGAACATATGGAGCTCATACAACCCCACTTCAAAAATACTGAATATCGCGTCTGATCCACCTGTCCCGGCATTCATGTCATACTATTGAATAATCTCAATGTGTCTAAAAAAAATATAAAGCCTATGGATCGCTTTAGGTTGTGTTTTCCCTGCTGTTATTAGTATTTCTGTATGTGCAGATCAACGCTAAGTGATCACATTAAAACATACCCTCGAATCTAATCGACTGTGATTGGCTGAACAGGAGCGAGACATCTGATTGGCTACAGCCGTTTCCTGTTGAAAAAAATATTATTTGTGATTTTTTTTTACATTTATATGAGTTGATATGCATTTGTGTGTGCATTGAAGTGAATATGCGAGTCCTTCTGTGTGCATTTGTGTGTGCATTTGTGTGCACATTTGTGCATTTGTGTGTGCATTTGTGAGTCCTTCTGTGCACATTTGTGTTTAACGAGACTGTTCTGACTCCATAGTACACAATGTCCCAACTCCACTGGAACTGTGTTTCTGTGGCTTATGTTCAGGCTTGTGCCATGTACCTCACACAACCTCACTTTGGAAATCACAAACTTTCCCTTTAAGTTGTAGCAAGTGTACCATGTGTGGAGCCAAAAAGAGCCGTAAAGCTGTAAATCCTTCCCCCTCTTACAGAGCCTGACTTCTTTTACTGTCTCAAAGTGACTTCAGTGCTGCTAATTGAAAATCAAAGCCTGTGCAGCCGTTGTCGTCCCTGTGGTTGAATTTTAGTTACATGTACATTTATAATCCTTCCTCCCCAACCGTGCAGCTCCATTTACAGCCCCTATAACGTCCCAGAGTGCACCTTGGCTGGACACAAACAGCTCCACTGGGGGCTTTTATGCCCACCACAATGTGGCTGAGCTGACACTTTGTCTGCGAGCGGCCACCGCAGCCGCCCGGAGCTGCTGCCATATTCTCAGGCCTCGTCCCGGCCACAAAAACACAGGGGAGGAAGAAACGGGACAGGAAGAAAGAAAACAAGCAGCGTGATTGATGGCTCCCTTTGATCGTATTTTCTGCCACCCCAGAATGGATGATTGCCGACTACTTATGGCTGTCCGTCCAATTGAGGAATAATTGTTCCCTCTGTGCATACCTGACAGGGGACATATGCCTGCACTGTCCCCCGGCCCGTCAGAACACGAATGTTTTTGCCCGTGTGGAGGCAGATGTAATTATTTTGCAATGTTAGTTTAGGTTTCTCTGTTTAGCCTCAGAGCGGGAAAACCATCAGTCTAACGTTTCTCCCAGGCAGCAGCAGGAGACGCTAAAAATGTCCACTTCATATGAGCGTGGTGCAGCGGGAGCACGCTGTGAGGACAAAAATGGAAACATATACAGTCGAGCTGTGACTCTGTCTGAATACATGCTGAAGATGGATTGGTTTTAGAAGACAGAGGGCTGGACGATGTGGTGCTTTTTCTACATATAAGGATACATTTTCAGATAAGAAAATCTTGTTTATGTCATTAAATTTGTTTGAAAGCATTATTGGCAGATGGCTGTCCATCATAGGTCTGGTTTCGTTCTAGGCAGGAAGTGAGCGAGAGGAATTAAAGTTGGTTCATTGTTAAATAAATAGGGCAGCATGGAGCATACTCTCCTCCTGCATGCGTGGGCACTCCTGCTTCCTCCCACAGACCAAAAAACATGCTCGCCAGATTAATTGAACACTCTAATTTTGCTCTTAGGTATAAGTGTTAATGTAAATGGTTGTCTGTCTCTAAATGTAGCCCTGCAATTGGCTGGTGACCAGTGCAGGGTGTACCCAGCTTCTCACCTAATGTCAGCGACCCCAAAAGGGATAAGCAGAATAGATGATGGATGGATGGATTGACAAAAACAAGTTAATAAAGGTTACAGTCTGGACCTGCTCTTTTGTAAAGTGTCTTAATATTTGCAATTTGGCACAGTAGAAATAATATTTGATTTATTGAGTCAAGAGACTTTTAACATGGCATGGTTGATGGTTCCAGTTGACATGAGTATTTACTAACCTGTTTTCAGGCCGCTGCTTAGGTGGGAGATATATTCTTGGTAAACTTTGGGCCCATAGTATGCCCACGTTTTGTCCTTTTAAACGGTATTTTTAAGTCACTGAAAATGAATCTTTGGATGATGATGTATAAGCCAAATAACCTTTACTCAGTATGCATACTGACACCAGTTAACATAGCAACAAGTAAAACTGCAACACCTGTCAGAATTGTGTTTAGATATGAGTAAACAAAAAAAAAAAATGAAACTGCCTTTGCATAGAAATTGCAAAACTAAATAGAATTGCATATCATGGACTTCATCGCAAGGTTAAAGCGTTTAACAGCATTTTTGCATACTCGTGTGGCTTTTTAAAAAAGGTTTTGTTGGAATAGTTTGAGTTTAATGGAAACCAAAACAGCCAGTTCTATGCTTTCTTTAACTATCTACAATAGAAGCCTGTATTTTATCAAATCATACTGTAAGTTTGTGTTGTTCCTGCACAAATGTACAAATATTGTTTGTCACAGATACAACAGTGTTACACTTCAAAAAGTGCCCATGTTAAATAAGGACTGTCATTTGACATGATGCTTTTCTTTCTTTGCCCTTTTTTAAAATCATACTCATAAAGATGGTCACCATACATGTCATTAATAAGACCCTTCTCTGTCCTCAAAGGAGTTTTGCTGTAGTTTCTGTTCAATATCTGATATCAGCTGTTCAGGCATCAAGTTTTTGTTTTATTATCTCTGCCAAGTAGGTTATGTTTTTGCTGGCATATGTTTGTTTGTTTGTTTGTTAGCAAGATAACAGAAAAACTACAGAATGGATTTACATGAAAATTTAACGAGAGGTGTGGTTTGGTCCAAGGAAGAAGCCACTAGATTCTGGTGGTGATACGTCTATTTGTCTGGATGCAAAAAATTCCCAAAATTTCAAAGAGTCCTTTAAGTTAACAATGGGCAGAATTAAAAAAAATAATATCTCTACCATTTCTTACCAGATTCACCTCCAATTTCACAGGCTAATATGGGGTCCATGGCTCTATCATCAAGGTAAATTTCATCTGGATCTGATCCAGATTGATGTCACAAAAATCACTGAACTTTATAATGGGAAATCCAATTGACAACATTCAATAATTCATATAAAATCAAAATATTAAGTGATGTCCCCAAAACTTGTTTTGTTCATACAGGATAACAACCTCCATGTATATGCTGAGTTTGGTCCGGATCCTGGCACTATTCTGGATCTGGTGATCCAGAATAGTATCTTGGCAGAGGTCTGTGCTCTCTGAGTGCTTTTCTAGTTTAAATTGTCCTAGAATCAGATCCAAGCTGAAAATTCTAGCATTATGGAAACAATCTGTCACATCTTGTCAGATTTAAAGTGTTGCCATAATTATCCTGCATTGCCATAAAGCTAAAAAATATTGGTATATGAGCTTTGGTCAGTATTTTCCAGCCCTAACACACATCTCAGAGTGGTATTTGTCCCTCTGTCAGTGGCTCCTGAGCAGCCCTGAATCCGTCTGTCCACACGATTTATGACAGAGGTCACGGCCACATGAACCTCTGTCAACATGAGAGATCAATCTAATGTTACTGCTGAGTGTGCAGCCTCGGTCCAGGCAGAGTGGCATACAGGGACCTTCTCCTTGACCCCTTTGAAATCACAATATTTAATGTTTGTCATTGTGGAAGAAAAAAGAGTGAAGGAGAGGGGGCTCAAGTAGAAGTACTGCTAGTTTTGATGAATGCAAGTATGTGTGTGCTTGTTCTCCAGAGTTTAAGAGTTTATATTGTGCTGCTGCCACTTTGCACTTCAGAATTAAACATTCAAAGCACTTTTTGCGTTTATTTTGATCGTAAGGAACAGCTGCTTCTTCTGTCTCTTATTAGTTTGGCTGTGGGGAGAGCTCTGCACGTGTCCTTCTGCCTTTATTCTGATCAAATGTTTGATGAGGAAAACTGCGCTATCTCACACTGCAAACAAATCCTTGAAACACTCCTGAATCCACATCCATTCTGATCACTGCTAAATCACTTTACCTTCGTGCCATGGATAACATTCCCTGAGACTGTCATCAAATTCTGTTGAGAACTTTGAGAGTTGTTAGCAAAGATGAGGAAAAGTTTCTATCTCGCGATGTTTACAATCCTTGAAGAAAATCCTGAATTCAAAGCAAAAATTAAATCACTTCTTAATTGTGCCATGACCAACATTCACAGAAAATTCCATCAAAATCAGAAAATGACTTTTTCAGTTATCCTGTTGGCAAAAACACAACCTAACAATAATTTAGGCAAAACCAACGTTGATACTGATGCACCTCGAATGACTTATTTTGGTGTAATTCTCCCACAATGCAAGCATTTTCTCTCATGTTTGACCACAAAATCAGATCAGAGTTTGTCCAAGAAGTCACTTCTTTTTTTCTTTTTATTAATTTAAACTTATGTAACCAGAAAAGCCTCACTGAGATTAGAAATCTCATTTACGAGAGTGTCCTGGCCAAGACACGCAGCAGAGTAAAATACAGAAATAAAACAGTTACAGAGATAAGCACATTGATTTGATTGATTTATCCAGTGTTTGCAAAAAAAGGCTGTACCAAAGTTAAAAAGATGCATCTGTGCATCCCTAACTCTCACCCTTTTTACAAAACATATACTCCCAAGCAAATAATCAGTTTATGTTCATTCAAAATGCTGCAAACTGAAGACAAATTTCAAGTTCTGAAAACATTTTATTATCATTTATGTTTTTGTAAAAGTGGAAAAAGTCCCGAACCTGAATAAAATACCCCTCAAAAAGTGTCTTGTTTGTCTGTCTGTTAGCAAGATAACGTAAAAACTACGTGATGGATTTACATGAAAATTTTACCAGAGGTGTGGTTTGGTCTAAGGAAGCCATTAGATTATAGAGGTGATTTGTCTGGATGTGAAAAATTCCCAAAATTTCAAAAAATTCCATAAGTTAACATTGGACAGAATAAAATATAATCGTATCTCTGCCATTTCTTCACAGATTAAAAAAAAAGTCTTTTCTCTGCGCCCTATCACCTTGTCTCTGTGTGTTTCAGATGCAGTGCTTTGAAAGGAACTAAATCTATGAAGTACTGTCCTGATTTACCCAAAAGGGCTTTAAAATCTATTGTATCATATGGGATTGTTTGATTGGGTTTTGAATGTTTTTTTGTCTGCATCACAAAACATCAAAACTAAATCATGTTCCTGTCTTTTCTTCTGCAGAACAATATCAATGCAAAAAGCAGCTCCTCGGTCCAGCTGGCTCCTGAAGACCGGAGATCTGGTCCAGAACACCGCCTGACCCACCGTCCCGCCGCCCTCCCCTGGGCGCAGGGCAGCAGCGTGCACCGAGACGGCCCGGGGGCTTTCCTCCTCGATCTGCACAACTTCCCCGACCTCTCCAAGGCGGACATCAACGGACAGAACCCCAACATCCAGGTGATCATGTGTGTCTGTGCACCTGCCGCCGGCTTTGATGCTTTCACTCGCTCGTAAGACATGAGCACTCATGCACGGTGGGCAGGAAGAGCAAACAGGAAGAGGGAGAACACTTTGGTGCACATCACTGCCCCCTTTTTCTGCCCCCTCTTCCTGCTTCCTCCTCCGCCTGTGTCCTTTCACATTTCCTGGCTCGTAGTAAAGCTTAAGATAGACGCTGAGGCCTCACGTCCGTTACAATGACAGCTGAAAGGCACACGCTAACCAGCACCGCTTCACTTCTAACCCATGTGCACGAAGACAGACGACAGCTTATGGAAATGTGTGGCGAGCCCTCGCAGATGGCCGAGTAACCGCTGCCATGTTTAAATCATTCTGCTGTCTAATCCAGCGAGGGGGTCTCTCCATTTCTGAGAGCATCAGCGCTAAATCCGAGCAGGAACAAAGTGTATTAACATCTCAAGATGTGGGAAGAGAGCGGAGCAACCAATTGAGCAAGGGCGTGAGTCTGTGGGAGGAAGGGGGAGAGAGGAGGGGTCCGGCTTTGATCCTGGGATTCATCTGGCTTTCATGGTCTGGAGGAGGCTGAGGAGCCCTTTGAACCCTGTGTTTAGGTGGAGAGAGCCGAGGGGTGGGAGGGCGACTGTGGGGCAGGGGTGAGGGTCCCCCCTCATCTGGGAGGCACATGTGTGAGGACAGAAACGGGGGAAGGGGCGATTTAGAGGGCTGGGGCATCAAAAAGTGTCGCCAAAAGGCTGCAGCTTCCTCCATTTTGTTTGAAAATGTGTTTATGACTTGGAGATTCTGATGTTTGAAGAGTTCAGTAGATGGAGGTCAGCATGGCTTCGATTTAAAGAAGAGGCCTGAGCACCACATGGAAGCAGAGTTATGAACTGCTTTTCGTCAACAACCTTTTTTCCCCTGACCAAAACAAGTGCACACGGACAAAAACTAAAACTAAATTAACTGACATTTTCATCAACAGATAAAAACTAGAATAAAATGTTTGACAGAGACTTAATCCAATCAGACCTAATTTGGTCATGTAGAAAGTAGAGACAAGTTAGGAATATATCCAATCACAGATACTTTGGTTGTGTGGAAAGGTTGGATGAGTGAAGAGGGACATCCAATCACAGCTGCCTTAGCTTCATGGTGGTTGGGGAGTGATCCAATCAGAGCTCCTCTCTTTATGAATTGATATATTCATGTAGAGCAGGTTCACTGTTTGTTGTCAGTTCTGGTATTGTAACTGAGATGCTCTGCCAGGTAGCCTAAATAAAGGTGACTGCATTTCACACAAAAGTTCAATTTGTACATTCAATAAAGGGTTATTAGATGTTTCATTTTATCCAAGTGTAAAAAATAACTTCAGAAATTCAAGGAAACATAAAAATGCCTTACACTTTACACTTCATAATATAGACGACTAAATTTACAGTGGATATCATTGACTATAATGTTTTGAAATTTCATCAACTTAAACTCAACTAAAATTTAAACAATTTCAATGACTAAACTCTGACTATAACTAAAAGATATTTTAGGCAAAAGACTATAACTAAAACTAAATGAAAAAGTGCTGTCAAAATTAACACTGGCTGGTACCAGGTTGGACCCCTCTGACCTCCAGAACTGCCTTCATGGCATTGATTCAACAAGGTGCTGGAAACACTCCTCAGAGATTTTGGTCCATGTTGACATGATGGCAGCTGATGCAGATTTGTCGGCTTCACACCCATGATGCAAGCCGCTTATTTCACCTCATCCAAAATCTGCTCCGCTGGATTGAGATCTGGTGACTGTGGAGGCCACTGGAGTACAGTGAACTCACTGTTATGGTCAAGAAACCAGTTTGAGATGATTTGTGACAAGGCTTGGTATTCTGCTGAAAGTGAAACTTTATGATCATAAAGGGATGGGCATGGTCAGAAAAATGCTCAGGGAGGCTGTGAGATTTAAAAGATGCTTATTTGGTGCTATGAAGGGGAATCAATAAACAATTCCAGCTGAGAATCACATATAACTTCTTAAAACAACCTTCTAGATACTACCCAGGAGGGTCATAGTGCTGAGTGTTGGTACTGGTGAAAAGCTGACTGATACTGAGATGGTTTCCACACCTACAGCTTGTTTTTTTGTTCTGTTTCAGTTGGAAAAAATGCAACAAATTTGCATATTCTCTCTGGATCGTATCATGTTCACACAACAGTGTTTTGAAGCAGGCCAATTTCAGTCCAAAAGGCCTAAGGTCATTTATATCATTGCCAGCATTCCTATGAGTTTAAGATTCGGTGTGCATTATGAGAAAGCCAGCAGGTTAAACTACCCACAAAATGATAATATAGGATGGGAATCAAGAAACAACAACTAGCTTAAAGAATCGACATTTTTAGTCTTCATACTAAACAATTCTCTTACCAATTCCTTCCACTTTGTTCTGCTTGCTTTGCAATTTGACAAGGTCACGCTCCAATCAAAGTCAATCAGCAGAAATTATTAAGAAATCATAGATGTGATCATGGCAGACAGAAGCAGTCAAAATTGATACTAAGAGAAGAAACACCAGCAACTTGCAGATGCATTTGTCTGTGAAACAGAGGTTTAGATATCAGGTGTGCAGCGTATCTGACATTGGTGACACAGGAAACCAGTGTAGGCGAATTCTTTTCTACAGAGAAAAACAGCAGGAATGGATGAAGAAATTTGAGGAAGAATCTGACAGATAAGCAGAATCGATAATGGAGTTGGTATCACTAAAGTCTTATCAATTCCCATCCCTAATTGGTGGCCGAAAGAGAGCCAAGAAAATCTCCCTCACACAATGAAAGTATCACAATCAACCTGAACTGTTGATACAAAGCAGGATGGATTGATGCTTTCATGCTGTTCACACTAGTTTCTGACCATACCATCTGAATGTGGGAGAAGAAAAGAAACTCATCAGACCAGGTGACATTTTTCCAATCATCTGTTGTCCAGTTTTGGCGAACCAGTGCAAATTAAAGCCTCAGGTCCTCTGCTTCTGAAGTCCATCTGCATCAAGATTCAACATTTTCTGAACTCAAATTTGTCAGAGTTGCCTTCACCCCTCTATTTCTTGAACCACTCTGGCACTCTGCTGGCCTCAACATGGCATTTTCGCCAAAAAAATCTGCAGCTTACTGGATATTTTCCCTTTTTTCTGACCATTCTCTATAAAGCCTAAAGATGGTTGCTTGTGACCATCCCAGCAGAGTAGCAGTTTCTAACAGGCCCACCAACGACCATGCCATGTTCTAAATCACCTTTCGTCTCCAATCTGATGCTCAATTTGAGCTTCAGTAGATCCTCTTGACAATGTCCACATGCCTAAATGCATTAAATTGCTGCTTTGTGATTGGATGATCAGTACTTTCAAGCAGTTAAATAAGTGTACCCAATAAAGTGGCTGGTCAGTGCACCAAAAATCAATGAATGAGCAGCTATTGATAACCCATAACGTTTGCTTCTGATTGTTTTTCCTCAAGAAAATAACAGCAAATTTCTTCAAAGCAAGCCAGAAATATTTGCCAAGGAGCACAAGTGCAGCTAATACCAGGAAAAATACTTCTAAATTAAGACAGCTGACCCCAATCACAAAGTTTTCCATCACTCACTCATGGCAGAGAGTTCATATTCTTGTTTCCTACCATTTAAACCAGTCATATCTTCAGTTATAAGAAAGTCAGAAAATAGTGCTAGCAAGAAACTCCCAGAAGCTCAAAAAAGCAATGATGCATGTGAGCATACTGACTGTAAATCAAGGGGGACCTAAGATAAACATTTCCCTTAAACTGTCTTTCCTTTAGGTGACCATAGAAGTGGTAGACGGACTGGAGAGCCACGAGCCAGAGAAAGGCCTCAAGAAGGAAAGTAAACCCAGCTGGGCATCACCCAACTGGAGAAACTGGTGGCCTCGCTCTTCCTCACCCTCCTCCACCTCCAACACCCGTCAAACTGAGGAGCACGATCGCACCTACGGGAGCAACGGCGAGGACAGCAACTTCCTCCAGCCGTCTGCGGACTGGGACAGGAGAGGAGGAGCTGGGGGAGGAAGCAAAACTCAGAGCGAATACGGTGAGTGTGAGGAGTAAATGCTTATTTGAGCCCCGGTCTCCAGCGTCTCCACAGATGGTCATAGTCTGATGTGGAATCTGTAATTTGCAGATTTGCTGATTTAAGCTGTCACCATAATAAGTGCAGTCATCCCAGGCGAGCCTTTGGGAGCCCCTGATTGAAGCCTTTAACACTCTTTTATGAGACGGATTCCTCTGTGGTGTGCAGCTCTCTACGTGACACAGTTTAAACGCCTCGCGACTTCAAAGTTGAGCAGCAGGAGCGGGGCCAGGAGCGCTGTTTTGGCTGCCACGCCGTTCTCACAACAGCCTCCAAAAGTAACCCCACAGATAAATCTGCCGGGGAAGAATTTACGCTCACTGTCATGCAGCGTGCGTCCGGCGAGCCCGTGTTGTAGCATGCCCAAACCAACATGGTGGAGCAGGAATGTGTGTGCTGATGTGAATGTCATGTTATCCGCTATCACTGCAGCGAAGCAAAGCTGGAGGTCATGCTTTAATTCAGACCACGCTAATGGACGAGGAAATATTTTATCACCATTATCATCCTGGCTTTAGACCTAATAATCATAATTGTGGACGGGAAAAGGAGCATCCATCAAATAGCATGATCTCCTTAGTGGTCTGAGGTCGAGTTATTATCGACTTTTCTGAATTCTTACTTGTCCAACAGCGGCCACCAGCTCTTTAGCCGTCATTGAAGCGGGAGGGAAGCAGCCTCAGACGGATATCTGGCCTGTATTCATACAAAATGCTCATAATGAGGGGCAGATGGCAGCGGGGGGTGTATAGGAAGGATTGGACCCCGGCCAGAAATACTTCCATCCCAACATGCCCACATTAATTCTCCTCATTGATGGAGTGCTGCTTTCAAGATGTGGATGTGTGTGTGTGTGTTGGTGGTTGGATGAGGGTCGGTGTTCGAGCCCGGGCTAACTGTTTCCATGTATCCCCATTACGCTGATCTGCTCTGTGATAATTGGAGCTAAAGAGGATTTCTTGCTGTTTCACTTCCCATTTCCAAACCGATGAATCACAGAAAGAGGAGTCCTAAAGTGTCCAGTGCCACTCTGCCAGGGAAAGAGAGAGAGGCTGGAGGCATCAGGGCAGAGAAAATGAAGCCAGTGTCGAAGTGCCAAAATCTGCAGGTTCTTAAGTGGCCTCTTTGGCGAGTCAAGCCTCATTGCAAAATGTCCAACTTCACTGATACGTTTACAGGATAACTCAAAAAGAAGTTTGGTTCCTCCAGCCTGTAGATTTTGTAGACATTTGACAAATGGAGTACACACATAAGGATTTTCTAAATCTGAAGAGATGTTTTATCTGTTAGAGACCCCACACATGAAGATAAAAAATCAGGCATTGAACAGTTTCGATCGTACTGTGTGTGGTGTGCTCTGATAATCTCAACACAGCACACCACACACATAACCATTCTGTCCTACCACCGATCTATAATCTAGTCCTCCAAGACAGAAATCTGATCAAATTTGATCTGACAAAAACGAAGAAGAAACAGCAACAACCAGAAAACACAACATGGAAGAGGACATATGAAAAGAGGGAATGATGGTGGTCTTAGGACTATTTTTGACGGAAAAAATCCAGAACAAAACAAAAGGAAAAGACTGTGGAATAAATCCTTTCTGTTTCAGGTCGGCCATGCTTGTTTTTATTCACGCCTGGTTCCTTGTTCCTCAGTCAGCTCGCTTCTTGATTGGCTACATTCACGTCACAATTCACAGAGTCATGACTCAGGGCTGGTTTGGTCATAAATATTGAACAAGTTTAATGTTTACGATTGTCGGCCCTGACCCGTTTCAGAGCGATTATCGGGACAAATTCACTCTTAATACCTCACATCACAGGATAATCTTATCAAACAGAAGATAATCTGGTGTTTGCTGTTCTTGGTCAGGAAGGGGGAAAGTTGGGACAAAAACAGCCCGATAATCTTTATATGTGTTAAGTCAACCACAGGATAGTCCAACATTGAAAAGGATAATGAGTAGTACATACCATACTCGAGTTAGGTATCTGTTCAGAAGTCTGTTATACCCCACCATACACAAACATCAAGACTTTGGAAAGTGGGCTGAGCCAAAGACTCAAGAACAGAAAACAGTTAAGATATTGTGTGTGGAGTCAAACAGAAATGCTCCCAGCGTGCTAACAAGCCTGAGTAGGTTCAGCATGTGGTCTGAATCAGACCTGACCATCCCTCTTTCTCTCCCTGATTCAGATTACATGGACGGAGAAGGGGACTGGAGTAACTGGACGGCCTGCAGCGTCACGTGTGGAAACGGAAACCAGAAGAGGACGCGGTCGTGCGGTTACGCCTGTACAGCCACCGAGTCTAGGACCTGTGACATGCCCAACTGCCCAGGTAAAGACTTCATGTAATATTCAGCGACATAAAAACCCACCCTTCAGGAGACATTAAAGGATGATGTGTAAGTTTCTTTCATCTTCAGATCCATTTCTCACTCTTCATCCATCTTTCCCTGTAGGTATAGAGGATGCCTTTAAGACAGCAGCGACTGAAGTGAGCCTGTTAGCTGGAACAGATGAGTTCAATGCCACGGAGCTCTTTGGCGTTGGTAAGAATCTGCTGCTCTTGTCTGTCTCTAAACCCCATTTCTTACTGTATCAAAGACAGTTCATCCATCTGGCTGCGGCATTCCTCATGCTCGGGCTGTGCCCCATTACTGAGCACAGATGAAAATGTGCAGCAAGGCAGGAAGAGCACAGTGTGCAGCTGCCCGGCCCTCTCTTTGTGTTTGTTCTTAATAAACCCAGTTAAAAACAGCCTTTCATCCTAAATATCACAGCTTTCAACACTTTATCTTCAAATGCTTGTAGGGTAAAGAGGGAAGTTCAGTGAAGTCCCACCCACACCACAGAGGAAAGCAAGTCAACAACAACATTTAACAACCTTCTACCTGAGGGACGTTACAACATGTAATGTTTTCACCTCAGAATCATTGCGCCAAAGCACTACTTAAAGGTTCAATGTCTCGCAAAATCAATTTTGTTTGCTTTTAAAATTGTTAGAAGGGGCTTGGGAAAGTGGAGAATGACGCCTTGTACTAAACTCACACTTCACAGAGAAATGCTCTACGCCTCTTTAAAGAAACTGCTCCTTAAAATGCTCTGTTTTTTACTTCCTGTAGTTTATGATGTCATAGCTATACAGCCTCCACCTACATGTTTTCTGCCTCTCACAGGCAAACACAATGACTGTTTTGAAAGTCAACTTCCAAACTCATCATTATAGCCTCCCCGCCCCCTCAGATCTGAGCGTTTCCAACGGGGAGGGAAAAAGATTCAACTAAAATCAAATTCTTGCTTAAACGACACGCAAGAAACGATTTAAACAGTCAAACACACCAGGACACAGTACCTTTAAGTAGTGCATGCAGCTTCACACATCAGCCTTCAGCTAAAGCCAGTTGGCCTGTCCCGGTGGAATCATTAAATTAGGGATGTTCGGATACTGTATCAGTATTGGTAAAAATATCAAACTGGGGCCTAAATTAGCATTTTTTTAAGTGATCAGGAATCAAGTTTAATGCTAATCATCTCAACCCTGTTGTTCATGTCAGTAACCACAAGTTGAGCAAATGAACAACTGATGTAGCAATAGCAGAGCTGTGGCTAACATGCTGTCTGTGTGGAGTTTAATTTATATGGCGATAAGAGTCTGACAGACACTTCTAGTTTTTTTTTTTAGTTTTACAAAAGTGCTAGTTAGACTTTGTTAACTTTGTTTACTTAATTCTGTTAACAAACACAAGAAAACGGTGCAGGATCAGTATTGTCTTGGTAAATGTAAATATCAGATCAAGACTCAGAACCAGCAGATACTCGTCATTTAAATATTGGATTGGGATCGGAGGCCGAAAAAGCTGATTGGGACATCCCTTGTTTTTGCCATACATGTTAGCCCTGTGATTGCCAGGTGACTAGTTAACTTCCTTCCAAATTACAACTGTGATAGGCTCCAGATCCCCCACAACCTTGAATAAAGTTGTTCTGTTGAGCTATGGGTTGGTGACCCCATCCATCGATCCTTTTTGGTAGGGATGCACGATAACATAGGACCAATATCAGTATCGGCAGATAATTGCCCAAAAAGCTGTTTATCGGTATTGGCAGATGTGATTTTTTTTTTTTTGCCAATGTTTAGAGCTAATATGTTGGCTGTACAATCATGCCATAAATATCCCATATATTGACTATAATATTGGCAGACTGTACAAATGTACCATAATGATTCACCTCACCATCACTGAATGTTAAGTCTTACAAATCAAAAGCTTCATTCATTGAAGAAAAATACATTTTTCTTGCTTCACAACTGTTTCTGACACAAGTAGACTGTCATCATAAAAGGAACAGATTGATTTTAGTTAAGTAGAAGGTTGGTCTGGATGAAAAATATTGGTATTGATATTGGTATCAGAAGTAATGAATGAAATTTTTTGACATATCGGATATCAGCAAAATATGCACCTCTACTTTTTGGTGCTTTTTCAATCATGGTATCTGCTTAAGTAGGCTCAAACCTGCACAGATTGGTGTGCATACGTCAGCCAAAATAAGCAGGAAAATGAAAAATAGAGAGTCATATTAACCTTGATCCAGCTTGTCCACAGCAGTTGACTATGTCACATAAACTGGAGGAGTTTCCTGTCTGTGCCAGATCAGTTATTTGATGAATCATGGCACTTTTGGGGAGATTTATTGTGGTTCGTCCTGAACTCTTTATAGAGGCTCATTATTGAGGGGGGAAATAGAGCTGTGACAGCACAGAGATGCAGCCACAGTAAAGCACACATGAGCCTGGTATGACTGCAGTAGCATGTTAAGCTGAAGCTGGCACATGCATCCAGGGTAAAACTGCAATAAGAGCTGCAGCACAAAACACATATTTATCTGTCTGAATATTTTGCTAAAATTGAAAACTAATAGGGTGGAGGGAGGTTGGTTCGACCACATTAATCTTGTAAAGCATCTGGATTCACCAGATCCATGTATGTTATTGATGAGTGTAAAGATCCATCCTGTGTGTCAGATAAGGGCCAAACCATCTAGTCTTGAAGATCTACCAGAAATGTCTGGAAGATCTATCAGCAGATCAAGATGTCCAGGTTGGTGACCCCTGGTTTAGAGCCAGTTATCAGCATGTTGTGAGGCAGATCAGACTCAGATTTGTGTCTTCATTTCTTCCAGACACGGACAGCTGTGAGCGATGGATGAACTGCAAGAGCGACTTCCTGAAGAAGTACATGACCAAAGTGGCGAACGACCTCCCCAGCTGCCCCTGCTCTTACCCCACTGAGGTGGCGTACAGCACCGCGGACGTACACGACCCTCCAACCCGCAGAGACTTCCGCTGGAAGGACGCCAGCGGGCCGAAGGAGAAGCTGGAGATCTACAAACCCACGGCGCGTTACTGCATCCGCTCCATGCTGACGCTGGAGTCCACCACGCTGGCTGCTCAGCACTGCTGCTACGACGACAGCATGAAGCTCATCACACGGGGGAAAGGAGCCGGGACGCCGAACCTCATCAGCACCGAGTTCTCCGCTGACCTGCACTACAAGGTGGACATCCTGCCATGGATCATCTGCAAAGGAGACTGGAGCCGCTACAACCAGGCCAGGCCGCCCAACAACGGGCAGAAGTGTCCGGAAAACCCGCAGGACGAGGACTACTACAAACAGTTCGAAGAGGCGAGGGAATTCTAGCCTGCTGCAGGGAAGACAGAGAAAAATACACTGCTTAAATGTTCAGCTAAACCTCAAAAATGGTGCTAAAACCATTTTTTAATTCTTTTTAAGGTCAAATAACGTGAACTTTAAGGCTCTGAGGGACAAACTTTTGCTCTTTTGAACCAAAAGAGGACTAAAAATCCAGAGCTTTACTTCTCTCAAGGAACTTTTCTTGACTGTACAAAAAAACAGGCACAAAGTTTTGCTTTGTTTTTTTACATTTTTATAACACATGCCTCTGAAAATGATATTAAATCTTGCCAGTAGCCATTCTGAAAGTATAAATTTAAAGATTTGGTCACTAAAGGGAGTTTTTGTTCTAAAAAGGGAAAACTTTTACTTCTTGAATTGTTCGTTTAGATCATTTTTTGTTGCCATAAATCATCCATGTTTGACCAATCTGATGAGCCTGTCGTCTTCCATTTTGTCACTCAACACATCCAGGTCCCCGTGTACCCCTCTGAGTTTATTTAGCATGCACGTTCTTTTATTTACACCCATGTCCCATGTTCCCGAGGCAGACCTCCATTGTAAAAATCCAGCATTATTTTTGTAAAGTATTTATTAAGTTGTAGCTGTGTCTGATTGGTTGTCTCTGACTGTGGTTTCTGATGTTAAAACGGCTGAATGCTAACTTGAGATTCCTCTCTAGCTCAAACTTTTATTCATCTCTCAAGTTAGGATTAAACCGAATCCGAGCGTAAAGAATGTGTGGATTTATCTGTATGGAAAGATGTTTGAGATATAAGTCTATAAATAAAATGTTTAAAAAGCTGATGAATGAATTTTCTAGAATAAGTCTGTGTATCTGCTTGATCAAAGTTGATCAAAGATGTTGATCAAAGAGGTTATGAACGGAGCAAACTGGGTTGAAGAAGGATTTGTAGACAGCTGCTGTGGGTTTAAAGGGTTCAGTAACCTAAAAAAATCTTATTTAACGTAGACATTGACTTTTGAAATAAATCCAGACATGACATAATGTTGGTATTTAAGTTATGGTTGCACTGATTCATCAGCTGTGCACAGAAATAAAAATGAAATAAAGAATCAGAAATAAAAAGGAAGAGTATGGCACTGCCCTTTGTAAAAACTTTTTAGACTCCAATTATTGTGATTTGGAGCTGTACAAATAATGATTGATATACCCACCAGCCACTTTATAAGGTCAACCTGTTCAACTACTCATTAACAAAAATTACTAATTGGTTAATCATGTAGCAGCGCCTCATAGAAATCATCAAGAAGACTGAATTGCAAACTGAGCCTCACAGTAAGGATGAAAGCTGATTTAAGTGTCATGGCGTGGTTATTAGTCTGATTATTTCAGAAACTGCTGGTCTACCAACTCCAGAGTTCACAGAGAATGGTCTGAAAGAGAGGAAATACCCAGTGAGCAGCAGTTTTCTGGGTGAAAATGCCTTGTTGAAGGCAGAGGTTAAATAAGGTTTATAAATTTGTGTGGCTGGTAATGGAAAAATTAGAAATACATATATATTCTTTTCTTCAGTTGAAATAAGAGGGCAGAAAGCCTTGTCCAGACAGTGATGAAAAGGTTTTAGTTTTTGAAACATTCTCTGTAAAGACAGCAATATTTCAACAAACGTGTCCGTTGACATGAAAACGCTGAAAACGCTGTTGTATATATGCCAGACCTGTAAGTGGTGCTGCAAAACTGCTTTAGTCAAACACCAAAACCAAAGAAGAAGACTAGGAACATGCGCATACATCATGAGATATGTCATCAAACTCTGATTTCTGCTCAGGAGCTTCTGCAGCACAAACACAAGGCCGTATTTCGCCATTGTTTCTGTTGTTGTTGGAGTTGGTGCATGCAGCTTAAGGGGGAGGCGGGGCTATGGGATCATCGTTTCTAAAAATGTGCATATTCACTGTACAAACAGACCGCACGAGTGTATTCACTTTCAAAAATGTGTGTTTTAGGGCACCCAAAATGTCATATTCATGAGGATGAAACACCCATGCGGTAAAAACCTTTGCGGACATGCCTTAACAGGCCCCTAAATCTGTGGTTTCCAACCTGGGGTCCAGGCCCCACTTTGGGCAAGCTCCTCTAAGAGGGTAACTGGGGTTTAAATCCAATCCTAGCTTCTTCCCTGCATGTCATTTCTTACTCTGTCTCTCACAGATTTTTATCTCCACCAAGGAGGTTGTGTTTTTGCTGGCGTATGTTTGTTTGTTCGTAAGGTTACGCAAAAACTAGCAGACGGATTTTGCTGAAATTTTCAGGAGATGTTGGTAATGGCCCAACTTAAAAATGATTAGATTTTGGTGGTGATCCAGATAATCAAATTAGCAAATGATCGTTTTTGCTCAATTACTGTCTAACTAATAATGATATCAACATGATTCTGAGTGCTTGGTGTGTTTTCAGGGTCAAGGAATCATATATTTATGGTAACTTTATCATGGAACTATTGACTAAAGATGTAACAGCAATATGTGAGTTACCTTGGTTTACTACTTTAGTACTTCCTAGTCTATGAATGACTTCACAAGTGTTTAAGGCTCCAAAAGTTACAAAAATTTACCTCTGCATCCTTCAGTAGTATCCATGAATTTATTTTAAAACGCCATGAGCTGACTGTTTGCTGTCATGTTCAACATAACATCCACAAAACAAAGAAGAATTATTTGGTAACATTAGAAGCAGCAGCTATGGAAGCTTTGGATGTGCACAGCGCGGCATGTGTCCCACATACACTCAAAGGTAAAGACACTCACTCCCAGCCATGTGTCCACTGTCTCAACAGTATAACACCTCTGATACTACCTCATGAGACGGAGCAAATGAGTCAACTTATTCCCCCATTGCCCCCTATTTTGTCTGCACACCTGTGACAAACTGCAGTGTAACTGGGGCTATTGACCAGAGTGGCGTTGTCCCACCAGTTGAACTGTTTTAAACTGAGAGTGCTTGGAGTGCAGTGACAAAAAGTAGCTGATTCTCAGGATGCTGAGCTCTGAAAATGCTGAACTTCACAGGAATTGAAAATTCTGCTGCTGCTTCAGAGAGAAGCTGCTGTGGACACAGACCCTCAATCAGCTGCTGTGGATTTGTGCTTCCAGTTGCTCTGAGGATGTAATTTATCTGAAGCTTAATCAGATATATTTAACATTTCTCTCCTGCTGTCAGATGAAATTCATCCACAGGAATAAATCTCATCAGCTAAAATCATCCTGCAGACTTAAGCTAGCGCACAAGACTTCCATTAGTTCAGTGCTGTGTGGCTCTGAGTCCAGGCCTTTTGATGGGATTGGGATGTTTCTCGCTTCCCCTGAATGTGACTCAAATTCTTTGTCTTTGGCATGAATCCTCACATTCCTGGGTAATTTCTCAGCATACACGTGTGCTCACAAACACACAGTGAATGCAGCTCGTCTGTATCGAGGACCCCTGACCAGTCTCCCTCCGCTGAGTGCTGCAGTCATTGTCACACAGAGAAAACCATTCATGGCGCCCTCATTCCTGCAGTCCTGTGTGCGGCACAGCTGGCCCGTTGCAGGGTTTGTCTTCAGCAGGCCCGAGCACGTTTCACAGCCCCGAGGCGCTACGTGCAGCCGACTCGTCACTTCGCTATTCATACAAAATTCCTGCACACGCATCTATTAACCCATTTATCCCAAACACAAGCTCCTATCAACATCCCACCCTCTTATTTCTGCTTTTTAATGTAGATACACCCCTTCTTTTGCCCCAGAGTGTGTAAAGTTTGGTTTTAAGCCTCCTGTCTGCAGTGAAATCATGCTCCCAGGCTAAGATTACAGTACAGATGGTTATCTTAGCGGGCCGTCTGCCGAACAGGCCGTGAAGATCAAAGTGAGGTGTTCATCTGTATTTTTGAAACATTAGGGTCGAGCTCAAATTGATGACATACCTCCACGACTCCCCCCTCCTCCGCCCCCCCTGGTATCTTTTCTCTCGACAGGCTCCACGTGTCTGGAGAGCAGGCAATTACTCGTACACCCTCCTCGCTTTTCATCTCCAGTTTCTGCTCCCCTCCCCTGGCAAAACTTCATTCCTGTGCAAGAAGCAGGTAGGAATACAGATGTAGAGATTTAGAGCTGTGGTCTTCAGGTTCGCCTCGCTCGAGAGTCGCAACATCGGAATAATCAGAGCAAGAGCCAGGATCCAAAAACAGCTCTCTTGTATGCGAAACAGTCTGCATTTAGGAATAAGGGTTTCTAGTTAAAGGGATATGCCAACATTTTTTTATTTGTTTTCGTGTCTAGCCTCACTCCAGAGTCCATGACAATCAGATAGACACCATTCTTTTAACTGTGCGTGCAGTAACAAGGAAGAAACAGGCAAAGCTCGCCTACTTCTAATTAGCTTAGCTCAAACACTGGGAGTCAATGGGTAGTGTTAGCCTGCCTCTGCCTACAGTCATCAGATGAACTCTTCAGCAACTCTAAACGGCCCTGTGTGCTTGTTGTGACTCATTTTTTACCACGTTATGTTACATTATCTTCTACCATCATTGTATTATCTTCTACTCATAAACAGAGGCTTTGTTTGTTGACCTACTTCTGCGGTGGTTTGGGGTAGAGATGTGACGTTCACGAACAAGTTGAGTCTTTTGAACAGCTCTAGTAAGTGAATTTGCGTTCACGAATGGCTCGCAAGCTTCTGTTTAGGAGGCTTTGTTTTGAAGAGAGTTTGTTTTACGAAGTGACTCACATTCTGTAGCACAATAGCTCCCACCTACTACATTATCTGACTGGACTGTAATTAATGTGATTGACAGAATGATTGTGAAGTTTCCTGCAGGATATGCTTTGAAAGGTTCTGTCCTCCCTCAACACTTCATATGGGCTGTTTACCAGATGGACTAGTGAAATATATTGAACCGCCATCTAGTGTGCCAGGTTATAACATAACACCAAGGGGCAGTTTTATGCCCTGGCACTTCTAGTTGCTGATTATAAAGTTTTGATTGAGTTAGAGCTTATGAAATTTGCACATAATCTTCACACACACCTTAACTTTTACAATTTTTAAGCTTAGCGCTGTGTAAAATGCTATTACCACGCCATTATTGAATTACAGCATGGCGGTGGGTTCAATTTACATCGAAAGTCAGGCATGGGTAGTGGGAATCTTGTCACAACCCAGTTAAATGCGTTCTAGTTATGATCTGGTAGAGCCCAGTAGAAAATTCTCACCAAAAAGGGCATTTCTAGTGAGGTATTTAATATGCAACAGGGACAATCCAACTTTCAAAATCGACGCACCATTGGAAGTAGCAACCACACTTCAAGCATCACATTGTAACCTCCTGACTGAGGATAATCTTCTTGTCCAATGACCTGATCAAGTTGGCTGTGGCTATAATGAACATATATTATTAGGACCTAGAGGTGCTCTGAGAGCAAAAACCTCCATCAAGGCATTTCTGGCATTGTTAGCCAAGCTTTTAGCAAAAATGTGGAAAACTGCCCTGTTTCACATTGTTAACAAATCCTTAAAAAGATTCCTGGATCCAGATTCAGATCACCACCAAAATCTAATCACTTCTTCCTTATGACATGACCAACAGTCCCTGTAAAGAGCTGCATGCATCTTTGGAGCCCTGAGATCAGCATTACAGATCAAGATTCTGTGTGAAATAAATAAAACTGGATCAAACTGAAGACAAACAGTTGAGAGCCATGCAACAAGCTGCGGGGCACCACTGAGGCCTCTTGTGTCAAGTTTCTATTTCCAGAACTCTGCTGTAGCGTGTTTCAAAGGATGCAAAGCTCCACATTAGTGGTTTATTGTCAAGGATCTGAAAGGGCTCATTAAGCATCGCTAAGATATGATTGTTGGTATTTTGCCTCTATTTTAGTTTGGAGAGGGAAGCCATGTCTAATGTGCTCACGCAGGGATTGACAAGGCTGTTTCTGGGATTTCTCAGTAAATCTTGACACATGAGGGGGAACTGTGAGAGAAAGAGAACAAGAGGAGGTAAAACAGAGGAGAGAGTGCTGTGGAAACTTGAATGGATTTGTGCTGCAGTGACAGAGAAGAGAGCTCAGCTGTTCTCCAGATCTTTGCTCTTGGAATATTTCACATTTCACAATTTGCAGGGATCAAAGTTTTCAGTCCTTACAATGAATTTCCATCATTTTCATAATTGTAATGATATATTTGATCATCGTCAAACTCACATGGAAAAGAAAACCAAATTACTGTTTCAACTGAACTTAAAATTTGTCCAGTATTGCAGCTGTAATATTGTATTTTTGGGCATTTCATTGTGCTCTCAAAATTAAATGAATGATTCGTCATAGTGACTACATGTTTCATGTTGGATAAAACACTCCATAATGTTGACTTTTGTTTGTGGGACTATTTTAACTATGACTGAGAGGAATATTAGAGAATTAAACAAATTCCCAGTCCAACGAAGTTGAGATGTTGTGTAAAAAATAAATAAAAGCATAATTTAATTATTTGCAAACATTTTCTTCCTTAACTCAATTGAATAAACAACAAAGTTGTTGTTGTTGTTGTTTTTTTAAATATTAATTCATTTTAAATTTAGTGTCTCCAGCATGTTCCAAAAAAGTTGGGACAGAGCATGTTTACCACTGTGTTATATCACCTTTCCTTTTAACAACACTCAATAAGCATTTGAGAACTGAGAATTGGTGAAGCTTTGAATTTTTTCTCATTCTTTCTTGATGTACAACTTCAGTTTCTCAACAATCTGGGGTCTTGCTGGGACTGCGGGTCAGTCTATTACCTGCACTCTTTTACTCTGAAGCCATGCTTCTGTAACACATCAGGATGTATCTTCGTTGTCTTGTTTAAAATAAGCAGAGACCCAAAATATGTTCTTGCATTACTTCCCTTAAAAATTTGTCCCTTCAAAAAATTAAGGCAGACTGAGAGAGGGAAATTGGAGAGGTCATAGAAGAAGATATCTGGAGTTGTGCTCTACAAAGAGTAAATGACAGTACCTCTTGTGCTAAATTCAATATCATACAATTCAAAGTTCTCCATGGGGCTCATTTCTCTAAAGAAAAACTTGCTAAAATATATCCCTGATTAAATAATAGATGTGACAGATGTATCAACGCCCCTGTCAACTTAACCCATATGTTTTGGTCGTGCCCTGCCCTGGTGACCTTTTGGACGAGGATCTTTAAAATGCTGTCACGGGCACTTGGAGTTAACCTCCAACCTGATGCCACAGCAGCTTTATTTGGTGTCATAGAAAATGAGGAAGAGACACAAAGACATTATTGTGTTTACAACACTGCTTGCACACGGAAGAATTTTATTACACTGGAAATCACCAAACCCACCCAAATTATCCACGTGGTTAAGTGACTTGATGAATTTTATTCAACTAGAAAAGATAAAATATTCGTTGAGAGGAACTAAGAACAAATTTCATTTAATATGGGACCAGATTCTAGCATATGTAGGTGGACTGGATGTCTTACCTGAGAGCATCTAGTTGGCTCCTCCTGTTAGGGTACCTGTCTTCACTGATTCCAGTCCATCTCAGCATCCCATCTCTATACCTGTTTCCTTTCTTTAATGTCAGTATCACTTCCAAAATATTTTGTGCACTATTTTTTAAAAATTTATTTATCATTAATACTTTCTTTTTCTTCCTGCTGCCCCTCACTTTGATTATATTATCTTGTACTAATCTGTTCCCAAGTTGACTATAGTATGGCCGTTTTTTTGTTTTTGTTTGTTTCTTCCCTTGCATCCCACCTTTACATGTTAAAATTGCTTTTGTATGAATGGGTCTTGTGTTAGAACTAAGTTCTTTAATATTCATTTTTACTTGGTACACTTTACAGGTAAATTGCACATGTAATTACATATATATAAAAAGTAGGTACAGCATATCCTCACCTGAAAATGCTTTGTTATTTGAATTTATGCCAACCCTTATACATGGAGTCATGTGTCCTATGCTCTGGGGGTGAGGGTGTTCTCTGTTCCATCTAAAAGAAAAAGTGGAAATATGTATTGTAAGCATCTTGTATATCTGTGCTTGTATATTTCCAAATAAAAAATACACATAAAAAAAAAAATAAGCAGAGACGTCCTTGGATGGCAGCATGTTCATCCAGGGATGAAGCATGCTCCTAAACCTTTATGTACTCTTTATTAATGGTGCCCTCATAGATGTGCAAGTTACCCATGCCATGGGCCCTAACACCCCACCATAACATCACAGATGCTGTCTTTTGACCTTTGCTCCGAGAACAGTCTGGATGGTCCTTTTTCATCAATGATGTCCAGAAACAGTCTGAAATGTGGACTCAGACCACAGCAGACTTTTCCACTTTGTCTCAGTCAGACCTTGTAGATGTAGAGATGAACTGTGTTAACCGATGATGGTTTTCTGAAGTGTTCCTGAGCCCAAATGGTGATATCCTTTACAAGATGATGCTGGTTTATAATGCAGGGCTGCCTGAGAGATCGAAGGTCACAGGCATTCAATGTTGCATTTCAGGAATCTAGCAAACTGCTTTACAGGGTTAGATAAGTTGTTAAAATAGATCCAATTAATGCTGATCTTGACCAGCAGTAATGTAGAGCCATACTAGTCTCCTCGGATACATCTGAGCTGAAGTATTAAGCCTGTTAAAGAAGAAGGACCAGGAAGTATTAATACTTCTATAAACATGGAGGCAAGAGTTTAAAGCTTCCTTCAGTGATGAGCCGTTTGTTCGTGGTTACCAGTTTGCAAATCTCTTTGTTTTATGGCACAGATGTGGCACATCCACTTTTAACTTTCTCTTCCTTTCACTCTCTCTCCTGCTCTGTCACTTTAAGGGTGGTGTAGCACAACACAGGAAGCGTCTAGACCACAAAACCGCAGTGCTCTAACGGCACAGAAAACCAAATTAAAAGCCTTTTTCTTTTTAGTCTTCTAATCTGAGATCGGTGACCTGAGCAGAGAGGTTTCTTATCTCCTCACTCTCGCCCTCATTCTTGAACTTCACCCTCGCTGCACAGAGTTGGAGGTGCTGGCAATCAGCCTGACATAGACCTGACACTTTGACACAGGGGAGTCACGGGGTGGGGGGCCCAACATGTGCCTCCGCATACAGCTGAACAAACAGGTCAAGTAGCTGAGGAGCATCTGAGACGACCGGGTGACTTACTTAACCTCTGCTGCAGCACATCGCTCAGATACTGAGGAGACCTGCACACGCCATCTGAGGCACCAACATGACGAAGCACATGAGCAAATATTTCAGCTAATTAGGACAAACTTCAACGGGACGATCACACGCTCGAGCCAGAGCAGCTCTGCAAGGGTGAAGGTTCACTCTCCAACATCATGTATATGAGTGGGAGTGACACAATATTAGGAACACGTTTATATCTAATGTGATTGGGTGCTGGTTTGGTGGAGTTGTAAGCAAGTATGCATGTCTCGTATATATGCTTCTGAGCCCAGGCTGAAATCAAGCCTGTGGCCAGTTTGCAGCAGTGTTAAATTTGACAGCACTTTTCAATTTAGTTTTAGTCTTTTTCTTAAAATATATTTTAGTTTTAGTCATAATTTAGTCTTCTAAATTGTTTTAATTTTAGTCTAGTTATAGTTGATGAAATTTCACAACATTTTAGTCAACGAAATCTACTGTAAATTTAGTCGACTTAAATATGAAGTGTAAAGGGTAAGGCATTTTTCATGTTTCTATGATTTTCTGAAGTCATGTTGGATAAAATGAAACATCTAATAACCCTTTATTGAATGCTAGTAAAGTCTGAATGTATAAATGAACAGAAACAAATTGAACTTTTGTGTGAAATGCAGTCACCTTTATTTAGGCTACCTGGCAGAGCATCTCAGTTACAATACCAGAACTGACAACAAACAGTGAACCTGCTCTACATGAATATATCAATTCATAAAGAGAGGAGCTCTGACTGGATCGCTCCACAA